>JACCHV010000059.1:0-1200000 GCA_018907245.1 Eupristina koningsbergeri | reverse complement strand
CATTTTCATATGCATATTCTGGTAGATTCGAGGGTCTCTCGCCAATTAGGAGGTGAGAAGAAGTAAGGGCGGTGAGATCATTAATATCACTGGAAACTAGAGTGAGTGGTCGAGAATTAAGGATGGATTCTATTTCAATAATAAAGGTATTCATTTTTTCATATGTAAAAAGGGCATCACCTATCGTCTTGTATAGATGAGTCTTAAAACTCTTAACGACAGCCTCCCATATACCTCCAAAGTGAGGAGATCTGGGCGGTATAAAATACCACTCAATTCCCTTTAATTGCAATGAATTTCGTAACTTTTCATTTACTGCATTTGACTGGAAGAATCCACGGATTTTTAGCAATTCGTTTTTTGAGCCAACAAAATTAGTCGCGTTGTCCGAATATATATTTCGCGGCTGACCCCGTCTACACACGAATCGCGTTATTGCCTCTATACATGTTTCCGTTGTTAAGTCGGTTACCAATTCGAGATGCGCAGCTTTCGTCGCGAGACACACGAATACTGCGACATATGCTTTGATCTTTTGCTTATTTCGCAGCTTCGTTTCCTTCATAAGGAACGGTCCACAATAGTCGATGCCAACATTCTCAAAGAGCCGTGCTTGTGTTATTCGCATGGAGGGTAGATCACCCATCTTATAATTTACCATTTTTGGCTTGAATCTCGCACAACGTATGCATTTTTTAATCAAATAGCGAATGTTGTTTTTGCCATCAAGAGGCCCATATTCATTGCGTACGGTATTTAATGTCGTCTGTACTCCTGCATGCCATGTTCTTTCATGTATATTTCTTAGTATTAGTACGGTCACGTGATCTCTACGCGGTAACAATATTGGGTGCTTTTGCGAGTAACTTACGTTCGAGTTTGTCAGTCATCCTCCAACGCGTATGAGTCCATCGTTGTCTACAAATGGGGCTAACGCCAATATTTTGCTATTGTATTTTACTTCTTCGCCATTGCGTAAGTTTGTGATTTCCTTTGAAAAATGCTCTTGCTGTATTAACCTTATGATTCGTTTGTGCGCGTTTTTCAATTCTTGTACGGAAAAATGACCTTTTAAGTCTCCCTTTTCTGTGAAATTATGCAGCTTGCGTAGACATAAGACAACGAATTTATTTAAAGATCCAATGGATGAGAAACGTTCGAATATCGCACGGCATTCATTCACCTTTTTTACGACAGTTAATGCTACACGATTTCGTCTTTTGGGAACTTCAATCTTTGAGATTTTAAGCGCCTTCCATTGGCTTTCTTCCTTTTGCAGCCACTCCGGTCCATGAATCCATAGTTGGTTTTTTAGCAACTCAGAGGGTTTTAATCCGCGAGATATATAGTCAGCTGGATTCTCGCTCGATGCAACGCGCTGCCAGTCTGCTTCCTTTGTCTTGCTTTGAATCGTGGCTACGCGATTAGCTACGTATATTTTTAGTTGATGCGGAGGTGTTTTTATTTGGTTCAGTGCAATCGTCGAGTCGGACCATAAGCAGATTTTATTATATTTCAGTCCCAAAGTACTTTGCGCATGATCTATTAATTTAGCGAGTTCCAATGCAGCAGATAGCTCCAAACACGGTAAGGTGGTTGTTTTTAAGGGGGCGATGCGTGACTTTGCATTTATTAATTCCACGGTACACTCGTTATTTTTATTTTGAGCTCGTAGGTAGACACATGCTCCATAAGCTCGCTCACTAGCATCACAAAAACCATGCAACTGTATATTTACAGCTTCTTCAATTAGCGATTAGCGCCTTACACAAAAGCTCTCAAGCTCCGATAATTCATTTTGAAATTCTAGCCATTTTGTATGCAGCTGTTGGGGGATAGATTCATCCCAGTCTAACTCCAGCTTCCACAGCTCTTGCATCATGATTTTTGCTGCTGTTACAACTGGCCCTATGAATCCTAATGGATCGAATAGTTGTGCGATTCTTGATAACATTATGCGCTTTGAAATTCTTTTATTTTTCTCAAATGGTTTAACGGTATATGTTATGATATCTCCCTGAGCCTTCCAATGTACACCAAGGATTTTTCGCGTTTCTTCAAGTAAATGAATTACTATTGCCTCATTTCTTTCACGTTCTTCTAACAACTCGGGTTTATTGGACGCCCACTTATGCAATTCAAAACCTCCCGCGCTCAACAGTTTCTTCAATTCACCCTTTAATTTTAACGCTTGCTTTACATCATTTACATCTGTTAATAGGTCGTCAACGTAAAAGTTATTTTTTACACAATGTGCCGCGTCGGGATATCTTTCACCTTCGTTGTTCGCCAGTTGTAAGAGAGTTCTTGCCGCTAAAAATGTTGATGGGCTTGTACCCTGGGTCAATGTCGTCAACTTGTAAACGTTTATTTGTCCGTTGTCGTCATCTCGCCATAATATCTTTTGGTAGCACGCATCATCTTTATGGACCCTTATCTGCCTGTACCTCTTTTTTACATCTGTGGCAATTACGACATTGTGTAATCGGAAGCGCATTAAAATTGATATCAAGTCGTTTTGTATGTTTGGGCCGCTTGATAATATATCATTTAGCGATATGTTACCCCTTGTTTTGGCAGAAGCATCGAAGACAACACGTAATTTGGTGGTTATATTATCTTCTTTAATTACGGCGTGATGAGGTATGTAATAACCTCTGTCTTGCTCATGCTGCTTATTTAATTTTTTCATGTGTCCTAACTTCAAGTATTCTCGTAAGAATTCATTGTAGTCGTCTTTTAATTTGTGATTAATTTCAAATTTGCGTTCTAAACCTTTGTAACGTTTTAACGCCATTGTGTGCGATTCGCCCAATTTTTTCTTGTTTAGTTTAAATGGAAGCCTCACTGTGTACCGACCGTCGTTATCGCGTGTAGTCGTGCTCGCGTAATTATTTTCACAATCCTTCTCTTCATCCGAATAGTGTTTTACTTCGGGTAAATTATCCATTTCCCAAAATGACTTTATTTGCGATTCTAGTTCTCTAATCAAAAGACATTTATTATTAGCCTGTGGCGTTTGAACCTTAACGTCTCCTGCGGCTATCCAACCAAATAATGTTTTCTGTAGCGTTAGATCAGCTACTTCGTTTAATATAATTTGTCCATTGCACAATATTTTATGATACACAGATGCTCCAATGATTGCATCTATTTCGGCAGGTACGTTGAATTTTGGATCTGCAAGTCTTATGTTCTTCTGAATTTTCAAGCTAGCCCTACTTATGTATTGCGACGGCATTATTTCTGTTATAGATGGTAGCGCAACGAATTCGAGTTGATTCTTATAATTATTAATTCGCGACTTAATTTTTGCGCATATTTTAAAATCTGCCCGCGTACTTGTTTGCCCTAATCCTGAAAACGGCATATTTATTATTTGCTCTTCAAGCTTCAATTTTCTCGCGAAATGTTCCAAGATAAAGTTACATTGAGAGCCTGAGTCTAACAAAACTCTACAGTTATGTTCTTTATCATTTTTGTCGAGTATTTTGATCATTGCCGTGCCCAGAAGGACTTCAGATTCGTACGTTACCGGGTGTGCGTAAGAAGTTTTTTCTGTTTCACTATCAATGCGGTTAGCGTTTTCGTAGTTATCTATTATGCTGCTATTCGCTTGATTATTTCCGCCGCAATTATTTATATCTTGATTTGGATGAGCAAAGTGCAACAATGAATTATGTTTTCTCCCACATTGTTTGCATCCCGCTAGACGACAGTTGACAGTTACGTGGTTATTGGGCAAACAATTTATGCATAAACCCTTTTTTCTTGCGATGTCAGATCGTTCTTTTGGCGTTACCTTTAAGAATGCATTACATTTAAAAATGCTGTGATTTCCTTGACATAAGAAACATTCCGTACGTTTGTTTACACTTAGTAACGCTTGAGATCGTTTACTTGAATTATTTAAATTATTAGAATTAGACGTGATATCATTATCTTCACCCCGTTCACGTTTACTCATAAATTTTACAAGATCATCAAAGCTAGGTTCATCATCGTCTTTAAGTGATCTCTTCCACGCTCGGCGTGTAATCTTATCTAGTTTTAATATAATGATATATATAAGGATAGGTCCCCAACCTTTTACATCTCCATTCATTAGAAGAAGAGCGTTTACATGATTCTGAGCGCTTTCTCGAAGATGTCGTAGCCTTGCCGGCGATTCTTTTGCTATAGGCGCGAGATCTAGTAACGATTGAATGTGGGAGTTCATAATCATACGAGGTTTTTCACATCGCTCCTTTATTAGATTCCATGCTACTTTGTAATCATCTTCGGACCCGTCTAGCGAATCCAATATTGTCGTTATTTCTCCGCTTAATGAAGTTTTTAATAAATAAAACTTGTGCGCCGCCGGTATGTCTTTCGCGTTATGCACTAATCTTTCGAACGCATTGCGAAACGAGCGCCATTGCATTGGATTTCCATCGAATGGCTGAATTTTAATTTCAGGTAATAGCGATCTTTGTTGTATTATATTTCCACTAACTACTTCGGACTCATTTGAAGCCGGTGTTTCGGTATTCGCTGCTGGCATTAATTGGCTTTTTCTTTCTGAAATTAATCGCGTGCATTTATAATATTGATCCTCAAATTCTTCGCGGGCCATTTTTTGCCTCTTTATTTCTTCTTGATCGCTATTATTTTCCACGAGGAGTTCTATTTCAACTTGCAGTTGCCAAAGTTGTTTATAGTTTTCTTCCAGCTTATGCTGGCGCGATTCAACATCAATTTCATCTGCATCTGAATGCTCAGTGAAAAACTTAATCATACGCGTTACGTTAGCCTTTATAATGGCTCGCGCCTTTATAAGCCCTTTCAAATTAGCCGCGGCCATTTTATTTTTACGCTTATTATTGAAACAGATCAATTGCATTGGACTGAAGGAAAGAAATGGGATAAGTGATAAATAGCGATTGACTTACAATGTTCTCGAAGCGTTCCGTTGATTGATTGCGAGATTGTGGATGGCTATCCGTCTGTGAGAGTGGCTGTAGTTTGTTCGTCACCTTTGTTGTTTAATTATACATATGGCGTATCACTTTGATGGAGCTTCTCAAATTGCGGCTGCTTTTTCACCTGAGTGTCCGTAGAGCTGAATCCTTAGCGTAAAATCTTGTACCCTTGTTCTTATCGGCTGCTTCTCAAGGTGGCTTTCCGCTTGTTGCTCATTAGTTGAGATTGGTCCTTGTTGTAGAAATTATGCCTGTGTACTCGTGGGTTGTAATCTTATTTTGTTTAGCGGCTGCCTTCCACACTTTGGGTCCGCACAAGTACTCAGTTGCTATATTATGCCTTCCTTTTGTAATTACACTTGTCTAACTTCACTATAATCCGGCTTGATGGACCATGTTGCACCACGGGTTAAAAATATGAGAGCGATTGCGCGCCCGGTGAAAGCAATGAATTTCTTTCAATAATAACTCGCTCGTACGCGAAATCTTCTTCGCGTGCGACTAGTTAGGATTAGAGACTTAAAGGCGTCGGAGGGCAAAATAATTTGCAAATAGTCAGTTTTTAATTAATTTTAATAATCACAACAGCACGAGGTGCAAATTACAAGCTTCGATCCAATTCTGTTTTTGCACAGGGAATGACCGGGGTACATATTACAATTTTTCCTAGTTACGCCTAACAATGTATAGTGGGGTTATATGAGTGATGCGTGGGTATTTCCCCTTGTTTTAATAGTGTATACCTGACTCGTGTACCTGTACTATTACTGCAGATAGCATCAGTATGCAGGTTTGAACCTGTACGCATTAGGCGACCTCCGTCAGGCATTAATATTTCTTTTCTTATTACAGGCCAAACAACATATGTAAATTATTATTTTTTTGATTAGTTTTAACGTATATTACAAAGTTATTTTAATTTAAAGTATTATTATTAGCATTATTATCGCGACATATACTAAAATGAATAAAAGCACTTTATTTTCCCGTTTTGAAAGATATAATATAGCTCATAAAAAATTATTGTCATTTCTGGTATAGTCATTGATTAATAAATTATAATTAAAACGCAAAATTGATAGATAAAAATAATATTAAATATGAAAAGAAAAAAATAGAGAAGGTACAGTACATTTTTTATTTATACAAGTACAAAATCAGTTTATCTATTTTTTTTTTTAAACGGAAGCTATCTGTCAAAAGTACAGAAATGAAATTTAATTCATATTTCGAATAATGAAAACTGACGGGATAGAATATGTAAGGAATACTGTTAAGGAGAACAAAACAAATCTTGAAATTTTATATTTAAAAGGTTAGCGTCTGCATTTCTAAATTAAATTTCAAGGGAAAGCATTCCAGTATTTTTTATATGTAATGATAATGTGACATTTGATTATTTTTAATCTGTATAAATCTATAAAATTTTTTACAAGTGTATGAAAAATGAATTTTCATTTGAACCCCCAACTTCCTCGATAATTTACACATTATTTTAATACACGGGGGTAATAGAGGTATTAAAAGAATGAAATAAAAAGTTCCAGAGGCATTGTGTTACTTTGCTCATGCGTACAATTATCCCTCGGAAATCCGTTCAATTATGCATTCTCTCTTTCTCACTCTTTCTCTCGTAATTTCGGTGGTTCGGCGCGATATAAATGTGTAGAAAATACTCGAAGAAAAAGAGTCTTGTCAATATTTGAATAGTTTTATTGCGATTTTTCATGAAGCTGAAACAAGGAAATATGTCTTAAAAATGTCCTATTGTTTGTCAATTGGCGTACGTGTTGGTGTGATTCATGCTTTGACGATGAGCGATAAAATCAATGAGAGACAATGAAGCGTCAGCTAATAGGGTTGACACACATACTCGTGCACATGTAAGTGTGGATCTTGTTACAAGTTTCTTGAATTAAACGATAAGGCGTCGATTCAATTTGTCATGAGCGTAATTTGCCCGATTAGTAATATGTTTATAAACCCAATTAAATTCTCTTCTTTTATTTCCGAATGATGAAAAGCGCCACGCTTTGCATTTCATAGAAACAATTCTTTGTTGTATTACTTTCAACATTTTTCCATTACTACGAAATAAAAATGCTAGCGATGACAAATATTTGGTAAACTATTAAATAAATAATAATAAATTGATAACTTGTTTTGTTATTGTAAAAATACTTTATACGTAAAATAATTTTTTTAGAATTTCACAACTATTTGAATAGAATTTCAGAATGATGGATGTACTTTTCAAAGATTTTGTGTCAAATTAAAATCACAAAATATTTTTGGAGCACACGTACAATAAAAAAAAAAATGTTTCCATCGTCAAATATTGCAAAATTCTATTGTGACTATGAAACAATAGAAACTAAAATACATAGTTCATTCCATTTTCATCAATTCAACATTGCATTACTTATATACCCCAACACAAATCAATCAATCAACATTTTTTCTACAACTACAATTTCAATTCTTTCCATTTTAAACTTTTTTTTCTCTTTATTTCATATTCTTCTTACATTTCTCCGCTACTGTAATTACCAGAAAATTTTCTCTTTCTCTATATATCTATCTATTTATAGTATGTATATGCTTCTACGTCAATATCTACAATACAAAATTTCTTTTCCTAATATTAAATAAATGAATTTAAAAATCGTGATATACTTTTTATTTGAAAAAAATTAAAAAAATTTACTATATTTATTAATATGTAATAATACTCGTACACAATAAATAATGAGATTTATTTAAAATGTATATTATTACAATAGAATCTATAAAAAAAGATAAATTAATATAGGTAAAATTTTATGTAATAATTTTAATTAAAAAAAAGTATCAGTTTTATTATACAAGTTCACAATACACGATAAAAATAGGATGTATACTATTTAAACAATAATACTTTTATTCATTTTTTTATGTTTTATTTATAGGATTTATATTAGTTAATTTAAAATTTTTTGTATAAATATAAAATTATAAACATTTTTGATAATTTTTAAAACTTTTTTAAATCATATATTTTGACAATATTACTGTTTTTATTCTCGTTTATATTATTTCTCTTAATTTGTATTTTGTAATTTATATGTTGCTACAGTGAAAAATTTTATTTATAACTATAAAGGTAAATAAATGATAATTTTATAATAATCAATTTTATTATTGAAAAAAGTTGTCTCTGTCGTGTATAATGATTTTTTTTTAACATTATAATTTCAATTTGAATGACTTTTATAAATACTATTTTTATATAATTCTTTTCATATTTCCACATAATATTGAATATTGGCAAATATTTTCTTTATTTTTTTTTAGTATTAATTAAAAATATATTTGAGTTTTAAATAGTTGTGATAAATTCGCTTGAATAAATATTTGGATGTATTATTGGAATGATTACGAGTATCAGGAGTGTCAAATAATGTTAAAAAATTATAACAATTTCGGGTTTATCAGATTTCGAGATTCTATGGATTCGCTTTTATTATTCGTTCTTTCGAGTATGTGATTCTAAAGCATTACATACGTTACATTACATACAACGGAAAGAGAGTGAGAAGGAAAAAAGGGGAGAGGGAAAGGGAGGAGGGTTACCCAGAGGACATTATACCGTAAGCTCGAAGGTAAGCTCGAAGCTTTGCTCCAGTGGGACATCGATGTGCACCTCCTGGCTACATTTTCTTTGCATTCCTCGTGTAGAGCATAAGACTTCCATTTCTTTTCGGTATTCCGGATATAACAGCGTGCATCATCGACATCAATGGCCTCATTAAGGATGTACATCCGTTTTTCAAGTTTTTCGCTTTTCCTTGAGCCTATTCTTTTTTCCAATCAACCTCGCACTTTTCATCAAACTTGACAGAGGCTATTCTTATACCACGCCATTGATACTCAATTACTATCAACTATAAGTTCATCATCTTATCAACACAAGAATCATGGTTCTTCATATTTTAATCAATTTTTTTAACGCACGTGGTTATGCTTTTCTACTCTGATATAAAATTTGATATTATTGCCTCATTAGTCGACAATTTTCCAGTACAAATTCAAATTACTTTGAATAAAATGTAGAGGATTTTGAATGAAACTCAGATGACTTTGATTTCTTCGATATTAAATTTGATACGTTTTAAAGTACAAATGCCAAAGTTTCTTAAAACATGGTAAACCATCATGATAATACTGAATTATAGAAAGCACATGTATAATTCATTCATCACTTTAATAATTAGAAAGTATTTTTTAAATGAGTCTGTAATAATTGTTTATGAAACGTAATTTATTCATATTTTAAAGTCATACAACAATTTTAGAAACATTTGTAAAATTTTAAATGCAACGGAAATGTGTGAAGTTGACAATAAATAAAAGTATTGCATTTTTTTCACATTCATCGTAGAATGAAGGGGTATGAGCTACGAGCTGTGCTGCATGCGATTTGCCATACTAGAATACCAACGGATATTAGACATTTTGAAATAATACAAGAATAAAAAGAAAACGACTTAACAAGTATTTTAAAACTTTAATGTAAATTAATGCGAGAAAGATGCATTATGTTCGTGCGAATTCTGCATAGAGTCTCGTGCACATGTGCAACTAATGCTCGTTATTCATGAGATGACGAGATGTAAAGATAAGTAATTTCATAATTTCTGTTTGAATATGGATATAACTTATAACATTATATTATATTTGCAAATACAGCAAAAAATTATTGTAAATAAAACACGTAAAATTGATGTTATAAAATGGTTAATGCATGGGAACCGCATTTACATCGCGTTGTTTAATGTGCAATAAAATTAAAAAGTTGTGGTAAAAATAACAAACTTTAATTTTAAACATTATTCATAAATTAATTGCATATATTATTCCAAGTCTACGCACATTTTAATGTACAAAGTTAGTAATATTCGAGTTAGATTGTTAGACCAATTATTTTATTATTACTAGAGTTTGTGTTTGCGAATATTTTAATTTATATTGGAGTACAACGGGGTTAACGGGAACATAATAATATCATAATAAATTTTTGCGGCAATTATTTTCTGGAGTTTAATTTGTAAACTTCAAATAAAGTTGTATAAATATAAAGATAGAAAATTTTTTCACTTTATTCAGTATAGCATGTGCGAATTTTCTCTCGATTGTAGTTAAAACGAAGGTAACCTTAACTCCCAAGACAGCAGGTCTCAGTCTCACTTCCGGAATCTCCCTCCTGCTTTCTTGATTCCTCTCATCTCTTATTTTCTTTTTACCTCTACCTATTTTCTCTTCGTGAAGGTACTTTGCTTCTGGATATTTCTTAGCACTTTGTCCGATAGCTTATTGTCTTGGCTATTTCATCAGTTTCGCATTTATTTTTTTATTCAGAATAAGTGAGGAAACGACTGGTCTTGACAAATAATCCGCATGTGAGAGCCCATTCACAGTTTTCGGATTCTGAAAGGAAATGAGTTGATTTTAAAGTGACCGAAGTTTTGACAAATTATTCAAAGTGAGTCGAGCTTGATTTATTTTGATACACAAGCCGCCGACAAACCTGCGATTGGACCGATTCCACATTCAAAAGTTTCGCCCTACATCCATGTGCATATATCACAACCTTCGAGAATGGCATCATTTATTAAATTTCAAATTGAGCTTGCAAATGAAATGCTTACTCTCATTTTCAACGAAACTTATTAAATGTGCAAGTGCATCATTTGTATGTGCCGCCTAGAAAATGTAACCCTTCAACTAAATTTATTATTTATGTGACTTGTGAATAATTGTGCCTGTTTACCAAACCTGAAATTTATTCCTCTTCACTTATTCAATTAGTGAATAAGTAAATCATTTTTGCGTAAATTTTTTTAATGGAAGTTACGATAAATTTTATAAAACTTAGAATAAATTTTAGTTATTTCACGCAATATTTCATTATATACTTTTATTTGAATGAAGCAGTTTTATTTCAATACTATATCAATAAGAGGATTAATTAATTTAAGCAATTTTAAATTATATTCTACGGAAAAAACTCTCTGTCAATTATATATAAGTGTGTAACATTTATACACACTTTCATATTCATGACTTTGTCTACTAATTAATTGAAGAGGGTATTACATAACATGAATATCAAAGGGATAATAAAAAAGTTACTTAATTTTTTTCATATAAATAAACATTGGAAATTTCTTATTCCTTTTACCAAGACAAGAAAATAATATTTTTTTTTGCCTTTACTTTTATTAATTTTAATAAGTCATCATAAAAATATTGATAAATTAAATACCAAAAGAAAATAATTTTACATTCGGTTAATTATGAAATACTTTTATTAAAAGTTAAATTTTTTATAGTACTTTCTGAAGAAATTGCATACAGTCTGTATATACAAAGCATTGATTTCCCTGAAGAATAATATTTACTTGAAATTATCTTACATCAGATTGTACTTTCCTTAATTTCATTAATGTATAAAGAAGAAAGTAAGTAAATCTAAATAAATCAATAAAGAATGTAAGTAAATTATAATGAATGTAAGTAATGATAAGTGTCATTAGAGGAATTTCCTGCAATTAAGTATTTAATATTATTGAATAAAGAAAAACTCTTAATGCGGTATATCCTTATGAATAAATAAAGAACTTGGAGTATTTTTAATATTTTTATGGAAGTACATTACTAGTCTCCAAATTCTAATTATTATCAATAAATGTTTATGTTTCATTTATTCATAAGTTAGATCTTACGTTTGCAATGTCAGTTGATACAAAATTAATAACATACGTTATCATTTATTACAGCATTATTGGTAAAACGCACATTTTACTGATTTATAAAGTTGAGTGCTCATAAAAATGTATTCAAATTGCTGCATTGTGGAATAAAAAAACATGAGCCTACCTGTACATGCACATACCTATCCATTACTGTAAGTGCAGAGGTAAAGAAAAAATATTTCGGTGTGGTTGTTGTTGGAGCCTCGATGCACAACGCTAACAAGCTGCAAATGCAAAGGCATTATGAGTTAACGTAAACAATGCACTGCCCTTGGAAATGCGCACACCTTCTCATTTGATATTGCATTCCCTCATAAGTTCGAGTGTTTATACTTACATTCTCACCTACCCATCCACGCACTGAATTCTGTACACACGAGTGTTTTCTTCTGGATATCCACACCGCTTATACTTCCGCCTCATTTCTTTTTGAAACAGTAAAATGGTAGTTTTTGTGGCTCAAAATATGTTGCTCTTACGAAAATTAGTAAAATTAAACTAAACTTTTTACATGTGGAGGGAGTAACATTCGATTTTTACGAGGATGAGTTAAAAAAAAACCAAGTATCATTTTAATTAACCATTATTTCTGAATAACACACTGAAAAAGTTATGTAAGCAAAAAATACTTTTCAATTGTGAGTGATGAATTTTTAATGTACGCGTATTATCGCTTGATACTAAACTTTTACTTGGTATTATAATTAATTCCTAGTATTTATGCTTTCAACTTGCAATGGTTCCATGACAAATTCGTTGTTCTTCAGATTACGCATCTTGGTTAAATGAGCACAAACACCCATTATTTAGTGAGAATTACTCAAATCAGTAATTATTGTTGCGTTTTCACGTTTATAAAAATTAGATTTTATTATTATTATTGTTATTAGTATTCTTATTATTATTATTAATACTTACTAGATCGTCCCATCGTTTATGCTGTAATAATACAAAATAAATTGAAAAAATTAATACTTATATTGAGTTATGATAAAACATCAAATATTAATATTATCGACTATCAAAATAAAAAAAAAGATTTTGCAGATTGCAACGTAATAAACGTTAAAAATATCAAAATTCGAGTTTGTAGGATTTTTCAATTGAAACCGCCGGTTATAGAAAAAAATACGATGAATTTTTTATAGTTCATAAATAAATCGTTTACAATACTCGAATAAAGAAGTTGCATTCACATTTTTGACCGGAATAAACGGATTTGCATCTGCGGCGATAATATCATTTTCCCTTAAAATCTGACACAATGCAGGAGCATTTTGAGAGTCAGTGTAAAGCTTCCAGTATAAGTCGTATTAAATCTAGATAGTAAAGATTTTGATTCCGCGGGATGGAGAAGTGCAAAGCTTGGTAGAGAGTGAAAATAGGTGAAAAGGAATGAGTGAGAGAATGAAAGGGAAATGTGAGAGGAGGAAAGGGGGAAGAATTTTGAGACCGATGCACAGAAGTTTGGTTACTGTGTGAACGGTGCTAGATAATTTAAAAGTTGTACATGCAAAACGTGAAAGAGAGCGGGGTGAGGCTAGGGGAGGATTTAAATGGCTGTTTCAGATTTTGATCGACATTAAGCTGTCAAGGACTTGCTTTTTCAGGATCCCATCAAATACCATAGCCATTAATTCCCGTATATAAGAGCATACATATTTTTCCTTTGCTTCAATTTGGCTTCTCAGCCAAGTTTCTTTAATACCACGTTTTCTTTTTTGCGAAACGATACTCCTTTTAACATTTTGATCGTTTCTCCTGAACGCATACGCCTTTTTTCCTTTTCCATTCGGTGTGATCAATGTGAGAATCGCATTTTAATTTTTTATTATTTGTAATAAGTAATTTTTGTTTATAATGCAAACTGTATTTACTACTGTTTAACATGTTGCCAATATATTAATGTACATATATTAATTTAAATATTTATCAAAAGATTATGTTCTTACCTCTAAAAGTATTAAATAGAATTAATTATTTTAAATGTATATACAAATAAAGTTACACATATTTAAAAACTTTGTAAAATTATTTTAAAATTTTATTTATTTCAAATTAAACATATGTAAAAAATCAGTAATGTAAACAAATAAAAAAAAATTAATTGAAAGTCATCCAAACTATTAATAACATTAATCATGTATTTTAAATTACAGTTATAATGATAATGTTTACAACTCAATAATTTTGTTAAGTATTTCTTTAAATTAATCTTACGATATTTATACAGTGCATTTTTTGTTCTAATATATATATTACAACTAACACTATCATTGATTAAATGATTTGTTTTAACTTGGACAATAAAAAAAGGTTTATATTTTTTTTTAGTATAAATGTCAATTTAAAACTTAAAATTTTAGTAAATTCAATTTTATGCAGTTTTTAAGCAAGTTTATGTTTCAAAATTAGAAATCCATTTTTATAAAGAATTCGTTACAACAATTTGTTAGCTATTGTTACAAATATAATCTCGATTTTTTACAGTCATTGTACTGTTATTGATGCAACATTAAGGATTGGTCGGAGCTTTTTATTCAACTTTGGTTTGAATTTATTATTCAGTTCAAGGGAGAGAAATAAGAAAGTCATGTAAGGAAATCAAAAGTGGGAATGAGTGTACAATGAGATTATATTTATTATTATTTTCGGAGCGATGTAGGAAGCCGTTAATGCGCATCTTCTGTCCCGATAACAAATAAGTTTAAAAAATTTGTAAAAATAACAAATGTGTATTTCTTTCATAAATCTATCCGTAATAATGCTAATATTTATAAAACAGAGCACATTATTCTTCTTTTAAATTGTCATTCTCTTTTCCTTCGCCTCAGCCTCCGCCTCCACATCCGCATCCCCAGGGGATGAGCCGGTCCTTTTCTTACCCATCGAAGCATCTTCGTCGGTGCATCATCCGACGCAAGCTATGTTTACGTTCCCTCCCTGGGCCTTTTCTCCCATACCAGTAGATAATAGCTTGACGTATGTATCTCGGCTGTCACGAGAATAAGCGTATGAACGCGGCTTTCTTCCTCCAAGCGCGATTATTTCTGCAGTAACTGCGTGACTGACAATTTTTCCCGCCTCCACACCCCAAAATTAAATATGAATCGTGAATATTGAGCTCCGCTAGCTATTGGCCATGGAAAAGTAGGAGTGTTGATGTGCTCTTGTGTCCTTTTTTTTTGGTTGGCTTGGTTTACTCGAGAATTTAAAAGTTTACAGGCGGTTTGAATCATGCTAGATCACCTTCACCGTTTTCGCTCTTCCATGGATCCGCCACCACTAATTGGTTGGTTACTTCTATTTCACCGCTCGTCTCTCCAACAGATTCATATTCTGAATTTTTTTCTAATGATCATTATGCATCACTAATCGGCTCAGAATAGTGAATAGTGAAAAGTGGTATGAGGAATAACCTATGTGTTCGTCTGTTGAGATTTCCATGCGTAGTCAGTGTTTTCTTCCAAAAACGGTACATTAAAAAAATATGCTGCTCTTTTCTAATTTAATATAAAATGTCAAATGCATCCTTGCGTCATTCATTTCTCCTTTATTTATTATTATCTTTGTTATTTTCAAAATACTTACATGTGATATGGAAACGCGAGGTCTATTCAAAGTCTACTAAAAATATGGTACTTTATTCACAGATTCATTTTATCATAATACCCTTACGTATGAACAAATCTTTCAAGTAAATTTATTTTTAAATTTGAAAAATTTGTTGCATTTTCAATGCTGTGATCTTATATATTCATTTGCTATTCTAAATGATATATAAAATAACTATAACTTTTACAGGTGAAACATTTTTTGTTTAAGTTCCTAAACATGAATGAAACAAGTATTTTTCTTATTTATGACATTGGTAAAAAGTACGTTAGAATTTGCATGTTTAAACCTGTGTAGGTTAATATTTTGTACCTTTATTGTTTTTACAAGTCTCAAGACTTGCTCCGATACCACATACGCATAAAATCCGGCAATTGAATAACTATTGATGTAAAGCCCCTCAAATAAGTCGTAGTATTGTCTCAGTGAATTTACTAATTGTCACTATTACAAGTGTCTAGATACTAGACAACTTACCCGAGGCAGGTAGATGCCGAAACAATTTATTAATTTAATTAGGTTAATACTAAAATATTGTTATGCATAATCACAGAGCATAATTTCATATTTATAAGAATTTTTAAAAGTGAATATAAAATAATAATTTGAAATTTAATTAATATTATTAAACAATATCTTTATTCAATTATTAAATCTATACTAAATTTAAATTATAATTTACATAACATTAATAATTTCAGTATTTATCGACACTAGACCGTGGAGAAATGTAAATAACTAATATACACTACCACTTTAATAGGTTGGTTCTTGATTGAACGTTTCATTTTATCTACTGTAAGTAAATAGTAAATTGGATTCTTAAAGCAATTATTAATTGTCGATACTCAAATGATAAATGTTTCGTAATTTATTATAAATCCTAATAGTTTACTCAATGTTAATAGTTTAAAAAATTGTAATCTTCAATAGTTGTAATAATGTATTAAATAAAATAATTAAGTAGGTATTTTACTTAGTTAACGTTTTTGTCCAATAAAATTTTCTAGTATTTAAATAATTTTAATAATGATTAATATAATTAATTTTTTTCAAATCAGCCGCCCGATAAAAACCAAAATTTAACGGTTTAGTTATCTCGAAAGAGCTGAGGTGTATCTCCAGGTCTGACTCGCACGAGACTGACCTGATCTGCCAGGATGAGCTCGCACGTCGACCTAGTCAACCTGGATTTCTTGTAGATTATCTTCTTCATTCATCATGGCTTCGTTTGGATCTAGTTCATATGACAACCCACTAGACCTATCAAGTCGTTTAAAAACACCTGAGCTACCTTTTTTTTTTATCACGGAAAACTATCCCGTATCACGTAAATATAAGTCAAGCATAAAATATAGCGAAATTAATAATCGTGCTGTTAATCATTTTAAACAAAGACATATAAAGAAAAAGAACGAAATAAATAAAAAGAAAAAACAAAATAAAAAACAAAAGAATTACTAGAAAGAATAATGGCCGCAAAAATTCGATAAACATTTAATCAAAACCAGGGTAATTTTTTAAACGAGCCACAAATCTAAATTCGTAAAGCCGCGCTGTTTTACAATTAACAAATAAAATTAAATTTCTATTTTATATGAAAAATCATAAATTGTTAATTATAATACACATTGAATAAAATAAAATAAAATATGTGGAATTTATTTATAAGAAACATATAATATAATTAAAAAAAATTTTTCAAATCATTTGTTACGTTACTGTACTTGAAAATTTTAATAAATTTTATATAAACAAATGATACTTATAAGATTATTGTAAATTCATATCTTTACAATTTAGAAATAAAGGAGATAATAACGGCTACATAATAATTTTTATTATGTGTTTAATACAATTCACTACATATAACTATTAATAGCCATTTGCAAATAATTATGAAATATATATGGTGTTATATTTGTTAAGTAGAATTTGTATTCTTTGTTTTTTATTTTTTAATTATCAATTGACATAACTTATAAAAATATTAATCTTACTATGCTGGGTTTTAAGGGGTAAATAAATGATTTAATGCAATTTATCCTTTCTATTGTTAATGTTTAATTTCAGAAGTTAAAGATCTATTAACGTGTAAGTGATTTATAAGTTCTCTTTTCGAATGTTATTGAGCGACTGATGCTTTGCTGGTCGTGTTCTGGGTTTTTCCTTCATTAATCCTGATCGGATAAAACTTGCCAGGAATTAAAACTGTAATATTTTAATATATTGCGTTAAATCGCGAATCGTTTCCACCTTCATCGGGTTGAATAAACTCACGACAAAACAAACGTTTTAATTCGCGAAAACCAATGGGGCAACGATCTGTATTCGAAGTTAACGAATCAGCTCTGTATGTGCGAACTAAATAACTCCCCGTTGCCCCTCCAGACGGAGAACGCGAAGGAGAAAACGATAACGGATCGCGGAAATAAAAAACGGAACGCACCTGGCCGAAGTGGCTCAATTTTTTGCGAGATATTGAAGAGTACACTTTTAGTGATTTTACGAGAAGTCGCTCGACAATACCATACACAAAACCATTAAAAATTTAAATTCGTGCTTACACGAATTATAAATTTTTTAAAATTAATTTGAATTAAAAACTCTAACTAATTGATGCCTGTCATAAGAAGGCGAACATTACTGAATCGAAAATAGGTTGATAGTAGACCGTGCGACGATATTTAAAAACAGAGTCAATAATCTGTCATAACAGGGTTATTGACCTTTGGAAAAATAAATATCGATAGAAACATACGTATCACTCTCCGTGATAACACGAGAGGACGAGCAATTATAAGAACTTCCGCCCGCTAAATTTAAAATAATAATAAAAAAAATTATTTTCTTGTATGTATAGGTACCCCTTGACGAAGCCAGTACTGGAGACACCACTTGAGTCACTACAGCGTCAGAGAATAACGCCGAAATAAAAAAATAAAGCAGCGTCTATGTTATATTGAAAATAAATATTTCCTAAAATTGCTTAAATTTTTATGTTTTTTTTTATCTCTCTCCTTTGCTCCTTATAACCGGCTAGAAATCTATTCGCGTTACGCATTACAGGCGTAACATTACAAAACTATATCAATGCTTTATGCCAATTTTTGAGATTACTTCTATGTGGTGAGCAGCACTGTCTATGAGCTAGACATAATTTCTATTCATGCGACAGAACATATAATAATTTATAAAACTGATAACTATTAATTAAGAAATTAAATTTTTTAAAACTCATAAATAATGATTTCAACTATTTATATAATTTAACCTGATATTAAATTTACTCTAATATTTTCTATCATAAAACACATAAACATCCTAATAATTTATAATATGGATATTAACATGAATATTCACAATATTTAAGAAATTTAAATAAAATTTGTATGCAAATAAAACCACTTGGAAATAAAGTAATTGATCTCTATATATTTTGAATAAAGTATATTATTTATGTATATGTATAAACGATTTTAATACATTGATGAATTACTCAAATATCAATATTCAAAAAATATTATTTAAGATTGATTGACTTTTTTTTAAACTAAAATAAGGAATAAATAAAATTAATATAAAATCCTGACAACATTAATACATAAAATATTTTATTTATATAAGTAGTATATGTGTGGTTTAATCATTTTTAAAAGATTAATTGTAATATAAACATTTTTATACAGTAAATATTTTTCACATGTATCATATAGATTAATTTTTTATTTTTTCTTTTATAGATGTTTATATTTTATACAAATTTTTATAACATAATATGAAAAACTTACGTATAAAACAGTAAAATGAAATAACATTTATTTTAACAAGAATGGAATATATATGAATATATAAATTTGAAAATATATAAATTTTAATTTTTTTAAATATATATAAAATATATATATATATATATTAATAAATATATGAATTTTAATTAATTCGTGTAGATTTTTCATTAATTCATTCAGAATCGAATATTACACAACAATTATATTTGGAACTATAATTTAAAAAATAGAATATATTTAAAAAGATACCTTGATAAATAAAAAACAAACTTTCTGTTCATTTTTACTAATGAATAAATTATATTTTTATTTATATTTCTTTAAAGTATTTATTAGTTATTGATTTTTATAATTGAATGAGTTTATTAATAAATTGAAAAGAATTCATTCAAATTCAAATTGTTTCATTCAGTTTAAAAAAAATAAATAATATTATTAAAGGGAAAAAATTCGTAACGAGTTTTATCATTTAATTTATGAGTGTTAAAATTTAGATCCTTGATTATTTGATACTTGTAAGTTAATAAATATTATTTGGGTACTTTCGAGTAAATTATAAAAAAGTTAGATATCATAGCTTATAAATTTCAGATACATTTTCTGAATTTAATATACTTTTTTAAATAGATTTTATGGGTAAATATACGTTTAGCATACGTTATTTTATAATATATATTTTATATTGAAAATATTAATCTTTTAAATGATAAATGACTAAATGTATTTTACCGACTTTAAATCGAATTGAATATATAATTTGTATTACATATGAAATATTATTTTTTAAGCTCTTAATAATTAATATCATTACATTCGTCAGTAATGTCGTTATACATTTAGTTATAATAACTTCATTATTTCCCACAATATTAATAATTAATTAAAAGAGCTTGCAAAATGTTGCTTAATCAAAATGGATTAAATACTGAAATGAACTAAATTTTAAATATATTCCATTGAGCATGAATTACTTTTTTTTGTTCGCAACTATATTACATATTCTTTATATTATAAATCATTGTACTAATCAGCCTTATACTCTATCATTATAATATCTACGATCTTCATCGATAGCTGCACAAAAACCACATTATTTGAAGCGTAGCACTAAATCAAAATGATATCCGGTGTGAAGTCTTATTTTCTACTTTTCATATTTAATATACATTCAACTTTTAGGCAAAAGTTTTAATTAATACAATACTATTGCATTTTTGTTTGTTTGCGTAATTTAACATTTGCATGTATATCTACCCAGTAACCATTTACATGACTTTATATGTGTATTCGTAAAGATTATATTTTTTTATCGTACAATAAATAGTAGAATATTTAAATAAAAGTGTAAATGTTACAAATAATCTCAGTGCATTACATGAATAATTCTTTTGAAACATGAGCTGAAGACAAGTGGAGTCCCAGAAGAAGATAAACAAAATCTTGGTTCTTATTTTAAACCTCAATATTATGCAGAATACGAATAAATGTTTGGAATATTGTAATATTGAATCTAGGATACTCGGGTGCGGCACCTCGTACACGCTCTACCTTTCTATCTTTTATGAATCTTTTTCGGAATTTCTTAGTGATAGGTAGAAGCTCTTAGTCTCATTTTAAAGAAGCTATTGTCTGGACATCTCCACAAAGTACATTAGGATGGGACTCGAGCTCTCGTTCGAGAGGGAAGCCAAAGCGGCTCAACTCGATCGCGCCGAGTGGTTTTTCACTTTTTCATTTTTTTTTCTACGTCCTGAGGTACGAAGAATTTCTCTTGAAGAGAGGGAGGGAGGGCCTGTTATTTTTTCCCGTTGTTTTTCTCCGCGCGGGCAAGTACTAAGTTTCTCTCGGCCGAGATCCTTCTACTATCGATTTCTTCGATCGACGAGGATGACGACAACGAACAGCAGGAAAGGAAGCGAGTCGCCAATAATTGGACGGTAATAATAGAGCGCTGACAAGTAAAGTATTTGTATGAGACTGTCGAGGGTGGTGGAAGACGAGGACAAGAACGAGAATAGGACTTATGCAAACCAACTATATCGAGCAGGTAGGGCTCGTTTGATTCTTCTTTTTTCGCCCCTTTTAGACTTTCTTCCTTCTTCTTTTTTTTTGTTCATCAACAATGCTGACGCAAATCTTCATATATGTCTTATACGTATTTTAGTTTTTAGATAGCTTATGAAGGTCGTGCGAACTTATCCTCTTCCTACCCTTGGTTTTCGTGATATATCGACTTGTAAAATTGCTACTCTTTCTCATTATGCTTGTTGAAAAGATGTTACGTTTGATTGAAGTGAGAAAAGTTACGAGCACCATTACATATATTCAATTTTTCAACGGAAGAGGGCAGTCACTATTAAAGTAATTGATGGTATTAAAAGGCAATTTTTTCAAATAATTTCCAAATACATTATGTGGATTTATTTAAAAAATGCAGTTAGTCATGACATACTGCTTCAATTTCCATTTATTTTACACAAAATTTTGTATTTCAATGTAGAAGCAAATTTTATAAAAGTGAATAGTTTCATTTACTTACATTAAAATGATAAAAATAAAAACCAGTTTCCCTCGAGACTCAGAGCAAAAGATAAATTCCATGGTAGAAAACTTGTGAAGTATTCTCATTTTTATTTAGCGACAAAGAGACTGGGAATGATTGAGATTAAACAACATTGTAATAAAGTTCGGTATTTTCGTAACAATATGATTTTGGCTTATAAATAAAAGAATGTATGCTCGGTGAGTGTAATCGCGTAAGTTATGTGCCTAGATAAATAAAGAGAAAAAGGATGAAACATGATAGAGATGAAGATGGAAAAGTAGAACGAGGGAGCAAACGTTGAAGGCAACTAAGGTTACATTCGATAATAAGGGCCGGATTCACCCCCTCCCCTTTGTCCCTTCACCCCTTGTGCCAAAATGGTGCAATAAGTTGTGGCTTTCGTGACGTCAAGAGGTTTCTTCTCCCTTTCGCACTTCCCTCTAGGTCCCCCAGTTCTTTATCTCTAACTCAACTTACTTTCTTTCACATACACACTTTGAAAAGTCTCAGACACTTATGTAGACTTACTTCCAGACATTTGTACGTAGTTGGAGCTGCACCCGAAAATCCGGTCACCAATTACATTTTCTTTTATGCTCTATCTCTCTCTTTCTGTAAAGTAGCAGTACTATAATCAAGGTATGTATGGTATGTATTAATGAAGCCAATATAAATATAAACGCTAATATTCACAACACCTATCTCTTGTTCATCCGTTCCCAACTCCTTCCACAGATTTAAATAGGCATTCCCAATGGATGAACTGTTACTTAAGATAACGTCTTATATGAATAATATGTTAAAAAGAGAACACACAAGCTTGATGAATAATATAAAGGAGCAAATCGATCTCCGGTTCAATAATAGGATATCTGAAGTGAACGAACTTATACAGTATGGCAGAAATTTTGTACAAGAGAATTTTAAAAAGGATATTACTTTGATTAAAACTCAATAAGTTTCTCTTCTTGAATCTTTCAAGGAACATTCTGGACAGCAGTCACCGGTGTTAACGGATTCCCTAAATCAGACAATTGACAATCTTAATGCAAAAAACTCTCTGTCTGCCAGCTTGAATTTCATAAATCTTAATCTAGTTAGTTATAGGCGGTTTTTCGTATTATGATGCACTTGATCTGAAAAAGTTGGCATTCTGTATACTAAAGACACTTTACAATCAAATTAGTCTACTTGGCTGTGTAAAGTCTCCTACCGTTGTAAACTCCAACACTTTACAAGGCATAATGCCTACAGGCTCAAACTGCAACAATGTGACTTCATATCCGAACACTAATCCGCCAGTTGTAACCTTATCCTCTTCTATCTTAGCACATAGCAGTATTCAGGCAAAGATCGAGATAAGGCAATAAAATTCTTCAACCACTGATACTTCTCTTTTAGGTGAAATATCGAGAGTCAATTTTATTTATGCCTAATTAATTAATATAAATTCCTTAATATTCTACAAAAGTTCACGTTTGGCACGAGTTGATGCTAAAAAATAAAAATTTATTAATTATACAAGAAATGAATTGATGTATGTGGAATGAAACTCAGCAGATATATAATAAATAGAGAGGCTAATATTATTAATTTTATAACGCTCCTTTCCTTTCTATGTACCTTCAAATACCTATAAAACAATAATATCCTCACTTTCATAGACAGATGATTCCATTTCCAGACACCTAAAAACAACGTGTGTAGATGATACCGCTGAGCATCCATTCCTTAAATACTAGAATACTTCTCTGCAATACCCTTAAGATATTTTCATTCAATGCCAACTCCATCACAGCACATATTAAATTGTTTAGATTGTTCCTGAGTGTCAATCCCATATACTATGTCATTGTCGTATCAGATATTAAGTTGAATATTCATATCAAAGATAATGTTGTAACGCTAGAAAACTATAGTTTGGTTCACTCCGATCGGAATACATGGGAAGGTGGTATAGTTTTATACATCCACGAATCACTTAAATTTAAAGAACTAGCATATAAATAATATAAATAACATAATATATAAATAAGCCTAATCCTTATCCAATTTTCGTTGCATCTATTTATATACCTCTACACGCGTCTTTCATTGAGGATAGTGACTTTTATACTAACCTCACAAACATGCTATGTGACTGCGGCACAAAAATAATTTTCGGAGACTTCAATTCAAAGCAAGATCGCAAAAAGCCGTGATATATTCCTCATCTCTACGTTTTTTTAGCTACAAGTGACAGACTTTACAGATCATACAAGAGAACTAGAACTAGATGTCATTTACTTGTCTATAGGGCATCCGTGGCCTTCATATACAATCAAATAGGAAATTCAAGGTATTTGTATTACCAAAATCGGCTTGCTAAAATAAATAATACAGAACTCCTCTGGAAAGAGGTACGTCATCTAGGAATAGTTAATCTGCCATAAAATGTCAATGGCATCTTCACAACTACTGAGCATAATACCCATATTTCTTTAATATCCACCAGTTCAACTCCTTTTCTGATTACCGATTTTATTTCAAATCTTACATAAAACCTTCCGCCTACTAATGACCTTCACAATTTCTATAGCACATTCAATTTTTCCTTAATTATCCCTTCTGACATTCATAGAATCATTCATTTATTTCATTCACAGGATCATGATACTGATAGATTCCCTCAATTTTTCTAGATAACAGTATTCCCCTTTACTGGAAACTTTATTTCTAAAATATTCAATGCATCCCAACAAATAGGATTATTTTACTCCAAACGGAATCAACCATTTATTATTCCACTCACCAAAACTAAATCCCTAAACAACCTCAACGATTATCGACCCATTTCTTTACTGAATTTTTTTTTAAAGATTTGAAAAAATTAATACAAGAACAGCTAAATTTACATATAAATACTTTTAATATCTTATCAATCTTTCAGGCTGGTTTTCTTCAAGGTTGTAGCAAAGAGACAAGTTTGTTACGCTAGTGGATGAAATTAGGTATGCTATAAATGAATGGAAAATTATTATTCTTCTATTATTTGATTTTACTCAAAATGTTTGACTCAAAATGTTTGTCGTGTCACTCTTTTGTCAAAGCTGCATAATGTAAGGTGCTTTCATATAGTTTTAATATGATTTACCACGTATCATTCAGATAGAACCTAGGCCGTATATCTTAATGAGATTAAAAATATTTCTTTATTTGTAAAAACTACATGCGGTGTACCGCAAGGGTCAGTAATAGGCCCTTTGCTATTTAACCTATAAATTAATGATAACAGTCGAAATATTCTTCCCCTATCAAATTCAATCTTTATATCGGTGATTTACAAATATATACACATTTTTCAATACATGAACTAGATCATATTTGAAATTTGTTATCAATTAAAGCATCTAAAATATTTGACAGGACAGAATTTAACAACCTGCAAATTAACCCAATTAAAATGAAAGCTATACCCTTTGACTCTAATATATTTATGAATAGATTCTTTAATACTGTATATACCATTAGCATTAAGAATCATATTACGCCTTTTACATTTACGGCCAAGAATTTAGAAGTAGTCTTAAACTCGAAGCTTTCATGCAATCAGGATATCACCAAAATCTCAAAGAAACTTAAATCATTGACGAACAAAAATTTCTACTCTTAAGAATTTCAAATCCTGTAATTCGATATATATATGGTCTACAACGTTATCTACATATTTCTCTGTGTTGTAGAGAGTTAAGTTGTTGACGCCGTAAAAGCATAAAAAGTACCTAATGCTCAACCTATTATATAAGATACTCAACAATAATTACACCACGTATTTACTAATATATTTTGTCACCAATGACTTCACACGTGTCTTAAGTACTACGAATGCTTCTGTTCTAATACAATGATTCAGGATAGAGACTGAAAAATCCTCATTTCACATATTTTCTTTTGTCCGTTGGAAATCATTATTCTTTGATATCTGCCTCGTCTTCTTAGGTTAGCTATCGAATTATTTTCTCGATTTCGTGTACTCTCTTCTTCTTCTTTTCCTCCCTCATACAGTCTTCCATACTTCCTTCTCAAATGAACAACTTATTATAATATAAATTAATTGTAATATAAATTACTACAATATACATTAATTAATAGCGTATTATAATACAAATAACTAGCAATTATTATTATTATTATTATACCGTTCCGCACAAAATATGTAAAATTGTAAACATTTTATAACACTATATTGTATACTATATCAATTGTACAACTTCCTGTATATTAATAAACAAAAATCTGTCTCACTCTATCTATTTCTTTTTATATTTCCCCTTTCTCGTCTCTCCGTCCTTCTCCCGCACTGGTCATTCTTGAATTGAAGACTCGGATAATTTTATTGGTGCTTGCAGCCTTGTTGTTTGTATTGCAGCCACAATCGGGGTGTCCAAAGGCTTGCTCAGCGTCAATGCTCGCGCGATTTCTCCTTCCGTGAATTTTGAACCTGTACCTTGGTAAAATGTTTTTATATGCGAGAGTTGGATTTCGAATGCAAGGAGATAATTATTTTAGAGGAATAACTCAAACACCGAATGCAACGCATTTCACGTTCGAAAACTGCGATTAAGGTCCATTAAACTACCTTATTAACTATGGTGGCTTGCACACGCATTTTTCCCTATAAAGGTATTTCCATTTTGTATTCAAAAGATTAACATTTTCCTCACACTCGCATCTAAAATTATGTGCGTGTAGTATTATGCTAAATATCTCTAAAAGTTTATTTCAAGGTATTTTTATTGGAATTTAAATACCCATATCACTTCACTTTGTGTAATTCAAGGATATTTATTTTATACCTTGAGTATTATCGTACCATTAATTATTGGATTCACTGATTCTTCTATTTTTATTGCCACATAAAGTATACTAAATTTTAATTTTAATAGACTATCTAAACAATAACAATAAATTTATAAATGTATTACTATTACTGGTTTAAGATGTTTTACTTGGTAAAAATAAATAAGCTTGAAAAAAAATTTTTTAATCGTAATTTATTTAGTCTAAATATGATATCTTTGGTGTTTTAAAAATCTATTATTACAATAAACATATTTTTAATAATTTTCAATAATAAAACAAAATAATTATCTTACAATAAATAATTTATTAAATCTCTAAATTTGTACAAGTAATTTATTATTTCAATGATTTTTTATCGTTTAATTTTTTATTACATTTAATGTATAAATTTTTGAATAAATTTATAGAATATAAATAATTTATCATTTATATAGTTTAATGAAATTTTACATTATCTTTTTAATTAGTCACAAAAAATAGTGATTAAGAGATCGGTAAAACCCATGGAAATAAATTTACACTGTATTAATTTTTTTAAATGTTTTTTTGTTTCATATTTTTCTACAAAGATTACATAAAAAAGAAATTGGAATGTGGACTGAAGTTCTGTAGAAATGAGTGGGTTAAAAATTTTGTAATGTAAAAAAGACATCCGACGAAGTGACAATTAATATACATACTTGTTTGAAACTGAGCACGAGGTTCTTCTTACTTATTCATCTTCAAATAAAATAAACTTTTTCCGTGGATATTAAAAAGAAATAGAAAAAACAAAAAAATTCTAAAGTGCATTGTATAAGCTAGTATGGAAAAAATATGTAAAAACAAGCAATGCACTAGGTATTCGATAAATAATCTGGTATTCAAAGAAGTTCATAAAAGGTATAACTAAATTCGTAATTTTAAAAATAAAAAAATATAATTTTTAAATAAAATGTACGTGTATTTATAAATATTTTTCATTAACAATAACACATTGTATCATTCAAATAATTATTGATACTTATTCACACAATATTTTACTTTTATTTCAAATTTAAGAATCAGAATAGATTAAAATATGCGGCGAATAAATTTTATTGTTCTACTGGGTATGGGCTAATAATTTTTTATTTTTTGCATTTTATTCGAGTTTATTATTTGGTTTTTATGTCGGGTAAAAAGAACAATATCTTTGCAAATTGAAGTGCATTAAGTTGTACAGGTATAACTTAGAAATGCACTTTTTGACACAAGTGATACAAAGCTTTACACTGCCATGGAACCACTACAGAAAAACATTGTGGAATTACTACTGATTGGAATAAATGGACTATCATTGATAATTGAAACTTGATTATAAATATTAATTACTGTCTTGTGATTTATTTTATTTAATTTGTAATATGTAATGAGCATTTAAATTTATTTTAAATTATACGATTCAATATTTACCGTATAATATTGCATAGTATAAAGTCATTTATTATTCAATTATAATAACTTTGATACATGATTTACTGGGAAATAGATTTAATTTCAACTACTTGGCTGTATCAAGCTAAACCATGTACAATTGTTTCTTTGTTTTTAACACGGCAATTCTTAAACTTTTTTTAATTGTATTTGTTTTTTTCTCATTTTCAAATTGTATCGGAAGAAAATTTCATTTCCAATTTTCTCGTATCTTCTGAGGAAACGATTTAATTTTGTGTGTTTGGGTGTGGACACATGTACATAATACCTTATTTCATGTTTGTTTTTTTTCTTACTTTCTACCTTCGTCTACTTGATATCCAATTAACAAATACTTTACAACTTCTGTCGTTTCACTTCACTTATACGTATATATACGCAAAAATCCAAACGGACACAAGTCCACACAAAAATATACGTACACTCACACCCACGAGTACTTATATTCAGAGCCCTATTTCTTTCACTTTCAACATTTTCTCGGAGAATCATGTTTCTTCGACATACTATATTGTTTCATTTTATTCCATAATAGCTTGTAGTAGTATTTTGCAGTTTCCAGTATTTCGGCAAACGCAAAATTCCTTCCCTCGGTTTTCATGGAAGGAAGGATGAAAAACTGAGGATTGAGTTAGCGGTGACGAAACAACCTAATAAAAAGTTGGTTGATCACATTATTTATTTATATACGTGAGATATAATTCTAGTTACAAGAAAAGGAATGATAAATGAATACAGTCAGTTTTTAGACATTAAGACACTTTTGAGTTCTTTAGTTTTTAGTTTTTTTAAAATTTTTAGATACCAGATTCTGTAATTTATCAAAATAAAACTGTTTGATTATATGTTCCAAGGAGTGTGCAGCTTTTGCATTTGCAAGAATTTAGTGTTTGTTAGACTTTTAAAGAAGATTATTTTAATTTTTTTTATACTTAAGCCATGATGAAATGATTTTTTCAAATTGACTTTTACATTGTATTTTTTAAAAATAGTAAAAGCATAAAATTGCTGGATACTCTTTGTTTTAATGTTCAATAATTTTATGCTCTTGCGTTTAGTTTTTAAAATAATTTCTAAACTTTTTATAAAATTATTTATAAGATAAATATTTAAAAAAGTATATTAAAATCATCTAATTGAACTATTAATTAAGAAATTTTTAGAAACCATTACCAATAAGGTATAGCGTTAAAAATTTACCACAGAATTTTATTGTATAATAAATTATCTGTAAAGTAATAAACTTTGACAAAGAACTTATTCTCCATTATTAGTGTGATTAATTAGTTAATTTAATAAAACCTATGTTTCAAGCTTCGATACTTAGTTTCGGTATTAAAGCTTGATATGATATGAATATTTTTGTAGTTATTTACACAAAAATTATAGACTTAAACAGTAGTTTTTTTCTACATTTTAAATAATCGAAAATGATTCAAGTCAAAAAACGTACTAATAATGGCAACAAAAAAACTTTTTTAGGATAAAATGTGAAAATTATAAAGGTAATTTATATGTCATAAAAATAGTCGTTTTCGCAAATACTCTTTAAAGTGCTAACAGCGAAATATTCCAATTTGCAATTTAGTAACATAGGGATCCACATTTTAAAATCAATTGTATAAAGAGAAAATAGGAAACGAAAAAGGGTGAGTTTATTATTTTTTATTTATGCAGGTACTCACCCCAACTCTATTCTTTCAATTTCGTCGGTCAGATAAATGGAAAGGAAGCAAAGTCAGAGTTTGTATACTCTGTAAAAAATACGATGAAGTAGCTAATTGTCCTCTTAATAACGAGGTAAATGCTAATTCTCCAGGTGGAGTAAACGAAATAATGAAAGATTCTGGAAAAAGTGCGTGGTTATCTTGGTGGGGATTTTCAGGGGTGAAGGCCAAAAATCTCAGAGCATCTCCCGCAATCTTGTTAGCGGATAAAAGTACTTATAGAGAAAAAATGTGCCAATTATCTGGTAAATTCAATTCACTCCTCAGGTGAGAGAAGGACTCGAGATCGCTATCTTAAGTCACACAAAGGCTACACGCATTATCTACCCCATCTAAGCGGTTCGTAAAAGTCGTGCCCGGAGACTTTACACTCCGTCCGAATGCTTGCACCGGAAGTCCTGAGGTCCTCAGGAACAATGCTCTGTCCTGAAGTAATCAGGGCCCGAGATCGGGGGCAGAGGTTCATTACGTATCCCGCACGTGGATTCGAGGGACAAGAATTTCGGTACGTGTGGGTGAATGGTACTGGAGCGATCTCATCCTGATAACCCTCTCATGGTGTATCTGTTTCATGAAATCGACAAAAGATTATAATTAAATTTAATTGATCCTGGGGATTTTTCTATTTCAAAACTGGTTAATCGAGGAGGGTTACTGACTTACCACTCCACTCCACTCACTCTAAAAGTTTCAAGTTTTTATAAATTGTGTTCTCTTGCGGTGTTCTAAGCAGACGAAATTAAACCAAGTAGCCTCTAAAAAATGGCGAAATATTTATTTTAACTTGCAACATAAGCTTTCATTTTGTAAAAAGTCTAGCTGTAGTTTGACGAACGTTGTCCTGTCATTTCCGGTTACAGTATTATGAATATTAATTGTATAAAATTGCTTTATCAACACTAATTTAATACAATTTTACAAATCTGCTTTGTTATTAAAATATAAAACGTCTTTATTTGTAACTGTGTAATTTAAAAATTTTTTTTTGGCCATTTTTTAATATAATTTTTATACGCGATATATTCTTTTCTAATTATACAATAATAAATTTTCGTATTAATAAATACTTGTTGCCTTTTTGCCCAAAAATCTTACAAAATTTTCATCATAAATGGTACGAGAACTTTTGTAAAACACTAATTTTTCTTTTTAGTAAAAATTTATTGATTATTTCTTATAATTAATAAAATTATTCCATGTAATTATCTGCATACTTTAACGATTATTTAAATAAGAGTGTTTGCAATAAACTGTAGAATTATTTATTTCAAAGGAACGTATTTCAATTCTCAATTATAAAGATACAATGCAAAAAAAATTGTAATTACAATATTATACCGTTTGAGCTGGTTGCTTTAATTGTTAATATCTGCTCGTTTAAAATTGATAAAAGTATTAACAATTAATTTAAATAATCAAAAAATGTAAATATTTTTTCAGACCAAGAGTTATTAATCAGCAGTAACATACTTAAACGTATTTAACATCATCTGTTTTTTTTAATAAAATCTTCATCTGTGATCGTGAAGGAAGTTGCCTCAGTTCTCCCAGACTCTAGCAAAAGTTTTTCATTGAATGACTCATACAGACGCTTATAATTTTTTTTTAGATTAGCGTACATGATCGACAGTATTTAATTATCGACGTATTAAACATAATAGTCCTTGGTCAAGATAATAGTTTTCATCGAATGCAAATCATGCAATGACATAATCAACTCTTGAAATATTATTTTTGTAAGCTAAAGAGAATCATCAAAGAGAAAAATACCTAACAACTTGCAACGTACGAAAACTGATTAAAAAAATTCTACTGTAAATGTTATTAACCAGGTTATAAATTTAATTATAAATTTGTAGACTATCCATTTACATTTAAACAAGACTTCTTCGGAGCTTAAGGACTAAAAACTCTCGCCTACTACTGAATTGGATATAATTTACTTTTAATATACATATCTGGTATTTGACATTATAAAGTGCAAGCTAAACATTGGTTTAATAGTAGCCTGCTGAGCGAATGAGAGAAGGGAAGGGGACTTTTGAAAATATGTCTTGAGTAAGGGTGGGTTAAAAAGTTGAGTTGACCTGCCCCGACATAAGCGCGCGCACATGCATACACGCAAGTCAAGATCAATGCGATGCACACACGCAGATGCTCTTTGCCAGCATCTATCGTTGAGTCTTCAAAACCACTAATGATGTAAATTCCCGGGGGTTTCGTCAACCTGCGTGTTATTTTTATCCCAAACAGGGTGCTGATGCCACTTACGATAAAAAATGTTATTAGTACCTTACAGATTTCTTGCGATAGTAATTTACTTGAGCTTAGAATTTTTTTTATAATCATAACTATTAATGCCTGATATGTCATAATGTTTCTTTAAACACATCGCAGGAGCCATTTCAATAAAATATAATGAATAACGTACACGAACAGTTTGAATACCACAATAAAATTTTTATTATGAAATAGAAAGCTATATAGTGTGAATATGGAATAAAATAATAAGAAAATATAATGGGTGTGTGGCTATATTCGTAATCATTCTGGAACTCTTTGACAATATTACTATTACAATAATACTTGCGGTCTTTATCACACCATCAACAAAATACCATTTTTCTATATAACTATTCGCGCAGAAATCGATAATAACACAAACGACGTATTAATTCTTAAGAAAAATAAAAATTGGAAAGTATTACTTGCTTGTTTGTGAATTAAATATAATTTTAACACATTTATTAGAATAATACAATTGACTTATATTTTACGTTTCTTTATTTTATTTACGTTTACATATTTTAGAGTGATTTAGTTTTTTAATTATATGACAATCAAATCTAAATCTTGTAAACATTTTTTATTTTAATTGGAATTTTGTTACAAGTAGATTGATACAGTAATTGAAAACGAAAATGATGGTTTATTCATATAATGTCACTATAAAAAGTGGTAGTTTATGACTATAATTTCCAAATAAATAATTTTCATATTTATATAAAATTTAAAAGCAATTATTGCAAAATAAGATCAAGTAGTTCAAGTGTATTACTATTATATAACAGCCTTCATTTTACCGACACTGTATTAAGATAAAAGTAAGTATGAATAAAATTGAGAAGTGCAGAAATTCATTAAATTTCAGATATTAAATATGATTAATAGATTAAAATATGTAATAATTGAGTCAAATATAACTTCTCCTTCATCATCAATTCGAATTATGCATTATATCATTGGAATATGGGATAGTTGATGCATTATTTGTTATTTTCAAATATCTATTGTTTATTGCCAGGATATATGCAAAAGAAAGGTGAATGAAATATGGAGAGATATTGAAGTATGCGCATATGCATGGTGTACATTTTCAAAGGGTTACACCATCGCATGCCGACACGCATTACATTATCGACGAGGCTCCTTGTAAAACACCCTCGACCAACTATCCCTCGCACTCCCATCCCTGCCACATAATAACTCCCTTATTATTTTATCGATGAACAGAAATGCCATGGCCTATGTGATAATCGTTAGCACCGATTCGTACTCGGTGTTCGATGGGACTCGCAGGCGCAAAACTAACGAAAAACTCGAAGTTTTCCATTTCTTCGTCTCCGAGTGCCCATCCTTTCGCATTATTTATTTTTTTCCCTTCTTTCTCTATCCTTACCCTCTCAGGTGCATGCCGCACTGGGACTAGGACTGCTCGAAAACTGAGAAATAGAAATTTCAATCACAGCTGTGACTCGAATGCTAAAACAAAGTTCTGCTGCCCGATTTAGAACCTCTGAATTTCAGAATATTTCTGTCTCGATTGAAAAATGTAAACATTGTCGATTCCCTAATTGCAAATATCATAAACAATCTTTTAAAAACCAAAAAAATTATTTATATGTTTTGTTCTATAAAACATTTTGTGCGAATGTAAATTTTTTATTTTATAATTTTCGAATATAATTATACATTTCAAAATTATCTAAAAAATTTGTTAAACGTTCTTATGCTTTACTTTATCATTCCAATATATATTGTTTATGGATGTAATATTTTTAGGTGCTGGTATTCTTTTTACTTGATAATAACATCCACTTATTTTCAATTGCAAGCAACACTCTTTGCATTCGACGAATTTAAATTTAAATTGAATATTTTCTGATACTTATTTTACTATTATTTACCAAAACAGTAGTATTAATTTTAGATTTTTCAAAATTAATGATTTAAAAGAATTTTAAGTTCATTTTTATCAAAAATATACGTAAATTACATATAAATAATTATTTTTTTATTTTTGTATAAAACCTTTTAGTGCTAATTTTTTTTTTTTATTTGCTTATTTTACAAATTTCAAAATGTATAGGGACAAAAGAAGCAGCAATATAAATAGAGTACAATAGACTTATGTTTTCATATCAATATTTTTCTTAGATCCCTGGCTCAATTTCATGTCATAGAAATACCGAGTTATAGTCATAAGGAATTATAAAAATTTGATTTATTTGACCCCGTAGACATTTTCCGTGGTTCTTTGAAAGGTCTTGACTTCTAAGGTGAAAAAGAGACATGGGTTTCGGAAAAACAAATATTAAATAGATTTTGAATATTGGGTTGGAAGTTTTTAAAAGGCTTAACAATCCTTTTTTCCATACTCTACAGTATAATTTTAATACTTATGGATTAGCACATATTATAAATATAAAATTGGGAGGTGAATCCAAAATGTTTATTTAATAAGGTTTAAAATATTTTAAAGAATAAATCGATAAATTTCACTTTTCCGCAATAAAATTCACACTTTTATCACAAAAATAAATCAATATTAGGTATAAATCATATAAATATTCAAGATAATTTAACTCCAAAGTTTTTAATATTATTTATAATATATAATATATAATATGTATATGAATAATATGTATAATATGTACGTATATAATATATAAAAATATAATAAAATTTCCGATTGTGATTAGTTCTGATTGCATAAGAGCTACACGAGAGCCCGTTCAGGATCTTCCTCGAAAAATAAATAAAGTCATTTCATATAACATGAAAAATTATACATTTCAATATATTTATAAATGTGAATGGTAATAGTTTACGTCTATTAGGAAATGTTTTTCTCAAAGAAAAATGCGATGCCTATCAAATGAAGAATTTGAATAGTCATCAGCTCAAGGAACATCTGTTCGTGTCTACAAGATGTTTATCAGTGTCTCCTGAAACCTCGCCTGTAAATGATATTAATGTTCTACACCATTTAACACATGATGACATATATTTAATTAATGTGAAGCATTGATGATATTTTGTATTATTCATTTATTTATATTATTTTAGTTTACCATATTTAGGTAGAGCTTAAAATAGTTTAAAACAGCCCTAAATTTTAATAAAAGAAAATAAATATTTCTCTAAATAATACAAAATATAACATAAAATTAAATGCAATTTAAAAAAAATTAATTTTACATTTAGTGTAAAATTTCCAGTGTTATTTTCACAAAATATTTTATATACTTTTTAGTTTTATTTTATTAAATTCACAGATATATATATAAATTGCTTAAAATCCTCAACATGGTATATATTTATAAGAATACAATGTTCTTAGCTGCAAAATATGCAATTATAATATAAATACAGTGGAGCAATTTACGTTATTATTAATCCAATTTTAAACACTTTAAAAATATATATTTGAAAATGTGCACTTATAAATTAGACTTTTTTCATTATACTTCATTTTAGCAGACTTTTTAAAGCAGCCACGTGTTACAAAATTGTTTCGATTATAAAATGCATCAACTTTGTTCTATGTGGTACTTATAAATCCTTAATCTATCCTGAAATGAGTCGTTATCTTCACATTTTCGGGGGAAATAAATTTTGAAACTTTTGGTACACATTTTCATGTAAACCACTCGACAAAGAGCTTTTAAGAAAATAATGTAAAAATTTTTAAATTGTCATATAATATCCTGATATTAGCCTTTACAAGAGTAGTTTCGGTGGTGCTAATAACATTAGCATAGGTTGTTTTACGCTTTATAATTGAAAAATTGAAATGAAGTTTAACCAAAGAGTGAAATATGTTAATTGTTGTTTGCATAAAATGATATTTACAAATATCCTTGTAATTAAAACAATCAGTCCAACAGTTATAAATCTCTTTACAAAGTCAGAGATTTTTTATTGACCCAGAAAAATCACTATCAAACATCTTGAATGTTAACTCAGATGGAATAAAGGATGCAGTGAGTTAAGGTCGTTTCATTTGGATCTATTTGGATCCATTTAAATTTGTGATAGGTGGTAGGTGGCATACATGTCATTATGTGCAATAATATAGCGTTGTGTAACAGTTGTACTCAAGATCCGAAAACAAGAGACAGAGAGAGGAGGGAGACAGAGAGAGAGAGAGCCTCAAAATCAATAAAACTAAGAGTAACAGGTATCAGGTAGCAGATAGCAAGTGTCAAAGCATTAGGACACCAGGAAGATAAGCTCCGCGCGTATATCCCCAGGTTTAAAGACATATTGCCAGCGGTTATAGTCGCGGGTAAGAGGCAGGAACAATGCGAAGAGGAATTTAGTTACGATTAGCCATTGGTGAATGTTCCTTTTCTCACCTCTCCCGATTATCCTCCCAATCCGTTTCATGGTCTAAAAACTAAAGTTTGATTTTTTGAGGGTCCGTGTATGTATTTTTATCCTCCCTTTAATCGGCTTACATACAAGGACGAACCTGATTGGAGTTGGTCGTTCTGGTTATAATGTACTTTTTGTGAAAATGCACGCGTCATCAGTTTCATTTTGGTGTTCCTTGGGCGCACCAAAGTATGCTTAATCCAAAGTTAATATTTCACTATTTATACTCTATTCTTCTTTTCTTCTTACACTAAGCGGCTACTTTGTTGAGTGACTCGGAAATTCGATTTGTAAAAGATTCAATACTCGTTCAACTAAAAAATTTTGCGATAAAATGAATTAAATCATGCTCCGCTTTATATATTAATTTGTGAATGCCTATTATATTTTAATCAATTTACCTTGGTACTGTTCGTTTGGATAATACGTCAGGTATCGATTAAATTGTTTATTTTTGAAAATGAATTCATGAAAATCAATTTAAAAAATATGTTTAAATATTTTTTTATTAAAAGAAAATATATTTAATAATATACCGAGTAATACTCATCGTTTTAAATTAAAGTATTTGATTAATTCAGTCCAATTAGATTTTTATACATAAAGATTTATAAATTTCTAGGTAATGTTTCTTTTCCTACAATAATACTTAATAATACGTAATAAAAAAAAATCGTTAAGATAAATGAGACTGTTGTGCGATTCTTAAAATTTTTATCCAATCCTTTTCTTAAAATTTATATAGTAATCTGGAAAAAATAAAATATGTAGAGTTCAATGTAAATAAAAAGTTGTTACCATAGTTTTCACCTATCTAGATTCGGACTATTAGTGGGATAATAATACATTGAAGAATTCAATTTAAAAAAGGTTTGTTTATGTGCTATCTAATATTAATATATAGTTTTCAAAATCCATAATGAAAAAACTTGATATCAGCTCTATTTAAGTATTGGTCATTTCCCCGATGATTTCAAAATACATTTTTACAGATTTTCAGAATCACATAATAATGTACATATTTGTTAAGACGAACGTTTAGGCATTTAATACAAGTCGGTTAGTTTTAACGATAGATTAAAAAATAGTATCTCAGAGAATATATTAAAATATTAAAGGTGTATAAATTGTTTCGAATATTTCAACAATATCATTTTAAAGTTATATTATTCAAAAATGGTATAGTAACTTTAATATTTCTCAAATAGTATATAATAACAGAATAGAAAGTTTCAAGGAAACTTCAGCTCTAACTGTATTATCAAGTGAGAAATTCTACTCGAAACTCACGATATACCTGATTTGCAAATCTCTGAGTATGCTTAATTATACAAAGGGTGTCAATGCAAGCTTGCATGAGAGATTTCGACAATATCAAATTTTAATTGAAATGTATCAGTAGAATATGAATAGCTAATAAGACGGAAATAAGTCGGTATGACGAAATGAATAAAAGGAATCGATTAGCTAGAATACATTTTTATATTATTTTTAATTCAAAATTATACTATACTAATTAATTCCATTGTATCAATTAAATAAAATAAATTAATTAAAACTATATTGTATCAATTTAGGATAAAATGATTTTTGAATTGTTTAAATTCTTGAATAATTATATTTAAATAGATGTTCAACTAGACGATTGTTCATAATTATTTCAAGTTTATAATTAGAATTGTAAATCGTCAAAGTATTGTTTTTAGTAACTATTTTGTAAAATTTTTGATTTTATAAATTCATAACATTTTCTTTTTTAAAAGTATATAAGTTTTCTAAATTTTAAGAGTAAATGTATATGTAGAAACATAAAATTATTTTTGTTATTCGTAATAGCACAAATTTTTTAAATTATAATTTAAAAATATATTATGCATAAAATTTTGCAATATTATTTTGTGTAACATTTTTTTTCGTTTCGACACAAAATATGTCTTACAAAACATTTTACAAAGAATCATTTTTCAAAGTTTATAAAGTAAAATTTTAGCATTAATAAAAAATTATTAAAAATTGACATCTAATATACATTCTATAATTAAGTATAAAATATGTAATATAATATAATTTTGTTGTATAAATATGTAAATTATAAACTTAAAGGAAAGTATGATAAAATATTATGAAAACTGGGATTAAGAATTCATGATTGATGAATTATTTGAATTATGTGTGTGAAAATAACAATTATTCAATTTATTCAATGAAAAGCACAAATATAATGCATATCTGAAAAATTTATTTTTTCCTTACATTGTAGTATGAATTACTTATGATACATATATGATTGAAAAATTAAATAAAAAATAAAATTGATTTGAATAAAGTAAAAATATAAGGCAAAGATACCGTGCTCATAAAAAGATGAAAAAATGAGATCAGCTGTCAAGGGTAGATAATGTAGGTATTTTAAATAACTTTTCAATTTTGAGGCCGATATTTTAAAAGATAAAATTAAAATGAGGGTGAAAACATCCTCGATGTGTTTACCTTTGAGGAGATTGGATCATCATCCACGTAGGATAAAAACAAGCTTCGAATTTAAAAAGGCTTAAGGGGTCTTTAGAAACTTTTTATTTTTAAAGAAAATCAATTTACCCTTAATTCCGCAGATTAGGTTCGATGTATATTTTGCTATTATTACTCAAATTTATTGTAAGTATAGAACTTCATGTATACACATAATGATTACAAATAATAATTCATTGTGTGTCATTATTTAAAATTTTTTTATCGCATATATCCATAAATATTTTGTTTGTAATATAATTAAAATCTATTACAATGTACATATCTTAAAAAATTAGAATATTCAATAGAAAAATTAGAATATTTAATACTTATTCTATAAACAAAATCAAAATTCGTATTCAAATATCATTAATCGTATTTTTTGTTAAAATTTTTTATGATATTTAGTAAATTGTATAATCATCATAAGGTTATCGTTATGTGTTTCATATTCATTATAATTTAGAATTCATATTAATAACAGTTAATGGAAATTTTTAATTAATTGCTTATGATTTTATGATTTAGATAAATTGGATCGACATTAGTATACATTAATAAGAATTAAAGTATTCATCTTTATCCTTAGTCCAAGCAATAGAGTACTTTTTAGGTGATGAAAAAAAGCAGCTAGTGATGCATATTTAAATTCGTGAAAAAATTAATAGATTCTTATTTTCTAAAATGCCACACATGATATTCAAGGATTTTTTTTATCAACAATTTTATTGAAAAAATGCATTTTTTTACGTTTTCGGCTATAAAATGAATAGTCTCAATTTTAACACTATAGTATCAATGGACAATTTGTAGCTAATAAAATTGTGAAGAAAATTAATTTTTATATATACCGATCAGAAAAGAGAAGAAAATAAATTTTTCAAAAACCGAAAAATTTTGAAATTAATTAAACAATTTGTAATTTTTTATTTTTCAATATTTAGAACTGTAGTTTTAGAAAATTAAAGTGATTGATGTACACTTTATTTATAAAAAATACTAACTTGATCGGATTATTTGTTTTCGATTAATACTAATGTTAATTAAATTATACGAAAATTTACAAAGTTATCTCCAGCTCAACTTACCTTATGATTTTAGTTTTTTAAACGTTTTTAAAAAATATAACTGTTGTACAATAAATCCTGTATCTAACATTTGATTTAAATTTTTTGGATTGCATATAATATGAGAATAAGTATGACCGAAAACGGCTGAGTGTGTACAATTTCATGAGGAGTGGGGAGAAGAAAAAATGAGGGGTTAGTTCACGCGGATTTCACTTACATTACTATATATTACAATTTTCCGATTCTTACTCTCCCCACTCCTTATCAAATTGCACGGGCTAGGCCGTTTTTGATCATCTTTATCCTTGTATTTTATGCAATCCGTAATATTTAAATAAAATATAAGATACAGAATTTATTGTACTATATTTATATTTTTTAAAACTGTTGAAAAACTAAAATCGTAATGTAAATTTCGCTGGAAATAACTTTGTAAATTTAATTATCATTAATATTATTCGAAAACTAATAATCTGATAAAATTAAAATTTTGTACAAATAAAGTTCCTATGATTTGCTTTAATTTCCTAAAATTATAGTTCTAAATATTAAAAAAAAAGGTACAAATTTTTCAATTAATTTAAAAATTATCCGATTTTTCGTAAATTTTTCAGCTTCTAATTTTCTAATCAATTTATGAAAAAATGCATTTTATTCATAGTTTTAGTAACTACAAATCGTTGATTGATACTATAGAGTTAAAACCAAGACTTTCCATTGTATAGCAGAAAACGTAAAAAAATGCATTTTTCATTAAAATTGTAATTTTTAAACCAAGGACCGGGAAATTAACAACAATTTAATTTGCAAGCAGTATGACTTTATTTACGCAGGTGAATCCAACGACTGACTTCACCAAATTTTTACAAAATTGTCGCGCAATTGGGCCTCCGCCCCTCTCTTATACTTTACTTTCTCTTGTTTTTCACACAACAAGAGCGGTCGAGATTTCCGCCAATAAATGTTTTAATTAATCGATATTACCACTCATACACATATATGCACACACGTACACTTCCCTAATTCGCCTTCTGGCATAAAAAACTCCCGGCTTGCTTCGGGAGAAAAAGCCATTACATACTAGCTAATCTTTCACAATTTTGTACAATTTTATTTATAATTTTTATTTATCGTTGGTTGTTTTCTTAGGAGGCTATTAAGTGAGAGAGTGACAGAGAGAGAGAGAGAGAGAGAGAGAGAGAGAGAAAGAGAGAGAGAATGAAAAAGTGATAGCAAAAGAACAACAGCAAAGATTCGGCCGTATTCATGCATGAAAAGAAAGATTGGAGACGAAGACAATCCGTCGCATCCGCGCATACATACATTTCACGTATTCGCCATCCCCCCTTTCACACGTTTTTAGCTAATGTGTATCCTTTGAGACTCTGCTCTGTACCTTGGTTAAGCGCACAACAATCAAATAGCGCATTTTAATAGCCCTCGGTAGCGTCACCGCGGGCGTCCCCGCTAAGAGATATCCTGGACGCATATCTTCTGGGATAACTCCCAATCCAATCCCTAACAAAAATTGTTAATAAAAAAAAACTTCTGAATATCATGAGTAGTATTTTAGAAAATAAGAATCTACTGATTTTTTCACAAATTTTGATATGCATCACTAGCTGCTTTTTTCATGACTCAAAAAGTGTTCTATTGCTTGGACTACCTATAAAATAAAACCTAATAAATAGTAAATGTTTAATTCTAGTTATGTAGAATTTTATATCCAAAGTATTCAGAATTGTTAAAATATATAAGCAACGAATAATTTTTTAATAATGCAAGAAATAAATAAATAAAAGTTTTTATTAAGATATATTTAGTTTCGTTGTTTTCTACCATTATTTGTATCAACTTTTCATAAAAGAAGGTTTTACATTGTTATATAAAAATGTTTATATTGTTTCTTCAAAATTACTTTATAAAAATTATCCGTAAAATCCGGAATATCATTGAATTTTCTAAGGTAAATTGGTTTCCAAAATTACATTAAGATATTAATTGAAAAAATAAAAATAAATTAACTGAAAAAACTGTAGGAATTATACTATTTAAACTTTTCCATTGATTTACAAAAATTCAATCTGAATGATATTTTTAATAAAGGATAAATGAAAATACACAAATAGATACAGTTGTCATTTTAAATGTGTCATCTCGTATTTTTAATATTAACGCTTTATACTTCTTACTAGTACAATTGATTTTGTACAAAATATAAACTATTAAGGTTGACATTTTATTTGAAAGAATGTTTGTGCACGTATTCTTATTACAAAGCCAGAGATATAAATTTGTGTATTTGTTGTAGACAAGGTTTCGATTCGACAACAGAGATAAATTCCATTTTTAAATTAAATTAAATTTAAATTAAAAAAAAAAGTTGATAAATTGGGCAATTATAAAATGTAAAACAATAAATATTATAGGAAAATAAATGTTTAAGTCTGCAAAATATCTTTGTTGTTTAAAGTGGAGCAATGGAGTCTTGGTTTTCTCTTGAGAGAAGAATTTCAGCACCGAAACAACATTATAACTCCGTAAATGCAGAAATGAGTGAGATATTAATTAAAGCTCCATATTAATTAGATGCGTAGGGATGCGCAGGATTTGAGGGGGACTGTCAAGGAGGATGAGGAGAGGGTGGCTTTTCATTAGAATGTGGAGGAACTTAAACTTGATATGAACGTTCCTTTCAGTCGCTCGTTGTTGTCTTCGCTCTGGTTGCATCTCGAGTTCGCGCTTCGTTCCATCTCCTGCTCTCTTTCTTGTTTTATTGTTGTCTCTTGACACGACCTCGCGTAAAATCACAAGTCAAGAATCGGGGAACATCTTAAGATTTGTTGGGTTTTAAATGCAGGGGAAAAGAATATGAGACTTGCTTTCCTTGTGAATGGTAAGCTTTGTTCGTAAAATCACAGTCAGACTGGACCCTTCTGACACATACAATATCGGAATCAAAGTTAACCTCTGCTTTCGCGAATTTCCTTATCTCCTCCCCACGATTCATGGATGAATCATTACACTGTAAACAGGGTTGGCGTAAATTTAAAAGGAGTCTACTAATAAAAATATGTAAAACATTTGAAAAATATAAAGGTATTAAATATTTCTTTGAGTTGTGTATAAAAACACATAAAACTGTCCTTTTATTCACATAAATAAATTAGACTTTCATTTAATTTTTTTTTAATTAATATAGTATTTTATAATAATAATAGTGATTTGTTGATATAGAACATCTTTAATACTTACCATAATAAGATTTTTAATTAATTATTTAAAAGTTCTTTTCACAGCAATATTTAAAACTGAAATCTAGCAAATTAGAAACAAAGTTATATATAATATAAATATTATATATATTTATTAGTTAACAGAAATAATAAACAAAGTTTTACATTTTAATTATTATGTTCATTACAAATTTAGGTTTATTATTATACTTAATATTGCACATTTTCAGTTATTGTATACATGAATAATGTACATTGTAATAATTTATTATTTATTTATAGTATACTATTACGTTATTGTATGCTACTATAATATTTATAATGTAATAATGAAATAATTTTTTGAAAATAATGTCAAAATATGTAAAAATTAAAACTTATTCCAAATGTAATTAATTATTATACATTAATTTAAATTAAATGTAATTAAGCTATTATGCATTGTAATAGAAATTTTGGTGAATGAAAATTTGTTTATGTGTCGTTTTTACGCAGTTTAAATTATGAATATTCGTAATTTTAAATACATCTCTAGTTATTGAATATTTGTAAATTTTAAGAAATAGTACTTTGAAGCTACGATGTTTCTGTTGCACAAGCATTTGAAATAATTTAAGAAGAAACTTTTTTCAAGCGACAAAGAATGATTACAAATGAAGATAAGAGAGTGTCCAGAGAGATAAAGGAAGAGGAACAGAGAAGAGGATGAAGAATAAGTTTTAGCTTCAAGTAAGTACCATGAATTTGAAGAAATAGGAAGTGACGTAGGAGAATTAAAGGGTAGATTTAAGGTAAATAAAAGGTGGGCTGAATGACGGTAGGGTGGAAATCGGAATAAAGTGAGGGGTTGAAAAGCGTGGAGTCCCACACGACACAATGCGCGTGTACTCATCGCTAATGCAATCCCCGCCCTCCGAACAATCATATCGGAAACTTACTCATCTGCTACCTTTCACATTTGCAAGGGGTGGACAGCGAACCACGATGAAAGACGATGAAGACTCGAATCGATTTTTCCTCTTTCTCAGTCATCTTTAACGATGCTCTTAACGGGGTTGCGGTTGCCAAGTAATTTTCGAGTGAGGCGGTGGGGTACGGAGTTAAGGTGGGAGAATCCGAGGATCTTAAAATTTCATATTCTATATTGACTTTATAAAATCCCGAAAACCTTTAAGCTAGGATCTCTTTGTATTTCAAGTCTTTCGCTTTTGGAAAGCCGGAGAAACTTATTTTATAGCGGTCGTTAGAGACATTAGTTGAGAAACTATAAGCTATGAAGGATTAATCATAAATTATTTAATATAATTAATTGTCTAGATTATACGAGAGAAGTTGGGTTTGAGGCTAGGAACATAAAATATTCAGATATTGTAATTAATTAAAATCAATATTGGGAAAATATATTGAGTTGCATGATGATGGCCAAATTTTATTTATTCCACATTAAAATTTTTGAAATTTATATCCAAATATATACAATATTACTTAATATTGTCAACTTTAAATTAATTTTAAGCTAATAACGAATGATTTATTAATTTTTTATTATTATATTTGTAGCTTAAATATTTATTCATTCTACTATAATTAAATATGTTTAAAAGGTCTTTATTATCAAAGTATATTGAAGTTTTCAATACGTTGTTTTTATATTAAATTACAATCTACAAGTAGATGTTATTTTATCGTAATTTATACGTAATAAATAACGATTAAATTTTATGTGATTTTTGGCGTATATTGACCCATTTAATATATTTAAATGATATATTTTGCAAGCATTTAATAATTCCACATTACATGAATATTACATTAAATTTATTGCAAACATCACTTGTTTACCTTCCACTATTTTAAAAAAATTGGTACCATTTCTTAAATTTTTTTTATTATAATTTTTTGTTGTATTTTTTGTTGTATTTCTTTATTTTTATTAAAGAATCTTTCTTGTGATCCCAAAACTAAAATTTTTTTCGCTGAGCTATTTGATATTCAACTAATTACAATTTTTTTTTTTATGAAAAGATTTTATTATAATTAAAATAAACATACATCTGTGCTTTAACCGTCAAATATTTTCACAGTATTAAATTGGTAATAAATTTATTTTAGTGTAATATAATTTAAAATTTTCTGACGATTCAATTTCTAGAAGATATTTACAATTAAAATTACCAACAAAAAATGATTATACTTAAGACTAATGTCGACTAAATCGAATTATTTACAAACTAAAATCGCGTAGCATGATTAATCCCCGACTTTAGAAATTTATTAAATTTTTGAAGATTAAGCTTACTAATAAATTTAATTTGTTTTAAAATTTATCACAGAGATGTTGTGAATTAAAAATTAAGAAATTGTTTAATTTTACAAGAAATAACTACAATGGTAAACTGTTATATTTAAAGTAAAATTCGAAGATTATAATACATTATTACATTACATTTTATTATAATAATGTATTGAAATATGATGAAATATTGAATAAATGGAACATTTTTAATTATGAAATAACTTGTATTAATTTCTATTTTTTACTTTACGATACATGAAAAATTCAGTGAAATTTGTGTTGGTTTATTTTTATCTAATATGGAAAGCAAATAAAAAATATACGTACATTGAATGATCATGTCAAACATTGCGAATGAGCAGCTATCACATTATGCATTTGAAATAAAAATATTAATGTTCCGAAAATTTTCAAATTGAATTATAGTGCAAATATTGATACATGTAATTCAAATGGTCGAGTATTTTTGTACCGCATTGGAGCAAGGCTGGAAAACAAGAGACATGTAGGCTGGGAGAAGGAGCGAACTATAAATGTATATGGGGGTGGTTAAAGCGAGTGTATTCCGAACGATTACACGAACACATTGTTTCGCGCGGTTCGTCATGCCGAGTAGACCAGGGAGTGTTGAGATCCATGGAGATTCGAGGAGATTCCTAGCCTCACTTTTATTGAAAGACTGCTGACGGATTTGTCACAAATACTCGTGGAAATGAAAAAGAACTAAACATTGCACCAAAGAGTTATTTGGTACTCGCTCGACTGTTACCGCAATCTCTTCGAAACTTTTTTCTTAAAGAGCTCCTGAGGGACATCAATAGGATGAGAGAGGGAGTCGTTTATCTCCACAGATTTTCCGAGCTCAAAGAAAAGAAACGCGTGAATGTCGTACCTCGGAGAAAAGAGTGCACCCAAAAAATTGAATCTACTGCGGTGGTTATTCCGATCGCGAGTCTTTGATCTCAAACTCCTTCCTGTTTTATCTGAAACTTTTTTAACTTGCCGCTTTTCGTGTAATTGTTGTGAAATTAACACGGACGTTTTTCAATTACGAAGCTTTGATTCCTCATTGCTCCATCAGCTTTTAGCTAAAACAATTAAAGCACGTAGAAAAATCGCTTTTCACGTCATTTACATTACTGTAGATTTATACAATTTCTGGAGTTAATTTTTTTTGCATATCGCATATGTTTAATTTACTACATAAAAATTACTCAAATAATTATAAATATTCCAATTACATAAAAGGTTTAGTAGTTTCTACAAAGGAATTTTAGTTACACTTTTTATAAACTAGAAATCCAAAGATCTATATATTACAAATTTTATTTCAAACAATACTTTTCAATAAATATTTCTCTTCTTGTCAATTTATTTTAATTTAATCAATTATAATATAGCACATTATATATTGATAACGAGCTTTCAAATAACAATAGCAGTAATTACATTAACATTATACAATCATAATTTATCTATGTTTAAATCACACAGTTCATGCAGCTTACTGGTAATACATATATTAATACTAGACACCGATGATAACCAACATATGATTGTCGTAAGATGGGACTAGTATTTTCTATATGCACTAACACATAGGATGGAATATCTCTGTAACATATATTAAATGTATATATCTAGCTACAAAGGCAACACTGATTTTTTTTTTTTTTTTTTTGGCGAGAAAAAGGGGAAGGTAGAGGGTAAAAATCACCTTATTGACACCCACGAATGGGTAATGTCGGACTCATCAATCCCTCGGGTTGACGCTACCGACTAAAAAACCCTCTACTAAGACAAAGTGGGAAGAAGAAAGAAAGGAGGGGGGCTGAGATTACCAACCCGAAGGTTATACATCTCGGAAAAATAAAAAAGGAAGATATTAGGAGGGAGAGAAAATTAGAGTTGGACGAAAAAGAAGAAGAGTATAGAAAGAGAAGATGAGGGTTTTCCTGAAAAGTTAAAAAGGCAAATTAGATAATAAACGCGATATATGCGGACTGGATATCTGGATGAATAATTAGTGTACCAGGGTACATGATCTTCGAATCCTGTTAGACTGCTTGGGTTTACAGTCTGTCAGGGCCCGGATTACAGGGTTGGAGTGAGATTCTATAGCAATGCGGAGGTTGGATGCAAGTTCGCGAGTGTACTGGTCTAGGGGGGAGGTTATATTTTCTTTGAAGATTTAAGCATTTCAGTCGTACCAAGGATATTTTAGAAACGCTCGAAGGATTCTGTTATAGGTACCACGGAGGATTTTTAGATTTTTGGCGGTTCCCTAGACAGGAAGATCATATAAAATTATGCCGCGGATTATAGCATTAAAGGTTAGTAATTTGAGTTGTCTCGAAATTTTGAGGTTTTATAGAACGGAGAAAGATGAACTTTGGTCGCAATGATTTTATTTTTAACATGATGAACTTGCTTATTTCAGGAGATTTTTGTCAATGTAAGTGCCCAGATACTTAATATTTGAAGACCACGGGAGAGAATTTCCGAGAAGTTTGATTTGAGGAGGGGCTATTGACTTCCTGGTAAAGAGAATAGCCTATGATTTCTTGGCATTGATTTGGAATTTTCAAGAACGAAGCCATTTAAAAAGGACCGGGATGTCTTTGTTGATTCTGGATGTTGCACGATAATGCAGTCTTAAATCCAAAATGCCAAAATCGTCCGCATATTAAGCGACAGTAAGAGGTTCAAGATTGGGGAGATCACTTAGATAGATATTAAAAAGTATTGGGCCAAGTTTGGAGCCCTGAGATACTCCAGACAATATTGGCCTTTCCTTTGAGAAAGGAGAGCCACATCTTACCTGTATAGTTTTGGAGTCGAGATAAGATTTAACTATGCCAATAAGATATAGAGAAAAGTCCATCGATATCATTTTGAAGATAATTCCATTGTGCCAGACCCTATCGAAAGCTTGCCTCATATCAAGTAAGAGCATGGCTGAGGTAAAACTCCGGTTTTATTTATCCGCAATAAGTTCGGAGATCCTTAGGAGCTGATGTGTGGAACTGTAGTTGGACCTAAAACCAAATTGGAATGAAGGAAGTATCTGTTTTTCTTCATTAAATTTTTAATTCTCGAGAGAATAGTAGCCTCCGCTACTTTGTTAATGAAGGTAAGAAGGCTAATTGGTCGATATTTGGAAGGATCAGTAGGATTAGTTCCACTTTTGGGGTCGCAAACAACTACAGCCCTCTTCCAGCATTTAGGAAAGACCTGCAGCTGTAATGAGGAATTGATGACATTGGTAAGAAGGATGATGAATTTATGAGGAAGGATTTTTGGAATTCCATTATTAATTTCGTTGAGGCCCGGGGCTTTTCTATTAGGAAGGGAATTAATAATTTTCTTTATTTCTCTGAGGGTAGTATATTCTATATCAAAAGTATAGGGCTGAAAGGATAAGACCTGCTTATTAATCGAAACATGTAGAGAGGAAAAAAGTGGATGATAGGGGAATGAAGAGTATTGATTCTGAATGGTTTTAGCGAAGAGAGAGGATTTATCCGTGTCATTGGTAATTAGAGAATCGTATGATTTAAGAGGGGATTGAAGTTTGGAGTCCCCTCTGAGGGATTTAATAACGCTCCATAGCTTTTTGGGATTTTCTTGAGATGATTCAACATAACGGGAGAAGAACTTTTCTCAGAAAGTGAAGAGAGCTTTCCTAAGTTCCCGTTAATGATAATTTAGGAGAGCTTTGTCTGAAATAATTCTATATTTTTGCCATCTTTTGCGGATGGCGTTTTTTGAGAAATAAGATTTTTTATATTTTGGATCTGAAAATTATGCTTAGTAGTAGGAGAGTAGGGTTTAGAAGCGACCGAAATGAGTTGATTAATAGTTTTGGGTAAAGATGTAGCACATTCCTCTAGCTCAATGGCTGTTTTAGGAGAGGAACAATTAAAGGAAGCAGATTCTAAGAGAAGGCGGAGGTGAAGCCAATCGAGTATATATGTAGGTTCAAGTGATAGAGAGATAAATGCTGAAAATTGGAGGAAAACTGGAAGGTGGTCAGAAGAAAGAGCAAATAATGTTTGAATTTTAGAGAGGGCTGGGATTTCTTTGGAGATAAAAAGATCGAGTACCACAGAGCCTCTGGTAGGGATGTTAGGAAATTCAAGGGAAAAATTGTGTCTATGGACCAAATTCAGGAGGGAGGTGCCTCTGGTGTTGATGAGAGAGCAACCCCCAGACACGGTGTCTAGCGTTTAAATCGCCTCCAACAAGGATGGGGTGAGAAGAGGATGATAAGAGATGTTTGAGGTAGTGAATAAAATTTTTGCAATTATGAGGAAAGTAAAAGGAAATGATCCTAATTGATACTCCAGAAGATAAGATGTCTATGGCCACAGGTTCAGACAGAGTTGGGCCAAGACCAGCAGGTTGGTGTCTTATCAACCTGTGGACGAGAATGGCAACCACTCCACCGGATAAAGGTGGTGGGCGGTCTCTGCGATAAGGTATATAATCAGCAAAGAAAAGATTCTTATGTGGTTTAAAGAAGATTTCTGTGATACAGGCTATAGAAATATTGTATTGAACTAGAAGTTGTTCCAGCTCAAGAGCTTTAGTGGGAGAGAGAGAGAGTTGGCATTCTAATTAAGGATGCGGAGATTACTAGAATTAATGATTTGTGCAGCCATTGATGATCTTTAAAACGTTAGTAAGCGCCAAATGGAGTTGAGAAAGAAAAGGTGGAGCTTTTGGAGAGGGTTTTGTTCCAATTGTAGCCTGAGAATAGGAAATATTGAGCCTAAGATGAGCTCGCGGTAATACGGGATTCTCAATGACCCAGGAGCAGATGTAAGTCTACGGAGTTGGGTATTTACGGTGATGTTTTTTCTTAGAGGATTGTTCTAATTAGTTGGAAGACTGAAAGGCTTTACAAAAGAATTTGTTGATAAGAGGGATTGCTTAATAGGGACTTTAGGACAGCCTCGATAGGTTGCCCAGTGATCGCCTGAACAGTTACAACATTGAGGTTTATTTTTTGGATTGTCTTTCTTGGGGCAAGAAGGAGCGGCATGACCCTGAGAAGAGTAGGCACAACGCCAAGTAGCAGTACAATAGTTCGCTTTATAGTGAAATTTAAACCACCTTCTGCACTGCGGAATAAGCTTAGTTCTGTGCTTTTTTTCCACGATGGACTCTGATCGCAGGAAACCCTTTTTGTTTCAGATAGGATAGGAGATCTTGTTTAGAAAATTTTTCGTGTACTCTCCGAATCACAATTACAAGATCACGATTTTCTTGTATGATTTTCTTGATTAGTGGAATATTCAAGCTTTTGCTTTTCTAAAAGCTTGGATAGAGTTCTATCGTCAGAGGATATAATATAATCGTCAGAGTTGGATAGATATATAATTATAGAATTTGTAGCAACAGTAACGCGCCTAGGGTTAATGAGAAGAGAATCAAGATCAGGTCTGATCTTAAATCAGTCATCTTTATTACGTAATATTATAGGGGAAAATTATAGGTGGACGTGCTGTAATGGCAGTAGAGGTCTTTTTTATGGAAGACTCCGGAAGAACATTACTTATGGTATGGATAAAATCGCTGGTGGACATATGAGAGGAAGATGTAAAAGATTTGAGAGAAACAGGAAAAAAGAGGAAGGATCGTCAGACCGGCCTTTTCGTTTCACGGTCGCTTTCATCAGACTCAGATGAATTTTTTGATTTACGAGAACGCCATTTACGTTTCTCTACGAGAGTGAAACCGCCTGGAACCTTATTCGTTGCGGGAGGATGGATTTGAGGGAAGGAAGGAAGGGACTTGTATACAGCATTAAGTTTCTCAACCATCTTATGGATAATATCAACGAGCTTACCTTGAGAAAGTGATTCTAAATTACTAGGAATTTCCATGGCAAAAAAGAGTGGTGAAAAGAAGGAAAAACCTCCTCTTGACGGCAAGGATGCAAAATTCACTACTAAGGCGGGGTCAGAGACCTGCCTCAGAGTAGTGGAAAACTAGTATATATTACCTCGCCACGCTAGTTTTCACGAGGAAAGTATAACTTAGTGAAACGCCACCTATTGTAGAGCACGGAATTATCGCAGCTCACAATGAGGCTCTGTAATTATGAAGAGCCAACCTGAGAGACCCATAGATTGGAGTGATCCAGATTGAGAGAACGCTTTAAAATAATTCATGAGTAAATACCGACTCTCAGCAACAAGGCGAAGGTTGAGATTGAAGTGGGGCCAGCGTGAAAAAAAAGCGGAGTGAAGGCAACACTGACTTGTATGGTCCTTTACTTATAGCCTCTAACAGATTTTCCTTATTAATATGAAGTACGCGCTCTAGCGGTCAGCTCTGTACTTAATAATCTTTATAAAATAAAGTCTTGAATATAATTATTTTAATAATCTAAAAAATAGTTTAAAAAAACTTTTAACAAAAATCAAATTTAAAATTTGGATCATATAAAGACTTTTCCTGCACTTGTATCTTTTAAATTTTTTCTTCCTTCCTTATTTCTAAAAAATTTTATCTTGTAATTTTGTGTTATTTTATATTTCGATTATATTATTTATGTGAAATACAAAATAAAGTACTTCTACAAAACTATATTACAAAAAATATATTATTAAAAATTATAAGAATTTTATAAATTATTATTAAAAATATATAATTTAAAATCTATACAATGTAATTAAGAATATTAAAAATAAACATTTTAAGAAAATATTCAATATCACAATTTATGTTAGTCACTTACAGATAATTAAAATTAAATTTTTCAAGCTTTTAATTAACAAATACATGTAAGCTGTTTTATAAATTAACTACGATCTATGGTATATTATAAAGCTTGATGCTCCTGTTTTCAATTAAGGGAAATTAAAAATACTCTTATTTCATTATTATTTGCTGCAAAATTTATTAAATTCATTATAATTATGAAAAATATTTAGTATGAAATAGTTTTAAAAATTAAACACAGTTACGATTAATAACTTTTGTTTTAAAAAATATAAATTTATAATTAAAGCATTAATTTAATAATTTTTTTAATTTTTAATTTTGATTGTGATAATAATTTATGAAATGATAATTTTTTCAAATATATGTGTATATTTATTCCATTACACAATATTTAAAGAAATTTTATTCTAGTTGACTTATTATAAGAGCGTTTATGATGTATTTAATACATTTAAAATATGTTTATCCATTTATAATTGCATTAGAGTTTACTGGTTTCCTTAAATATTTTGTCCATATTATGTTAAATTTTACTTTGATTGTATTTGAATATTTTAATAGAAAAATGTTAATAAATCACACAAATAATTTAATTTAATGATAAAAGCATGAGTTAATTTTGAATTTTTTTCATGAATGACTCATTGTTCCATATTTTATTAAGCTGTACTTTGGTATTTTAGAAGGAGGCTGAATTTTAATTTGGTTTCGGGAATAACCTGTCATTAATATTCCAAGATTAAAAATTTATTCATAGCCATTTTAAACCTCTTGTACATTCAATAATTAAATTTATTTAAAAAAAATAATTGTACTAATTTTCAATATTTCATTAAAAATAAGCGTTAAATAAAGTTTAAAATAAATTAGAAAACTAATATTCAATTAGACAAAAGTATCATGTCACCTTTTTTATCTGTGTTACCCTAAATCTCGACTGCATATTTCTTAAATATTCACAAGAGAATTTTTTTGATTTTTTTTTTATTAAACAAACTGAGTTTTTTTTAAAAAAAAAGGGGGGAAACATATTAGAGGGACTTTTTATACCGTAAAAGCAAAAAGGGTAAAAATAATTTGAAGTAGGTAACGACATTGGTAATAGGAAATGGAAAACTGGAGGATTTCAAAAAAAGCTTAAAAAAATTAGGTTGAGAAATTTTGATAGTATAATTTTACTGTAATCTTTACTGCGTCTATTGGATTCCGAATATTTGTAATATGTGATGTTTATGATGGGGAAATCCCATTTGTCCACGTACGAGATTGACACTGTTTTTTGTTTGAACTATTGTAGAGTATGCGTTCTCAAGCAGGTAGATGACAATTTTATTTTGAATTGTACTTTCGTATTTGCATTACTCAGTTTAGTGAAGTTCAGTACGTTTTATCATAAAGATATTTTGCATTCTGTAAACGTTTACATTTTATTGAATAAATATCTTATAATATATATAAACATATTATTCTTTTTGAATAATAACATAATAAAAAATTATTATAATTTACAATTTTTTGATATAACGTCAGAGATTGTTAATTCTTTTTTGTACAGAATATGGTTAATAAGTATCAGTCAAAAGAAAATATTTTGATTCATATATATAAATTATTATGACAATTTCCTAAAACACTTTTCTTGATCTCTATATTTCATTGAACATTACCTTTAGTTTTTTAATAGAAATTTTTTTGTAAAATTCCTATTCAATTTTCATTTCCAAATTTATGAAAAATAAAATCATTCCATTATAAATGTTCTAAAATTATATAATTGAATAAAAATGAATGTATTAGTCATGAAATATAAATAATCATTTTTGCATCTTTCCAGTTTTTTAGCATGTCATATTATTTAATGTATATGTCTAAATATTTATGAAGTAACAATTGTTACAAAATTAACTTACAGTTAATTTTAAGTTTTATTTCAAAAATATACCAAGCAAATCTATCCAACTTTTTGTCAATAAATAATTAGATTTTTTTTACTTTAATTTGTCTGTATGAGTAAATGTGTGCGTGCAGGTGTGCATGCATTCATGTGTGTGCATAGATATATAGATTTGATATATTGCATACGTTTATAATACAACGGAAAGATAAGTTGCATTTTAATTTAATACAAGATTAACATAAAAGATTGGAAAGATTTATCTTACATTTATCAAGTACCAGTGCATAAATATTTGGAAGCAATTTTATCAGATTTTATTTTAATTTTTCACGAAAAAATGAAAAAAAAATCTGTTTTTTTTACGAAAGTTCTAATATTATTGTAATTAAACTATTATTTGCAAAAAAGAGCATTGTATAAATATTATAATCAATATTAGAAATGATGTTTAAAAAATATTTTATTATATACATAGTATACAAATCGCTTAAAAAAAACTGTTTAATTTTTATAATTTTTATGAAGGAACATTAAATATGTAAGTCGCGAATTCTTCAACGGTACAGTTTTGGACATCAAATTCAAAAGATTTTGATTGACGTTTTGGTTTTAACTGAATAGCCGCGACTAGTATATACTGAATAATTTATTCAACATTAAATAAACTTACATTTCATCATAACTTTTGCAGTTTAAAACTCACATTAAATAGCAAATCTAGTTTAACAATAAAGTTGTATAATTTAGTAGAGAATTTAATTTAACATAAAGTAAGAATAAATAAAGTTTTTTAATACAAGTAAGAAATATATCATTCGAATAAAGTCATGATGCCGTAGTTTTGAAAAATAATTTTTATTTTAAAATATTTTGAGGTTAATAAAATCTATTAATCTTAAGCTTTGAAAGCTAAAATATATCGACTCTAATAATGATTTTTTATTGTTGTAAGAATCAGAGTCATTTTTATAAAGAATAGTGATGTATTAGTGAATCAATATTAAATTTGTTACAACTTTCTTACTTACTTTTATTTTATTGTATAATTTATGACAATACAATCAGAAGCGAAAGTGAACATAGAAATACCTGAGGGTAAGAAATGGAAGGTTAGATTGCGTAAAACCCCCCTCTGTGCTGGGAAAATTAGTAAAATAATTTCTAAAAGTTTAAATTCGCTAATATATTGAACGGTTATTAACGAGGATTTAATTAAATCCAATTTTATTAGAGTTCAGTTGACATTAACTGATTTTAGAAATAATTATATGTAATTATTGAGGATAAAAGTATCCGTTAAGTAATGTAAATATAGAAAAAAAATTTTTAAATATATGATTTATTTTATTAAAAGACGTTGGAAATTTATTGTAAGGTTTGATTTGAAAACTAGGAATATAATTCTTGTTGATCAATGTTTAAAGTTAAATTTAAACTACAAACATTTTATGAATATTTTACTCGAGACCCTATATCGCTAATGTGTAATGGTGTTTGAGATACTTTTATATCTGTAAAACTGATCTCAATATGGAAATAATTACGTGTTTGCAAGTATGTACAAATATTGAAAGAAATGCTAAATTGCACTATAAACGATAAAAAAAATTAAAATATTGGGAATTTAAAAGAGCTGGAGAGTATTTACCAGAAAATTATCGGGAAAGACGTACTGGTATTGCTTTCTCACGTGTCCTGAGAGTTATAAAAGTGATAGGAACCAAATTAACTCCATCCCCATTCTTGTGGAGGGATTCCCTCCGTTTATCCTTCGACTGCCTCTCGAATGGTGATGTTGTTTGCATTGGTTAAATTGATGCTTCAAAAGCATCAATCTCAATCCATTTTACTCACCTCGGACCTCACTCGGTCCTCATCCCTTTTCGCGTGCAGATTAAAATTTCCCTACTCCTCTCTTCGCTCTCAACGCACTCACGCTTTATCCCTTAAAAGTGGCATTCCTCATCGCGTACATAAGAAATTAACACTGGGCAGGCTTCCATTCTTATGTACCATTCGATTATACCCTGGATTTGACAGTGATTTATGTGCCCGGTGTGATCGCAAGTCTCTTTTATAAGCGGCCTTCTTCGAAGCTTATAGCACATAATCGATCCGTGCACGAGTGCTTTTCCGAGCGTTTCATGTCAAGTATACCTTCAGATTTAGGAGCGATTTTTGCACTTGGGGTGCTAGAGTAGTATGAGGGGGGGACGAGGATTCATGACGGAAATTAAGGGGGCGTATATAGGGGTGGTTGGTTGGTCGGTTGCTCGGAGGCGGCCTTAGTCCAGTCCTTCCTGATAGTCTACTTATTCATCATATGAAAAATTTTGAAGATGCGACAGAAACCTTGCCGCCTTTTTTGCCCAACACACTTTCTTCTTTTTTTTAAAGGCGAGACTAACGGATAAAAAAAAATTATTCATCCTGAGAACTAAAGAAACTGAGGACTAAAGAAATATACCCAGAAGCTTCTATCTTTCAATATAGACTTACCTATAAACCACTCTCTTTCCTCTCTCGCACATTCTTTCTCTTGCAATCTGTCTCGCTCGGTAATTCGTTCTTCTTGAGGGTCAATATGAAAAAATTAATAATCCCTTCAAAGAATCTGAATGTTTGTGAGAATGTAGGAAATTTGTGATTATTCATATTTTGTTCATTTATAAAAAGTATTGCAGCTCTAATCATTGGAATGGCTATTAGTGTTCGTGCATTGCAAAAAATACTTTAAATTTCCTATTTTGTGTATTTCTCTAATCTAATAACATTTAAATGTAAGCTTACTTCATTCTATTTACTGCTTTTACTTATACAAGCATTTTATTGAATTTATTTAATAAATTTGACAAAATTGGCGATTCAAACACTGTTGATAAGAATATTTTGAATTCTACCACAAACCGTCATAAAAATTGTTTTTAACGAATACTCGTACAATTTATGAACCAATATATATTTCATTTTACAAAAATTTTCAATATATCTGTGTTCTAATTTCACAATTCTTCTGTAACATTATTCAAATAGTTGATTATGATAATTTTAGGTTTAAAAATTTAATACATTCATCTTTTTAATTAATGAATTATATAATGTATATTACTATAATATTTGTATTTTTTATCGCAAATTTAATTATAAATTTTATTTTTTTAACAAAATTTGATAGTGTTTTATTTACAGGAACATTGATAACCAAAAAATGATTATGGCGATTTATTTAAATATATTTCAAAAAAAAAAAATAACTGTAATTATTAATTAATTTATATAGTACTATATAAGATTAACTATTAAAATTTTTTCTTATAAGTTAAATTTATAGCTTTTGGCAACTCTTAGAAAAACTCACAAGCTCCTTGTGGTGGCTGCAGGTGAGAGTCCTCCTGTCCGGCGCTGCAAGTTTTTCCTCTAAACTCTTCAGTTATGTTTCAGCTGGAATTGGTAATCTGAGTCGTGTGTTGACTCTCGTCTTCACACTGCGACGTAATGAAGCTATTCAGCTTTTTAAGCACTCAAAAAACTCGCGTAAAAGTTTAAAAAACGATGAGCACGTTTTTAACTTTTACGCGCTTTTTCCAAGATGGCTGATCTAGCGATTAAGTCACTCGATATTCAGTTTGAATATCGATGGCATAGTCAATGGGCAGATAGATCGTTGTCGATTACTGCGCATATTCTACACTGCTAAGGAGAACATGATTGGCTCGCTCGGGCAGCAAGCAGTTGCTTAGGTTGCAAGCTTCCCGACAATTGCTAAGAAAAATTCGTTTTACAATGAAAATATTGAAAATGAAAAATAATTTTTTGTACAAATATTCAAAGTAATTTATTTGATAAATTCCATTTTTGGTTTTACCATATTTAATATTTTTTATATCAAGAACTCACTAAAATTTAATATACTGGCTGAATAATTATTATTTTTTTATAATTTTTAATTTGTGTAGAAAAAATAGTGAATAATTGAATTCTCTTTCAATAATATTATAATACTTTGGCGTATCATGATGAGGGAAGGAGGAGCGGTTGAATAAGGAGGAAGCATTCATATTGGATTTATTGGGGCCTGCCGTGAGAGTATATCGCGCCGTGATTCAACCGTATTTTGCACTTTCTTAGGAAAGACTGACTCCACCTTGGGGTTTATTCGCACCGAAAAACTTTTTCTTCACCACTTCTTCTGTAAAGATCTCCAAGTTCCGTAGTAATTTGGAGGAGTGGAAGGGCTTGTCTCTAATAGTTCCATGAACTATTTATCCATTACGACGTTGGCATCTTCGGGAAAATCCGAGGGAAAACGTCCGGCATATCCTTTGAGAACTCCGTCGACATGTTGCCGGCCCTCGTAGATTCGTGTGCATGTGTTACTCCGAGTTCACCTGTACCTTTGAAAGTATGTGTGAGGTAGTGGGGGGGACTCTACAATACTAATAAAAAAAGAACACAAAAGTGCATTTAACCAATTTAAAATTGTAATAGTGTGAAAATATTATTTTCATATTATTATTAAGTTAAAAATGAAAAGTAGTAATATTTATTATGATATTAAATTTAATGTTTTTATTTATATAAATATTAAATATTATTGTTAATTTTAAATTAATGTTTATTTGCGTAATATGATATACTCACGAATCTGACGAGTATAATAATTTATGTATTTGAATGAATATTTTCTTTATTGTTGACAACTTGTCAACATGCGGCCCATATTTCACTATTAATTGAATACATTAGTTGAAGTCTTGCTAGCATAGACGGCGGTTAGGTCGTTGAATTGGAGAGATAGAGACAGATGTTTTGGTGTATATATATATATATATATATATTAAAATCTATAAATGAAGTCGTGTGAGTGATATAAAAATTATTAGTGTTGTGCTGCCACGAGATGGTCGATAAGTATAGTTTCTATACTTATCGGTCAAACAATACTTTTCTTTTGTATATGAATTGAGGATTTTGATTGGTTATTTTATTAATAACCAATTGAAATTTAAATCATCACAGATACAAAGGAAAGGGGACTTGTTAGTTGTGATGCGACTAATGTTAAATTTTCTGAGTTTAAATCAAATTCAGTAAATTTAATTATTGGTTTGATTTTAATTAAAATTAAAATAATGATGTGAACGGGGCGGAACTTTCTTTATGAAAAAGAAAGAAAGTTCAGTATGAATTGTTATTCATTTGAACAACATAGAGTTGAATATTATTTTTGATAATAGTAATATATAATTAAAATATTAGTTTAATATTGTTTTCTATTGAATTAAAAATAGTTGAAGTTATTTGTTAAATTATTGATATATGTATTCATTTAGTTTATTGTTTAAATTAATATTTAATAGTAAAGTGTAATAATAAATAAATAATTAGTGAGGATCTTAGATATCTAATTGAATATCACATATATATATATATATATAGTAATAATCATCAAAACAAAAAAATAAGGATTGAGATCGTAATAATTAATATTTATTTAATAGAAGAGCAGTATTTCATAAAATAATTTTAAAAAATTTTATATGGCAAATTTATTAAATTATATAATTGCGAATAATAAGGTAAGATTTTTTTATTATTATATATATATATATATATATATAATATTAATATTTAATTAAATATTATTTATCATACTGTGTTATGTTGTAAAGGGTATTGAGATTCGCCCGAAAATCTCATATTTTCGCGCAGAATCTCCCCATTATTAAATTAATTATATTTATTATTGTTATTGAAAATTGTTAAATAATAATTTATTTAAAAATTTTAAATAAATAAAGTGAAGTTTTTTTTTGTAATGTTAATTCAAGTTAATCAGTAATACGGTTCGGGAAAATCGGTTTTAGTTGATTAAATAAATTAACTTCAATAGATTTGCCGTATTACAAAATTAAAAATATCTTAAAAAAGTATTTCAATTTTTTGTTTTAAAAATTTATATATTTCATGAGATATTTTTAAATTTGTACATTGTATTATAAATTTTACCCAAGTTTTTGAAATACATTTTAATAATATGAAAAATATATATATTACCAACATATATATTTCTATATGGATAAAAGCATAGATTATACTATCAGATATTGAATTAACAATACACAATTGATGATTTTTTTTATAATTTTTAGATCAGTTTGTTTTACCATTTTAATAACATTTTTCAATTGGGTTTAATGGTAATTAGTGTTCAATTGAGCCGCATTGATGTTATTTACTTGGCTCGGCGAAGTATAAAGGCATAAAAAACGTCTTCTTGAACGAGGAGGAAAAAGACAAACAAACAAGAGAGATCGACACTTCTCACTGCCATCCTGTGCTGTGTCCTCTAAAAGTGGAGCCCCGAAGCTGTATCTACTGACCACTGGGGCTTTTGGCCGCTAAGTCAGTGCTATAGGCTAGGATGCGATCATGCTGGAGCAAGAACGATGCACGTGACGTCCAAACGCAAGTGTGTGAATCCTGGTATGCCTCACAAAACATCTAAACGCATATCGCAGAAGAAGCGTCTCAATCCGAGAGAGAATGCAAGATGTCTAACAACAGATAGCTCAAAGCTAATTCCTTACAAATTCTTCGCAGGAAAATGCTTTTCTGCTCGTACGGCATTGCGGGCCCTTCATAAAACAATAACTGGAGACTGCTCCTGTTATTGTTTTATTAGACGAGGCACTCTTTCTTACTGTCTGATTTCCGATGGAAATAGAAAGCGTCAAACAAACGGTATCACAAAAAAAAAAAAAGTTTAACTTTATTTATGAACAAAAATCAATAGTCTAATAGTTTGTAAATTGTCATTTTTCAATGAAATCATTAATTAAAGAATGCAAATTCTTTAATTTTGTTATAATAAAAATGTAAGTTTTTGCACTAGAACAGTGTAAGTATCATTTATCAAACATCAATTTTTGATAGAATTCTGGAAAATAATAAAATAGGTTTTTATTTAGACTGAAAAAGGGAGTTCTTACGAGTAAAAAATGGTTTCTGTACAATAAAAATTTAATTTCCATCCAGATATTCATGGGGAAGAGGAAAATTATAACGATCTGCATTACTCGTAAAGGTCAAGGTTTTTTTCATTTGCTCCTGCTCCAGCCTCCTCAAAAGTTTTTCTATCTTCGAATTTATTTTTGGTTGTCTTCGTTATTATTTTGCTTCGCATTTTTCACTCTTGTCTTCTTCCTGTAGTATACTGTAGTATACAGTATAGTGGATTTTGATAAAAATATAAAATTTTTTAATAAAGTGAATTTAATTAAACTTACGATAAATAATTCTGTAAGTACACTTTATAATGATTCTTAATTAAGAAAATTGTTTTATTCATAGTAGGTTCCTTATAATTTGAAATCGAAATCTAAGACTCTACAAAAAATAGAATTTTATAGGATAGTATATTTATGAATGTTATTTTAAAAGAAAGTTTAAATTTTATAAATAATATAACAATTTTAAATTTACTAATTGTAAATTTTCTTTGATTATTTTTGTAATTACAATTATTATATAACCTATCATGAGGACGTACAAATCTTTTTTATTGCACAATAATTTTCTTTGGAATACTTGTTCATACTTTACATCTTTTAATTTGAAGATAAAATTATCCACTTAATTTTATATTCGTTAACTTAATTGCTTTTAAAATTTTCACTTATTAAATTTTTTTGTTTTTATTTTCTATTCTAATTTTTTGGTTAACTTTATGTTAATTTTCGTACTTTATTATTTAAAAATATCTTATAATTTACAATATAATTAAACTTAATAATTGAAGAATTGATATTTTTCAAGTGTATACTTTTTTACATGCTTCCTTTTTTATTGTATTGTTTTAACGAAATTATATCAACATTATTTATTTTAATTCTTAACAATTATTTATTATTGGGCACCTCGAAAAGTAGTAGCATTGACGGAATAAATGGTATGACAAACTGCACTTCGGGCAGTAAAGTGAGAGAATATAGCAATAAATAACTGAGTTGTTAAATCTGAGATAATCTCAACATGAATGGCTTTCATTACTAGGTAAATGAAAATAGCGTCGTAATTTTTAGTAATTTTTGCTCATCGTCCCTTCGAAAATAAAATGGAAAAAGGTCCAGCATAATTAAAACCAACAGTGGCAAACGAACATTGTGGACGTAATCTAATAGAAGGCAGCGGAGCCATCTGAGAGGAATTTCTCCATGCCTGATTTGCGTTGTGTGATATAGTGAAGTTATGATAATTGTGATAAAGTGAAGTTATTAAACGATTACCTCGAATTATCTACAATGTTATCATCAATACACTTATCATAAGTTGAACTCCTCTGTAAAGAATTAGGCGATTTGTAATCTTCGACTAGGAGTCGGACAAAAAAACAGTGTCCTGGAAATATCTTGGGTGACGTTCAGCTCCTGTTAGAGAAGCGTTTTGCAATCAAGCGCCAACCCGAAGTAGACCCTTGTCGTCGAGAAACAAGTATAGCCTAGAAAGCGAACTACGCTTGGTGATCGGCTCACCTACAGAGATATGAGAAATTTCAACATTGAAGAATTGTTGTTAAATCAACCGAAGAAGAATGAATTTTGCTGCAGTCAATTCTTGAGCTGAAAGTAGATTAATACCTTTAATAGTGTTTTTAGCTACAATGGTTTTTCAGTGAAGGAAGTAACCAATAATTTGAGTAATCTTTGAGAATGATGAGCACTTTCAAAAAGGGAGAGAGTTCATCTATTACTGAACCATTGAATTTCTCAGCTGAGAAATAGCCTTCAGAAAGTTCTTGAGGTGAAATATGCTGCAAAGCTTATTCGGTAGAAGGATGCTTGAGCCCAGCAGAACTTTGTCATCACAACACAATCTCACAAAGCTCTTGAGAACACTATCCACAGGATTGTACATCAAGCTGACATGTCTCCATGAGACTTCTGGAGATGACATTTGAATATTGTTGACTCTGTTGATAATGAACCTCGACCATCTTGAAGGATGTCTTTTATGTCAATCTAAAACTATTTCCGAGTCGCTGCAAAAGTTGATAAAAGGTGGTGTATAAATACGTTCAGATAAGACATGTTTGGCCAGACGAGATAGTAAAGCAGCACCGCAAAGGTCCAGTCGAGGAATTGTCTCGACTTTAACGGGGGTTACTTTAGTTCATGCCATAACTAGCTTAGTTGTTAGATTGGTCTTAGTTGGAACGACGAGGTATACAACTGCTGCATGTGATGGTATGAAAGCATCTGCAAAGCCTGAAGTTTCCAAAAGTGTTGATTTGATGTGTCCAACGGGGAATTCGAAAGGTAGGTAAAAAAGCTAGATAGAAACGAAAGTTGAGCCATCTATCTAGCAGTTCGCGCAAAACCGGTACATCTCAATTTAATTTACTCAACCATAAATCTTGCAATAATATTTTTACTTGAATGAGGACATGTACTATGAATCCTAACAGATCAAAGAGTCGAGTAGTGTCTGATAGCAGTGTACGTTACTAGATCAGAGATGAAAGTAGGGGCAGAGATGTATCAAATAGAAATGAGTCTACTTTTGTATCCCAGTTCAACCCCAAAGTTGATACAATGTCTCTGAAGAAACCGATGGAAAGTTACGAATCAACACAAAATTCTCCATAATGTGGCTGATAATGTAAATCGTTACTGGGAATCTGGATGTAACCTGATTGGAGATATTCAATCATAAAATATACATAGGCATACCGATACCATATACCCATAACCAAAACATTAATTACTCTATAGCGTTAAAGAGAACCCACTTTTTTATATGCTCTGCTGACATCACAGACCGCTGACGTTTATACCGATTCTCTCGGAGGTCAACCACTTTGTACCAATTATTGGGCAGTATAACAGTAATACAATATGGACTCTTGGTCTTTATAGCCAATTTTCTACTCTCTCCAGATACTGTTGAATTCGGCAAGAACATAAAAATGTCTTTCGACGTTCATCGAACCTCTTCTTTTATTTGAGCTGCCCTCTATCTAACCTCGTTTTTAACCTTCCACATAACGCTGTCAGATCCATTTAATCTAGGATCGACTGGAGCTCTGCCGTCAAAAAAGCATCTCCCAATTTTCTCTATTAGTAATCCAAAAATAAATATACTGAAACCTTTCCGGTGCTCGTATTCTTCGTTGTGTTAATAGAAATTTGCTCCTTTTTTGCTACGCTATTGATGCCCGTAATATTTACGTGACGACGCAAATCATTTTCGCATTAATCTTTATCGGAATTTGTCGCTGATTTGTTGCCTCTATTAACTTTGGATCCTCCCTGGTTCACATTGTTGCGCGAGATTCTTCGATTTTTCTTAGTTCTAGTGGATGTGTCCGTATTTTAGGCATCCATAATACCTAGTGTTATTGAAGGTGTTTGATGCGTCTGTTCTATACGATCTAAGCTTTTTCATTCGCCTCTTCGGAAAGTGGATTTTCTGTTTTATCAGCGAGGTAGATCTTATTTAGCTTGCGATAGGTTCATGGTCCAGTCCGCTAGTTATTATACTGTTTTACAATTTTGGACCACGAGTACCGATCGTGAGCGATCATCTAAAATGGTATGTATCAACAGATTTTTAAATATTAAAAATATAAACAGTATCAATTTCGTCAATAAAATCAGCAGATAAATAAAATATCAATTCGGATTGAAAATATTTCGCAAACGACATTACTCGAATTCTGTTTTAACTTGGTTTTGAAGGAGACCTTCGAATTATCACTATTTTTTAAATTTACACATGTAACATGTACAATTAACCGATTAATTGCCGCGACATCTTGTGCCGAAGTCAATCGAATTTTTCAAAATTGCTCTACGATTGTTTCCAATGGGGGACGTTCACGTCTCGACCGGTCCGATCATTCATCGACCTGATGTCATTGTGTAATGCAGTAAGGATCATCTCCTGGAATTAGATATTCCTCAGAGGCTACTTGACCGACACTTCAATGACTCAAGTTGGCGTTATTTAGCCGAATGAATTGTTCACTAAGAGGGTACCATATTTGAGCTGACCTGCTGGCGGATGGTTCCCGATGAAAAGAAAGAGGTCAGTTTATTTTACGTAATTAATTATGTTTTTTCTATTTATTTCATAAAATTTTTTTATCTCTATCATTTTATAAATTCATTGTACGAGATGCTTCCTTCAAATACTTTACTTTTTTTAATTCAAAATTACTCCTGAATACTTTTCATAAAAATGATGATTTAAACGAAAATCATCGTAATTGTTGCTCATAAAATTGAGCACAGAATTGCGCATTTTTTAAAATTTATATCAAATTAAAATTATAATTTTAAAAAATTCATACAGTACCGTTAATCGTTTTTCTAATCAAAATATTACTATCATTTTTTTTTTTAAAATTCACGTGCTGCCTTAAAAAATATTATATATTTTTAAGGAATATATATTTTTTACACTAAAATAGTTTTTTACTCTTTATTTAATATAGCCACTGCATATTATTAATCATTTATAATTGACAAGTAAAATTAGTATATAACTTTATTCATTTTTGGTTTTTATTCACAACTTTAAATTTCAAATTTTGAATTTATTCATTGTATAGTATTTAAAACATACGGAATAAATTTTATAACACATTTATTGAATTAAACCATTGAATTCGAACATTTTTTTATTTCGCATTTTTTAGGTAGTTTTTTTTCTGTTGTGAGTTGTCATATAATAAATGTACCATCGAACACATTTGCGTGGAGGAGATGACGACGGTGTTCCATCCCTCTATCTCCTTTCCATCAGTTCTACCTACCCGTTTCTCCATCACTCTTCCTTGTAGACGGCGTCTATCACGTTATTTCTATACCGCGATGAAATGTAATTTCCTGTTTGTCTTAGATCCTCCACACTTTCCTTTTTGTACAATGCCACCCCCTGATTTTCTACGTAAAATTTTTAATACCTAAGCTTTCTATGCACAATTTTTTCTCTGAATTTATTAGTATTTGAATAATTTTTCCATTATGACCCAGCAATGTGTTATATAAATGAATGCGATGTCCAAAATATTTCTACAGTAAAAATCATGAGAATATTTTAGAACTTTTTTTGTTTATTATTAAATTACCCAATAATATTTTAATCTAAATTTTATTCTTAAGAAATTAATATTTCGAATTATACAATACTAAGTTGTACATTTTATAGATTTTTAAACAATGAAAATGAATTACGATTTTAAATAAAAAAGCAGGAAATTTCCAAAAAATATCACATTAGCGAAAATAACATTTTATATATCAAGTTTATTTTTATATAAAAGTCATCGGTAGTTAATCAGATAATTATTATATCCATCTGTAGAATTTTTATCCGATAGTCTAAAACGGAGTGATAAATTTGAATCGAGTATTAAAATGATTTTGATTATAGGAAAAAGCAGCTTTATAATACAGATCATGAATAAAAAAAAATACTTGAGAATAATATACAATATTTAATTATGTATAAATCAAAAGAGAATGATTGTCTATCCTTAAATTATTTGAAATATATTTTTTTACTATTTGATTTATTTGATTAAATTTTAACATAAAATTTGTACCGCCATCTGCTGAGAAATATTTCCTTTTTTTTTTATTGTCTTCTTTTAACATTGTTAACTGTTCATATCAAAATCAAATTTAAGTGGACTATACTATTTCTATTTCTAGCGAGTAATGATCTCAAAATTTCATGTGAATGAAAATAGTTTATTCACTTTCGAAATGTTAGAATTAATAGGATCTTGGTATCATTTTTTGTGTTCGTAGCTGTTCGACTGCAACGTATTTTTCTTTTATTGTACATTTGCTTTGCTTTTGATAACAATATGGCATTATCTTATTATTTATTATTGTACATTATTTACTGTTTATGAATGTTTTTTTAGTTATGCATGGTTCATTCGCGAAATATCGATTTTTTGTTTCATTTTGCGCCTATTCGTCGTAAAAATTTGGGAGGGTTCTTATAATGCAGGATGGAATTTTTTTTATTTGTCCTTTTTTTTTTTTGTTTTTTCGATAATTAGGTCCGGTAGGATTTTACTTCGCGCGAAGGGTATTTTTCAAATTTTTGACACGGCGCACTGAAGCGATTAGTGGAAAACCACTACGCAAAAATGTTTTGTTCAAAGATTAAAAAAAAAAAAATTCTTATCTTTTTTTTGAAAGATGATTTATTGGTGGACTTATAAACAGTGTGAAATAAAAATTTTAAATTCTTCAAAATAATTTCCTCCTGCATTAACACATTTTTGAAGGCGTGTTTTCCAAATTTCAAATGTATCTTCAAACTCTTCAGCTTTGATGTTTTTCAAAAATTTTTCGCATTACCAAATGTTTTTGCACTATATTCTACACCATACATAGCGTTAAATTTAGTTTTTCCACGATTACTCCAATCGTTAATCGACGGTCCAAATTTTAAATTTCTAACACGCGCCGAGTCTTCCTAGCCATTCGAAAGTTCACTTTTTGGGTGCCCAGATCGAGACTCATCGATAATTCTTTCTCGGCCCTCTTTAAAAGCTCTGTAACATTTTTCACTTTGCGATTTTGACATGCAATTATGTCCATACGCTTCTTGCAAAATTTTATACGTTTCCACACTATTTTTTTTTAATTTCAAACAAAACTTTATCGCGTACGCTGTTCAAGTAGTCGCTCCATCGCGCCGTGTCAAAAAATTGAAAAACACCCTTCGCCCGAAGTGAAATCCTGCCGCATCTAATTATCGAAAAAACAAAAAAAAAGGGAGAAATGCGGAAAGAGTTTGTCGACATTCTAAGACCTCTTCCAAATTTCTATGACGAATAGGCGCAAAATGAAAAAAAAACTCGATGCTTCGTGGATGAACCATGTATATGCTTTTCTATCATAAATTCAAGACAATGTGAATCTTATGTGATGAGCACAAAATGGTCACGATAAGAATGATAAAAAATTCGAAATAAAGATGTACTTATTTAAACAGCGTTTGGTAAAATTTATTAAACTCGTACAATTTTACAATATTTTAAAAAAGATTCATCTTAAATTCATATATATCTATAGTTTACACCATTAAAAAATTGAATCATTCCTTTTAACTTTTTTATCATTTATATCTTAATTTTTTTTAGAATAATCCTACTACTAATTTACTTAATTTCCTTCTTACTATTTTTCAGAAATCAAAAAATTTCACTATATTTTATTAAGATACTATAAATTTCTTAGTGATTGCCACTTACATCGCTTATATTAAAAAATATTTACGATTAAAAACTTTATATATAAGTAATTAGGGAATTTTTATCAAGTCTTTTTTTCATATTGACTGTTGCTGAAATATTGAATTAATCTTAAAAGTATTTGTAAACGTAAAAAAAAGATGCTGTGTAAGACTTAATTGTTTGACTTTTAATTACACAAAATATATATTGAAATTTTGTTAAATTGAAAAAAATTGTTTCTTATACATTGTTTTTAATAATTTTATATTTTTATAAATGCTTTCACTTTAAGTTGAAAAAATCGAAATTCATCAATTTAATTATTGATATCTAATATTTTTACTTATAAAATATAAAGATCTCTGTATTCTAAAACGAATACAGTTTGTACTTATGCCATAAAAAAATCAAGATTTTCTACGCATTTGTTTAAATGATTGTGTTAACTGTCTAAATGTTGGTTGAATATCTTGAATAGAAACTTACATGTTATATTGATGAACCACTCGATCGTTTAACATCGAAAAGTCATTTTTAATTGTGTTAAAGTAGAGAAAGGGCATACTTTCTGATTATTTTTCTAATTGTATTATTATGTGTTCTCGGATTTTATTTCGAGTATGGTTTGATATTTTTTCAGAAGACACCCATGGATGTATTCTAACTAAATACACGTATATCATTCAAATTTACAACTTCATTTTTCCTAGTTTATTATTTGAGTTAATCTATTTAACTCCAGATTTTGTTGAATACGATTTTCTTTGTTTATAAATTGGTATAAAAATAGTGATTTGCTACATTGATTTGATCAATACAAATCGAAGGTAATACTAATCCCGAATCCAGCCATAGATCAACCCCAGCGGCCTTACACAATTTTGTGTGTACTAATTTGAAATATCCGAAATATTTTTTCTCAATGTATCATCTCCAACGCAATTGTTTGCTAGTCAGATGGATTGTAAACATATATATTTTTTGCAATTTATTACAGTTCATGAATTTTTGGATTAAAACGTTGCAGTTTTTAAACAATTCAATACATTTACATGAAATAGAATAGTCATTAAAATCTCAGCTTATCAATTCAGTATTTCACTAATTTCGTGCTCCTCTAATTTATTATGGCTTTGATAATTAGTTGATCTTATGGGTTTCCTAAGTTTTCTGCAGAAATATGATGATTTACTCGAACTTTATTATAATCATATTTATGGGTATAAAATAAAATAAAATTACAAAGTTGGGTGTAACTACATGGATAAAAAATTAAATTTTTTTAAGGAACCATTAAATATACTTTTAATTTTGTACATTTTTAGCACCTTTAAAATTATTACTTTTACTAAAGAATTCGTACTTATACTAGTGTGATCATTATACAAAAATAGAGATGACTTTTAAAAATTTTACAATTTTTCATTTTTTATTTCAAAATTTTTAATATTTTTTACATTTTTCTATTTATTTTCCGAGTCTAACAGTGAATCTGTACGGAAAAAATATTATTTACTTACAAAGAATCGTGATTTTAAATTTGCTTTTCATTTATTAGTGTTTTTGCCGTGTAATTTTCAGTGAAACACTTGCACTATTATTTTCTCGGAAATCTTTGTTTTGAATATCAGTAGTTCGTCATCTCTAATGATTTATACGAACCTTTTGATTTTTCTTTCTGCAGTTGTTACTTTCAACCAATTTTTTCAATTTTAAAATTTATGTATTTCATAGACCAATCAATCAATTAATGAAAACACGAAAATATATTTAATAAGCGTTCAAGTATGAAACTATCCGGTGCAACATTTTTTTACATATTTTGCCTAATATAAATTCTATTTATCAAAATGGCGATTTTGCTGTAGTTGGAGTAGGGTTATTGTAGAAATATTTTATGATGAGGCTTGGATCAAATCAAGTACCATCATAATTTACGTTACTGAATTTAAACGAAGTGGTAATAAATGGGGGAAAAAAAATCAAGACCTCATATGAGAACCAAGCACCAATCATAATTGAATGCTTCAGGTGCGTATGCGCACACACGCTTACACATCCCACCATTGTTATCCCTACTACCCCCACCAGATTTTCGTATCCATTTCCGCAGATCGGATCCATTTCTCTATATCCTCGGGTACACTCCGCCGTCACAGGGGATGCTGACACAAGCGGTAATCATCCCATCCAGGAGTTATTAATCATTCATCCTTGTTTATTAAACGAGACACGCACGTATATGGATGCACACACCAACGTCTTCCTGCCCCTGATAAACCAACTCCAGTATTGCATGTTCGAGCATGTGCTGGACGGGAAGACGGAAAGGACTTAAGCAGTCGGGTCGCGCGTTAGAATTTCGATTAACAATTTTTGTTGGTCATTTATTTGTAGGTGCTAAATTATCTGAAGTGGCGCCTGGACCATGAATGTGGTTCTCGATTTCGTGGGTTTTTTTTTTTATATCAATAACTCAACTTTTGGGATGAAACTGGTGGCCCCCCGCTGAAAGTGTCCAACCTTCTGACCAATATGTTCACTTTTAAATAGATTTTTTCCATTTTGCCCATTAACATATTCATTTAACTTTTTCGATTATAGGTGTAAATCATTGATAGATGGTTAAATATTTGCTGAGTATTTGCTTTGTCATTGACTTTGTTTCAAATTACTAATGTTGAAACTAATTTATAGTAATTGTCAAATATATATCTGAATACTGATATGCATTATTAATATTTGCAAACAGTTTGCACACATGTTCTTAATATAAATGTATATCTAATAATATACTCATAAATTATGTACATCAAATTTCAATTATTTTATTCATTTGGTTTTTATTATTATTGTATAAATAATAATTAGGTAACAATTCGTACATTATAAAAAATAAAAAAACGAGACCGAATTGTAAGAGTTCAATTATTTTAAATATGCAAATAAAATTTTACAGTGAAATATTACTGTTTGTTTAATTACTATAAAAATTATTCGTGTACAACAGTAAAATTAATTTTCTTTGTTTTTAAGTTAAAAGCAGTTTTATCAAATTATAGGGTCTAGATAATTAAGATTACGCTCTCTTGTATGCGTGATAAAACAAGATTTGATCTATTTTTTTTTTAGATATCAGTTATTTAGAAGCGTTGAAGATGTATTTTATATTATTAAAAAAATACACAATTAAATTTTTAATAAATTTTTAATAACATTGATATGTAATATTAAATTCAAGTTTTCTATATTATCTATAAATATTTATCAATGCTATTCACAGGAAAACTCGATTTTAACTCGATTTTCTCAATATGTTTAATTTCACTTATTTAATGTTTATTTGTTTTTTACCTTTCTTCACATTTAAAATTAGGTTATACGATTTTTTTCTCTTCTTTCATTCATACTTAAATGAACAACTTTTTATGTATCTATATCGTTATCTTTTGCGTCTTGTAAATGTTTTTCCACGTATAATAGAATTACAAATTCGAAAACTAATCGGACTATTTTTCGGGATATGGATCGTACGTCACTCAATCATTCGATCAAGACAAACTAAATAGATTTATAAATAATAATTTTCTTTTTTTATTTGTTAATTTTTTACTTTTAGTTGAAATATATTTTTTTAAAATTAAAAATAAACTTTTACAAGCCATTTTATTTTTATTAATTATTATTCTACATTTTAATAAAAATTATTTTTATATTTACATTGCTTTTATTTTAAGGCAATAATATTATTTATAATAAATATAAAATTAATTTCAAAATAAATAAAATTTACTAGAAATAGTATAAAGTTTAAATGAAATCGCTATTGTTTTCTATTTTTAAATGTTATTCTATAGTAAATTTTGAGGAAGTACATTTTCGTTTTCCTAGTCGATTAGGGAATACTAGAACTAAATTTTTAATGCGAAAAAAAGAAATTCACAATCGCTCAAAACCAAATAGTTATATATACCTGTAGCAGGGTTTTAATAATTTATTCAAGAAAATTATATATCTTAACGGCAACGGCATGTACAATTCAATATTCATGGTTCGTAAATATAAAACAAAATGAGGTAAACGAGAAAGAGAAGTGAATCTGACATTAAACTTTGCACTAAGAATGTAAGAAGAAAGGCAGAAAAGTCTTACTCTGTTTAATATTGTATAGTTTCTTATCCAGTTTTCATATATTCTTTGCATTTTGATTTTGTCAAAAGCTTATTTTTGTTAAGCTAGATATTGTTTTTTTTGTAAAATGCCATTAAAACTTGAACTACTATACAAATTCCGTGTAAGGTAGCTTCTATTTAATACTGGAATATACTAGCACTCTCCAAGTTCTCTTCTAATTTATTCTAATTGTAGTTATTAACTCATAATACGTTAAATTTATTATTTTTCTTCTAATTCTAATATTACATAAATTTATTAAATTTATGTAATATTAGAATTAGAATTAGAATTAATATTATCGAAATAAAGTGCACGTATTATTTATTGATATAAGCACAAAAATAGATTTATTAAACTCTATAGAGTTTAAAAATTATGAAAGAAAGAAATAAAGATGAATAAGAAGGATAAAGAAATGAAAAAGAGAATCGAAAAAATTCGCGTCATCGTGAGTGTTGTTCGTTGCTTACGTTATTGTTCGCGCATTTCTTTGTATATTAGATATCTTGATCCGCATTATAGGAGTTGTAATGGCGGTAGTATTGGAACAATAAAACAATTTATTCCTCTCCTCTCCCGCAAACATATATATATATATATATATATATATCATGTTCAACTTGGAGATATTGAGTACAGACAAAAAATTTATTTTGTTTTTTTTTTTTTATGTTTGAATCGAAAAATGTAGGAGTGACATTACAAATATTGAACAGTGCTAAATGAAATGTATTCTTATAAAAAATTAGCCATTTTACATTATTAAGATAAAATGAAGAACAAAATACTAGAAATAACATAGATTTAAAATAAGAGAGTTGAAGAGAAAGTGAAAAAGGAGTTAAAGACAGTAAATAATAGAGGTACATAGAAATACAGAACATAGATAAATAATAAGGCAGATAAATTAGTATGTTATAATTTCAATTCATTAATAATAATTTATTTGTGCATAGCTGAGATGTACTTTTGTACTTTGGAAACATTAGTTATATAAGAATAAAAGTTTATAGTTACAATAGCTTTGATTTATTTGATGTTTTTGTATAGATAACATTGCATTAATCGTATTAAAACTACACTGTGTATTGCCATATTATTTATTGATAGAATTATTATAGAATTATTTATAATATGTTGTAATAAATACTGATAAAAAAATTATATTGTTACAGTTATTAATGAAATTTATACGTTTTCAAACTAGTGCTACGCATTTAAATTTAAAGAAATGTGTGTAGTTGAGTTTGAAAATTCCGTCATTTAATTTTTTAGTTACATTTTTTCAGTAATTATATTGTCAGATATATATAAATTTCATTTCTTATATATTACACATAAATTGTTTTTGTATTTTAGTATCATACAAATAAAATCAAAATTTTGGGATTAACTATATGAAATACATAGAGAATGTACTTATCCTCAGCACAAGTAGTGGTTTTGTCGACAACTACACCGTTTAATGAGGATAAAATATATATTGGTATACGAAGCAATATGGTAACTTTACAAAAAAAAAAAAAAAAAATTGATTAGTTAGAAAGATGGCAAGAAAATTATAAGAGTATAAAAATAGAAAAAACTTTACTATTCAAAGTATTTTTAAACAAAGATAAAAATAGTTTTTTATACTAAAACGTAACTTTAATAAATTTAAACTTTAAAATTTAAACGTAACTAAATCGCCATTGGAGAATAAAAGATAATTTATAAATAAAAAAAGCATTACATAAAAAGGTACATAGAAAAATAAAGAAGCAATAACACAAAGTACATATTCACATAGAACATATAAAACATAAAAAAGAAAGCAAAGGGTGGTAAATGTACAAAAATAAATGAGAAGGAGTTATAAGATAGAAAATGAAACAAAAGCTGAAAGTTTAAAATAAGATGGAGAAATTTGAGAACTTTATCAGCATATAATGTACATCGAGGTCTTCACACGTTCCTCATTATTTAAAGATCTGAAAAAATGAAGAGAAAGCAAAAAAACTGTAGCATGAAGCAAAAATCTATGCTTCAAGCCATAGACCATCTTCTCGCGCATTAACTTTTTCTCGTGTTCTTTATTCCACATAAAGAAGAGATGCTTAGCCCCAATTCTATATAAAAAAAAATGAGACTGCCGATTAAAAAAGTCGATTGTAATTGTTTTTCGTGAATCGAAATTGTAATACTTATTCTTGAACTTTTAAAATTTAAATGAGTCAGGATAAGGAGAACAATAATTATTAAATGAAAGAAAAGGAGTTTTATAGGACTGAAAATATCGAAATAGGTTGAGAAATGAAGCCTAATACTTAATTTGAATTAATACTTAAGATATACGGTAATTGTACAAGAAAATTTTATTTGTAATTATACAAATAACATCTAGCTCATTCAAAATAAGATTACCTCTTCACCGCGAGTTTAATTTTTTCGAACTCGACACTTCGCCCCTAGTTTTACTTTTTTCTTAAAAATTGAAGCCTAATGGTTTTGAACCACGTTTAAATTTTGTTATTTTCCTCACGGGTTATTTTTAAAAAATAAATAGCGTGTGTATGACCACAGTAAATTTATAGCCTCATATATCTAAAGTAAAAAATAACAAATTATGTACAATTACTACGATAGTACGAAATCCTATATCGACCATTAGAAATCGTACAATGGTTGTCGATGCACCTGGAATTGATTACGCTTGAGAATTTTTATTTACTGCAGATTTTCTGTATTTTCTCGCGTTATATATATTCGGTAGTGAACGGGGGTATTGAGAAGTAAAACATGGACTTCGTCCAGAAGCTTGAGGGATACGCGGGAGCCAGCCGAATACGGGCCTTTTTTGGTTTTCTGCTCAGTTAATCCCCTTCCATTTTGCATCTGTACAATTATGTACTCATCGATATAGCAGATTTCATGCAATTTTTGTCAACCGAAAATACAAATTTTAAGTCAATTGTACAGAAAACAGAAAGAGTGCGGCAGATGCAGATGCAGTTTGGTATTCATGAAAAAAATATAATCACAGTCTTTTTTTTAATTTTCAGTAGAAGACTGATTTTAGATAGAAAAAACAGATTTTCGAACAGTTTCTTATAATAATATAATAAGTCAATTAAACATCAGTAGAAATTGTTAATGGAAACAGGTAAATTATCAATTGAGTAAATATCAAACATTTTAAAATTTTTAAATTTTCAACAATCTAAGGAAATTAAATTGATTGTATAATAAAAAATCAGTGTATATTTTCGCAAGAGATATAGGTAAATGAGCTAAGAAAGAGAAGTGAGATTAATAGTAGGCAAAGAAGCAAGGGATGAACACGGAGGTCCGGTGGAAATGGCACATTTACTTCTACAGCGAGTGTCTTTGCTAAGTGGTATATTATATTGTCAGGCATATCGGGGAATTAGCAAACGCAATACATCAGATTCATGATCATGCCACGCATCTGTTCTCTCTCTAGTAATTCAACCTTCAATAATTCAAACTCCTGCCTAAAGTGCATTACAACTGACCCCCACCCTCAACTTCCCTCTGGTCATTTAACCTTTGCGTACCCCAGAGCTTTTACTTTTTGTTATCTCCACACTCCTTAGAGACAAATTCACAAATATCCGCTGAAAGGATGGCAACGACAGCTATAACCTGTGTTTCGACCACTTACACGGCGGTACTGGTTTTGAGTAGTCGTTTCTCTTCTCCACCCTTTACCCCGTTACGGTATAAAATATTGCGGAGATTGATTGCATGTGGCTCTTAAGGATATACACTATGTAGGGGATACGTGCGGTGATCATGAAAGTGGTGAGCGTGCAACGAGAAACGTCTACTACCTACCCCAACTTCTCACTCATCTTCCCGGTCTGTGCATCGTCCTGTATACTAATTGCAAGGACCATCATCTTACTATTACTATAAGTATTTACATATTTATGAAGATACCCCGAAACCTCCTGTCCATCATGCTAATCCACGTTTTAGAAGGTCATTTATTCTATTAAAACAAGAGAATGCAATATCGTTTTTACGCACTTTTCAGTTACGGTCTGAGAACCTTCAAAATAAAAATGTGTCCTTTTCAAGCTCAAATTATAAATCTCCAAGGATTATTTAACCAATCAAGAGATAGTGGAAGCAGTATTATGTAACTTTGAAAATAAAAATCATTTTATTTATTACAATGATTGACTTTTAAATACACAATTAAATGATATATTACAAAAATTATATTTCGATTAGTTTTATATAATTTGATCGATAAAATTTACTTAAAATTAGATTAATATATTTTTTTATAATTATATTTAATAAGTTGATAAGTTTGTGATTAATAAGTTTTATATTTTTTCAATTATATAATAATAAAGTTTTTAATCGTTCCAACCACTCCTTTCATTTATTTAAAAAATTATAACTGATTTTCATAGAAATCTAATAATCAAGTTTTAAAAGTTATAAAAGTCATAAATGATCAATATCAATATTTAAACAACTTAGATATATACTATTTCAAAACTTTTTCTTATTTTAGATATTTGTTTTAAAAGTTTTGGCTTTGTATGTCTAAATACTTGCAATTTACAGATGTTTGTATCACAAGATGAGGTATCAATTATAATTTCATAATTTGCGAGTCAAGAATTTTTAAATTTATTATTTATACTTATTTACAATTATCTTACAGTGTATTTATGTAAATATTTATATTAAATATTAGGGATATCAATTGTCTGAATACAGAATGGAATGTTATTGATGAGCATGATTGTTTAGTCTCCTTATATGTTCGGGCGGGGGAGTCAACACACAAAAACCAATGTTGTTGAAAACTGTATGACTAATTATTTTTATTGTTATATTTCTTACAATTATGTACACTTATCATGACGCACAAAATCGATGAATACATATTTGAATATATATATATATATATATATATATATATATAGATAAATTATAATATATACGCGACGCGTGCAGACTCCGCGCACTCTCGATCGAAGCGGGTAAAAACCGAGCTCCGTCGCACTCGAGAGTCAAAGCAAAAGTAAAGATAAAATGAAGTCCTGTTTTGCTCGCAAACGAAAAATAGTCCTCTGACACTCGTTAACAGTTCGATCTAATATCGGCAATAAAATGCATTGCCGATTCGGCTTTAACCCTGTACATACGTTATACTATAGTACGGATTACCTGACAAGGCGTTCCATCTAAGATAACCTTGTCATGTAGCTAAATGCTAATTCTACGAAAGTCATTAAAGTTGCATGCGAATGCGCAGAATTTTCAGTAATGACATTTTGTCTTTATAACTTTAACCGTCGTTACAATTGTTTATCCATTTTAAGCATACAGATATATAAATTTTGTGGTTATAATATAAATTAACAGTGACTGGTATTACTAATTAATGCGTAGTTTGTTAATGAAGTTTAATGATTCTTGGTATATAAGTATATTGATTTTCTGTATCCAAATATTTATATCTGCCTCAGTTTATGCAGATCAATGTGAATAGTCATGTAGGGAGATATGAATGTAAACGAGTAAATCGATCTTATCAAAGGCATTATTGCTTCAATAAAAATTATGGATTTAACAAGTAACAATTAATTATATTCAAAATAATAGATATACCGATAATTTTTTAATATACAAACATTTTTTCATTAGACGAATAACTCGATACGGCTACATTTATGTATCTGTACACTCATTACTTGGTGAAAGATAACCCACTAATGAAATAATGAAAAGACCTAAATGGTACAACATAATTTAATAGTTGGTAATAATGTCCATCTATTTTGAAAACAATCAACTTGTGACGAAGTAAGAAGTTACAATTTATAAGGCAAACTTCGAAACCTCATTTTCTTCATCTTCTCACGATCCTCGCACAGCCTCTTGTTTACCTTAGGTAGGTGGTCTGAGCAATAGGAGGATGGAAGATGGAGGATGTCAATAGATGCAGCAATGGATGTCTGTCTTCTTCATCCCTTGAAAGTTTTGAGCACTTATTGTTAGAGTCATACAACTAAGCAGAAGTCAAGTCCATGAGAGAGAAATGGGACTCGCTTTATATACGGGCAGTAGTCGATCGATCGATCCTCCTCGACCCATCGAAGAGAGAGAAAATAAATTGCAAGAAATACAGACGATAAACAATGATGGAGTGCAGTGGTTGCGAAAATAGGAAAGGAAAGCTGCGGAAAGTGTAGTTAAAAAATGAGACGGAGACAGTGAAGAAGTGGCATTGGAAAAACGTAAACTAAACGTTCTTGGAAATAAAGAGAAAAATGGGGATAAAATGGATTATAGATAAGTAAAAATAGACTACCATACCATTACCAACAAGTATTGAATTATGCGATTACTATTTATTGCGTCAACAGTTGGTCGAAAAAATTAAAACTCATTATTTCAAATTTATATGCTGATGTTGTAGTGAATGATTACGCTAATTTGAAAATTAATTTTATGTGATATGTGTTACATTATGGTGTATATTATACATGCATAGCCATAGCTAATTTGATTATCCTAAATAGTTTATAGTTTTTTCAACAATTTTAGCATTTATAATTAAATTATATAATTGCACATGAATATTTTAATGCTAGACCCAATAATACATAGTTACTATGTATATGTATAGTCTTTTTATAACAAAAATAATTAAAATATTTTTAATCATAACAATTCTGCTTTAATAGATATATATGAATATATGCACGAAAAATTTACTTCAAATATACCTATATTGTTATGAAAAGTGATTTAATATTCTTACAATTATAACTTTTCATGTATAATTTAATTTAAAATTTAAATTATATTTTATTATTATTCCATGGAATAAATCAAAAAAGGTAAATATATGTTTAAAAATTTCTATAATTTTAAAATAAACATGCAATTATAAATAATTATTTTAAACAAATGTAAGGATATAGACCAAATGATTTTTAGTTAATTGCGCACTTGTATAAAATTATTATTATTATTATCATTATCATATATTTGTTATTAAAATATCCAGTAAATTTTTGGTAATTACTTTTAATTTGTTGTTTTCATAATAATTTTTTTTTTAAAAAAAAAAGTCATTCAGATAAATAGATTACATTATTATAAATGATTGCATAATTTTCAATATAATTATTGCACTCTAGTTTTGAAATGAAAATTGAAATGTAAATTAAATTTGCTATATTGTTATCACAAATTTTTATTGCATTAGTGTCTATATCAATCACAACTAATTATAAAAAAAATAGAAATGAAAAATGTTGGATAATGTGAGGCATTTAAAAGAGGTATGCAATGATAGATGTATGGATAATTGGAGAAATAGAGAAAAAAAAGAGAAACATTCGAACGGTCTTTCGTTGGTATCGAAGTTGGGTGGTACTAGGTTAAGAAACGTATAAAAATATAAAACGGTGGCTATTATTTTAATGAAACAATAAACTTATTTACTGTATTTGTATGCTACAATATTTAACTAAATTAAATTTTAAAATATGAAATTTAATTAGGTAAAATTATTAAATAAAGAAAATGATTACGTCTTGGCGATAAAACTTTATCCTCAAATATAAAAAGAAAGAAAACGTACAGACGCGAGGAACAATTTTGTTTTCAACAAGGCGAAAATCGGATGAAAGCACGCGCTATACGGAGGGGAAGTCGTCGCCCTCGCACATCTTTCCTTAATTTCGCACGCAGGTTTTTTCATGGAAAACGTCGTACTCACGCAATACGCTTTAACTAGAGCCGCTGCTGCTTCCGCATTTCCCTGAGCCGATAGATTATTGGTTTGAAGATCTGTGGCTACTCGGGCTGATCTCGAATCCTCCAAAGGGTTGGAAGCTGCTCCCAGATAGTTTTCAAGGCTCCCTCGGCGGTGCTAGTTCACTGCAAAACGCCCTCGCCGCTGCCTATTCGAAAACCTCTCACACACCTGACACTACGATGCACACGATAGCCTTGAAACGGTGAAATCGCAAATCACGGTTTGGAAAATTCTGTTTCCTCCGGCTTCAGGAACAATTCGGCCGATTGAATTACAGCGACAAGAAAAGAAACAAGGAAAACGCGCGGAAGTCAAGAGAGGGCTTCTATGCCATTCGCGGCCGGTCAAGATCTCTTTCGCTTCAATATTTCGTTTTTGAAAAGCTACAAAAACTATCCCCCCCCACTTTTCCGCTCTTAGGACCCGGCGGACCCTATACGCGGTAAATTGACGCCACGATTCGTCACAATACATTAAGAAATATCTCAGGTTTATTGGACTATTGGCCATTTATCTGACGATAAGAAAAATTTACTTTTCCACGAAATATTTTAAGAATGATAACCTTGGTTATATTATTGAAATTCGGTTTTTATCAAATACTGCTTAATCCTACTATTATACACAAACTAGTGGGGCAAAAAATAAGTTAGAATTGCTTAACTATTGCTTCGAAATAATTATTCTTGTTTTTTTCTTTAGAAAGACAGATAATGTATCCAACATAAAGTTTCTTTATTAAATTTATTAATATTTTACTACTCATTTATTTTTTGATCTTTGCATTTTATTTCAGTTTTGTGTACACATATTACATAGATAATGAATTTAGTTGATTTTTTAAACAATAAATAATAATACAATAACTAAAAAGCAATAATAATTGGTAACATTTGCTGACTTGAATGTTTATTATAATTAAATATTAAATCAGTATTTATTATTTGTTATTGATAACTTGATAAAATTTGTTATTTATTTATTTATCAGATTTTTAAAAAATTGTTTAAAAACACTTCCATATTATAAAAAAGTTTATTAATTTTCTTTTAAGAAATAGAAATCCTTAAAAAGATTATATTTTATACGCTGTTACATAAAAAAAAAGATATAAAAATATAATGGAATGAGATTCCCTATTTTATGCAGCTTTCACCCTTTTATATGATCTAATATGAATATCGTGGGTAATTGATTTTCATTTAAACTTTATCAAATAAAAAATCAAATATATGTCCACTTGTAACATTTTTTTTTAAATTCAATTTGATAAAACATTAATAATTTTTAAACTTGTTTTTTTATTTATACAGGCTAGTTACAAAGAAAACATTTAGTATAAAATTTTTCATACAGTTTGTTATTATAAATAGCACTAATTTTTTTTGTTTTGTAAATTGAAATTTTTTAAAAAAAGAAACAATGCATGATTTAGAAATGGCATACAAGAATATGAGGTGATGTGATTAAATACTATGAATAACTTCTTTTTTTTTAAATTGCTATGAAAACAATAAAGTAAAATTAATTATCAAAAATTATTTATTGGATATTTTAATGGTAAATGAATCCTAATTATTTAGCAGTACTCTTAAAAATAATTGTTTTTTTTTCTTTTTTTCATAAATTGAGATATCATGAGTTAGTTGCAGGTAATAAGTGGGTAAAAAATAAAAAGGGAAGATGGAGCGAGTAAAATAGATATTGTAGCATACTTCGAAGAAGATGTAACTCGCTATTGTTTTTCCTTATTATTTCGTTTGTGGAACAAAAAAATTGTCAACTCCAAAGGCTTGGAAGCCTTCATCACCCGGCGATTAAATTCTCCTCAATTACGATCTTTCTGGTGATTTACGGCGTTCACTTTCGTATAAAGCACTTCTTGGCCAGTGCAATTCTCCTAACTATCATTTCCTGACTAATAGTACTAGGGTTAATAGTGATAGTAATGGTAGTAGCAACTGTAGTAGTACTCACTTTGAAAACTTTGGGAGAAAGAGCGAAAGAAACGGATCGTTAAGCATCGTCGGGTCCTCCTCGCGCTATCTTTCGCGACTAACAGCATTTGCAGAATAGTTGAAGAATGGTCCGCGAGGTGGCGCATGAGATCACGTTATTCCACGGTCAAAGTGTGCGAACCCGAGTCTCTTTACCTCCTATCTTTTCCCTATCAAACTCTCCATCCGTTCACACGTACGGATCCGTGAATAGATGCTGTAGATCGATAAAATTTCTTGGGTTGGTATAACGAGAAGTACCAGAGCGTAGGAGGTGGAAACGTGGAGGGAAAGGAGAGAGATGTATTTTCGAAAATTTATGGAAATTGCGCGTTAATGCATCCCGGAGCGGGGCTGTATGTGAGAGAAGGAATGACTGTACCTCTTAGAGTGTACTTTGCGGCAAGTTCACCTACAGACAACTACTGAAGTATTTTAACAGCCACGAACGTATGTAATGTGCTTATGTATGTAAAAGTGAGGGAGAGAGAAATAATGGAAAGCGGGTTAGGACTTTATACACATAGGTAGGAGCTGAAAATGTTTCGAATAGTTAATATTAATATATCGTATTGCGGGTTAAAAAATGCCTTTTGCTTTTCTAGAAATCAAAATAGATAATATGACACACAGAAATGTAGACGATTCATTCATAAGCAATTTTTTTAGTGATATAGTTCCTTTTTTTAATAATGAGTAAAAGGACTTGTTTTAACAAACATTTCATTATCAGGATTCTTTAACATTTTCTACGCAATACAATAAATTATACCCTATCCAATTAGCATGCCCGATATTTAATTATATATTGTTATTAAAAAAAACTAGTTCCTATAAGACCTCAAAAAATAAGTAATTTCTAAATTTGTTAATTTCATTAGACAAATTCGGTACACAAATTAATTGAATCCGAGAAGGAATTTAAACTCTGTCAATATTTAATCAATATTTTTATTATTACATTATATTTCAAAACAGCCTTCCTGGCGTCAAAATTTTTCAATCATGCTGCCTAATCAATCTAATTAATTATTACACACGTGTAATAATTAAATTTGTGCATTGGGGAGCTAGACTTGAAATAGACCAACAGGGGTTTGGTAGTGACAGATAGATGTTATCTTGCCACTAACAGAAACTATGGATTCTATGATTAATAATCACTTTGTTGAATTAATCTATTTTTATTTCGATATAATTCTTTTCAAAATTATATTTGTCGAGATATCATACATGATTTTTAATTTAATTTTACTGGTTTGACTATTATAACCAAATATCTATGAGATTTTATAAAATTTACAATATTATAATTAATATAAAGTTATACATTTGTATAATACATTTGTAAAATCATACGTACTACTTAAATACAATGAATGGAATAATTTAAATATACTTTTCGAATTTAATAAAGAAAGAGTATTTTTAAAGAATGCTTTCTTAAATAGCATTTGCAGATGATTATTTTGATAAACTTTAGACTTGAAGAGAATAGCAAATATTTTTCAACACATTTTATGAATGATTTAATTGTCTCGAATGCATCTATCAAAATTATCTCCAAAAATCAGATCATATTTTCTAACATTTTCATGTAGTAACCTCAAATTGATCAATAACTATAGATAGCAATTGAATATTGTAGCATTTTCAAGCAATCACATATCAGTCAATAAAATCGATTACACCAGATATTTACGGAATATTTATTGTTTATTGAATGATGAGAGTAAATTATGTCTTTTTTTAAATATACCATAGCTATTTAGATATATATATATATATATTTAAAATAGTATTTAATTAATAAGAATTCATTTTAATAATTACATCACAGAATTTTTTTATATTCAGTCAACACCGAGCTTTTATTTTTGTGTATTTATAGATTTATTTTATTTTGTAAACATGACAACCATAGCAACCCTTTTCATATATAGAGTAAACTATAATGTATTTCCTTGTCAATTGAGATTATCGAGGTTGAAACCGATCACATAAATTTTATTTTGTTTTTATCTCTTGAGAGTTTATTTCATAACAATAAAATACTCGGGAAAGACGAAAGCTTTTTATACATGCTATGAGCTACAGTTATCAAAGTAATTATCCTAAATTACTTCTTAATTATGAAATTTTTTCCCAAAATTTTTCATATTCTTATTTTATAATAAATATTCATATATTATATCATATTTAATGAATATATTTTTTAAATTCTAGAACTTTAATAAAAGAAAATTGAATTATTTTTTGTTTTAATGAACTTTAATGTAATCGTTTACATCAAAAGGACATTAGTAAATAGTAATTTAATTTTATAAATAATTTCTATATAATTAAATACATACATGAATATGCATATTATATTCACAAACTTTTTAAAAATTGTTACACAAAAATATTTTTATATTAAATATTTTAAACAAAATATAATGTCAAAAGATAATTTTATTCTTAATGAATACAACATAATCTTAATTTATAGTTGTTGGTGTGCAACAAATTCATGTGTAATTATTGTACATGCAAAAACCTGTACGCATTAACGCAGGTAGAAATGAATCATACCACCTCCGAGAAGATACTATAATGCTCGCACAGATAACCCGAATTTGATAACCAAAGGTTTGAAAAGCTGTGCAAAAATAATATTCATCAGTTCTTGAGCAACATCGGTTGGAAAAGTATTTAGACGTACTGAATTGTTTCTGTATAATCGTGCATTAATCACGCATATATTTTATAATAAATAAAGTTGAAATAAATATAATAAACTATATCAATTCCTAATTAACCAATAATAGTAAAAGTGCGTGGATTTTTATATATGAATGCTACCAAAAAATACTGCTTATAATTGGACTCAACATTTTCCTGCATTCAATTAAATTTTAATTTAACAAATTTTTATTGAATGCCTATTTGAAATTTATTTTGTGTGATAAAAGTAACAAATGTAAACAGTAAATTATTTACAAGTATGGTGGCAATAATATTAATGTCAAGAAAGATTTAATTCTGTTTAATTACTCAAAATCATATAATATATTAAGAAAATATAAATTGGGATTTATGAAAAATCAAAGGATTTAAAGAAATACTGATTGATAGAATAAGCTTTTGATGGTTAAGTCGTTGGAGCTCGTCCAGAAACTGAATTTGTCGAGTCATAGAAAAATGAGAGATTGCGTTCATTAATAAGGGAGGGGATGGTGGCTGGAGGGGGGTCGATCAATAGATCAGCATAAAAAATCGATGAGCAGCCCAAGTCCCTAGTGTCTGAAGCAAGAGAGAAAATGAGGCGGGGAATCTGAGGTGGTGTACTGAAGATTGCACAAGAGAAAAAAGGTCTGTGTACTGGTGTGGAGAGTGGCAGGTCTATATGCAGATAAGTTGATGATATATTGATTAGAAGTGACTCAACTCGGCTGCCACTACAACACTACTGCGATTGTAATTCGAAAGTGAGGCGAACTCACTGTCAGGGCGCGATGAGGGCGAAGGCGGAGGTGGTACTGGCGACGATGCTAAGGGATGGAAGAGAGAAGAACGAGCGGGTCGATATTAAGTTGTGATAGTTACCGCTTTTGACCGCGCAAGGCGCTCACTCCCTTGGTTGCAATGCCCTGTTCTAGACTAGAAAATGACCCCCCTCCACCTACTACTAATAACCTCTGATAAGTCAGCATTATGAGATCCCTTTCGTTCTCATTTTGCCGGATTTATTCCTTCACTTGATACCTCGTGAAGCTCTATTTTTTGATGTTTCAGAAAAGGGTTGAGAGAGAAAGAGAAAGAGAGACGTCATCAGCCTAAGAGCATGAAAGACATCGTGGAGGTATTTAGAACGATCGATATCTCGTTGTGATTGCACTGCTTTTCTGATTGCTGGATGAGGCATTTTGCGGGGATTGTTCGTTGTTGTTCACTTGGAGGGTGAATGAGAGCGTGGGTAATTATCGGGATTAATTCAACTCGAACCTTTTTCGAATGTTCCTTGAATTACTGGACATTCCTGTCTTTCTTTTAACAATCTGGAATGGAGGGAGATGGATAAACATTCAAAACAAACAACTATTAATTGATAAATATTGCTCTATATAATCTGCAAATCATCAAAATTTTGCTTTTTAATTACTATAAATACTATTTTTTTTATAAAAAAATATTTTTTTGAGTTCAAAGAAATTTGTAAGAATTATTAATTGCAATAATATGAAACAGTGATGTATAGGCATTAGTATTATTATATTCATTTATATAAATTATTGATTAATTTTACAAATATTTGAAAGTATAAATGATTATAAAGTATTAAATAACTTTTTAGCTAAATTTTAAAAATTTTAAAACAATATTTCTAACATATTTGATAGTGTTTAAATTTTTTAATTACTATAATCAATTTAAAAATTTTGGCTAAAAAGAGTGAAATGTCTTTACACATAATTAGCAAAGTAATTGGAAAATTAAAACTACAAATGATATTCTTGTTCAGTACACGATTCATATTCTCTAATAGGGTATAAATTATAATAAAATATAATAATTTCAATAAATACGTATACATAAATAATTATAAAATCTAAATTTATATATTTCATATTAAAAAAAAGTAGACTAAATTTATAAAAGCAGATTCAAATAACATGTTTGCTAAACCGTATACAATTCGCAATGGTTGAAAATTACACACACACACATACACACACATATAAATGCAAATATATAATTAAATACATAACTTATTTTCTAGTATTTTTTAAGAAATTTATGCACTTTTTATTGCAATAAGAGCGTTAAGCGTTCATTACTAAAAATAGAAAAGTATGAAAAAGAAAAAAACATTAAATAAAAAATGTTTATTTTATCACTGAAATATATTCCATATGGCGAGAAGAGATGAATCGCATATGTTCAAATTACGGACTTAGATAATTAACTAACAGATAGATAAAAAATGGGGTGATATTTTCATAATAGAATTTCAAAATCAATCCTTCAAATTGTCAAATAAAAATATTAAAATTATATAAAACATTTTTATTTTATTAAGATAAAATTGGTAAAATAATTTTCAGATAAAATTAATAAATAATTATTGTTTTTTTTTTTAATTTAAATTAATTCATCTATAGGTTGTTTAATCTTTTGATGTTTGTCTAAATTATGGACGTAGATAAAAAAATATATGATGAATATTTACTTGAATGTAGAATAAATGGGTATAGAATGAATACCTGCAAGTTTGGTTTATAACGAGAAACAAGAGCAGGAAAATGCGAATGTGTAAGTGGGTATTCCGAGTTCCAAGAACTCAAAAGCCAGAGATCAGAGGCCGAAGTCTTTAACGAGTTGTCAATGACCAACGTCTAGCGCTCATTTTTTTATTCCCGTTCCCGTTCCCGTCCCAGTTCCAGTTCTTGGAGAGTATTTTTTTGTCAGAAACTCAAAAAAGTTGTATAAACACAGGAAGTACCAGTAGCAGCTGTAGTAACTCATAGCTGATGCTGATGCTGTTCTTGAAAATATTCCGGGTGTAAGAACTAGTGAAAGATATTTCTTCCTGACGTAGGGCGGGGCTGGAGGTTCCTCTGACATGTTGTTAGTATGTCGGTAGTAATTTAAGATAACTCAAATAGTTGACAACTGTCGGTAAGTTTTGTATTTTCTAATTAGAAACATTTATTTTCTTAACCAGACTCGGGATATTTCAACACCCTTTCATTATAATCGGGAATTTCTACAAATTTTCTGCTGTGTAGGGCTTTTTTGTTGTCTATAAACTTCAAATCTATAATTAAATTTCACTTAACATTTCTTTTTTCCGTAAATTAAAAACTTCTTTTTCTTCTATTAAATGTTCTGGAAATATTTTTTATAGAAATATGGTTTAAATTTTTTTATGACGAGGATAAATATTATATACCATTTTCTGTACACATACTAAAGTATGTATTTGCTGAAACTGCAATTTCAACGATCTCATATTTTTGCTTAATTGCTTAATTTAAAATTTTTGGACACTTTTAAATTTTTAACTTTTTCAACAATGATTTATCATTAAAAATTCTATTTCTATAAAATAATATTTATTAAATAAGAAATGTTCGGCAAAAAGTTTTTAATATTAATATATTTTAATAATAATTAATAATATAAAGTTAATATTAACTTGAAATTTGTGAAATAAAACAATCTTATAGGGATCTTTAAATTTAAATTTACCGGTATTAAAATTAGATTACTCATATTAAAGTAGTTATCTATTTACATAAAATTTTATGTATTTTAATTAGTTTATTCTTTTTTTAATTTCAAAAAAATTTTGATTCATAAAAACACTCGTTTTAAAGCTGTTAAAAAATAATCGTAAAAACAAGTTCAATATGGCTATTTGAAAAGTTATTCTACTTGTTAAAGGAAAATCAAAACTATTTGGTACAATATCTGTAACCTGTATACCTATAAATCATTTAAGTAGATTAAATAGAGAAAATTTAAATATTACTAAACAAGTATATAGTGCAACATAGCTCCTTATGATAAATTTATGTTATGTGTAGTATTGTACAAATCGTGTTCCATTAAGCAATGTCACTTTTGAGGCGATTATATGTTACTCGTAAAGAGATTTTATTATTTATAATATTGCTTTTGTGGATTTTTGATGAATAGAGTACTTTGTTTTCATAAGCTATGATGAACATGTACATATCTCATGAATAAAATCGACGTAAAACTAATTTTGTAAAGTTTTATTAAGTATTATTAAATAAAGTGGTACTTTAAATTCAATTAATTATTACAAGCATTTAAAAAGTTATTTTAGACTTAAGAAACAAAAAAATATATTATTCTATTTAATCCGTCCTAATTTATATTGATCTACTGTAATAACATCATTTTATGTTTATCGTTCAAGATAAAATTTTTTTTAGTACAAGCAATCCGGGATGCGAAAGAGCTCGCATATATATTTTTTAAGAGTACATTAGTGAATTTTTATTTTTTAGCCTTAAAAATAATTATATTTTTTATACTATCATTATTAACATTATGTTTATTTAAAAAGTATCATATTAATTCATTAAATTAATTCTTCGTATAAAATACATCAGTTATTACAATGTTCCAATTTACATTTATTATAACTAAAGGATAGTAAATTTATAAATGTTGTTTAAGTATATTCATACAGTATAAATGTTCATTTTACACTCTTAATTATGAGATAAATGGATCAAGTTCTCGCTTAGGGAGATTTCTGAAACAGTTTAGTTCATTATTTGTATCTGTAATTATTATTTGTAGTTGGTGCATCATAAAGTGCATCGGTCAAGAGTTAATTTGAGCTATCAACACGTTTTCATTTAATTAATAACATTTAAAATTAAAATTATTATTATATTGTAAGCTTAATTTAAGTTTAAAAATTAAATCTTGAATCTATGTATTATTATACAATCCATCTGATAGAATAATATAATAATAATGAATCTCGAATAGTAATTTATTTAAAATTTTATTTATTACTTTAATAGAAGAATTAGGCTTGGTTGCATTTTTAATATTAAAAAATGTCTATCTTTTTAATTATTATTTATTAGTATTAGTACTTACTAAGCCTTTTGAAATCTATTTCATTTTTCAATGTATTACATTTTTATCTAATTACTTACAATTACATTTTTAATTTACACTAATAGTAACTTTATTTAATGCTAAATGAAAATTTTTTCCTTCAAATTTTAATAATACTACATATGTTATATGAAATACGTTAAGCCAATGTTGCTATCATTTGATATTAATAACTAATATTAATAACTAATCCCATGTTTATTTAAGCACATGTAATGTAATATTGTTAAGAGTTTAATATAAAATAAACAGTATATAAAATAAACATACAATAAATTATTTATTTAATTTATTTCACTTTACAATTTATTCTACATTTGTATTTTGTAAATCATTTATCTTAAAATATATAATTGTACGTGTAGTAAATATAAAATTGAAATTGTAGCGGATATTTAGCGAAATATTTTTTAATATATTTTTAAATTATTAAGATTTAAAAAAAAAAATCTATTTTTATTTTATTCATTATATAAACATGTTTTGTATCCATAAACATTAAATTACTTATGGATTAATTTTAATTTTTATTTTATTAGGAGTTTAGTTTAATGAATTTTTTAAAAGATTGCCTAATCCAATAAATTTATATACTATAATAGCTTCATACAGAATGTGTTAAAAATTAAATCATATTCGAGTTAAAATGAAATAAATATGCTTTTTTATATAAAATTTGGTTTTTGAGAAATCTTTGTGAGTTCTATAGTAAATAAAATATTAAATTGATAAAATAATTATATGAATTAGTTGGCTTGTTAATTTAGTATAGCAATATTTTTTTATCTATATATTACATAAAATAATATATTTTTTCTGTTGATTGGGAAAGGGATAATACTAGAGATTTATTAAATATAGTATCACATGTCGATAATATGTATTATCTCAGTATTAGTACGTGATTCAGTGAACTCGATATATTAATAATTTAGCTTGATAGGATTTGGGATAAATTTTAGAAACTGAAGTATAAATTATTTGCATGTAAAGTTCAGAGAACTTATGTATCGATTGAATGTTCAAATATTTTCGTATGTATAATATCTTCCATGAAGCTTTAAGAAGCTTATGAAAGTTGAGGTTTCTTTGTAGCAAAAACTAAAAATATAAACATTAAAATTAGCTTGTTAAAAATGCGATTAATAAGCTTATTAGAAAATGTCTTTTATAAATACATTCAATACATTTAATACAAATTGAAAAGGCTTAAAGTTGAAACAGGCGAAAGCCTTTTATTTCACTCATTGCTCCTCTCTTTTTTACCCTAGGATTCTCTTCTCATCGGATGAGCAGAATTGTACAAAAAGAACTTAGAGCTAAACAAAGTCTTATTATTTTTGCCACAATGTCATGAAAACTGCTTCTTTCTTTTCTTCGCCCGGTTGCATTGTGACCTTCCGGTGCGCAAGGATAATTGGTATAATTTTGAGGACTGGTATAAACGCTTCCCTCATCTGCAACTACCCCGCACCTGAGATTCCAACATATTACAACCTCTGAGCGAATACGCACATTGAGATATACTGTTCTTGTGGTACACGGTGGTGGGCGCGTGGCATCGGCACAATGGAGACATAGCTTCGCATTGTTCTGGTCCTATTGCATAATCTCGCGAGTAAACATTAAAGCTCACCAACCTCGTTAGATCCACCCTTAACTATTCCTTATAATATATATAACTCCGGTGGTAAGATTCATAATAGCTATCTCTTCTCAATCCCTGTGTACATAGACGCTTCTGTGAAAACGCTAATGTGAAAACGTTAATTTTTATATAGTTATAAAAAATATCTCAGTGATGTATTTAAATTTTTTCGTTTTTAACGTATTATTATCAAAATTATTAATTAAAATCAATGTTTTTTTTTCAGTACAACATATGTGTTAATATAATAAAAACACAATATTTAGCCTTTCAATTCGAAGCGATACAAAAATAATTTTTAAGATGAGATGATGGTGAAATGAAGATGAATAAAAAATAATATAGAAGATGATTAATTGTAGCAAACAATTTATTTCTAAAGGTGTATGATGTCTTCGAATATGTTTTCTTTCAGACGTACAAATTTAAAGTGCCCCCACTCGCTTGCCGATTTCGTTCCTTCGCTTAATTTCCCCCCACAGCTTCAATTTTTTTTTTTACTAATTAATTTAACGGATCTTATATTTCGTTGGTTTAATGCAATATCTACTTTTTTCTCCCTACGTTAGTTTTTCACAGAAAGCTTCTATTCTTGGCAGAAAAATCATCTTTTTGCTAAAAGAGAAAAAGCTAATACAGATCTAACTAAATCTTGTTCGAATCACCCCCGCCGTCACAAATCAAAATTTCATAATTAAATTATTCCTCGTGAGCTCAGATGTATCCCCAGATCTAACTTACATGTTAACTTATCGCAACCTGTATTTCTTGTACATTTTCGATTTTGATTATCATAACTTCGTTTCGGTCCAGCTCGCACGACGACCCACTGAACCCATCAAATTCTATAAAAAAAACTTGAGCGGCTATTTTATTATATATGGCGAAAACTATCCCGCACCTCCAGAAATATTAAGCAAGAAGTATATCGATTAATAATTATGCTGTTAATCCTTTAACAAAGATACAGACAGAAAGAGAAAGAACAAGATAGAGTGCAAAAAATTACTAGAAAAAATAACAGGCATGAGTTCTTTATATTTTTATGTATACAATGGAATAGTATTTTATCAAACACGGCGGTCATTTTTTTTGGCGCGTGACAAATCTGAATTCGTGAATCCGTACCATTTTACAATTAACAGTATGAATCGTTAAACATGACAATGTCGTATGTATATTTATATTTTACATTTTTAATTTTTACGTATACACATGAAAAGTTTAATGAAACTCAATGTGTTATTTCAGTTTTTACAAATGTTTCATTTTGTTAATATTTTTATGTAAATAACTCAAAAAAATTATGATTGCATTTTATCTTATGATAAAAACCAGTTTTTAATGTTTGAAAAATTCTAAATAATTAAGCTATTAAAATAAATTTTAAGCTAAAAACAATAAAAAAGGTTTATTTTACATTAATACACTTTTGTTTATTGACTAAAATAATAATAATAATAATAAAATACAAGTTTTTTATTTACTTCAATTTTGACTAACTTTTGACGCACGCTGTGAATATAATACACCCTTAAAAATAAATTTACTGTTATTTGAATACCAGCATAGGCAAAATTTACCGATATTTTCATATTTTAAAATTTTTTATTTATAATTATCAAGTTTATAATTATCATATAATATCATATAAGTATATAATTATAAATATATCAAGAGATCTATAAATTATAATCTACAAAACTACATTCACGATGCGTATTGCTTTATGCCATTTGAAAGTAACTACATGTCTTGAAAAGAATTTGAAAATTTTCGGTTTAAAATGCACGTTATCCTTATTTATGCAGCTATTATAATCTTCTTTCACATTTACTTGTAATTTAAAGTTTTTTTTTCTTTTTTGTTGCAAAATTCATTCGAGCATAATTGATTTAGATGCTTGCTTATATAAAATCATTATAGAAATACAAATTTAACACAAATTGCTTTATATAACATCCTAAATTTTTGTCTAAAAGCTACACTAGACATATTTAACCAAGCAGATGTATGCAAGTAAAACTGAAAATGAAATGCTACAATTTATTTTCAATTTATTATTTTATTATCTGAATATATATATACTTATGTTTTGCGCAAGTATATACGTATGTACGTATTGCTTTACGTATTATTTTTACTGTTATTGTAATTGTTCGGGTTTGCAATCTTTTACTCGTTTCTTTTCTTCTTTGGGTTTTCCCAAGGACATTGTTTCATCGGGAAGGCCCGCGCACATGTTGTTTGAGGCAACCCCGAATGCTCGTCCGAGCGTCCCCGGTTTATGACTCCTTCTCGGCAAGGAGTACCGGGTACCTGGTCCTGTGGTGCGGTCAGGCGGGTTACCCACGCTCAAGCGTCGCCTGGGATGTCACTTCAGTCTTGAGCTCCTAATTGACAACATTTCTGATTTTTGTCGATTCGTCTGTATCTGTTTGTTTTTGAAATCGTTATAATCATTGTAAGCGGGAGTGTGGGCCGTAAGGAGCTTTGATTTTCTGGTTGTGGGATCTGGACGCGGATCCACGAGGGCCTGTTTCGTGTAGTACGCGACCGCCCTATCGACGAGTTTGCTGGCTTCCAGAGCGGCCACCGTCGGTCTCCAGTCCGCCCCCTGCCTTTGCGTAAGCGATCCGAAGTATACCCGGAAATATTGTAATTGGCTTTTTTCCTCCAAGGAGGTTTTTTTATGCCTGCGTGCGTGAGTATACTTATTAAATAAACTTATTATATATATATTCTACAACGAAATTAACCTGCCTTTACTCAAATTTTTTACCCCAGTCACCTTCATTCTTATGCTTATCCCAAGAAACGGCTATATTCATTTTATTATCTTTTTCTCTCTTTAATTTTAATTGAATTTAAAACAGTGATGTATTAATTAAATTTTTAGTATTATTGCAAATGTTATACTTATAAATTCAGATATTATTTGAACATGATTTTATTATCATTTTCTTGTAAAATATAAAACATTAATGAATATTTTTTGATTATAAAAAAAAAGCTGGAGAAAATAAATTTTATATAACGGAATGTTTTAATCAAATATTGTAGTAGTTAATGTATCTTATGTATGATTTAAGTACCCAATGATTTTCAGCAAATGCAACTATGTACGTGACATGTTCATTAAATCAAAAAAACATCGTGAAAAAAGTAATCAAGTTAACACTCCTAATCTATTTTGAAAAGAATAATGTAGACACAGTAAAAAATAATCAGCAAGGTAATAAATAACTTGATGTAGGAATACAAGAAATAAACATTTGTGAGTACATATGCAGTGAGCACATAAACACAATGTACATGTTGTAATTATTTTTTACTTAGATCACAATAACTTAAGTCGACAATACGCAGCAATGTTTCGGTTTCTCTAATGTACATCTATTTCCAATAATAGTACTGGTATTGGTATTAGTGTTGATAGTGGTACTATAAAACAAGCGAGCTCGCGCAATTTAATAAGGAGTGGGGAGAAGAATAGAGGAGGGTTAGTTAACAAGGTTTTCATATGTATTACTATATATTAAAATTCTCCGGTTCATACTATCCCTACTTCTTGGGCACTCAGTCATTTTTTATCATCTTTATTCGCATTTTTTAGATAATCTAAATAATTTTTATAAAATTTAAGATACAGGATTTGTTATGTAACAATTATATTTTTTAAAACCATTAAAAAATCTAAAATCATCTGGTACAGTGAACTGCAAATATCTTAGTCAATTTTCGCATAATTTAATTAACATTAGTATTACTCGAAAAATAATAATCTGATCGATCTAAAATTTTGTATAAATAAATTTTATATTAATTAATTTAAGTTATCAATACTAGAGTTTGAAATATCAAAAACTAAAAACGTTAAAAATTTTTTAATTAATTTAAAACTTTTGCAACATTTGTCTGCTTCTAATTTTCTGATCAGTTTATATAAAAATGAATTTTCTTCAAAATTTTATTAATTACAAATCTCCATTGGTACTACACTGTTAAAATTAAGACTTCAATTTATAACACAAAAAAGTAAGAAATGTGTATTTTTCCGTTAAAATTCTTAATAAAAAAACTCTGAATTGAGAATGGAGGTCATGTGCCAAAAGATTTTAGAGTGAATCTCTATTACCCTTAATTACAACAATAATTATATTTAACAAAATTGAAATAAATATATTTAAATATAAAATATATATATAATCTTACCTCAATTATTATTACTAATTTATTTATATATGTTACGAACATGTAATTCCGCGTTTCGGCCATAAATAAACATATGTGACTCTCGTCACCTGTCAGGCAGAGTATTTAGCAATGAGCGAGTCCTATCAAGAACTCGTGTCTCTGCACAAGGTCTTACGAAATATAATAGGCAAAGCTTGCCTACCTTCTATAGTTTGTTGTGACAATAAGTCGGCAGGAGACTGTACCACAATGGATGGTAGCATTAAATTTAAGATGTTCGATAACCCTATCGAAAATATAATAGATGATCTTAAATACAGAAAAACTTCGGGAAACCGAAAACATATGGCTGAAACTCATGGAGATTATATTAAAAAATGTGTGGATCTGAAGAAAATTATAGATTGCTGGTTGCTCCTTAAAGATAATATCACTGACATCTTAACCAAGTCACTACCTTACAATGTTCATAAAAGCCTTAAAGACAAAATTTTGTCTAATATATAATTTAATAATCGAAGTTGTGTTTGATTGTTTCTTTTTGTTTTAGAAAAACTAAAGAAGCATTAGAAGCATAACTTAGATGTAAAACTATTAAACTCTATACATAGAAATAAATATGACGCAGTTAAACTAAACGAAGGTGCTGATATAGAAAATAACCGCATGACCGACACCGAAAGGAGGAAGTGTTGCGAACATGTGATTCCGCGTTTAGGCGCGAGTTATGTCTTTGACTTCCACGCTCGTCCAGTGGGGCCCCAACATCGGTTGCGGGACCAATGGGAATCATCGTCAGTGGCACAAATCTGACAACGGGAAGATCTGCGCATCCAGGCACGTTGCCCCTAGCGACGCTACCACCTACGACGCCACGCGCCCACGCCATTACTTTTTAATCAACTATCTGTTGATTTGGCTTTTTGAGTCCATTTACAGTATTTGAATATAATATATTTTATATCATATAATCATCTCATTGGATTAAATTTATATACAAAGTAAACGAGTGTTGTTTGTGTAAGTGCTTGCTAAGTGCTTTATATCCAGCCCTTAGTGCATATTTTGTGAATATTTTCACAAAATCTGCACTAAGTTAATAATTATAATTATTTATAATTATTAACAAAAATATGTTAATAATTCAATTATAATACAATATTAATATTATAGTATTCCTTATATTTTATATATATATGTATATATATATATATATCCTTTAAAATAAGCCAAACTCTTGATTATATATTATGATATATTATACAAAATTATTTCCAAATTTCTTATGAAATAATATTATCAATAATTTAAAATAAAATATATTTCTAAAATTTCTAGCACATAACTTCACAATTTTTAATAAAATAATATAATATAATTAATAATATTAAATATAAGCATATATTGAATTACTATAAACCAATAATTTTAAATAATTTAATATTTTCAATATTAATATATATATTATTCTAATGAAGAACAATATGATAATATATATGTATATATATTGAAAAACAACAATATACTACCTGTCAAGGGAACTTTCTTCTTTTCCAAAAGAAAGTCTCACCCTCTCACATAATTACTTTATTTTAAATTGAGCCAATAATTAAATTTATTGACTTTTATTTAAATTCAGCAAATTTAATATTGGCAATACAAACAACAAGTCCTTCTTCCGTTGTAATTTTCATGATTTAAATTCTAATTAGTTATTATCAAAACAACCAATCAAAACTCTCAATTTAAATACAAAAGAAAAATATTGTTTAACCGATAAGTATAAAAACTACACTTATCGGTTATCTTGTGGCAACACTACAATAATAATTTATTCCACGATATCACTGCTTCACTTATGCATTTTGATATATATATATATTTATGAAATACATTTTCGCGCCTCTATCAATCTCACTCCAATTCACTAAACTTAGCACCGTCTATACCGACAAGACTTCCGCAAAGACAGTAAATTAATACGGAACCAGGTGACCACATATTGACAGTTTGTCAACACAAAATAAAACTACTAAATATATCATCATTACAATATCAGATTCGTAAGATAATATAAGAATAATTAATTAGCATATAAAATATATTATTTTTTTTTTAATAACTTTCATTATTATTTTTTAGGTTAGTTTACACATATAAATGATTAAAATAAATAAATTTTAAATAATTACTATAACTGTAATTATTTTTTCTATATATTACATATATTGATTTTATTGACTTTTTATTTATTTCTCTATAAATAACTCAAAAAACGTTTCAATGAAAAATAAAGTTGATGAAAATGATTGGTAGCATCTTCGTACTAGGAAAAATAATTATAAAATTAAATACAGATAAAATTACATTGAAAATAATTATTATAATTAAATAAATACCTATTAGCTACTGTTGTAAAATATTTTGGAGGTAAAAAGAAGAATAACGATATAATTTCAGTAAAATAATTTTAGCTCATTATCAATAAAATAAAATTATTTTATTGACACAGAAAATTACTGAATTCGCTTGTATCCTTAGCCTAACCCCAATCCCGTTTTCATCAGAAAATTATGCGCAGAGACTTGCCTTTGAATATTAGCGGTGTGGGGGGTCCTTGTGCTGTCCATTAAATTAGCTTCGCGAAAAGATTCAATCGAGTGTTATTGATTAGGTGACTCTGTCCAGAAATTGTCACTTATTGTTCGAGTCGGCTTTAAGAATAGACCGCAGACATAGTGGCACATAATGCGGCCCGTGGGTCAGAGATCGCGAGAAGTTGAGCCCCCTTCATCCCGGACCTTTTGATAGTTAATAGTTGCATCATCTATTAATCAAATCTGGTATTCAACAATCTAGACTCTCTTTGTGTTTTTATGTTTTCTTATTTCCCTTTCTGCGTAGTTCACTCTACTTTATTTCACAAAATTTACTTTTTCCCTCACGGTTAATTTTAATCGCCAAACTTCTTATCGATTCTGGCTTTCACGAATGCCTCTCAGTGCAATTGCTCGATTTTTCTTTCAGACGCGTCTCACCGAGTGTATTTGTGATCTGGTATTAAAAATGAAATAGTAAATTGATTTAGCAAGATCGAACAATGTGATTGCAAATACGACTAGGATGTATGGCATTGGTGGAGGGAGAGATTAGCGCTAGATATAATTAAAAGATATGAAGAATCAAAGAATAAATGTTTCTTTGCTTAATATTTTCCGACTCCTTGAATAAGTGTGTACACAAAGAGTAACTTCTGGGGGTTGAATTTATCCAAGAACGTGGGATGGGGGTGTAATTGATTATAAAGTAATGCTTCTGAAAATAATAATAATAATAGTTAACGGTGATGTATAGGGTGGAAATTTTAGGGGTAGTAGCCTGTACCGACATTATTCTGATAGCGATTGCCGGCAAGCTTTTCCGGAATGATCGCGATTTCTTTACAGTTGTTTGCAGGACTCGTTGCGGGTCCTTTAAGAGATAACACACGTTTATTTTCATCACAATCCCTTGTAAATCTTCATTTTTTTTACCCATGTGTGCATGGGACGACATCACTAATGATAAACGAATGTAGAAAAGTACTGGGGCTGGGGGTAGGTTGAGGATTGCATCAAGATTTTCAGCGACCATTGTGGATTTTAGCAAGGGCCTGTAGAAATTTATTCTGCGGTAAACTTCATTTCGTGCCGTGGATTTCGTTACTCGCTCCGTTACTCATTTTAAGCTAAATGGATTTTTCCGTAGGCGTGTTTGAGTAATTATTAGTTGATAAGAAATGAAGAGCCAAAGTCAGATTAATGAAGTTTAAATATTTGGTGATCACGATATAAGATTAAAAAAATTATCGAACAGTCATTTCTTTACAAATATCGAAGTTTGATATCTTGAGAAATGGTAGAATCGAAAGAACCAAATATTAAACGTCTAGAAATAGACTAAGTGAATGAAATTATTTGCTGATGTACGTTTAATTATTTAAAAAATTCATAGGGTTTATATTTTATTACAAACTGTAAGTACAGATGAACTCAAATCTCTGTAAAAACAATTAATGACGACTGTGAGAGGGAGAGAGTATAAAGTGTCTTGACCATGAGAAAGATAAAAATGTATAACTGAACAGATTTCAGCTGCATGCCCGTTTCATCCAAGAAATTGTTAGACGTAATATAAGAGTATTTAAACCCCGATGGGATGCAGGCGATAAGGAAGGGAGAATATATTTTTATTGACGTGAACAAAACTACAAGGCTGGTGGGTGCAACACAACACGAGTAGCTCTTGAGCATTTTCTAATACTTCTCCCAGCATCTTGTTTCTTCTCATTTTGTTTCCTCTTATCTCCCTGGAGTCAAACGATTCATCAGCTGATTAATTATACGTCAGGTGGCGTTTTAGTCTATCATGAGATACAGACAGGAGCGAGTAAGTGAGCAGCCGTTCGCGGATTTCCTCTTAAGAAAAATAAATGTAGAAGTGGATGCAAGAGAGAAGAGAGCTAAGAGACAGACAAGAGCAGGGGGACGAGGGGGAGTTGACAGTAGCATGAAAGTGTGCTTCAAAGAGACAGATAGAGAGAGAGAGAGAGGAGAGATAAATGGAGGATGGATGATTTCTATGCATTTTCAAGAAACGCATATCGCGTAGATCCTCACTGATATATAAGCATCTGTTGCCTTGGCAGTACAATATAATTTATTTATTGGCACAATCATCTGATAAAAATTGTTCTCTCAAGTATGAATTACTGTGTATCCAAATGTATTGATTACATAATGTTTTTAAACTTCATTGGAATAATTAATGAACTACCAACTATTCTACGTTCAAACTATGTAAGCCAATGTTAATTTTAATTAAATTTGATGTATAATATACGTTTACTAAAAGAAATTAATTATCAAATTTATATATTTAATTTAATCTTGCATTTTTTATGTACTTAAATCAATTAATAATGCTAATCTATAACCAATTATTGTTTTCTTGCTTTCATTTATTTAATTGAAAATAGTTAAATACTGTATAATTATTATTTTTATAATCAAAATGCATATAAAAATAATACTCTGTCTTGAATATCTATTGTTGAGCAAATAGAAATAAAAATGAAATTTGATTATTGTGTTGGTATTAAAAAGCACACAATTTTATTTGATTACACTATTGGATATTATTATTGCAATATTTAATATGGCTAATATATTTTTATATATAATAAAAATAGATCTTACTCTGGCGATGGTTTTCATGTCTTTTGCATTTCTTGTTACTTTGAGGTATCTCAGTAATCTTACTTCCCTGGTGTTTGTGTATATCTTTTGTGTATATGTTATACCTTGCTTACGCCATTCTGCTTTGTCATCTGTATTGTTTTCATCATCCTGTATTGTTTCTATATATCCTCTCTTATCCTCAGTTCACTACATACTTTTCTCCCCTCCAACTGCCATAAGTTGATCTGTTTTCTGCTCAGACCTAATTTATTCAACCACTTTTCTATTCGATTCTCATTACTCCTCTTTTCTTCTCTACATACTCCTCTTTTCTTCTCTACATACTCCTCATAACATTTCTTTACCAATCTCTCCTTGTTCATCTGTGTTATCTTTTCTTCGAATTTCATTTCCCTGATTTTCCATTCTGCATTTTGCTATCATTTGTCTCCTCGTAAACCAGGTACCTAGGGGTGCAGTAATCGAACGCTAGGGTCCATCTGTAATAGTCTGCTTTTATCCTTTCCATTTCCTCTGTTTCATTCATTCCCCAGATCTCAATTCCGTACTTCAGTACTCCTCTGACTAAGTAATTGAATATCATTTTTCTGAGCTTGAAATTCCCTGCACACCTGTCTGCCAGTCCCCATGTTTTTTTTGCCACTACTCTTCCCTTGTTAATTCTTTCCTTGATGTGGTCATCATATTTCCAATTACTTATGAATGTAAATTCTAGGTAGTTGAAACTTTTTGCTGTCTCGATTCGTTTTCCTTTCCATTTCCATATCTCTGTTTCCTTTTTCCTTCACTTTCTCACTACCATGATCTTCGTCTTCTCTGCATTCAAGGTCATCTCTCTATTTTTCACGAACTTCTTTAGTGTCTCCATCATGTCCTGTATGGCTCTCCTGTTTTCACCTATTAGCGCTAGATAGTGTATGCCAGCGAGCATACCCTTGTGCTTCATACTTTTGTTCCTCCTATGTTCCCTTTTCTCATCATCTCTTCTATCCTTGCTATATATATATATATATTAAAAAAAATCGGATTCAGGCTGCAACCTTGTCTAAGTCCTTTATTTGTTCAAAATCTAAAATTGCTCTATCAGACCTTGCTTCGTTCTCACTCTGCATTTCGTTTCCTTGTATATCCTGCTAATTCTGTAGATTAACCCTTCACTGTATCTATTCTTTTTACTTTCCAGAGCTTGCCTGTGTTGACCGTGTCAAATGCAACTTTTAGGTCCACGAACATTATATACAGTTCCTTCTTTTCTTTGATTGTTCTTTTTATTATCTAGTTTAGTATGTATATATTATTAATGGTTCCTGAATCCCACTTGTCCTTCTGGTAGCACCTTTCTTTTCTCTGTGTCTTTTTCCAATCTGTTTTTTAGGACACCCGCGTAGATTTTGTATGCCATTGCCAGCATGGAGATTCCTTCTAACTCTCTGGATTCTCGGGATCACCTTTCTTGTAAATCGGCGTTATTATCGCCGTCATTCATTCCTTTGGAATTAACCCGCGTTCACACGTTTTTCTAATGATTTCTACCAACCTGCTTTTTATCTCTTCTCCTGTGTGTCCATGCTTCATTAAGGATCCCATCTATCCCTGTTGCTTTTTTCTTTTTTAGGTTTTTCCGTATGGTCTAGATCTCGCTGCATTCTATGTTTGTAGTCGCTGTATCTCCCCTTTGCTTTGCCGACGGCGTTTTTATTTTAAATCTCATCATTTCCACGAATCCATTTTTTCCCTCAATATTCTTCATATTTCTCCCCATTTTCATTTTAACTGCAGCGCAACTCTGATTCATAAAATTAACGATAGCCGAAATTATAAACGTTGAAAACTATTTTCAATTATTTTGTAATTCAACGAAAATTCTACACGTGCTGAGAAAACTTTTTAAGATGAAGATTTTCAAACTACTTTTATGATGCTACTGGTAAAGTTTTTTGTGAGTAGTTCAGAAATTTTATTTCGTCTTGGTTATGAGCATCAAACAAACTTATCATTCCTACTGCTATTTAGGTTAGCAGAAGTTGACAAATATCTTATAAATCAATAGAAATTATTTTCTAAATATAATTGATAAAAGAGTAATTCGAGGAGAACGGCAAATAGAAATTTGAACCAACAGCAAGTTGAATAATCGACCACCGAAAATTATTTGAAAGTATAGAATAAACGAAAAGCTAAGGGGGGATTACGAAAGATCATACACTTACCTATGTTCGACAGATTGGAGTGGTGAAGTTGATTTAAAGTCACCGAAGAAATAATTCGTATTAGTGATTCAAACTGTGCCCCGAAATAAAATTTTTAATTTCGCGCGGTCAACTCCCTCCCCTCCAACTCGAGACCTGCAACAGGGCTTGGATTGACTTTATCTACGCGTATCGTCCATTGATGCGATATTAATAAGTCGCAACTGCCGGTGAGCGTCGACTAATTATGACGACAGACCGGGGAAAGCTTCGGTAAGTGATAAATTATGTACGAAAATCCGTTTCATCTTCCTGTCGGCGCTGCGGTTGGATGAAATGTAATCTTGAACCCTCATATGTATATGTAGGCGCGTGTGTATGATTTCAATACGTGTGTGTGTATTTTTGGGTAATTCGATTCTTATTTGCTTAAACAAATGTGAAATTTGGTATTATGCTACTTACACGTACGTGCTTAAGAATTTTCTGCGCACCGCGGATTAACATGATAAAAGCATAAAATTATGGCTTGTATTTTCGAACAACTCATGCTATTGTATTATTTTTTTTTATCCTTTTTCTTTGTACTCGTTTTATTATATCACAAAAGCATTTGAATTTTGAAGTTTTCTCTACATTACCTTCAGTTTATTAATTCAGGATTTGGTAAATTGGTTATCAATAATAATTATAGGTTCATCAGTAATAGCATTTTGTTTAATTTCTCATTAAAAACTCCATTATAATTCACATGCATTAAACTTTACATTGATAAGGTATTCGATAAATAATTAATTGTTACATAAACAACAGATTTAATAATTTATGGTCAATATTTTAATCAATTTTGTTGTAATTTTTACAATAAACTTCATTAAAGTGTAAAATTTGTAGCATTATGATTGATGTCAATATTTATATTATTATTGTTGTTTGAACGACGTACTAGTATTTAAATTGGTTAATAATTGACAATTAATTAACAATTTCAGTAAATTTTGTTTTCGTTACATTCATTTTCAACGATGTTTTAATCCTAAATGTACAAAAAAAAGAGTTCAAGCTCTCAGATCAATATAAAAAATACGTTATTCAAAATTTAAGTTATAAGTTTTTTTTAAATACAGCATCAAATAAATGGAATATTATTATTTAATAAAAATCTTTTTATATTTCTAATTCTTCGATGAATTTATTACTTTTTATTCAAAAATTGTTTTATATCTAATAACGCATAAATATTGAATACATATTTAAGTTATTGTTTCTGTTATAAGATTAATTAATGATTAAGTTCATGGTATATTTATCTTGTTTCTTTTTTATTTATTATGAATATTGAATTGTAATTGATTCATTAATTTTTCACTTTTTCTTTCTGTGTTGTTGTCTTTACAGTATAAACATACATTTAGATGTACAAAATTCATTTTATGAATTTCATGTACATACGTATTTGATTATTGACATTATACTCTTCCCCTTCATTTTTCCAACATTTCTAATCGAATACTTTAAATTATTTTTCCTTTTTATTATAAACATGCACATTTTTTATAATTCTTTTGTAAATTTTCGTTCGAATAAAAATTTTTTGTTATACTATATTTACAGATTGTTCTCTTTCAATAATTGAATGTTGAAAAGGGCCAAGAAGCCAAGTAATTTAAAAAAACGTAAGTGAAAGGCTTTTTTAAGTGTATTATGCATCGCTTATAAATAGGTGAAGTACACACACCGAAGTAATAAGTCTTGAATAATGAGAACAAAAATTTATCTTAAATAAACTGTGGGCTTCAATGCAGGTGCGAGAAATTGCTTATGAGTAAAGATTAGTTTTACTTTTCTAAGAGCAATAACTCGCGTGTGGCATTGCACTAGACAACAAATGAATTGAGACTCCGACATCTCCGACCAACTAAAAGAATTAAAAATTAAAAATTAAAAATAAAAAATTAAAATTAAATTAATATAATAATTCTGAGATATTTCGAGGTCCCTTCTTCTCTTACATCCTTATTTTCCTTCCAATATCTGTCCTCTTTCCTCTCTGTCGATGATCTTTATTTTTACTTTTTTTAATCTCCTTGAAACGTGAAAGTAGCACTAAAAGTACAAGTACTTTTTCACTTTTACTATAAGTAATTAAAAACCATTTCATTTTTATTTTTTCACTGTGTACTCTTATTACAATTATTAGAATCTTATAAAGCTAGACATGACATATGCATTTCAATACACATTTATCAAATCAATTTATCAATTTATAATTTAAATAACAAGTAAACCTAGTATCGGGTTACTTTCATTACGTACATTTACATTTAATAATGCGATTCGTTATTATGAAATCTTTATAATATAGTCTTAAATATATAACCGTATATTAATCTGTATGAGTTAAATTCAAGAATTGACTATCAAATAATATAGATTTAAGTGATACCAAAATTTTGCACATATTTTATTTAACCCATTTCTTACCGCATTTAACGAAGTTATGAGTTAATTTTAAATAGTACATTTATACTATTTTTAGTTGTCTCGGACCTGCTTCTGAATTCAACTATACACGGTAATAAATGTATTTATATATGTTATGTGTTTTAAACCGAATGTTATTACCAATAAGAAAAAAGGAATCGAGAAATTTACTAGCATCCGATTTTTTAGTTACTTTAATGAACTCGTAATAATGAGCTATAATATGAAAAAATTGTTCTGGTTTATTCTTTCATGATTGCTTAGATAAAATATTAAAAATTACTTTTTAAGCATTGAGTCCTGCAGTCGAATATCATAAATTATTTTTATAATGCTTTACAACTTCTAAATTTTAATTGAATAAACAAATAATAAAATAAGAAATAACAATACAAATAAATTGTACAAATATACATAAAAATCAACTTGTACCAAATAAAATAACAAAAGCACAAATATCACTTGTAATAACTTTATAAGTCAGGTTAAAGAATTTAAATATTGGTGGCTGTATAAATTCGATTAAAAATTGATAATTGGAATAATATTATAATTTCATTTTTTATTCCTTGAAGAATATTATTATGAATATTTTAGAAAAATGAATGTTTAATTTAAAAATTCATGTTTTAATTTTATTTGTTCAAAATTTCTTTCTATATGTGTAGAAGGTTAGTTTTAGTGACTAGAGAACTAACCGAAGAAGAGCGAACTATGAGGTGCGATAAATATGAGGATGAACATGAATATAAACAAAATGACAACGACGAACACGTATTACAGAGAGAAATTTTGGAATAACAATAAGTACATATTATATATAAATGAGTACATTAGGTGGGAGAATAGAGAGAAGTAAAGGGAGAACGACCGAGAAAGAAATTAAATTAGAGTATCATAACCAATGATACGGTGTGTTTTGAGTAGAATTGAATAGAATTTTTACAAGCTTAATAAAACGTTAAATATTGCTTGGATTAAAAAATATAATTTTTAAGATGTTAAATATTACTCTGGGTAGAATTTTTTATTGTAATTACTTAAAAAAACAAAGCAGAAACGTAAGAAAGTAGGTAATAAAATCATCATCTGTATTGATAAAAATTGTACTTTAGCTTATTTTTCAATTTTTTATATTTCTATATTAATATTGAAAATAATAAAAACATTATAATTATTAAGATAATGCATCTTCAATGTGTGTTTGGTTAGTTCTCATCTTATTAATTACATATGTTAGATCAAGGAATAGAACCTTTCTAACTTAGCAAATAATACATTAAAAATTAAAATATAAAAGCTTTCGTTAATTCATTAAAAAGTTTGTAACTTTGTCATTTTCAATTATTAGTTTTAGCAGAATTTAGTTTTTAATTAAATTATGAGAAAATTTTTTGAATTAATTTTAAATCATTGCATAATCAACAGGTTTTAAAAATATAATTATAGTGCAACAAAACTTTGATTTTACGTTTTATAAAAAATGTTTAGGTTATCTGAAAAATGTGAATAAAGGTGATTAAAAAAGTTTTTATAAAAATTTCTACAATTGTAATTTAACAATCGCTTTATATAAAAATAAATTTCTAAAAATTCTTCTTAATTTTTTTGCAACAATTCATCGATTGATACTATAGAGTTAATAGAAAATTAACTTTTTATTTTTTGACAAAAGTTTTTCGTTATAATTGTTTATAAAAAATTAGTCAGTAAATATTTTGAATGGCATTTTAAAAAATGAACTTTATTCAATGCATTAAGATTGTTGCATGGCTAAACAGTGCTTTATTCGTTTGTTTAATACATAAAATTCTATAATATAAATGAATTTTGAAATCAATGAATTATCTCATAAAACATAAAATAATCTTTATGTTGTATATCTGTATTTTATCTAATGAAGTTTTAATATTTCATTCAAATGTGTAAGTTAAAAAATAAAAGCACTTGTGGGTGCGGGGAACATTAAATAATTATCAATCAGCTTCGGTGTATAACAATTCATTTATTTTAAATACAGTACAAGGGCAACTATTCAAAGTAACGATGTGCAAGAGAATGAATCCTCTTGCTTCCAGGTTCTCTCGTACCTGCGTACTCATAAAAACATAAAATATAAAATCTATGAAAACTAAATTCCAGTGACAATTTTGAAACTTCACAAATTCAGGTACGCGGTACCTTCTTCCCATTTACCAGTCATGTATGCTACACACTCAAGTAATTTTAATAGTTTTATTTGATTATAAGTTTATAATTTCCGTAATTATATGAAATCTAGTCGTTATTTTTTTTGCAAGTTGATATAATTATGGATACCAATGATTAAGCTATCAAAATGATTTGTTATTAATAACCTTAATGTGTTGTAATAAGAAGTATAATAAAAATTAAATTAATACATATAATTCACGGTCTTGATGCAAATTTTTGTATAAAAATACCATACTGAGATAATTTAAGATTAAAAAGTAAAATTTTTAGTTTTGAAAGTAAATTTGTGATTCATTATTAATCATCATTATTAATATGGAAATTATTTAAATAAATATAAATATTTTACTTTCTAATTACAATATTAAGACAAAATACTATTTTAGTAAAATAATAAATAGATTTTGATAATAAATGGGTAGTATATAATTTTTATTTTTTTCACTTTGAAAAAAAATGAGGGGTTAATTAACACGGATTTCACTTATATTACTATATATTACAATTTCCTGATTCTTAATTTCCCCAGTCTTCATCAAATTACACTCGCTCAGCCGTTTTCGATCATATTTATCTTCATATTTTATAAAATCGGAAATATTTAAACGAAATGTAAGATACAAAATTTATTGTATCGTACTTATATTTTTTAAAACTGCTGAAAAAACTAAAATCATAATGTAAGTTTCGCTGGAAATAACTTTGTAAATTTTGGCATATATTAATTAAAATTAGTATTACTTGAAAGCTAATAATATGATAAAATTAAAATTTTGTACGAATAAAGTGTATATCAATTACTTTAATTTCCCAAAATTATAGTTCTAAATATTTGAATTTAAAAAAGTTAAAAATTTTTTAATTAATTTCAAAATTTTCCGATTTTTCGTTAATTTTTCAGCTTCTAATTTTCCAATCGGTTTATGATTAAATGCATTTTATTCACAATTTTATAAACTACAAATCGTTCATTGATACTATAGTGTTAAAATTATGGATTTTCATTTTATAGCAGAAAACGTAAAATAAATAAATTTTTTCATTAAAATTGTAAATAAAAAGAACCCCTGAATATCATGAGTGGTATTTTAAAAAATAAGAATCGACTGATTTTTTCACAAACTTTGATATACATCTCTAGTTGTTTTCTTTATGACCTACAAACTGCTCTATTGCTTGGACTATACAGAAAGGACTGGAAAAATGCATCCGTAAAAAAATACAATGAATGCATGAAAGACTGGAAGTTAAATCGTGAAATTTTAAAATTCATATTAATCTTCTTATTTTATTATTCGAAATGAGGACGGAGGGAAAAATATGAAGACGAAAAGAAAAAGCATGAAAAAAAGGAGAAGTAGTAAAAAAAGTAGAAAAAGAAGGAAGAAAAGCATGTTGGAAGATGTCAGAGAAATTTCAATTTGCAACAGCACATAAATCTGATGTAAACTAATTATTGTATTCTACCGACGGTTTCTCACTCGCTATTCATACTTGTGCCAAGTATATTGTTAGTCCATTTCCCCGTTTTTTCGACTTTTCCATGTCATCTTGGGTCGCGGACTCGAGTCTCAACTCTGTAGGTATCGGAGGCTGAGCCATTAAGCCCTCAACCTCCCTGACACCCCCGCTACCGCTTTTCGAGCTCTTTAAGCACTTCTGGAATTCTACCATGACTTTAGAAGTGCCAGTGCTTATATAATACACCCCCTCCCCTGGAAGTTGTTGCATACAGATGAGTTTATTCGAGCCATGGCAGCCGATATTTTTATTTCCTCATAAACTTTAATATAGTTCGAGATAAAGTGACCAGCTGTGATTTTCACTTAATTAAGAATATCTAATTTTTCTGAGCATTTCCTAATTCCTTCGAGGAATGTGATATTAATATGATTAATATATGATACTGGAGCGTTGGGATATTCAAACGGTATTTACTCACCCATTATTAAATAAAATTGGTCATTATGTACGCTGAATGTGAATCTGATTTATCGGTGTAAACTCGTGCCATATTAATATGGCAATACATTACAATTTTTTTTCTAAGATCCTTCTTGAGTATTTTAATATTAAAGTTATGAGCAATTCAAATCTTGGTGATCCTATTCATTACTCGCGCGCATTTATTTGTCAAAAAACACATTTTAAAAAAATTGAATTTAACCATCTCGTCGAATCAATTAATGATTTCAATCTTGATATTTTTATTATAAACTTTACTATTTATACATTTAAATGCATACTTAATATTTTAAGGTGTATGTTTGATGAGGATTTATCGAAGAATTACTATTTTGTTTGCCTAAATGAAATTATTTGAAAAGTTATTTGAGTTTTACATAAAAAATTTAATATTTATTATATGAAATCATTGTATTGTTATTTAATTTTGTGTTATAAAATGTTATCAGAATATTTCTTTGAATATTAACAAAGAATTAAAAATTCTATCATGGTATATACGATATAATTGAAATTATATTTTCTGTTTTTTTTAAAGAACTTCTAAATTATATGTATCACTAATAAATAATAATGTAGATGAACAGTGGTTCATTTTGCAGATCGTTTGAATGGGTTAAATAAAGATATTCAATTAGTTTTTTCTGGGCACACAATTTCTTTATTTTCAAATTACAAGTGATTTTGACGCTCGGAGGGCAACTTATCTTTGCTAAATCTCTGCTCAATCTGTCCGTCGTGACCGCTCTGATCCGTCAGCAAGAAGAGTTCTCCCGTGTATTTATAGCTTTTCTTTTTAATTTATTAACACACTTACATTTAATTACAATTCGTCGCATACCTTGTCATAAAAAACCGTCTCGTCTAGGATGGAAAAAGCCGTAAATCTAAATCTTGGCCTTACCACTTTCGGCATGCATAGCTCGAACCCGACCCAAAAACCCGTGGGATTTTGCACGGCTCGCACCTTACCCACCGGGAAATCCTCATTAGATGCTACCGTCGTCTATTCGCGGAGCCAGCTTGTGCGCCGCCCCAAATAGCCGAATTTTCTGATACTCGGGTACCGTTGTCCGAATCGCCTCCAAGCAGCGCACCAAAGCGACTCAGCCCTAACCGATCTCGGAGATGACTCAACGCCCCCCGTTAATTTACAATATTCGCGTAAAATTCGAATTTATTCTAAAATTTAAACTTAAATTATAACGCATACCAAACTAGGGCATCGCACGTAACTTCTAACAAATAATATATGTACGATTATTATTATTAATAACATAATTTATTTAGCCTATATTTTTTATTGAAGTGCATTCTGCATACTTAGGTGCTGTAAAAATTTACTAGAATTACCTGAGTTGTTGGTATCGATTTATGATTAGTCTTCCAGGAAAATAACAAATCAAATACTCTGTAACCAATTTTATGCACTACTTCGCAAAAATATATCGAAATAAATCATTGAAGAGCGAAAAACAAAAAGTAAAGAAGACGATGGCCGTGTATTTGATATTTCTTTTTATTGAAAAATGTTGAAAGTAGATGACGTGCGTCAAGAATGAAAAAGTGGGGATTTTCTCGAAAAGAGAAAGAATAAACGTGGAAAAATAAAGGATAAAGAGAACGAAGTAAGCTCGTCGGCGTTCATTCCGGTGTTGGTCCTCAGCTCCTGTTATCGCAAGGCTGTCAAACTCTGACTTCCTGGGACACAAAAATCCCGGTATACATACAATGAAATGCCACAACAAATTTAATTCTGACAAATTAGATAGCGGTATATACAAATTGACACGTAATTAACTCTGTTATATTTTATTAGGCACCTACCTAGGACTTTTATGAGCGAAGAATTATGCACCCTAAGTGCAAAATAATATGATCCAAGATTCTTTTGTAAAGTGATTATTTATTATAATTACTCGAATCTCGTTTCAAGAGCTAGTCGCCCGTTAACCATTTGTTCATGTTTGTTATTGACAGAGACCCGCCTGGAGCTAACAGGTAATGTAAATAAATATTAAAACTTAAAGTCGTATTTGAAATTTAAAGGCAAATAAAATTATTTGAAAAGTGATTACTATGATAAAATCACTTAAAATCTCAAATAGGAAATTGTTCAATTCTTAATGTTTCGCGTGAAGTATTGTTTTTGTAGTATTGATTTTGTTATTAGAAACTAGATTATTACCTGGTGCCACTACCTGGTGACATTTATTTATTGAAAAATTTTTGGTAGTTATTATTGACTTCACCTAGTGTCTACGATTCAAATCCCTGGAAGACCGGCGTTGATTTTTATAAGCTTTTCAACGAGCATTTGTCCTTTACGGGTGAAGGGCAAACGGAGCCGTTTCATTACAAATTTAATAATTAGTCTGGAAGACTAAGAAGTTTGCAGTAAATTTATATTCAGAATGACTTTATATGAATAGTTTATACTTTATTACTTTTTATATTAATAAATATCAGAAATTATTTTTTTTACTGATATTTTATAAATATTATATATGTTACTTATTATTCTTTATAATTTTTAATTTAGATGTGATTCGATGTATATTGAACATGATGTAAATCAATTTTATACATAATTAATTATGTAATTTATTTATATTTGTAACGCCACGATCTCTTTATAGATCGGGGCCAGGAATTACTTAGTCGGAGGATGGGTATCCAAAAGAAAAATGATAAAATTTATTTTAATATTTTAAAATCTTATTTTATTGTATTTCATACAAGCGTGAAATTTAAAGTTCGGCGGGTTTGTTTGTTTCGTCTTTCGCCAATGGTTCCTCTGTTGTAATCTGAAACAGAGTTTATTCACCTTAGTAATACGTAAATACCAAATACACGATCGTGGTTGATGTTATGACACAAGACACGTCGTTATTTACGTTCAATACAAATCAATATACGGCGTCCTTCTTGTTATGACGCAAGTGACATCGTATATTATTTTATCAAGACCACTGTTCTTACTGCTATGACATAAGAACAACTAGTGTCGATTTACTGTAATTGTCTTTAGAATTATCTCTGTGTAATCACAGAAAATAATGTTAAAGACAATAATTTTTATCATATAGTTCTTAGATTTTGAACTAAGCATTCGTTTAATCACGATAGCTTCGTTCAAAGTTCCAAGCAAAAAGGATCCTCTCTGCATTTATTTCCCCGTTTATATACACGCGTTTTACCGCGTTTTCCATTTTCTCCTTCCTGCGGCGAGGGGATACTTGACGTCAGTTTCTAAAGAGAAGTGGAGCCGACCGCGTGCGATTTGCACGATTTGAAACAATTAGTTATTTTAAACGGTTTTATTATGAATCGGCAAATCGCGAGTGATAATTTTGTTCGGAGTGTCCCACCGCGAAAAAAATCTCCCTCTTCGATGGAAGGTAACTGAACTCGTGAGGTTAATAAACTTATAACCTCCAAGTGGATTTCGCGACGATGTGCAAGATCGTTGCATATTAATTAATTTTTATATAAATACCATGATCACATTATTCTTATTCATAATTTTTTAAGTTACGTAGATCTAAATTTATATAGGCAGATGCTTGAGCTGTTGAATATATTTATAAGACTGTATATGTACTTAAAGTTATTTAATTGGATCGGGAATATAAATATATTTCAATTAGATATCCAATAATCCAATAAACTTTGAATTATTCTAAATATTAATATCATCTTGTCTTAATATTATACAAATAATAAAAATATCAAAAATTGAATAATTTAATATTTAATTACTCAGTAAAAATTAAAACAATATTTTTATTGCGATGTATTAAATTTAAAACTGTATAATTATTTACAAAAAATACATTCAAATATGCTTCTCTAAATGTTCAAAAACTTGAATAGTTTTACACATTTCTTGTTACATAAAATGGTCTTAGATTTTTTTTATTAAAAACTGTACATATATGGATATTTAACTTTGAATAAGAAAAATTCTTTATTACAATAACAATTTCATTTATTGCAAGTTGAAAAGTTATTTTTTTGAATATACAAAAATAATAAACAGTAGATTTATAAGTAAGAAATACGGTTTCTTTTAAATAATATTTATGATTTAAAAAAAAAATTTATAGTTTTTTGAGATCCACAGTTTTTATTAATTTTAAATTGGAAACATGAACATTTCTTTTAATGTAAATTCGAGGGATTTATTTTTATCATACATTAATTTAATACGATACGTATATATTAGCATCTATTTAAATTCTATTTAAATGCATTTGAAAATTAAACTGTTCATAAATCTATAGATTCTGCTCCACCAATGAAAATAGTAAAGTGAAACACATTTTGGTTTAAAGTTGTATAATTAATAGCTGAAGTAGAAATTGAGATATTCTTATAAATAATATATTCTAAAAATTTTTCGTACCGAGATACGTCATTTATTGTAGATTTTATTAAATCGATTTTTATCAAAATAAGCAACTGATTGTTATTTATTATTTATCCACATTTGATTATACATAGTTTAGTAAATACTATTTTTATAAATAGTGTCAAAGAAAAATATTTTCATAAAGATATAGTAAAGCAATTTGCTCCATATATTTTTATAAAGTTCATTTAAAACAACTCTTCCGTAATTTAATATACATATCAGCAAATAAATGAACACGTTGAAAAGAGGGAAAAAATAAAAATACGAATTTAAAGGAGAGGAAGTGACGTTAAATGAAATAAATAAATACTTGTCTTGATAATGAAAAGTTGTTCTTGTCTTCCCGGAATCGTTTGTTTTTCGTGAATTGATTCAATCGACATTCTAGATATTGAAGCGTTTAAGGAATGGAGTGCGAAACATAATTACGGAGGCTTACATGGAAGTTAATAAGGGCACACATTTGCGACACCATACCATATCTTAAAAATTCGTCACTTAAATCATTCTCTGATTTAACGGAAAAAAGTTTCCTCGTCATTTTAAGACCACTTCTAAATCACCACAACTAATAATCGCAAAATAAAAAAAAACTCGTGACTTCGAAAACAAACCATGTATATATATTCCGACATAATATATATATATATAATGAAACAGTACATAAGCACCTGTCATTCTTTTCTCTCTTGTCCCCATCTCATATAGACATACATATATAAACCTTTTTCTTTTTTCCTACTTCCAATTATTAATAAATGAAACTTTTTGGATCTATTACATGGATAGTGAATAAATTAGAAGTCGACATTCTACGCGATTGAGAGTCTGCAACTAGTGAGAGAGAGAAAGTGAAAATGTTGTTCCTCGTAACTCGCGTTCTTTCGCTCTTTGATAAATAAACGAAGCTATCATTATACCGGTCGATTCTCTTGTTTAAGTTCACCAGAACGAACAAGTATGAACCAGAGAAAGGAGAGAGAGACTTTTCTCTCTTCGCGACTGGCATATTTCACTACAAGGAGCATGCTTGTCTTTATATTATCGACTCTTTTTTGTCTTCTTTTTTGAGTCCAACAGTTTAAAATGTTCAACTTGTTTGGATCTACTGAAAATTTCTTATATCTCTGCATTCTCTTCTTTCTCATCCTCAACCTCATATTGCTGAATGCTAAATCAAATACTCCATATTTAGCTCTGACTTAAATATTTTTTTTTCAGTTTCATCGATACTTATTTTTTAAAATTTCATAATTATGCACTTAGATAACTTTCTGACAATTAAATAGGCCAAGTTTTAATGTTTAAATTTGAAAAGTAGATATATATACAAATTTTCAAAAATTATGAAAAATTTATACGGTTTTTAGTGAATATAGAATATTTCTATTGTAAATAATTAAAAAATTTCAAAACTAGATAACTCTTTATACGGAAAAAGTATGATCATATAACAGCATTATAATGCAAGTATAATTTAATTCGTATGTAATTGTTTATCTGCTTAATTTTTATCATATTGTAACTAATGTTTATTAATTTATTATTTTATAAATAATATAAAAGCTAAAACTTAAACTACGTATATTTACGCTGCAAGTTACGGGACGGGAACGTTGGCTGCGACCTTACTCGTTTGCCATCATCCGCGTTGCGTTGTGCCGCTTAAAGCTTGGTAAAAAGACCAACTGGTCGTCGCGGCAGCTAGAGCTGAGGTTACTTCCAAGCGAAGCGAGAGCATGAGCCGAGTGCTCGCCTGGGTGCATCTTCTGTGTAGTACACGCTTACAGACACTACACACACATATACACACGTACGCGTACGCAGTTACAAAGTTGCTGATTAAAAGTACGGATGAGTATACGACGTAGATTGGCGGGACCAACGATGCCATGCGAAGATCTATCGTACGCAAAATTTCGAAGCGGACTGATGCGTTGCTTCCGGAAGGAAAATGGTTCCTTCCGCGTCCTTTAGGTACAATAAAATCGGAAAACGTTTTTCCCCATTGTTTCCTCTGCGTGTATCAAAACATCGAGGGTAAGAGAAAGCATTGAACACATTTAATTAAAATCATGAAATTGAAAATAATATAGTATTGTATCAAAAATTTTTGGGTGTAGGTATGAAATGAGATTACAACTTATTGGTTGTACCGTCAACGTTTAGACAATGTGGTTCTCATCAAGGCCTTTATTAAACATTGATTAACCATTACATCTTTATTAATTATATATAATAATTTAATAACATATGAATTTATAATTTTTAAATATATAAATACCTTAATATATATGGAATTATTTATTCTAACGCACGTTGATCATGAAAGATTTTATATTAACTGTCAACTCTACGTTACATGAAGTGTTTACATATTTCATAGAGACGATAAATTATATGTATCCACTTGTCTATTTATTGTGTTATTATTTGTTTTTATATGAAGCATTCCCCCAATCTATTGTATGGTTAATGTCTTGTGCATGTGATAACGCAATTGAGAAACTGTTTTTACATTTTTGGAGTTCATTAATTCTAGTGAGTTGAGTGCGCTTTGTCTTATCAATGTCCACATTATTACATATAATTAAAAAAGATGCACTAATTAATCAATTTTTAATAAAGACCTTGACCGAGAGGAACGTCGAAACGTCGGCGTTATAGTTGTAATCTCATTTCTTACACACATCCAAAAAGGATATTTTTGGCACAATAATAAATATGGAGGGTTTTTTTTAAAATAATTTATTTAAGATAATATAGATTACTATAATTTCATATTAATCAGAATCATTATATTTCAATAGTTGAACTACCATGTAAATAATATTTCTTTAAATATTAATACTTATTAGAACCTAATAATCAATTTAAAATATAAAACATTGATTGTGTAAAAGTTTTGTTAAATAAACTTTTTTTCTAATTTATATTGAATTATAATCATCAATAAATATAAATGCATTTAAATCACTAATTTACAATAATTGATCAATAATTAAGGTATTCTTTTATAACAATTTTTAATAATATAAGCATTATTTTTTTAATTATTTAATAATTCTACTTTGTATGATATTAAATTTAAAAAATGTACATGAATATAAATTTAAGAATGTTATTAAATATTTATTTTGATATACTATATCTGTAAATTTCTCGGATTGCACTGCCATCACACGACAGTTTGTTCAAACTTGTATATTATTGATTTTAGTTTGTAGGAAACTCCGTTGGTATTGGATGACCATTAAAATTAAAATAGTGCAGCTATCGATAAGATGAATATTAAAATAACAAAAACTCTATCATATTTATCTTTAATGTATAAATTAAAAAAAATAAATGATTAAATATTAAAAAAAAACAATGAGCTGTAATTCAAAAAATGTTTAATTTTAAAAAATTATTTTCAGGCTTTAAAAACATTATTTGTGTTGTTTTGACTAATAAATTAAAAAAATTATAATTAAAAAAATATTGAAAAATTATATGGTTTTTCTGGTTTAAATATTTAACATTTTTTAAAATACTGAATTATCTTATATTAGTAAAATAATACAAATATTTAATAGAAATACTTTAATTTATATATTTTTGTGTAAATTTATGTTTTTAATAAAACAGAAAGAGTGTTGAAAGTTTCAGCACACAATTTTTTTATTTTTTATTTCATTTTTGAGGATATATTGAATAGTTAGATAATATTTTATTTTTTTTACATTTAATTATAATAAAATTGTTAAAAATAAAATGAAATAATATATTATTGGGTATATTTAAATTATATTATAAAATTTTGCATTAAGCATTCAAGTAGTTTATTACTGAAATAAATAAGGTTATCGTTAAATTTTATTTTAATATAAAAATAATTTATTATTTATTTAATAAAACAAATGTTTTTTATGTTTTTAATATCAAAATATTTAAGTATGAATGTGGTATTTACACTAAAAATTTTTATTAATAATATATTATTGAAATTTAATGATAATCTATTTAAATTAATTCTGAAAATTACGTGTTTTAAAAACATTTTTTATAATTATGTATGCAATACAAATGCATGTTTAACATAGATACATATTGTTCAAATTATTAATCTTATATTCTTTTAATTGTTAAGTTTTTTTCTTAATATATAATGAAACAGCGCAAGTTTTATGCTTTTCGACAAATATTTAATAATATTGTAATACATATGAATTTGAATTTTTAAAACGTAGAACCATTGGGATTAAAAATTAAGCATTTATTATAATTGATGAAACAATAATTTTCATTAATGTATACTTTTGATTTTATTAAAACTATTAATTTGTAATTTTTTATTAAATGTTGCAGAATTTTAAAAGAAATAACTAAAAATATAAAATTTATATGATTATTATAAATTAGAATTGCTTTCATACTTTAAATTGTTCGTTTAGATATACATCCTAGTAGCGTTTAAACAATAGACTAGTTAACTAAATCTTAACTTATTATCCAATCACATTTTACTTTGTTCATTGACTAACAATCTTACAAAAATATCTTTTTTAAATACATGTATAAACTCTTAAAATATTTATTCATAGAATAATTGCTTCATTTATTGCCTTAATATCGACTTAATTTAGTTATTCCAGAAATGGATGTAGCTAATTCATGATTCTTATAGAATATTGTCTTTATACTGATAACTTCTATGAATATTATCTGAACAATTCTGTTTTTGTAAATATTAAAATGTTTAGTTCCTGTTAACTAAAATCTTTTTCATTTTTTGAGAAAAGAAGAAATACTGACCAATAAAGCTATTTTTTTAAAAGAGATAAATAGAGAAAGAAATAAAATAGGGAAATGGAATAAAGAAAGAAATCATAGATAAGGATGGAAATAAAAAATAGTGAGTTTTAAGGCAAATATAAATGGTCTATTCAAAAATCAACAAAATTGATTTAAAAATTTGTTATAATATTACAATAGACGATAGTGTATAATAATATTATCCGAGTTTTGATTACCTTCATTTGTAAGAAAATATTCGGGTTATTAGTTTTCTTTTCTAAAAACTATGCTTCCTTAATTTGATAATCCTCTGAAAAATTATATATATACATATTTTTTTTATGTTTAGTGTGCGGATCTGCATAGAAGTTACTTCATGCACTTATACATTTAGTATATTGGATCGTATGTTGAGCTCTAGGACTGGCCTTAATTTGGCTAAACGTTTCTATTCAAAGAAGTCACATGAACATAATTCGACCTTAGGGTGCAGCATATTTAAAATTTTTTTTATTAACTCTCGCAAAAGCATACACAAATTCTCTCCTAACCTACGAACGCGGTTAATGTGATAAAGATGGCATAAACAAAGATAAGTCTTGAGGATTTGTTTTTACAAACATATTTTTTCAATTTAAAAATTATTATATCTATATAATATTATTAAGTAATTTCGGTATTTCAGGCCATGAATCGAACTTTTTTTAACAAAAATTGACATTTAGTTACATTCATTATATTGATTATATTTAGAAAACCTTAGTTTTTACATTTGAGGTGTACAAAAATTGTCTTACATTTTTACATTTTTTTATTGCTCTTATCTTTATTTATTTTCACTATACTACCTTGTTTTCACTTCACGTAGTCCTTTTTCGTTTATTTTTATCTTTTGTTTTTAACCTTATTTCGCATGTTCCTTTTTATTTCTTTCATTTGTATATTTATTTATTTGAGAAAAAATTAAAAATTCTTGATCGTCCCAAGGTATCCATGTATTATTAAGCTATACTTTCCTCATTACAAATTTAATATTGTTCTTCTATATCTAGCAGTATCGCAATACCCTTCCATCATCCTAAAGGAAGAACGAAAGCTTTGCCATCAATACCTTTTTTCACCTGCATCAGCGCTGAGTTCATTACCACATATGGATGGCGGTGAACCTATCGATATTCTTTTTATTACTTCAGTTAATTGTCTATCATTCCTATAACAATCTTTGAGCATAGTATACTTTAAACTTTTTAATTTAAATATATCATTCTGTTTTTTTAAACCGAAAGTTAATGTTTACCCTACAAATTAGTCCTACCAATCGAAGTACTTATGTGTGTCTTATTACAATATAAGGATGTATATTAGATAGTAAACCTATCTTGTTCCTTTTTACTTTCTATTGATTGACCATGGTTAAATAAAGATACACTGGTCATGGACGTTTTGTCTTTAGTCTTACATGGGGATCTTGTCTTTTAGTCCTATGTAAGATCTAGTGATTATCTTTTGAACAACTTCATTAAATCTTTGTGTCTACTTTGTCATGGGCTTTGGGGTTGCTTCCTTCATCTCAGATAATACTTTAATCGCTCACAGATACTGGCTTCACTTTATTCCCAATGTGGCTTTCTTCCCATGTAGTTCCTCCTATTCTTCATACTGGTAGTCTGTTTGACAAGTCTAACACTTCCCGAGGTATTTTTCACGTTGGTACTCAATTATTACTCGTTTTAATTTTAAAGAACTCTTATAGTTACACAAGTGTATTTCAATCTTCTTAATAAAAAGTCTACTTCAAACCCTTTTTATCTGAAATGAGAAATAATACATGATTAGTGTTATCTGTAATTTGTTACTTTATTACTTACAATATATGATATCTGTTTTTTTTCGTAGAACTCGGTAATTCCATAAAACCCAAAGATTGATTTGATCGCCAATACATTTATACGAATTTTATATAATATATGATCCATATTGATAGGTGATTTGCCAAGTTCACATTAATTGTTTAGTAAGCAAAGCGGAAATATGTCAGACGCAGGTGAAAAATGAAAATATTTCCGGAAACTTCGCAACCGTAATGTAATTCAATTAACCACAGAAATGCAGTATATTCTTGTATATTGTATACTATTTATTTTTGTTTTTTTTTCATTATATTCTCGTACTTGTATATATGAGTTTCTTTTCTCTGGCATCGAAGGATCGTTAATCATTCGTAAAAAAAAAGTACCGGAAAAATGGTGAAATTTTTTTTATCGTGAAACGCTGTAAAAATTATTTTAATGCAAACTCGTTGAAATATAACCTGTTAATTTCTTTTCTAGTTGTATATTAAAAACGGTAGATCGTTGTTTTGGAGTCGCCAAATTAGAGACTAGACTCATACAAATGATAAATAAGACAAAAAGTAGTACTGTGAATTTACCGAAGTCTACAGTCTTGCATGTCCTCCTATGACTTCTTTTTGAAGTCAGCAGAATATACTACATTACTTTTTTTATGAATGAAATTATAAATCAATACTACATTTATTTTATACTAAATTTCACTGAATTTTATGACATATACATAGAAGAATAGCAATATTATATTCAATTATATTTCAGAATTATGTTAAATATAATTATTGTTATTTGAAAAAAAATATTCTATTTCAATTTTAAATTATTGTTTCAGTAAATTATTTCAATCAAAGTAAATGACTAATAATAGTGCATTTAATTATATAACCACAGTTAATTTAAATCTACAAATTCTAATTAATTTTTTACTTACAATTAGGCAGGTTGTCTTACAATAATAGATTTTTAAATATAAATATATTAATATAATATGAGTCATACGTAATTAAATATATCAATCATTTGTGTAACTTATTATAATGTTAAAATATTTCGAAAATTTGTAAATAAATTTATTTAATATTTTGTTAATATAAGTTTTTATAATTTTTATTTAAATGTTAAAAAAGCGATATTAAAGTGAAAATATATTTATATGTTGATTTTCTGTCGGTAAATTGTTGATCTTTTTAACCTTCAATTGCAATAATTGCACACGCATATAGGAAGTTGATTAGTTTTATTAATTTTTGAATATTTTTATGTCGATTATCTAGTCGGATTATTGACATGGAATAAATATTTAAAGTATTAATGAATAAATTTTATTCAATTAAATCACCAAAAAAATATAATATAAAATATTATATAGAATTATAAACTAATTACATTAATATATCTTGTATTTTTTTAAAAATAAAATACAGTACTTTCATGATTAAAAATTTTTTTTTAATATTGTTTTTAATTTTAATATTTTGGTTTTTAATTTAATTTAAAAACTTTGAGATACGTAAAATTTTCAAACTAATTTTACAAAGTACATAGCGATATCTTTTATAAATATTAGGAATCGAAGTATGGGTATAAAATTTTTCTTTTTATCGATACTTATAATAGCAAAAAATTCTATGTTTTTGACAAGTCAATTTTACAATTAATAATTTTTGTATTATTAATATTAATTCTGAAATGATAGATCATGAAATGAAATGCTAGAGAAATTATTCTTCATTATCTCGTAACGTTTTATCACCCTCTAAATTATTCTTTCATTTAATAAAAACTTTTACAAGTCGATTATTATATAATAGTTTATGATATAAATTTAGCATTTTTAATAAAAATTGGATAATTAAATTTTTATAGGTGATGATGATAAATAACATCAACAACAGCTACAATATTAATATTACAGTTTTTGTTAAATGCATAAGTTTTTATAACATTTATTAGTTCGTGATTAATAATAATTTTTAAAAATATTTTGTGTTTAAAAATATACGCATAATGTATAAAAATTTTTAATATTTGTAGTTAATTAATTGCATCATAAAAATATTATGAAAAGCAATACTTTTATGTGAAATAAAATCCATAATAGTGGCAAGTATATTATTTTTTTATATTAATTATCAGTTTCAATAAAAATACATAAACAATTTTTTATGTATCTTTCCTTTTAATGTTTAATATTTATTTCTAAAGAATTTAAAGCGACTCTTTATACTGACATGTTATCTTACGTTTAGAGATAGATAGCAAATTGCTGCTAATAATTAGAAACGACGTTGACAAATGGGTAAATTCTAACTTTTGCCAGGCTATTCTATCTTGTAGTGTTATATCTTATCAAATAATCCTGGGGCACTGGAATCTGAGTATCTTCATTTATATTTCATGAGATAGAATGTTTTTCTTCATTTTACATCACGTAAACATATTATAAGCATACAGAAATAATGAATATACTGTTTAAATATCTACACGTGATGTAAAATAAAGAAAAACATTCTATCTCATGAAATATAAATGAAGATACTCAGATTCCAGTGCCCCAGGATTATTTGATAAGATATAACACTACAAGATAGAATAGCCTGCAAAAGTTAGAATTTACCTATTTTTCGATGTCGTTTCTAATTATTGGCATGTAAGGGATGTTACTAAACGTCACTTATCGTAATGTATCTGTGGATACAAAATTATTGTGTAAATTTAGTGTTAGACTCATAAGAAATGTCGGGTATTTTAATGAGACAATGATTCATAATATAATTATCGAATTGGTGGCCAAATTGATACGAGCCTATGATGAATGAAAAAACTGCATTGTATTGGTTTTCCAGTTTGCATATTTATTTGTTTATTTTTTAATAATTATTAATATATTTTTCAGGGCCTTCATCTAGCTATAATGGGTTAGCTCTCTAATTATCTTCAGATGAATCTCCTTTTCCGTTACCTTCAGGTAAGCTAGCTACTATTTAATGAATGAGCGGCCACTCAAAGTTCTTCTACCAAGGTATTCTTTGGATATGTTGTAAAATTTTATGTGAAACGTCTTCCATATTATTTATCAAAATACAATTATAAGATAGGCTACAGGCTGAATAAAAAAAAGTTATTCTTAATTAATTTCGCCCACGTTTTGTTTTGTCAAGGCTATTTATTAATAATTATTACAATTAATATATATATATATATATTCCAAAGATACAATACTGTTTACTATATATATAATTATCTAATGTTAAGGCACAAGAATACGCAGTTATTCTACGACGTATCAACTGTAATGTCACAATTTTAAATATAAGTAATTTATTTTGCCTCAATTTATATGGTTCGACGACATAGTGCTCTACGTTATGTTGTTGTTATTCGTTATGTTAATGAGGATCGTATGATATTTGAAGTTTAAATTTTTTATGTCCTCTTGTCGGTTAAAAATAACTGTAACAAAAATATTGACATTGATAATTACTATCGCAGGAATATGATATCTGTTGAATTGTAAACAACATGGAGTTCACTCGAAGTACTCAATGAATATAAGTAAAACTCTAGAATTAATATAATTCTGTAGTAAGCGGTATTCGAATCAATTTGATAGGATAAAAATAGTCTGTATGGTTGTGTAATTCAAATTCCCGTGACTCAACGTCGAGTCTCTAACTCTCAAATAGACCCCTAGAGGTCGGAGAACAACAATGTATCGAATTATCTCTCACGAGGTGATAAGTAGCGACTTACGAACGGGTTCGACGCACTTGAATTAGCCATTAATTTTCGTTCTTTTTGAATATTAATTTTACCATGTGTTATCTTAATCGACGAGCGCAAGACTTTGATTCCAATATCAACTTATTGGCCGTATCAGACTTGCCTTCGCTTTTTTGCTTAAATAGACTTTCTTCCAAGCAACTTAATACTGATTCGCTATTTGACGTGCTTTGCATACAAATTTACACATTTGCGTGTCATTTTACTTTCCGGCTTTCTGACTTCTTTGAATTAACCTTTAACTCCCCCTGCCGAAGTTATATGAGTAAAAATAATCGTTATTACACAAACATTTATTGGTTCTTCAATCGAATTTTCGCAGCAGAGGATCATTGTCAAGCTCTTGGGTTGTCAACGCGACCAGAAAACAGAAAATGGAGAAAATTAATAAGTTGATAACTTCTCAGAATTATACAACCAAACGATTATGCAACTTCATTATTAATATCAAGAAAACTCCAAACTTCAAATAATTTACGATTCAACAATTTGAAGTTAGATTAAGGTTGTTACAATTAATATGGGAATCATTCGTATCATCAATAACATCAAGAAATCGTTGAAAATGGAAATCTTCTGAAATATCCTAATTTTATTGAAGATGTGTTTAGTGAATCCAAGGAAGCTATATTGAATTATATTTAATGAAAGTCGTGGTTAATGCCCTCCATCAAGCAATTTACATTTATCACAAAGCCTCGAGTCTCTGTATCCATGACTGCCTTTACGGTGAGAATATACATTTAAACTTTGATGACGGACAACATCTCGTGGAGGTGTAGCACCCCTTACAGAAGGTGCCCCGTACCTTTTGTCGCATCGATGCCGTTGTATCTTGATGAAGAGTCATATTACTTTCTGTCCTTCGGCAATAATGAGTTCTCCAGCTCGTGTTCTGCTCCTTTCTAGCGCTTCAAGTCGTGAATATGGGCCTGCCTGCTTTTTCCCTTCTTGTAATGAGATTTTTCTTCCATATTTATGAAGTAAACTGATGCGTAAAACAAATAGAGATAAAGAGAGTAAGAGAGATAGACAGAAATAACAATTTATGTTTAAGATATTATAAATAAATACTAATTATTATTTAAATTAGAAAAGTATGAGTGGCCAAATCAAATTAACTTTTTAATTATTATTTAATATTTGTGCATAATATTTACATTCAATTCCTTCTATCACAATTCTGTTCTAAAATAAATTAAAGAATGTTTTTTTTTCTTCATAATAATTACTGGAAACAGTCAATGTATGTACTTTAGATATACTTACGGGAGACAACAATTAGTCTAACTAATAGACAAATGCATTTTCTGCAGAAAACAGTTAGTGTATCGTAGTCATTACCTTTAACAACGATATGTAAGAGAATTGACACTGAGCGCAAGATCAGCCGGAAAAATTGACTTCTTGTGGTGACACGAGTGTAACCATGTGTAACGCGGTTGTAGATGCATTTATATCCATATATGGACCAATAGATTGCCTATTTTTTCGCTAGGATGTACTCGCGGTGTTCAAGTCAAGTAGTAGTAATAAGTGGCCATTCCGCGACGGCACAGTCTCGTAGCTATGTAGATTAGCAATGTGTAAATTTTACTTACATCATTTTTAATTATATCTGAGACCATTTTCGTAAAACACACGTTGATTCAAATTATATACATGTATGTTCAATATGCAATTTTTCTTTGTTTAAAGAATTATAATTAAAATCTAAATATTTTATAATTAAATATATTCCACATTTTTACCTACCATTACCTATTCTATTGTCGAATTTCTCTAATTTTCATAACGAAATTTTTGTAATCAGTCAAAAATTTTCAAATTAATAAAATACCATCTTCAGATATTATCATTTGATATAATTTTCAAATAACTTCTAATTTAACAATGTCACATAACGAATGTTACACAAAATTGAGTGATCTAAGAGTATTCAGAAACACCTAGTGCAATATTTAGGCTGAACAACGAGAGATAGACATTCCGTGACATATTCCCTTTTAAAAAGGGCAGAATTCAGGATGAAACATTTATAAATACCTCCTATATATGGGGACCTGTTTTTAATAAAACTAATAAATAATCTAAGCACGCCTTCCGATCTTTTAAATTCAAATCGTTGGCGATGTGAGTCTGTAATAGAGTATGTAATAATATGTGTTGAACAAAAACAAAAATATTACATATGTGATAATATATTATATTTAATGGTAATTTGTAAAATATTCAATTAATAATGATGAAGCTGTTATATTTAAAAAATGAAGTAATTGATATTTTAAAAACACATTAAGTAATCATTTTATGTAAATATTATTCTTATCATTGTTAATAAAATATTTGTTAACTTGACTCAATGATGGTAACTATTTCATTAAAAAAATTTTATATTATTAATTTTAATACAGAATAATAAGGAATTTTTTAAACAGAAAAAATAATTATTAAAGTCTATCTTTGTTGAATATTGTAATACTACACATTTATTATTTTGTAATACAACGTTAGATTGGAAAAACACTGCAATTTTTCTCCCACCTCTCTTCTCGAGATAAATTTTATTTATAATATCTTATAATTATTTGTCTCAACTATTTTGTTCCAGTAAAGAACTTTCATAAGTACATTATCTCATAATTCATTGGTTGTTTTAGCTTTGTTAAAGTCATTATTAGTTATTTATTACAAATAAAAATAATTTATCATTGTAAAATATATGGAACAAAACATTTCAAAAAATTTTAGTTGTTGGTATAATATTTTAATGAATATTTTTAATAATACTGTTGTTAGACTGGAGTGGTGACAGCTTTCTATCTTTACAGAATTTGCTTACATCATTCTTTTGAACTAAATTCATCGAAACTACAATTGCTATGAACCATATAATAAAACTAGTATATCACACAGTTATCGATAATTAATTGTAATTCGATTTGCAAGAATTATATTTTTTATTTTATTCTTATTGATTTCCTTAAACTGAAACGTCTAAATTGTAACTAATACACATAATACTTATACTAAATGAATAAACAAAAAGTTTTATGTACAAAATATAATATATATTAATATGTCTATTTATGACAATCTGAGATATAATATAATCATAAGGATTATTCAGAAACAGTAATTAATGTATTTTTTAACTTATTTATTTGTCAAGTTAATTTTTTAATTTACTTTATTGATTATTTATCAATTAAGTATAAGGAATCAAATTTTTTAATAGACAATTTGTTTAATGATTTGAGATAAATACAATAAGAAACTATGTAAAAGCATAACGTCGGTATAAAAAATGCTGGTGGACAATGAATGTAAACCCTAATTGAGATACTGCGTATAAAAGTTTGTTAGTTATTTTGCAGGAGCGTATTTAACCACAGTTCAAGAAATGGTAACTCGTACCCACCATACCCACTGTAACTATAGTCCGAGTTTTGGTTCAGCCTGTCGCGATTCATCTTCGCTAATGCAATGTGATAGTAAGACTCTACATTGCGCCGATATCGAGTTTTTTCAAGTTAAATTTAAATCCGCGAAAAATTGTTTCCACAATTAGCTCAAATCGAAGCTGATTTTATATTCGATCTGTCTGGGTATGCGCATTCCTCAGGTGCTGCTATCGACATTTTACGTGCACGAGACGAGTGGATGAATGTCTTTCTTCTTATGAATATTTATAAAAAATGAGCAAAAGAATATGCACTAGTCTGGAGAAATATGCAAACTTATCATTGCAGAGCATATTGAAATGTTCATTGCAGTATAAAATATTAAAAAGTAAATGACAATTTCTTTTTCAAGATTTTCTTAATGGTTTTGTTCAAGCCATAATGATTAGAACTTAGCATCTTTTTATTAAAAGGATTAATTCGTTTTAGACATCTAAATAAGCCATGTGATTTGAAATTGAATTTTAACAACAAATTCATGTTCCTCCAACAAAAAGTTTCTTTTTTTTACATTTAATTATTGTAATCTTAGTAAATTGTTGATTATTGGAGGTTCTATTGACTTCCTGACCCTTGGATTTAAAACTTCAGGAGTAACAGACTTGGGAATTATTCTGGTTAGTAATTAAGGAAATTTAAGTAGATTCACGATCACCTACACCATCTCGTATGTGCACGTGTGCGCGCATGGAATGTCAGTTACGTGAGCTATTCAAGTGTCAAATATATGAGTAATTGTACGAGGATTGCGAAAGTGACTACATGCACGTGATCCAGGGCAACAGCACTGATACTTTGTCACTTCGGCTCCTTTTTTAGATAAATATAAAACAAATCTTATTGCAAGATACAAATATCCACCATTTCAATATTAATCGATAAGAACTACGATAAGTAAATGCAAAAGTACTTTAACAGTGTTGGTTTAAATTTAATGAATAATAAGCATAGTAAAGCATATAGCGACCACTTGATAACTTTTCATAAAGTTAGTATGAGTTTTACATTAAGAAAATTGTTAATAAAATTTTATTTGACATATCGAAAATTGCTATTTCATAATCGAGCTTAATTTGCAAGCTTCAAAAGTCGAACAATAAATAGATTATAAATATATTTTAAAAATTTTTAAATTGAAATACAGAAAATTCTCGATTATTACAAAATTTAATGACAAACTTTGCAGAATAATTAACTTTATCTTAAAAATTTTAACATAACAAATCGATAACTCGTGTATGGATTATGACGATTGTTTATACATAATTTATTTATTGTACATAGCCTAGAGACATTCAAACAACAATCTGTTTGGGCTCCTAAGACTTTGTATAACTTAGATATCCTGTCGAGTTTCTAGGCTAGAGAATACAAGCTCTTTAGACAGAATCAGTTAATTAATTTTTGTATCTAATTCGAGGTTAGATAGATTTTTTTAGGTAATGTATAATTAGTATACAATTTCAAGGATATATAATATAAATTAGTAGATATTTAAATGAACAAATAAGTTAAAAATCTGTTTCATTTATTTTTTTATTGATTTGATACGAATACTTACGAATTCTCCAATGAAATAAAAAATATACTATACTTAAACGTTTCTAAATAGAATGATGATTAGCATTGCAATCAGATGAAGAGAGTTAGAGGAAGAAAGTGAGAGAGATACCATGAATATGTGAATTAGAAATAGGTAATAGAAGAGAGAAATATATAAATATATAAATATATAAATATATAAATATATAAATATATAAATATATATATATATATATATATAGAGAGAGAGAGAGAGATAGATAAAACTTTATTGTTAAACATTGTGTTGCACAAAAAATAGAATAGATATATAAAGTAATTATAATACCATATAGAACATATAAAATAAATATATAGAACTTACACGAGAAGGTGCCCATTGAGAGAGAACGAATTAAGTTTACTTTGGATTGTTTTTGCCCCGATAAGAGAATGCGTTAGAACCTTCCAAGAAAGTATTACCAGGAGGAAATGGACATCGGTGCTATCCTTCGTAGTCGTATTAGTCGTCCGGGGGTTGTGACAAAATCCCGTCGAAGGATGGTGGAGTTGAGGAAAAATTGAATAGCGTTCGCGAACACCCTGTGGTTAGTGGTACTGTGTTAATACAATCCAGATATGACTACTCTATCACCTTCTTCGATATGCCTCCTCTTGAACTCCTGGATTTTATATAATAGCTATACTAATTATTTGTGGTGATTGAGAAAAGTCGGTACAGTGGCACGTTCTTTTTCATCTTGTGTTCAAGTTCCTTAACGGCATTTCTGATGTTGGAGACCTCAGTTTTCACGCCAATCATGCACTCGGATATGTTGTCAAGCGTGGTGAGCTTAATTTCAATAGCCTCCGATTTTTGGGGACGGATTAGTGTCTGAAGTTGCTCCTCGATTTTTTTTATCTACTCTCAATGGTTTGCAGCCTCATCTCAAGGATATTCAAGAACTTATTAAGATAAATCTCAGTTTGTTTAACAGTAGAAAGGGCATGGTCATGGCTTGAGGTCGTAAATCTTTAGTGCACGAGGTTGAAGATGGCAAAGAAGATCTAGAGACAGCAGAAGCAAAATCAAGGAGCACTAAATAAGCAATGCCATCGCTCCCAGTTACTTTCATTTTCAATTTAAAGTTTTTTTTTCTTTTGGGTCTCATTATGATAATTAAACGGTAATTTATCGTCGGTAGATAACAACAGCGAATTAAAGGTAACCAATATGGCGTTCAATTGGTGATTATATACACCAACAGGTGTCGCCGTAGAAGATAAATTAAATATTAAATAAATCGACCTCGAGCAGAGTGACCGTTTGATAGGTGAACCGTTTGAGGTTAGAAAAAAAAACCCGTATGAAGGATGTACAGAAAGCACACAATAGAGAATACAGCCTCCAACGTCAAATATCAGAGGCTAAAGATTGCAAATAGGGATAGTAAATTACCTGTAATAAAAAAATCGCAGGTCCAAAAACAAAGGCAGTCTAAGAAGTAGAGATATAGTTAAGAAACGAAATTGGCAGTACTCACCAAAGAGAGGGAAGGAGAGACAAAAAGTATATTATCGTGTGTAAATAAAATGGGAGGATAAGCAAATGTGAAATTGACAAAGATAGTGAATGATTAAACGAGTGAGAGCGAGAGAGATAGTGAAATATAATATATATTACTTGTTTGCATGAGAGAGAAAGAGAGAGAGAGAGAGAGAGAGAGAGAGAGAGAGAGAGAGAGAGTGAGCAAAGAGTACGCGTATTTGGTTATAGTGGGGTAGAGAAAGTGAGATAACATGAGTAAGAAGTATGGAAAGAACGAGAGAAGAAAAGAAAAAGTGAGAAGAAGAAAGAAAAAACGAATAACTAAGATACATCTCGGCTAAACCGAAGCGTTGTGTCACTTGTTTCATTTCATATTTCTTTACAAAAATACATTATTTTATTCAAATTCGATCATTCATTTTTATGTGAGTATTAAGGTTCTAGGAGGACAAGAAGTATTGATATATTGGTAATTGAGATCCAGCTAGCTGTCAATGTTTATTACTTTACGGCGGTTTATATCTTTTGACTGCTATTTACTATCAAAGGTCAACTTTAATTCGTAACTCGATCTAATACTGCTTGTTATCTTTATATACTTCCATTCCTTCAAGTATGCCTAATACCGTCGTTGATTTTTTTACTTGATTTTTGTTAACTTTTGATGCATTGTTAACAATTTTAAAAAAAACTAAATTGTGCTAATATTTAAAAGATGAATCAGTAGTAATAGTAATAGTAATAGATCCTTGAAAGATTAAGGCATTGTAATCTCAAAAATATGGTAAAACAATTGTTAGCAAAGAAAATACTGAAAAATCTGTTTTTAGAATTTCAGTAATAAATAAAAAAAATTATTTGAATTTAGAAATAAAATTGGTGAAAACTATAGAGATATGTTGTAATAAATTTATTAGTTTTACCTACTTCAGCATTATTTTTTACCATACACCAAAGTTCAAATTTCTTTAGCACACATCACGAATATATATATACAAGTAAATCTGATTAACAGCAATAAAATCTTATGAAACGAGAGAGTAGCGATTTTTAGTGGTGGGTTTAAAAGGAAAAGTATGGCTCATGCAAAGAGAAACCAGAATTTTCTGAAAAGAATTTGAAGTGTTTCCTTGGAAATTTCATTGTTTAATAAAAAATTGATTATTAAGTATAAAAAGTATTTTATTTCTTAATAATATTTGAAAATAACAGTAGTATATATTTAAAAGAAAAAATTATTAAAATTTGTTGAAATAGATGAAAATATTTACATTTATTAATTAAAAAGGCTTTTACAAATAATTATATTTTTAATTAAAAAAAGTTTGTATGCAATAATAATAGAAAATACATAGTTTTAAATTCTTTTGATATAGAAATATTATACATCAATATAATTATAAATTCCATTTTCATTAAGTATATTTAAAAAAAGAAAAAAGTATAAATTTTGGATAGATATTAAAAATACACGTAATAAAATAAATATTAAGAATAAGCATATTGTATCTATGGTTTAATTTTGGTAGGAATTTAAGAATTTAATTTGACCTTTATAAAGTATACATTGTGGAAAGTTAAAAAAAACTTTTAAAAATATTATTGAATATTCAGGAAAATAAAAGAGGGAAAAACAGGAAAAAAGTTTAGTTAAAAAAATAGAAATAAGTGCGAATCATAAAGCCTATCGTATTAGATGAAAAAAATTTTGTCTGCTTTTGCTTTTCTTTTTTACTTGCGCTCGCGGTTGTTTCGGATGGCTGCGGACGTATTTTTAACAGAGTTATGGAATAAGGATTTGCATGCATAATAAGGTAATTATATATCTTGGAAACTTTTAGCTGGAAACCTCATTTCCCTAGCAAATCCATGAAAATGGTTAAGTATTCATAAACACTCACATCCGTAGCTAAAACGATTAGTATTCGACAAACATTGATTAAGTTGATATTTATTGTTCATGGTCAAATTTCGCAATAACTGTTATATCACGATAACGATTTTTTTTTAGTACATTTCAGAATGTATTCCAATTTTTAAAGTGTTCTTGATGATTTCGAATGATTGAGTTTATACAATTAAGCATTGAAAATAATTGTGTTTAACATTTTGCATTCGATTTAGTTCTTTACTCATTATAAAGAAATATTAAAGAAAAATATTGAATGTAATAAAATGAATGTAAATTTGAAGTAAAATTATAAATTTTATTCTGATGAAAAATTTGATTGACATTTTTTTGTGTAATTAGTGAATTTGTTTTCGTTCTAGGAAAAAAAAATCATGTGACACTATCACACGGTTATATTTTCAAAATTATTCTACTTTACTTACTTTAATATCATGTTAGTTTATAATTAAAATTGTTATTTAAATTTAATATAACTAATAACAAGAAAAGTTTGATTTTCTAAAATGCTTGCTGATTAAGACTTACCTCAATTATGCAAAAGAATTAATTTTTATATATATTTTATGTATTAATTAGAATCAATAAGGTTGAGGAGTGAGGAAGAGGAAATTATTGCTGCAGGTTTGAAATTTAAATGAAATACAAGAATCGCGAGACAACAAATACAATAGAATTTATTTGACGCGGCATAAAAACCCCCTGCGTCAGGGGGAAAAGCCTTGGTGCGTCGGAAAAGATATTTACAAACTTACAGATAGTGCTTCACGCACGCGATGAATTAGCGCACACACGCGCTCGCAAGCGGCGGCTCACACTCGAGCAATAAGGCAGCGGGGGCGTCGGAAGACGCGCTGCGAGAAGCGGGGCGGTCCTGGTGCTCGTCAGCATCCTGGAGAAAATCGCCGGGCGCCGCCGTAGGAACAGGGGAACGATAGGTCCCGGGCTTCTGGTTCCACCAGACGTCTCACACGAGACACCACACAAAACACACGCACGCAACGCACGAAAAACGAGAAAACTCTCACACACGAGAGCAAGAAAAATAACGGCGAGATATCGAGAGAAATGCACCGCAAGTGCATTAGGCGCGACGTCGCAAGAAGAATTACTCGTCTCCCCCGCGCCGGACCCCACGCAGGTCAAAATTCGTTTTCGGTCCTGCCCCCCCCCTTACCAATATTTACAAGATTCGGCAGTTTCCGTACACTTTCCCTTTTCACGAAGTGCAAAATGCACTGAACGGAAAACTGCCCCAACATTTGCATTAAAATAAAAAAAGAAGCATTGAACATTAGCGTAAATACAAAAGTATCTATATAAAGAAATTGATAAAAATGTAAATCGTGTAAATTTTAAAAAAATCAAACAATTTGTACAAACTTTAATAATTTCTATAAAATTTCTATTTATTCATTTTAAAACTAATTTCCCATGCGAGTATAAAAAATTTAAATTAATAAAAAAATTTAGATAAAAAATAATGATTATATTTCATAGCCATGATATTTATTCATTTCAATGATTTACTTATTAACTTTAAAAAATGTTGCATATTAAAATATTGGAAATTAAAAAGTTTAATTTTGATAAATTGTGATGATTGAAATTTATTTTAATCATCACTAATAAATAACCTAATAGAAAAAAAGACTAATTAATAACAATGAATGAGAGAATAAATATAATATGATACATTATGGTATTAAAGAAATTAAAATTAAAAGCTCACATGTATGCAACAGGGTGATGTCAACATGCGATCAGCAGTCACCATATTAATTATGCATAACCGGGTGTCTTATGGATACAGAAGGCTAGTGAATTGAAGTGAGAGAGAGAATGCCAGAAAAATGTATTTATGTATACATAGGATTAAATGTATAGTCGGAATTGTAGTAGCGAAGAATTAATTAATTGTGGTGTAGCACCGTAAGATGGCCGATAAATGTAGGTTATATACTTATCGGACAAGTAATTATTTTCCGTCGAGGTCAAATTAAGTGTTTAATTGGCTGTTTTGTTAATAACCAATTGAAATGTAAAGTTATGAGCCGTGCGATGAGAAAGGAATTTTTTGGTAATGAGACTAATATTTGGTTTTACTTAATAGAAATACAGGAAACTGGATCTAATTATTGACTAATAAATAAAAATTGTGATAGGAAAGGATGGGACTGTATTCGGTGAAGAAGAAAGTCTCATCATTCTTGTATTGTACTTCATACTATAACAATCTATTACTTCTTCATAAAGTATTCTTGATATTAATAAAGTATACTTGATATCAATAACGTTATTGCAGTATAAGTCTATTATAAAAATAATTTAGTGATTTCATCAACGTAAATATATTAATACAAGTATAATATAATTTACATATTTAAATAATTAATGTATGTATAGATAAGTATTGATAAATATTTCAGTAATTAATCTTTATATAAAATTATTATAATTAAATACAAAAAGAGAAAGAGTTGATATATATCATTTGTAAAATTTCTATTATTAATTAATAACTGATTAATGTAAGATTTTTAAATATAATTGCTATATAATAATATTTACATTTACAATTATAAATTATATATATTTTTTGATAGTGAAGATCTCTTTTTTAATTAAATATTATATTATTGATGATCAAATTGATAAATTATAAAGGGTTTTGAGATTCGTCCCCATTCGAACAATTTTGGCTCGACATCCAATGGTGATTTGTTAACTATTATGAATCATGATATTATTTAAATTATTAATATATAATTATAGTATTTATTATTTATATTTATATTTATACTATTGTTATATTTAATGATAACTACAGTAATATAAATTAACTTTTTTGGGAAAAATTTAGTATTATTTATATTAATTTGACAACATTACAAAATATATACTTTTAAATCAGCAAGTTTTTTTAAGAATTAACACTTAAATGAATGTAAAATAAATTTCATATTGAAACCTGCATTAAAAATAATATTTATTTTAGTCCGATGAAAAAACCTTAGTAATAGATAGTATTATGCCTAAAAGCGTAATGACAGATTAAAAAGATTATATTCTACCAAAAGGTGATAATTTGTTTTCTTAAAGATTTTGATGTACTTAAAAAAAATAAAATTGAAGAACATAAAAAAAACTGTTAAGAATGTTGATTTTATATAATTTATTTCTTTATTAATACCATTTCTCTAAATGCCAATTATAAGGGTCGTGAAATTAATAATCATTTTTATCTCGAAAAAATATTGCAATTAGCATTAATACGCAAATAAATTTGTGATTCAATAGTACATAAGTAATTTCGATAAAATTGTATATTTTTTATAAAAATTGAATGAGTGAGTTTATCGACGCAAAAGTCAATAGAGAAGTTGTATTGGGCTGGAATATACTTTATTAAATAATTCGTGATTCCAAGGACATACTTGGTTTCTGTGAATGCACTGTGAAACAATGGATTTAACCAGATTTACTAATCGCAATTTGCTCAATGCAGCGCTTCAAGCCCTGTGCACTTGATCTTAAGCCCTGAATGGATGATGACAGTAACTGTATAATCATGATTAAGGACTATATGTAACATCAGACAAAGTATAAATTTATCCTATGATTTTTTAATAAACCCAAACCCATTGGCATAATTGTTGAAGCGAAAAATAACTTTGTGAATTAAAATAGATTTAATTTGTTAAAATGAATTGTTAATGACTCTTATTTCATTGTGTACCTTCAAAATTTTTTATTATTTAATTGCTCGTTTTAAGAAATATTCTTACTTTTACCGATTTTAATACATTCAAAATATACAATTACTGTAATGGCTACAACATTAATTAGTTGCTTTTGAGATGAAATACAGATGATTTGTGCAAATTCAACTAGTAAAAATGATTATTTAGAAGATTTTAATTTATTTTCTGCTTAATTACAACGCTACGTAGTAATTTAATATACAAAAAATATTTTAAGAAGGCGAGCATTAATATTTTATTTTTTAAAGTTAGATGTGTAGCATCTTCCATTGTTGAATGTCGAATATTAAAAAGGATCCAAAAAGGTTCAGGGTGAATAAAACACAAAAATTTTATTCTGATGTTTAGCGTCAACATTTCAACAAGAATATTACTTGTCCTTGCCTAGACTCTTTATTTAACAAAAAGTTTAACAATTGATTATTGTATAGAAATAAACGACTGATTTACAAATTTGTCTATAAAATTACCAATTACAGTAGCGCAGGGTTACACCAGTGTTCTACAACGTATCAGTCGTAACGTTACAAGTCAATTTGTAAGTAATATACATTTTTCACCTCAATATATACAAATTTTTGACTTCACTCTCTACGTCACATTTTTATTCTTCGTGATGTTATTGAGGATCATATGATATTTATAATTTAAATTTTGTGCATCCGCTTGCATTTTAAATGTATTATTATTAATTTTAATATGTATTATTTCTGAAATTAAACGTTTCTTATAATTGTTTTTTTGTATTTGTGCATTTTGAAACGTATTTCTATATGTTTATCAATAAAATAATCAGGGTAGTTATTTTTTTGGAGAATAACTTTGACCCTTTTTGATTACTTTTATGAAAACATTGATTAGAAAGTAAAATGGTTCTATCAATTAAATTATATACAACATTCCTTTTTTGTGATAATGTATGATTAGATAAGAAATTAAGTATTCTGTCCGACTATGTAGATTTCTGATACCAATTGGTGATGATTTGCTTATTTTCCGTTCTGATTTATAAAAGCTCAAGGAAATTAATAGATTTATTATTTTTCATTTCATATGTGAATTGTAGACGTTCATTATATATATTCTTCAAAATGACATCTACCTGATCTCTTTAGATACAACAAATTATATCATCCACATATCTGTAATAAAATAATGGAATTATATTGTAACGGGGGAATTTTCCTCGCACCGGATCGCTTTTCGCCGGTTGCAGGATTCGGAGGAGGGAAGTCAGGTCAGGGTGAGATTTTGCGGGTTTGCAAGAGGAATAACTCCGTGTTTAATAGTTAACAAACTTAAACTTTAATTTCATACTTGGATAAACAAAGGAAAATACATTTGCGCATCTTACATTCGCTATTATTCTAAAATTTGGCGATGTCTAGCGTACTAGAAGTCTTATACATACATATACATACATACATATGCTTCGAGGCCGCGGACCGCGAGAATTCGCGGTTTCGGGAGGCGCGAGGAGATCAGACGTGATCCGCGGGACGCTTACATAGGTTTACATGCTAAATCGCGAAGTCGGGGGTCGCGGGGAGTCGTAGCTCACCCTCTACAACTATACGCGTCAGTCCGCGTCTCAAACGCAGCGCCGGGGTCACGGTACTCGCGGTTTACAATCGCTCATTCATTCGGGGTTTCCGGGCGCGAGTAAGCGCGACGCCGGGGTCGCGGGGGGACGCGCAAGTCACCCGCAAGTTACACACATACATGCACACACACATACAATCTATCGCAACACACCTTAGTACTAGCTTAACCTAACTTAACCACTACCCATCACCTTATACTAGTAGTCGCGGAATATCGCGGGGGGTGTCGCGGGGGGGGGTATATCGCGAGGCTGTCGCGTACGTCGTGTCACCTGGCGAGTATCCGGGGTGACACGCGTATACTGTCGCGGCTACGTGTTACCTGGCCAGTATCCTGGGTAACACACCTAGGCAAGCCCAGGGGGGGAGTCAGGGCGACGAGCGAGGTGTCAGGCTGTCGTCCCGACTGACTGAACGAAGGGCGCGCATCCCCGGATATACCCTTCGTTCGTCAGCGGCGGAAGGACGAGCGCCGAGCGCGCGGTGGTGGGGCGGCCGTCGAGCTGCGCAGGGGCGCTCCCCCATGCTCGACGGCTGTGCGGCGCAGGCGAGGGAGTGGGAACGGGGCCCGGGTGGTGGGGCTAGCGGAGCCCGGGCCTACTGCGGCGCGCTTTTTCGGGGCGCCGTAGACTCTAGTAACGGGGGCATCCCGTTACAATATTATAGTTGTTTTTCAATATATTTAGGCATTCAGACTTTTGCGTACCCCTACGCTATTGTACTTGGTAATTTTATAAACAAAATTTGTAAATCAGTCATTTATTTCTATACAATAACCAATTGTTAAACTTTTTGTTAAATAAAGAGTCTAGACAAGGACAAGTTTATTCTTGTCGATGTTAAACATCATAATAAAATTTTTTTGTTTTATTCGCCCTGTACCTTTTTGGATCCTTTTTAATATTAAATAATAATATTTTATGTTTTATGTATGATTTTAAAATTAATTATTTAATTTTCGATTGTTTCTGTGAAACCTATATCAACTTCTAGATTCACATTCATTTTAAATTGCCACTTTAATTAAATGTTAACATAAATATATTAATAATAAATATTAAACAATGGTTTTTCTATTATAAAACTAAAAATCCATTTGCATTTAATTACAATTAAATATTTCTTATATGTTTCAAAAAATGAATCAACTATTTCGTAGGTGATTAAATGTACTTGAATCATTTGAATTGATTTTTATATCTATTAATGTTATTATATATACATACATATATATATAATATATATATACATTAGTAAACTAAATATTTATAAATTCATTACAAATTGATTAGAAAAAATAAAATAGTATTAATATGAAAATATGCCAATATTCAAAATACTAACATTTTTTAATTTTATTTTCTTCCGCTGTGCTTCTATTCATTGAACTTTCTTTACGTGTTTTTTTTCTTTTGAATTATACATGTATATCTGTTAGCTATATAAAGAAAAAGTTATTTACTTTTAGTTTCATTTAAACATTATGAAGTTTTACATAAATATATTTTATACTGTAATTTCGCAAGTTATCAGTGTTGAGAATTGCATGTTAATTGATTAATTTAGATTAAAAAGGAGAAAAGGCAAACAACGAATGTGTTTAAATAATTAAAAATTCAGTTTATGACTTTTGTTTTGGCTTATCGATGAAGTTGTACCAGTTTTGGCATAATTTAGGTAGTATTGCGCTAATTAGAAAAATTACCATAACCTGCGATACATTCAGAATCACATTTTTTACTTCGATCTGATGCACATGAATATTAACCATTGGCCCTAATTTTTTTCAATTTTTAATTTGAATTTTTATCAAGAAAATATCGGACCCTTTCCAAGAGAGAGACAGACAGAGAGAAAGAGGAGAGAGAGAGAGAGAGAGACAGACAGAGAGAAAGAGGAGAGAGAGAGAGAGAGAGAGAAAGAAAGAGAGAGAGAGAGAGAGAGAGAATTAGACATAAAAAAAAAGACGTTTGTTTAGGAGAGAAAAAATATATCGATACATAAAAAAGGGAAAATGTTGCAATATAGCAACAAATTTTTATTTTGTTACAGTTTATTTCTAATGATTTCATCATCATAAAATATGAAATAATTTTTATCTAAATTTTTTGAAGTTATAAGTATATAATTTATTATATCTGATGCTATATAATGTGATCAAAGAATATCTAATCAAAATTTTTCAATACCCATTTTTTTATACAATTTATTTTATATAAGTAACAATAGTTTTTTCTTTATGCAATGTAACTTGTATAATGCTTTTTTTAATACAGTTTAAATTTAAATTATAATAAATTTTATTTTTTTTTTAATTTCATTTTATTCGCTTTATCGTTCAATAAATAAATTCGATGCTTGTATTGGATAATTTCATATGTATTTAAAATCTATGCACATTGTTTATAAATTAATGAAATAATCTATTAGAGGTTAATATAAAATTAAATTACAAAAAAAATTTCTGATAAGTAAAATAATATTAATTTTCATTATTTTACATTTAAGTTAAGCTAATGTTTCTAACAATTCTTATTAAGTACTATTTTTTGACTGCAAATCGATAAACGAAATTGTACTTATTACGTAATAATATTTTTTTTAAGTTATATTACTCAACATGATATATTATTTATATTGTACATTTACAGTATATAAATATGGCTTAAATTTTATCATGATATTTTTATATATTTTTTATTATTTTTTCAAATTAAAAATATTTTATGTTAATTTATTTGATTCAAATATCAACAGATTATAAGTAGGTCTAATTATAAATCACAATTTAATAAATAATAGTATTTTAATTTGAATCAAATCTTTATAAATTGAACAATATTGTTATAAAATTTTGTGTAATGACATTAAGACAAAAATAAGAAAGGATTTAGTTTTTGAATATAATTAATTTTTAAAATTTATAAAAAGTATTGTTAAAATCTGAATATAAAATTAAAAATAATATTGTAGAGTATTATATAAATATAAATTTAAAGTTATTAGTTTTTAAATGACATGCAATATTTTTACTCGTGAAAATTTTTGTGTTACAAGACTTATGAATTATTTTAATTCTGACTATTGCAACGAACTTACACTTTCGAGGTTAGTTTACGTTGGCGTAGTAAATTAACCCAAGTACATCAAGAAATTACCAATTGGCATGAACGTATAAAATAATCATGTACACGCGATTTATTCTGCCGCACGCTCATTAAATTCCCGATTCACGGAGTTCAAAAAATTTCATTAAAATCAACGATCGAAAGTTGAATGATGCCAATAGCCTGCTAACGCAACTGGTATTTCTCTTGTAGCTAAGAAAAAAGATAAGCGCCAGTGTTGCCTATAAATGCTTAGAATAAATGTAATGCGCGGGTAATTAGAATATATAAGAAGGAATAATTCACCGAGGCCAGGAGCTGCGAATTGTACTACACTCTAATGATTACACAGGAGTTCCAAATTCAGACGCATATCTCAACAAAATATTATAACGTTTGTGATAATATAAATATATATTATTACTAACCTGAAAAGTAAAATAATTAAAGTTAGTTTTATTGTGAATAATTGAATGATTTTTAATTGAATAAATATTGAATACTATTATTAATTTAATAAAAAAATGTTTAATGTTGTGTTGTTTACTTACGGATATGATGAGTATGAATTTTTATATATAATTGAATAATATTTTATTCATTGTTGACAAACTGTCAACGTGCAGCCCATATTTTACATTAATTTAATACAATAGCGAAAGTCTTGCTAGCATAGACAACGCTTAGGTAGTTGAATTAGAGTAAGATAGAGATGGGCGTGAATATGCATTTTGATGTATGTATATATTAAATTGCATAAATGAAGTGATGTGAGTATGGTAAAAATGATTGATGTTGTATCGCCACAATATGGCCGATAAGTGTAGTTTCTATACTTATCGGTCAAACAATACTTTTCTTTTGTATATGAATTGAGAATTTTGATTGGTTGTTTTAATGATAACCAATTAGAATTTAAATCATGACGGACAAAGGAAAAGGGACTTGTTGGCTGTGATGAGACCAATATTAAATTTTCTGAATTTAAATAAAAATCAGTAAATTTAATTATTGGTTTAATTTTGATTTAAAATTAAAATTAGTGATGTGAAGGGGCGGAACTTTCATTCTGAAAAAGAAAGAGAGTTCAGTTGTAAATTGTCATAGAGTAGTATAACATGTAGTTGAATATTGTTATTAATAATAATAAAATATAGTATTTAAAATAATAATTAAAATAATTAGTTTGAATGATATTGATATTATTATTTAATATTTTATTAAATAATTGTGAGTGAAGTGTAGAGTTAAATAAAATAAAATAGATTATTAAAATTATTATTATCATTAAAATGATATTCATTATTTTCAAGAATAACGATATCGAAGGAAATAATATATAATATTTATTAATTCAATTGATCAAATAATATCTATTGTATTTATATATACTAATTATATATATTTAATTAAATTATACATAAATTACTACTAAATAAGGTAAGATTTTAATATATCTTATTTATATTATATTTAAATATTCATTTAAAATTATTATTATATTGTTGTGTTGAATTAAAAAGGGTTATAGAGATCGCCCGAAAATCTGATATTATGGCGTTGGATCTCCCCATATTTTTATTAAATTGATGGTAGTGTTGGATATTATTAAATAAATAAATATTAACTAAAAACTTTATTTAATAATATTTAGTAAAATATAAAAGTGACGTGTAGTGAATAAAAAGAATATTATAATACAGTTTCGGGAGAATTTATTTCAATTAATTTGTAAAAGTTGATTTTAATAAGTTTTACTGTATTACACGTTTTGCACAATAAAAGTAGCAGAGTAGACGTGATTACACGTATCCCTAATTACATTCACTGAGCATAAAAATACAGTTCAATTTCGTTACTCCCGTCATAACACGGAGAACTATTGACGTGTGGTCATCGATCTCTCCGGTAGTAGCAAGAACAGTTTTTCACATGGTAAACAAACATTTATTCCATCATAACACGAAGAATTGTTTGTTACAACTGTATTATCATAACTTTATTTATACTTGAAAAGAGAAAAGATTTTTTTGAATAATTTGTCCTGAAAGAAAAATTATCAATATAATTTATTTTATTATTTTGTTAAAAGTGCCCTTAAGGATAGTGAGTACCCAACTATGGCGAGTACTGCGTTAGGAAATAGTCCAAGAAATTAAATAACTTTTTTTGTAAATTTATTTTTTTTATTACAAAATTAAACTTAATACCTTAGTGGATATACTCTTTGTCGTTTCTTCCTATCCAACTGAGACATCCGATATCGTGAAAATAGACGTGAAGTTACACTATTACATGAGAGTTTTCCGAACTAAAAAAAACTTTACCTGCAATTAATGCAAAGATAAATTAATTTTTTATAAGTATGTATACTAGGAAAAATATATTGTTATTTGATGTTGTAAGAAAATTGATTTAAGTTGAATCAACAGGGAAATAGCATAAAAATCAGATTATTGATATGAAACTGAAATATGATATTGGAGAATTCGTGAAAAACTTGATTACAGAAAGATTAAGAAAATTATAAGTGTGACTTTGGATTATTTCAGGATTTCTTTCTTTCTTCGCTGTGCTTAAGAGATAAGAAGATATTAATTTTAACCCGAGACTGTGAAATAAAAATTATATTTGAATTTTATTAAATTGAATTTTGTTCAAACCAAAATTTCATTATTTAATCAAAATTTAATTTCCGTATATAATCTTATAAAAATATGAAACATAAGACTCCAATGTATTATTTTTTCTATAACGGCACGTTTCAAGAATTATGGATTTGGTACTAATAACTAATAAACTTAAATATATAGAAATTCTTTTGAGTGCTTACATAATTAAAAGTTCTATTAAATTTTGGAAAAGCTTTTAAAATATTATAATTTGCTGACACTTGTTTACCGTATAAATAAAAATTAATGAAATTGGCTACTTACAATTTGCTCTTATAAAATCCAATTTGGCCTTTGAAGATTAAACTATTTTTTCTTTGCCAATATTTTCTATTCTAAAAATAATTTTAAGCCATTCCCATATGTATAAGAAAAAGCTGATGATATTATATTTTTATTATTTCATATTATATAAATATCTAAATTGATTACAAAATTAGCAAACGAGATGATTTCCAATTATTAATTAAATATATAAAAATGACATAAATAGGTGGGGAAAAAAATTTGTAATCAATTCATTTTTGTAATTCTTTTTATAACTATCGGTAACGGAATAAAATAGTGAGGCAAATTTAAAAATTAAAAAGTATTTAACTTAAAAAATCAGCAGAATGATTAAAATGACTTTTATATACAATTATTTAATTTCAATAAATCAACCTTTATTTTGATTAAAAATCTATAATTATATTTGATATATTATAGTCGACATATCTTTAATACAGATTATTGATGTTTATTGCATGAAAAAATGATATTTATAAATTTTGAAATATGTTCCTTTAATTATTACAATTTTTAAAATACTTAAGATTTATCAATATTTAATTTATTTTGTCATATTATAAATTTTTTTTTTTTTTATATTTTTTTATAATTCTTTTTATGAATTAATATTATATCCATATTTTATCTTCTATATAAAATATTTTATAGAATTCTTATATAAAATAGGTAAAAATCAAGACAATAAATTATTTTTGAATTCTTCAATTTATGTTTCAACTGTTTTAAAATTTTTTTAAAATCTACCTAACATGTTTTGTGTTTACTCTTATGTTTATTTGAAGGATATGTAATTATTCAGTTCTTAATTTTTTTTTTATAAAAAGTGGGATTATGATTTCAATTTTCGGATTTAAATGCAGATTATATATATATATATATATATATATATATTATTATAATATTTGAAAGTTCAACAATTTATAATTAATATGATTCATTCTTTAAAATTTGGTCTCTTGTAATACATATAAATATTTAACAAAAGACAACTGAATCTTATATAGGATTAGGTATAAGCATATCTAAGATTTAGGAAATTTCTGAGAATATCATATCATTCTAAATTGGTCCATTTCAAAATTACGTGAAGTAATCAGATATACTAACACTAATTATGTTGGTTTATCTGGCTTTATTTGTAAGAAATAAACAAATTTATTTTTCCATAATTTTCGTTATTCATTAACAGGTTTGGAAATATTTTTTCGCAATTTAAAAATAGTGCAATGAAGAAACAAAAATATACGTGGTCTGTCCTTGAAGTATCGAGTTTTTTTTTCATTTGGCGAATATTGGTCGTATAGAATAGAGGGAAGCTTTTTCCATTTGTCCCTTTTTTTTTGTTTTTTCGATAATTAAATTTTACTTCGTGAGAAGGGTGTTTTTCGATTTTTTGACACTGCGCATTTAAGCGATTAGTGGAAAAACACTACGCGAGAATGTTTATTTTAAAGTTTCTAAAAAGAAAAAAAAAGAAAACTTACCTTTTTTTTTTGAAATATTATTTATTATTGAACTTATAAATAGTTTGAAATAAAACTTTAAAATTGTTCAAAATAATCGTTAATTGACGGTCTGGATTTAAAATTTTTAGCACGCGACGGGTGTTCATAGCGATTCGAAAACTTTTTTGAAACCTAAATCGAGATTCGTCGATGATATTTTCCCTGCCCTCTTTAAAAGCTCTGTGCCATTTTCCACACTGCGATTTTAACATACAATAATCTTGATAAGGCTCTTATAACATTTTAGAGGTTTTTAAACTGTTTTTTAAGTTGCAAACAAAATTTTATCGCGTAACGCTATTCCACTAATAGCCCCATCGCGTCGTGTCAAAAAACTGAAAAACATCTTTCTCGCGAAGTAAAATTCTGTCCCTTCAAATTATCGAAAAAACAAGAAAAAAGGAACAAATGGAAAAAGGTTTTTTCGTCATTTTAAGCTCTCTCAAGTCAGTACGATCAATAGTCGCAAAAAAACTCGTTACTTCGGAGACAGACTATATATGTGACCATTGAAATTATATTATACAAATTTAATTACGTAACTCAGTATCAACGATAAACAAAAAAATGTTTCATTAATTGTAGTTTTATTTTAATTTATATTTTATAAATATTCTTATATGATTTGTACATTTTTTGACGTTTTTAAAATTAAATAATTTATCGCTCATAAGTTTTATTATTTTCACGTGCAAATCCTGGAATATAAAATCCTTACTTTTCATTATAATAAAAATGATACGTGATTAGAGCATATTTCGAATGTTCTTGTTTTTACACGGATTATTTTTTGGTCCTTTTTCCCCTCTTTATATTTTTGTTTTTCCCCATTTTGGTGACTTCTTCATTTTCCATTATTATCCATGTATATTTCACTTTTCATATTTCAAAACTTAGAATTTGCAAAAAGAAGGTTTGGAAAAACACAAAAACATCGTATTAAAGGTAACGAAAATATATGAATATTATTGGAAAACATATGTACATCAAATAGATGAAAAAAAAATGATGCCATATTCGTCTCAAAGGTGAGCAACCTTGGGATCGGTCAAATTATCAAAACATTGTTTACAAGCGTAGTTTAGGCACCGATCAGTTCGCGACCAGGCCTCGCTCTTTAAACTACTCATCGTGTATTAAATATTTTTGTAGAAATTAGCTGTAAAATTGGTTTTGTAATTTTACTATTTTGTATTATTAATTAAAGTAGTTTAAACAAAATTATTAGTTTTATTGAAAGCTACTTCAAATTTCAAGCCCGTATTCCCCCCTTTTATTTTTGATTCGCGAGTTTCTGGAGCTGAAAACTTTGATGAATTAAAAAACCAGCCACAAAATTATATATTTTGGTCCTTCCAGCCGGATCCAGGAGCAAGAAAATTAAGAAAAAAGGAGGATTTATTCCAGATTAATTTCTATTAAAACAAAAAAAAAAAGAATATTACATATACATTAAGTGAAGCCCCACCACTGCAGACTCGCGTATAAAAACGCGAACACGAGTTGCTGAGGACGAGTTTTCGCTCCCGATCCAGCAGCTGAACACGATTCTCGAACTTGCTTTCGCAAGTGAGAATCAGCAGAACGTACTCCCGCCTCCATCTTGAGAACTAACTGTAGCATATGAAAATATGCTATAGTTAGTCAGCAGCAAGAAACAGTCCCCGCGCCCTCTGGCGATTGGGACCACATACTAATGTATCGATCTGGTTGGTATTTCAGGAATCAGCAATCCCGCTCAAACCGCCATCTATGGAGAAAAAAAGAAATTAATTTTCGTTAAAAATAATGTTATACTTACCAACAATAAATGTTTTTCTTATATATTTTTCTAAAATTATTTTTTTTCATTTCGTAGATCGTAGCACCTTGAAACACACCCCGACTCCCGAATCCTGGATCCCGACTTCCAGCTATCCCAGCTGGGGGAAAATATCGTTACATGGCGCCCGAACAGGGACGTTTTTAATACATCAATCCCCCCCTTAATCCCGGATTAGTCACCTGAAAAAAAAGAGGTATTAATTAAAATAGTCAATCATGAAAGTCGCCTGGATATACGGTCTAAGGAAGGCGGAATTAGTAAAGGAATTGGAAACACATGGCCTCTTGACAGAGGGTACCCTAACAGTAGCAAGACAAAGACTACTCAAGTACGCCCGAACCAATCCTGAAGCTTTTTCAGACAAGGAGGCCGATCCTACAGACTACAACGAGGAGGAAGACATTTCCCGTGATCTGATGAGCGATCTAACAATAATCACGAACAGGCCCCTCGAGGAACTTGCAGTGAACATGACCTCGACGCCGGTAAAAGCAAAGACTAATCCTGGAAACGAACAAGCAGATGATTGGAAAATCTGCGACATGGTACGAAAATGGAATTGCCACTTCGACGGTAAAAATCCATATGGCTTCATTGAACGCATCGAAGAGTTACGTGAGGTATACCAGCTCACGAATCGCCAAATCCAACGAGCAATACCTGAAGTCCTGAAGGGAGACGCCCTAACCTGGTTCAGAAACCAACCCAAATTTAAAAATTGGGACAATTTTTGCCAGGAATTAAAGAAATTTTTCCTCACAAACGAGGAAAGAGAGGGATTAGCTATTCAAATAGCTAATCGCAAACAAGGTGCGAATGAACCTATTAGAGCCTACGTCATGGCTCTGGGGACATTGATGAGGCGGCAAGGGGACTTAACCAAGGAGGAAAAGATACACCGGCTGCATCAGAACATGCGCGCCGAATATAAACTACATATACCTAGGAGCCTATTAAGGGATGAGAATTCGCTCATCCATGCCGTTGAGGAGATTGATCAGCTACTTAAGGTCACTCTTCGCGGAGGCGGGAGGGTTTTTCCGAAGGGGACAGCCGCTGTAGAGAAAGCTTTTGACTCCGCCTCCCATTGTTGGCGATGCAAGCAAAGGGGACACCGTCGGACCGAGTGCAGGAACAAATTCTGGAAATTCTGTACACAATGCGGGAAGGATGGCGTACTCACCAAGGAATGCCATCCCTACAAGCCGGGAAACGGAAAAGGGACCGTCCCAGAAGCCCTAAAAGGACGTCCCGTAGAAAAAGACACGACGGTCGTCCATTTGTCCAAGTAACAATAGCGGGACGGATTTTTAACGCCCTCGTTGATACAGGGGCCGCTAGCTCGATCATGAGCAAAACCACGTCCGAATGGTGCTAAGACCACGGGTGGGAAACATCCGCCGCGATCTATTACGCCTCTTTGGCTGATGGAACCTTCGCCCCCATGGACCTTTGCGTCACAGGGAAATTCCTGCTCAAAGGGAATCTGAGAACCGTTTCTTTCTTGGTGATGAACACCTTAGAGTATGAGGTTCTCATAGGGATGAGCATCCTAGACGGACTAGACTTGAATATTTCAATAGGCGGGGCAACCCTCTACGCCACGACCAACCGAACTCGGGTGTGCCGAATGGGGCTGCACCCGCTCGAGGATCTCGAGCAGCAAGAGTTGGACGAGATCATAACACAAGAGCAACATTTATCGGAGAATATCAGAGGACCCACCCCTCTGATAAAGCACGAAATTAAACTACTCGACCCAGAACCAATTACACAACGCTATAGGCCGAGGAATCCCGCGATGCAAGCAATCATCGACGCGGAAGTGAACAAAATGGTCGAGGAAGGCGTAGTCGAGGAGTCCTCCAGCCCCTGGAGTTCTTCGATCGTCCTAGCCAAGAAAAAGGACGGAAAATATAGATTTTGCATCGACTATCGTCGCCTAAACCAAGTAAGCGAAAAAGACGCTTACCCCTTGCCTCAAATAAACGCCACCCTCGACAAGTTTCGAGGGGCAAAATACTTATCCACCTTGGACTTAAAGAATGGATACTGGCAGGTGCCATTGACAGAAAACAGCAAACCCCTCACTGCCTTTACGGTACCAAGCAGGGGGCTGCTGCAGTTCACAGTGATGCCTTTCGGTCTTCACTCAGCACCTGCAGTCTTCCAACGACTGGTGGATCGAATAATTACCCCCGAATTAGAGCCTCACGTGTTCTTCTATCTCGACGATATCGTGATAGTGACCCAAAGTTTTGGGCATCACGTAGAGTTAATAAAAGAAGTGATGCTGCGGCTAAGAAAGGCTAAGCTTAAACCCAACTGGGCTAAGTGCCAATTCGGTCGCCGCGAACTTAACTACCTGGGGCACCGCATCTCGGAGGAAGGGATCCAAACCGACCCCGAGAAGATGACGCCATTTTAGCCTTGTCGCCTCCCACAAACATTAAAGAGCTGCGGCGCTTTAATGGAATCATGTCATGGTATCGGAGGTTTGTGCCGAACGTGTCCACGATTACCGCCCCGCTGAACAACTTACTAAAGAAGCGGAAGAAGTGGGAATGGGGGGAATGGAAGCCAAGAATAAAAGAAGACATCTTGGTAAAAACCCATGTACTGTCGCGGAAAATTGACGGAATAAACGCAAAACTAGCACCAAAGTACGAAGGACCTTATTGTATGGTAGAGGCTCTGTCCCCAGTCATTTACCGACTCAGAAATTCGTCCGGCAAGGAAGTTACCGCTCATGTACAGAGTCTAAAACCCTTCTACGAACACAGTAGTTTCTAAGTCTACCACCAGTAAAAAAAAAACGACAGCAACGCCACCCCTACCGCCGCACAGCGGGTATAAAAGCTGGCTCCGAGGCAGGAATACTTCACTTGGAGAGTCAGGAGCCCTCAAGAGCACTCGAGAGCACCCAAAGCCGAAAAATCCAACCAGTTTATAGAATGGAAGGCCTATCAGAACCCGGATACCATCCTCTGGACGAAACCCTGGTCTTCCAGGGTTTCCCGCTGTACCTTATCGTGAAGAGCGGAAAATTCACTTTCAAGGCTAGCGTGGACACGGGCTGCCAGGTCACCCTGGTGAGCCCAGCTCTGTACCAGATATTAAGGAAAGGAGAACTTTCCGAAAAAATATATGGCCCTGCCCAACTGAGAATGGGCCTAACCCTTCCCTACCATGCAGACCGACGGGACCGTCTACCTCAGGATTAGCGTGAAGGGCATAGACGTGCTGCACCGAGCAGCCGTCATTCAAGACCTGCCTTTCCTGATGGTAGCGGGAGCCGACCTAATGGCGATCTTAAATCGCCGTCGAATCGACGAAATCCACCGGAAAGAGCAGGCGGAGGTAGAGCTCTTACGGGAACAGTGGAGGAATCAGCCGGTGGATGAGGGGGTCGGGAGCTCTCCCAATCCTAGCTCTAGCGAGAGCAACAGCACTGACGATTCGTCAGATATACATTTACTAAACTAATAACTTCTAAGTTTATTATTAAGTTAACAGTAAGGTAATCTAGAAGCTAAGATAATTATAAGCACGGTAGCAGTTAAGAAAAACCATAGTATAAGCTAGCTCTTAAAATAATTAATAAACTAATAGATATTAAGTTAGCTAAAAAGATAAGGATTAGGTTAATTATTAAATGTTAAGCCAGTATGTGAGCTAGTTAAGGTAGTACAGGCTAGCCATTAAGGATTCAAAAAAAAAATATATAAAAATATATATATAATAAGAAAAAAATTCTAAAAAGAAAAAAAAAAAAAAAATAAAAAAAAAAAAAAAAAAAAGATATATAAGAGAAACTAGCTAATAATAAAATAGTTAATAAGTTATATATACTTATCTAAAACTAGTTGATAAGATATAACTAAGTAATAAGTTGTGTAGGTTAACCAATAAGTAAATAAAACTAGCTATTAAGTTATATAGAAAACCCATTAATAAACGATAAGATATACAGAAAATCATACATATGGTAGTTAAGTAATATACACTTTCATAATGATTAAGACTATGATTTAAATTTAAGCCCAATCCACTGCTTTCGCAGGGGTTGAACAAAAAAAAAAACAAGAAAGAAGAAGAAAAATAGATTGCAAGAAAACTAATGAAATAAAATTGCATTAGAATGTCAAGTTATTATTCAAAACTTATATTTTACAAGTTTTATATGTAATACAAATCAAAAAAAATTGAGGTTTTAGCATTATATATTCAACCAAACTTAAAATATTCATAACCGATAAAATAATATATATAAATAAAATATATGATGGATATATACTAGATAATAAGGAAACTAGTTAATAAAAAAAAGTAAACAGAAAAAAATATATGGGAAAAGTATATATAAGAAACAGTATAAGGAATACTAAGTAACAAATAGCAAGAAAATATAAGTAATCACTAAGATGCGAAACCAGAAATTAAGAGTAAATATTATAAGAAAAAAAAAATCTCATAAAGTTAATCAGAAGCTAAGTTTTAAAATATTTAAAACACCAATAATATTTAAATTATGATGTTAATTTATAATTTAGAGAACTTTGACATTGTACTTTCCGAAAAGAAAATAAATTTTTAAATTCATATTAGAAAAAAAAACATCCACTGCTTTCGCAGGGATTAAAACAAGAAAGATAAAGGAAAGAAATGCGCATTAAGAAAACATAATGCATGTGTTTAAAAGTTTCAATATACCCACATATGTTTAAAAGGGGAAAAATGGCGAAAATAATAGAAAATGTAGTTAAATCATCACTATCAATGCTATTACTAAAGTTTTATAAAACCATTTTTTTACAATAATTATGAAAGAATACCTTTTCAAAATTTTTTATAAATATAAAGCCATAACCTCCAAGCAAGAAAAAGATCATGCCATTATGTTTCAAATATTTCATCACGATTTCAAAAAAAAAAAACAAAACACATATCTGTAACCATATAATAAATAGCCTGTTACACATTAATAGAAGCAACGAGAACCCTTTAAAAAAAAAAAAAAAAACCTATAAAGAAAAATCCAGAGAGAAGTGCATGACAATTAATAAGTAGGAAATAACGCTGATTTATAACAATAAGAACACGTTTAAAGTAATAACAATGATAAATATAAGTAGCCTCTCAACTGCTTTCGCAGGGAGACTATTGTTCAAAAAAATATAAAATAAGATGCGATAAAATTATGTTAGACAATAAGATACGTTAGATGCGATGCGATAAAATAAGATAACATAACATTAAGGTTGATAAAAAAGAAAAAAAATTAGTTTTTTTTCTTTTAAACAAAAATGAAAAGGAGCTGTAGTCATTCAGCAAAAGACATATTGGGAAGGTATCAAGGAGGTTAAGTTAACCTCAAACCATGACATGACAAGAGCAGACGACTCAAGAAGGCTAAGATAACTTCAAAACCAGCATGATGTCATGTAAGTCCCAAAACCTAACCTTCTGAAGTATGAATATGTATCTACATAATAATATGTAAAATACATATGTCTCATGACAGCTGCCCTAGGGGATCGAGGCCTGATCCCTGGCAAAAGCAATCATGAGAATGAAAAGAATCACTCCTCCAGTGAATTCTTTTATGAGGTTGACGCTTCCTTGGCAGCCAGAGCAGACTGGTGGAAGTGTTTGACTGGGGGTGCAGGGACCCGGGTCGAGTCCCTGTAACAAACAAATCCCAAAGCTGGACCTCTGTCTCACTAGGCTCGACAAAAGAGCAACACCATTCAGGGACACCGTTGAGTTTTCCCCGTAGATGCATTGCCCCGGTTTTGGTAAGCAGGCCAGAACTACCGTTGAACGATTACTCAAAGCGAGACAGGAGGAAATACCGTCGCCCACCAGAAGGAGAAGTCCTAGCCAAGACTTCGTCCTTACGAATTCTTTTGATATTTGCAAACCAAAAGAAACCAAGAATTTGTTTGAAAAATAACAAAACAGGAAATTGCTTGAAATACAGCAACTCAAATAGGTTGTTTGAAACAGAACAACTCTGAGGATAATTTGCTCAAAACACAGCAAAACCAAGAAACAATGTACTCGAAAAATAGAAAATCCGGATGTTAATTCACCTCAAAATACAGAAGACAATTTGCTCAAACCGCTTGAAAGCTAGCATAATAATCCCACACACAGAAGTTAATAATTAGTTAAATGATTAAATACAAAGCAAAATAATAATACAAGGCTCGCATCCAAGAATATATTGAGCTTAACATGCATCTGCAAAGTCTATGAAGTTTTCCATGGTAAACTCAAGATTTTTTGACAGCTAACCTCAAAAGAAATGTAACAAATCTGTCAAAACCAATAATACCAGAACAACTATTGAAGTCCGTTGGAAATATTCTGTGAGTTAATTTAAATATGTTAAAAAAGATTTTAAATGGCAAGACTCGGGCCAAGTATTTGATACCTAAAAAAAAGGGGGGAATTTATTAAGAAGTTTTCCTTACCAAGGTAACTAATAACATTTGCTACTAAGAAATTATGAACAATTAATAAAAGAAAAAAAAAACAAAGCATGCAAGTATAATTACTTATAAATCCTCTTTTAGCATTTTCTAAGAAAAAAAGAGAGGAAAGATTTTTCCACTTAAAACTCGTACATTTCCTGGAGATAAAAGATAAGGGACCTAAAACAAAGAAAGGATTGTATGAAAAAAAAAAAAAGAGAAGAGAGAAGGAAAATGTAAGAGAGAAAGAAAATGTAAAAGAAAAAAAAAATGTCTTATATATAAAGGATATGGGCCTATGTAACCCGATTTTTAAAACCAAATCAAATCTTTTTCTTATCAGCATGAAACTCCTGGAAACCCCCGCCAAGCTGGGAAGTAATTTAAGCCAAGAGGAAAAGCAGTGAACCAAAAAGCAAATCATTCTTTTGTGGGTTGTTGAGCAAGCGTGAAATAAGAAATAAAGTGTCATGGATTCGCCACCATCCTCAGCCTCCTCCTCTCCTGCCATCTCCCTATACGCCTCCTCCTTGTCCTCTCCTCCTAGAAAAAGTAATCCTGTGATCCCCGTATAAAAGAAACCCGAGCCTAACCCATCAACCCCAACATCCTCCAGGCCTCAGCCCACCGCAACACCCAGGAAGGGATTCACCATCCCCAGGAAGAAGTGTGTCCGCATAGAGACACTACTAGCCGGTATTGGGCTACGCAAGCCCACCAGGCCCATGAAGATGGCACGACTCTTCGCAAAAGGGCCCAGCCAACCAGACATCCATCCGGTACCAAGCACCAGCACCACCAACGTACCTCAACCAGCCAGTAGACGGGTGCAACTTCCCAGCAAGTCAAACCTAAGGAAGAGATGGGGCCTCCTGGCACCAACCCCTTCCCCGCTGAGGCAAATCAACAACCTACAGCCCTAACAACAGTGGGCATTGCCTCGGGTGGCGATGGTCCAGAATGTCTCCGGGTTGAAGTTGGAAGAGTGCGAGGAGAAGCTGCTCCCGGACGGCTCCGTGGCGTTGGTGCCCCGCGGAAGACGCCGTTTTACCCTCATCCGCAACGGGCATAAGCAGCAGCTTCGCCTGACGGACGCCAGGGATGTTTATTGGATGTCTCAGGGACATCCTGGGGTAAGCACTATTTCACTTTCACTATTTAACCCACCATACAGAAGCGCATGAAAAGCAAAAAAAAAAAAAAAAAAAAAAGCAGGGGGGGAGTGTGAGGTCGTGGAAAATTCGAGAAGCCACGACCTTCTGCGACGCGGTTGCTCAAGTGACTGAGCCAGAAGCGACGCTCACGCCCCTCGCGGCCCCCGCTATAACCTCCGCGATAAACACGGCCGGGAATGCTCGCGCAACAAAATCGCGCACTTTCGTGGGCGAGTCTGCCCCACCACTGCAGACTCGCGTATAAAAACGCGAACGCGAGTTGCTGAGGACGAGTTTTTGCTCCCGATCCAGCAGCTGAACACGATTCTCGAACTTGCTTTCGCAAGTGAGAATCAGCAGAACGTGCTCCCGCCGCCATCTTGAGAACTAACTGTAGCATATGAAAATATGCTATAGTTAGTCAGCAGCAAGAAACAGTCCCCGCGCCCTCTGGCGATTGGGACCACATACTAATGTATCGATCTGGTTGGTATTTCAGGAATCAGCAATCCCGCTCAAACCGCCATCTATGGAGAAAAAAAGAAATTAATTTTCGTTAAAAATAGTGTTATACTTACCAACAATAAATGTTTTTCTTATATATTTTTCTAAAATTGCTTTTTTTCATTTCGTAGATTGTAGCACCTTGAAACACACCCCCACTCCCGAATTCTGGAATCCCGACTTCCAGCTATCCCAGCTGGGGGAAAATATCGTTACAATAATAATAATATGTCACTTCTCAATTAAGCAATACAGTGCGTATTAATCTTTTTATTTGCCACAATCGGCATTATAGCTATAATCCCCAAAATAACAAAATAAAAGTTGAGGACATTGTTGTTAATTTCCTGTTCTACTTCATGTTAACTCTCACTCGAATTTGTTTGACCGGAAATTCGACATTATTTCAATTTGTGTTTCTGGATTACTCTAGAAACACAATCTAACAACACATTCTGGAGTAATAAATTAAGCACTCATTGATCCTTTCATATTCAAGTCATTTTACTAATTTAATTATAAGGCGGACTCACGAATTGACTCTACATGGTGGGTCTCAACTCACCCTGATTACAATCAGAAGGGAGTATTGGATTTTGAGAGGTACGCAAGTTGTGAGGAAAGAAATTAATAAATGCCTTAAATGTAAACGTTACAGTGGAAAACCCATGACTAAACGAATGAGTGATCTGCCCCCCTATCGATCCACTTTGAATGCCCCATTCTTACACACTGGTGTTGATTACGCTGGCCCATTTTCAGTACGCTTATCTAAAGCTCGAGGCAATGCTACTTATAAAGGCTATTTGGTTGTTTTTATTTGTATGAGTACTAGGGCAGTACACCTAGAAATGGCCGAAGACTATTCATGTGAAGCCTTCATCGCAGCACTTCAACGATTCGTTTCAAGAAGAGGTCGTTGTTCAGATTTGTACTGTGATAGAGGGACTAATTTTGTCGGGGCAGATCGAGAATTAAGATCTATAGTTGATAACCTACTCCAATCTGATATTTTGGCACGTAAACTAAGTGACATTGAAATTAATTTTCACTTTAATCCTCCTGCTGCCCCTCACTTTGGTGGCATTTGGGAAGCAGCAGTAAAAAGCGCTAAACATCACATTAGACGTATCATTGGAGAGCAAGTATTAACTTTTGTTGAATATTCGATCTTGTTTTGTAAAGTGGAAGCTTGTTTGAATTCAAGACCACTAGCTCCGTTGAACGACGACAGCAGTGATTCGGACCCGCTCACTCCTACTCATTTTTTAATTCAGAGACCGTTCTTCCTTATAGCATAACCATTTATGCCTCATCCAACGTTATCCCCGATGAAAAGGTGGAAACTAGTCACACATATATTCCAGAAAATTTGGAAAAGATGGTCGCAAGAGGTGATAACACACTACCAAGTTCGCAGTAAATGGACTAAGCCCACCCGATCGTTGCAAGAAGGTGATTTAGTCCTTATCAAAACCGAATCAACTCCGCCAGGTACATGGCCATTGGGTCGGATAATTAGAGTCTTTCCAGGGCCTGACTCTCTAGTCAGACAAGCGGAGGTTCGTACTGATAGAAACATACTTAGAAGACCTATAAGTAAACTCATATTATTGAAAGAAAATTGCGAACTAGGATATTAATTCTCTAATTTTTTTGTCTCAAAATTGTAATTCTATTTATTTATTAATTCATTTGTAAATGCAAATGAATTAACGGGGGGAGAATGTTAGAAAACATATGTACATCAAATAGATGAAAAAAAATGATGCCATATTCGTCTCAAAGGTGAGCCACCTTGGGATCGGTCAAATTATCAAAACATTGTTTACAAGCGTAGTTTAGGCACCGATCAGTTCGCGACCAGGCCTCGCTCTTTAAACTACTCATCGTGTATTAAATATTTTTGTAGAAATTAGCTGTAAAATTGGTTTTGTAATTTTACTATTTTGTATTATTAATTAAAGTAGTTTAAACAAAATTATTAGTTTTATTGAAAGCTACTTCAAATTTCAAGCCCGTATTCCCCCCTTTTATTTTTGATTCGCGAGTTTCTGGAGCTGAAAACTTTGGTGAATTAAAAAACCAGCCACAAAATTATATATTTTGGTCCTTCCAGCCGGATCCAGGAGCAAGCAAATTAAGAAAAAAGGAGGATTTATTCCAGATTAATTTCTATTAAAATTTCTACAAAAGTTGTTAAAAATACTAAGTTTGTTTTAAAAGTTTCATTGTGTAATATGTTTATAACTTTATAAAACATTGTACTGTAGAATCGATTTTGAATTTCCACCTCGAGAAATTCAAAGAAACTGTCTATCTAATTATTTTATTAAATTAGTCCAGAAACGTTAAGAGGATCAATGGTAGACGATCAAAACGGCGATAATATTTTTAAGTAGTACGATACAATCAAGTATATTAGAGCATTTATGGCGTCAATGTATGTTGTCATGGATCGTGGGAATAGTTGAGTCCATTGTAAAGCTTCTTGCATATATTACGAATTTGGATTTAAAGCGCATTTGATCTAATTTTTATGATTTTAGAATGTCATTAGACATGAAATATACTAATGTTTAATGGAAATATGGAAGACGTATAAAATTTCGAATATATAAGTCCAACGATTAATTTAATTTTTGACAGTTGATTAATTTCGTATAGATCAATTTAATGTACAAGTAATTATTTTTGAAAAACTTCAATAATTCCAAATACTTAGTGCCAACATTTAAGAAATTTGAATATTATGACATTTATTAAAGTAATATTAATAAATTGCTTAATCAAATTCTATATGTGGTCAGTTTTATTGTTTGCAAGTAAACCAGTTGTAAAAATTCAATGATTAATCAAATACATACACACGCACACATATATATTTAATATTATATTGATACATTAACGATTTTATGTGTATAATATATGAATTGAATAAGATTTAATAAAATATTATCCTTAATTTTGTACCAAATAAATATCAAAGTATTATTTTAGTTTTTATAGTAGTAATTCTGATTCAAATCATTCATGCATCTTTAATATGATTTGAACAAGCATTTGAAAGTCATAAAAGCAGAAGTTATTAAATATGACATGATTTTGTTTGCAAGCATAAAAATTTATAGGTACATGAACAAATAGTTTATTATTTTTCTTTATAAATCAGCGGAATCATTCGCTAATCTGCCTAGTATGACGATACCGAATATATTATAACGAGGAATATATAATACCGAATATGTAATCAATATCCAGTTTTCTTTTAATTTTTGGAGTGTAATTTTGCTTAGTTTCGTCTTATATAAAGTCTGATTAAATGAAGCAGTTCGAGTCATTGTTCCCGAACTTCGGTGGAATTATTGATAGTAAGACTTGATGTTATATCAATAGATATAGACTCCCCAATAATTTGTTTATTATGTACACAAATCATCCGTGTCTTTAAATACGTAGTTTGTATGATAGATAATTACTGTTTAAGCATAAAATATTTTAACGAATGGTTTTCGAATCAAAAATTCAAGTGTCATGACATAAGATGATAGTTTTATGTATAACATCAATGGTAGGTGTAAGAATAAAGAAGAATACTCTTTTCATTGTATCTCTTACTTTTCCACATACAGTCACAATACTTAAATTGTTGTAGAGATGAATAAAATAAAAATTTAAGACTCTAAATAAAGAGTAAACGAGGCAATGAAGCTGTTGGATGTAAATTTACAGGTGTAGACGGTAATTTGGATATCGAAGGGTGGTGTAATGAGTTTTTTATCTGCATGTTCACCTTTTCAAGGAGAAGAAGAATGTGTCTCTTTGGGTAGCGTATCGACACGTAGGTACCGATCGTCCTAGGGGGTGGTCCAGGGTTTGGACTCCTGTAACTTCCCCCGCCCTCTCGGAGGTGGGGTGGTGGTGGTGCTTCACGCGTGCTACTGCCAGTGCCGAGAGGGAAGGAGAAAGTGCCAGTCTCTTTCTCACACTAGCCCGGGGAGACTCTGCACTCCTCAGTCTCGCTCGAGCCTCGCATCGAGCAACTTCGAGCTTGTGTTTGTTTCTCTTTTGCCGCGAATTTAGAGAACCTCCGTTTCCTCCGTCGTGAGTGAAAGGACCGCTTTTTATTTTAACTTTTATTCTTAAATCGAACTTCGTGTCTTGTAAGTGATGATGAGGATTGCAATGATACAGTCAGTTTATGAAGATTTTATATGCAGTTACGATGTTCAGAAGCTCAAACACTTAAAGGCAAATCTACTGTACAATTAATTACTAAGTACTATGCAATACACACATATACTTTGTATTAGTTCCAAAGTTTTGAAAATTTATAAGAAATATTCCCTCAAAGTTCTCAAATTGAAAGGGAACTAGTTAAAACCAAGTGCAATTGTCTCTTAATACGTGCAAAAACAACTCTCCGGTAATTGTTTGGTAATTATGTATCAACCATTTATGCACGTTAAAAATTGCACGAAGTCGGAGATCTAATTAATATCCAAGTATATTTTAGTCGAATTATAAAAAGGATACAGGGAGGGCAACACGTGCTTTCTCAGTTAATTGCCGGCAAAAATACAGCGTGTGTATAATATATTATTTGCCGTTCTCCCAACTTTCTCGCTTTTGACAAAAGTAAGGACTCAATGACTGTGAAGAGAACCCAGGGGATCGCATTTCAAAAACTCGTACTCTTCTGAGTTTTTACTAATGCATAATATGCATCTACCTATGAATTTGTACCTGTTAAATATAGATGAAGAATAGTGAGAAGGTTTTTGGTGGAGACGCAAAGTAACGTTAACATTCCTCCAGTCTTCCTTTGGGTAAGCGATTTCCTACCGCTGTTACACACTTTCCCCTATTCGTATGCTTGCGTGTACTCATGGATAATTTACGTATTTATGTGTACGAACATTCGCCCCTTCTACGTACGTACGTGTGTGTGTGTGTACGAAAGTAAGTGCATGCGTAGTTACGCAGAGCAGGGTTCGTTGTGATATGTTCGGTCGAGCAAATTTAACGAGTTTCTCGATGTGTACTCTAATTAAAATGATACCTGTCTATATTTTTGTACTTACTACGAATGTACATGTATTTTATTTGGGAATGTAAAGGGTTTATTTTTTATGGTTTTAGTTTGTTCTTTCATTTCTCGTACTTTATTTAAGGATGGACCAAGAAATTTTATTTTGCGAGAATTTTTTATATTAGTTTCTAATGGTTTTATCTATTTTCATGTAATTATCATGATTTTAATGAAAATAAATTAAATGCTAATTTTATTTTAAGTAAGTTGTAGCTGATACAAAAATGATAAAACTGACGATACTGAGTATAATGAACTTTTATTTCTAATAAAATATTTAAATATATAAATCACTGAGTTTTCTTTAATTACTTATTTAATAAACAGAATTTTGTTGAAAAACAATATGGATTTAATAATTTTATAATTATGAAAATAGTTTTTTGCAATAACATAATCTTGAAGAATTATAATCATTTTTTAATATATTAATGATAATAAATCAAAAATATAATAACTTGTAAATCAATAGATTTTATAATAATGGAAACCAATATTATTCAGTAATTATTAAATATTATTTAAAATAAAAAGATTGACTTAAAAAATAATTGTATAATTTATATGGGCTAAAAGCTAATAATCTAAAATAATAATTTTAATTTTTAAACACTTGTTTTTTTTCTATTTATTTAAGGTTTCATCAAAAAACATTAATTTTAATATTTTTATAGATTATTTAATAAATAATTGAATTATTTATTATTATTAATTACTTTTGTTCACAATTATTTCAAATATATTTAATATAATTAGTATTTCAAAATATTTCTTTTGAAATGCAAAAAATATTTAGTTTTCATCACTAAAAATTATAGGAAATGTTTTGATCAGATTGCATTATTAATAACCGTATAAAAAGTATTAAAATTATAGCATGAATTAAAATAGAGCTAATTTTACATGATTTTCTGTATACTTAATATAGTTAAAATATTTGTATTTAAATTAGACCAAATTATAAATAAAAAAGAAAGCTTTAAACTTGTTTTATACTTTCTTAAAATAAATTAAAAATTAAATAAAAATGAGTATTAGAATAAATAAATATCGAATATCTTTGATAAAAAAAAAAAATACAATGTAATTTAATTGTATTGATTGTTTTAGATGCTTTAGATAGCATTTAAATGCTTTTCATATTGTTTCAAGTAATTGCAAGTATATGGTGTGTAAAAATGAATTTAGATTACAATGGATTTTATTCTTCAAATCAATAAAACTGTATTTGTATTTAATGTAATAAGAATTTGAAAGTGCACTATCATACTTTAAATTGCTATCGCATTCCTTCGAAAATTTTTTAATTCGGCCTTTGCTATTTAACATAATACCCAAAATCCAAAAGTACATCAACGTGTCATTATAACGGTAAGTACATTATGTTTTTAGATAATCCATCAATTTTTATTACTTGTAATCAAAGATCAATCGAGTAGAAAAAATTGTGAAATTGTACGGGTAAATTACGAAGAATAATATAGTATAGAATTTTGTATGCATATAAGAATATAACCTTGGTTTTCAATTACTATTGAATATAAATACGATTTATTGATACATAATTAAAAAAAATCATGGATCGAGTTATTAACAGTAACAAAAAAACAAAACAATTAATTTGAAAATAGTTTTTAAAAAAACCTTACACATTATTTAAAAATATATTAAATCAATTATTAGCATTAAAATTCATATTATATTTAAAAAATGATGAATTCATTTTATTTATATTCATGCGTTGAAAAATTATTTTAAATATCTTGTTCACAAAGAAATTAATAATAATGAATTGCTCACTCGACCATTAATAAAATAAAATTCATTTCTGATCTGTAAATGAATGCGGATCATTTTTACTTTTATGAAACATAATAAATGTGAATACTCGTAAACTTGATTTTATATAATATCTTTTGTTTATCATTATAACTGTCAGAATTATGAGCACCAATTTATTAAAATTTATTGTTCATCAATTACATGTATGATGGGCATTTAAATATTTATTTTTAGAAGAAAATTCTCAAGCTTTCTAAAGTCATAATCTAATTTTCACAATTATTTAATAATATTATGATTATTTTAAAATAAATTTATGAAAAACGAGGGCTAATTGAATAATTGTATGGGAGTCTAGGATAATGACTAAACATATTTTCGCCGTTTTATTAACGAGTAAATATAAGAAAGGTAAATGTAAAGAACGACATTGGACATGTAAATAGTGTACCATTAAAAGAAGAAATCGATAACGGAAAAACGCAGATTATTTTAAAAAGATGAGATTGGAAGGTGCAAATTCAAAGAAAAGATGTTTCAGACGATGAGGGTGAGAATTTGTATGGAAAATGAAGGCTCGAAAAAAGTGAAGTAAAATTTCTATATAAAGGAAAAACGTAAAAAAAGGCAAAAACTGTTGGGGAAGATAGAGTGTCAGCGAAGCCTGTACCAACATCCTGAGAGATTTACCATTTACTTTTGGACGAAAAGTTGGTAGTTCGCCTGTGTATGGTTTTTTTATCCTTGGTTGTCATTATCATTCTCCGCATGCAGTATCTAGAACATTAGCCTCCCCCCCGTGGATACTGTTCGAAAATTACGTCACGCGTCTCGTCTCGAGGATTAGCGTTCAGTTGTATATTATGACTCTGGCAAACCCGATATCCTGAGTTATTAACCTGGACCGAACTTGGCTCAGTCTTGGCTGGGAATTGGATGCGGAGGTAATTATATAAGACATGTTCGTTGACGAATTAAGATGACATTTTTTTTGCACACAATGGGCGAGGGATCTCGAAGGAGCTTATTAATCTGGATTTCCTGGCGTTTTCCGAGGGAGCAACGTCTCCTCTTAAATTTATTTAGAAAATAAATTATTTATAAAAGATGTGTCCGGGCTTTGCGCTGATATTTTTGGCTTATAAATATTGAAAATAGAAAATTTAATTTTTTGGCTCTGTGATGTTGTTTTATAGCCGGGGAAATTTACAATGTTTTACAGATAAAAGGCTCCATTTTTTGTGCCTTACGGCTTAGTTTAAAAGTTGCACATCATGCACGTCAAATTTTTGTTTGAAAAAACGATTAACGTCAAAAGATAAAAAATTTTTACATAAACATGAAGAATAATCATCCGCTTTTATTTTAAACGTACATTTACCATTTAGTAATGTATAAAGAAGGCGCTTAAGCTTTACTCAAGTTATATAGAAAAATACTAGTTCTTTAAAAATATTTATTTATATTCAGTGAAGGGAATAAGTTTTTAAGGGAAAATATTATAAATTATATTTTTTCAGTTAAAATACTCTGTAAATTGTATACTTTATCTATTTGTGAAACAACTCGTATAACTATAAATGTTTTATGGGTCGAAAATCGATACCGGAAACTTTTGTGGAACGTTAAAGTGAATATAATGAAATATTCAGCATCAATCACTTATAAAAATATTTAAAAACTACAGAAAAGTAAAGTAATTAAATATTAAATAAATAATGCAAAGTAGATTTCATGACCTACTTACTTCATTACTACATTACTGATTCATTACTTAAAGCATACACTGATAATTTGGATTGGCATTTAAAAATCAATTGACAAACAAAAGCTTTATAATGTACATTTCTGTAATTTTTTTAAGGATTTTGTGGATTTTCTAAAAAAAGGACCTCAGAAAAATATAAACGGATAGCATATAGAAAACACGGGAAACACGTATTTCAGAAATTAGGCAGCTACAAAAATTAAAAATCCCATACCTCCCGTAAGCAGCAGACTGGTGTTGAATATGTGACATGATTAAGGTACAGTTGTCTTTTTTTTAACAGACTCAATGTAGAAAATGTTTATCTGCATCAAATTTCGAATAATGTTTGTACCTCTGCATTTTTTTTCTAAAATTTCTCTTTTTTTTGGCTCATTGATTCTATTTTATGATGCATTTTATATCTTAAACATATACGGAAGAAATAATGAGAACGTATTTTATAAACATCACTGGTTAAAAAAAAAATATATTATACAGAATTAACATTGAAATTTCATATCAATGTAAATTTTAATGATCTTATATTCATATTATAAATTATATATGAGAATACAACTTTTCCGGAACAAATCCTCCTTTTCAGTTTTAGTTAATCTATATGATTTAGTACAAGTTTTTAGATATTAAATAATATGTTAACGTATTATACAAACTTAATATATTACTGTAAATCATATAGTTAAAATAAATCTATAAAATACATTATTATCTTTAATAAACTAAACACTATATTTCAAACTTAGTTTACATAATAATGATAGCATTTTACAAATATATTATGTACTTATGATAACATAAACTTTTCATTTCAAAGTAATAAAGATAGTTTATGACAAATAGTTGTGTGTTCAAAAAATTGAAACGTGTGTATGTATTATTATGTGTATATAATGCTTATTATTTTAATATTAATTATATGAAACAAGCAATAATTTAATATTAGAATTACCTATTACATTGAATATAAAATAATAATAAAAATAAATAAGTTTTTTATTTATTTCAATGTGACTGCCAAAGAAAAATTTTTATTACATCATGTAAGATTACTTTTATAACAAAATTCATACAATAATACATAGTAAAAAATTCTATATTAGTTATTTTAAGAAATTATTATGATATTATTGTAATACTAATTATAATACTAATAATATAATAATTATGATAAAAATCACGGTGTTGTTCTTGGTATTTTTAAATTATCATATTTTAAAATATGTGATCGATTATATTTTTGAAATTTTAATTCTTTTAAAATAAAAATTATATTTTAAGAATTCCTTAATAATATTATCTTTAAAAATTACAACAAATATTTCTCAGAAAGATATTTACTTAAAAAAAAAAATTTTAAGCTATCTTAATAACACAAATGGCAATACATTAATCCATCACAAATGTACACATATAAAATATTTAAAAAAAAATTAAGTAACTTTTATAATTATAATAAGAAAATTGTGAATACAAAGACTTTTTTTATTTCTTGTATTATTATTAAAGTTGGTATGGTTACCTACCTGTCACGCTTAATACGTTTTTTTTGAGAGAGTGACATAAATTTTTTGTACTTTGAGTAATATTTCTGTATAGTAAAAATTACATAATTCACTATTTATATGAATTTTTGTAAAAGTATTAAAGATTATTTTTGATGATTAGTATTTTTTGAGATATTATCAATGTGTTAAAAGAAAAAAAAATAATTAAAAATAAAAATAAGTTAACTGAAATGAAAAAGTTTTAAAAATTATTCATCTTTTAAGATAATCCATATTCTAATGAAATTGTTTAATATATTTGATATGCTATAACTTATTTATATGAATTAGAATTAAAACAAAATTCATCGAGTGATATTTACTGCTTTAATAAAAAAATATAATTTTTTATACATTATTTTTATAAGTGTTTCATAAAAAAAAAAAATTATAAATAGAACAGAGATTTGTGAATTTTAAATAGAATTCATCGAAGACTCCTTTGTTTATTCAAAATATTTGAAGAAATATTCTACACTGTAATATTTTTCTATTTAACACATATTTATGAATTTTTAAATATTAGATTATAAAAAATCATAAAAACAATTTTTTTCAATGGATATAATAAAGATGATATCACTTTTCCAAACTTAAAGCGAAATTGCTGAAGGATTTTTCCATTTCTTATTCTATCAGAAAATTATATTAGCGTAACTGAAGAATATTCAAGACATAAAATGAGATTGAAGTAAGAATAAATATTTTTCAAGAAAATTAAAAATTCTACACTATTTTCTTTTAATCCACGATAGAATATATTTTGTATAGTATATCGTATGCAATAATAGTAGATATCTAAAATAGAAATTTTTTTTATATATTTATTTATTACATTTTTTAAATAAACTCAAATTTACAATTTTTGTATTTATTTTTTACTTTTTAATTTATGTTTAATATCAAAATCATTATTTTGTATAACTCATTATAAAATTATGCGCTTTATATATTTTACAAAATAAAAAGTTTGAATCGAGTACGTGGGCATACATATAATGTTGATGTATAACACAACTGTAGGCCGCATTTTAAAATCGTTCAAATAAAATAAAAAGAGACGGATCATTCCAAAACAAATTCTTTTGTAATAAAAACATAATTTTTGTATTTAAACATACGCAACAAAATGAAAATATCTATCTGTACGTGCTTTTGATTGCATATTTGTTCATTTGTGACAACATTGGTATTAAGTTGGCTGGACACAAGCAATTTGACCGAGTCCTAGACCTTACAGTATGAAGTTGAATCTGTTGTTCTCTGAATTACAAAGAAGCCCTCACCCAATTTCTCCTCATCATTTCTATTTTTAATTGGGTATGGATTACCTAAAATGATGTATACTGGTAATGATAAACATACCTACACAATCTCTCATAACAGAGTGTACTCGTCAGTGAATTGTTCAACAAAAATTCTATGAGAACATTGATATTTGTTCGATTTGATCTGGACCAAATTGATGAACTTTTTTCGAATTGAAAAAATATTTATTAGGTATTTTTACAAATCGTCATTCTTACAAATGAACTGTATATATTCATAGGAAGTATCAATTCTCTAAAATAAATATAAAAAAAAATTTAATTTCTTTAAATATAAAAACATATTTCATTATCAGTTATATATTATTTACTACATATTTTATCAGTCCTTATTACAATAAACTTTATAATTTTATTTTTATTATACTTTCACTACTACTTTTTTAAATATTATTTTTAAGTACATCGTAAAAAACTATTTCGAATTCTGTGTTGTAGTTGAATAAAAATAATAACACAAAACTCTTATTTTCATAATAAATATTTTAATAGTAGCATTTTCAAAATTATTTAAATTTTTGAATTTACATCATTTTCTCTTTAATCTTTAATAGAAAATTTAAGAATTTATTAAATTAAAGATTAACCAATATAAAAAAACAACGTTCACAATAATTTGACTGAAAATAATGAAATACATAGTGCATCCACGAAGTATCGAGATTTTTTTTTATTTTGTGCCTATTCATCGTAGAAATTCGGAATAGGTCTTAAAATGTCGATAAAATCTTTCCGCATTTGTCCTTTTTTTGGTTTTGTTTTTTGATAATTAGGCGCAGCAGGATTTAACTTCGCGTGAAGGGTGTTTTTCAAATTTTTGACACGGCGCGCTGAAGCGATTAGCGGAAAACCACTACGCGAGAATGTTTTGTTCAAAGTTTATAAAAAAAAAATTCTTACCTTTCATTTTTGAAAAATGATTTATTGGTGGACTTATAAACAGGGTAAAATAAAAATTTTAAATTCTTCAAAATAATTTCCTCCTGTATCAACACATTTTTGAAGGTGTATTTTTGAAATTTCAAAGGCATCTTCAAACTCTTCAGCTTTGATGTTTTTCAAAAATTTTCATATTTATAAATTTTTTTGCACTATATTGTACACTGTAGATAACTTTAAGTTCAGTTTTTCCACGATTATTCTAATCATTAATCGACGATCTGAATTTAAAATTTTTAACACGCGCCGGGTGTTCCTAACCATTCGAAAGGTTTTTGGGCGCCCAGATCGAGGCTCGTCGATGATTTTTTCTTGACCTTCTTTAAAAGCTCTGTGCCATTTTCCACATTGCGATTATGACATACAATTATGTCCATATGCTTCTTGTAATATTTTATACGTTTCTACATTGTTTTTTTTAATTGCAAATAAATTTTATCACGTAACGCTATTAGAGTAGTCGCTCCATGGCGCCGTGTCAAAAAACTGAAAAACACCCTTCGCGCGAAGTTAAATCCTGCCACGCCTAATTATCGAAAAGCAAAACCAAAAAAAGACAAATGCGGAAAGAGTTTATCGACATTTTAAGACCTATTCCGAATTTCTACGATGAATAGGCGAAAAATGAAAAAAAACTCGATACTTCGTGGATGCACCATGTATCTACACAAAATTAGAAACTTTTGTTAAAACCATTTACTTTTATACAAAATCGATACTCTTACCTATTTTTAAATATTCACTATCGTATAACTGATAAAGTGAAAGATAATTTTCTTTTTTTTTTATTTAATAACAAATCATTACATTTTATCTGCATAGTGAACAGACAATTTAGAGCGTTTAAAACAGAAATCCTTAGAAAAATAATTATATTTTTTAAACTGTGAAACTGTATATAGGTAATATGGTGGATAAGATTAAATTTCGTTAATCTTAAAAACGTAATTGTTGCAAAAATATTTTTATATTGTAAATATAAAAACGATTATTGAATTATATTAAAATTCAAATATAAAATTGCATGTAAAAAATTAAGACATATTTTATTTAATTAAAAATATATATGAGTATAGTATTTGTATAAAATTAGCTTTTTATGTAATCCATTGTCAGTTACGAAAATAATAATATCTGTAAAGAATATGGATAATATAATAAGTTGAATCAATATAATTAATTTCAAAATATTTAAAAAATTGTATTCTACGTAAAATCATTAAGAAGCCGAATGGCAGAACAGCGGCTCATATCAACTTTTTTTTTTAAGCTAATGCAAAATAAGGGTACATTGATAAATAAAGTTTCACAAGATCATATCATCATAGAGAAAGAAGTAAAAAGGGTATTATTAGTTCTCCACATTACGTATACAATTTTGCCGAGTAAATTTGCATCTCTTGGACATTTTAAATAAACGCAGAATATTTTACTATTTGTTTACATATTTATTTAAATAATGTGTTCCCACGTTTTTTTATTTATTTTTCTTATTATATTTTTTTTACAAAAAAACAAACAACATAAAAATAATATTGTTTTTGTAATAGATTTTTTTCGTAGTTTCGAATCCTCACTACTTCGCGGGTCTCTATCCGTTTTCTCCGCCTCTCTCTCCTGTGTTTTTCAGATCTCGACCTATAAGAAATAATCGATAATATTTCTTATTTTGATTGTATTGTTGGATTAATGACCTTCTTGTTATGACGGGATAATCATAGCCCGCAATAATAGAAGGATAACATGACCGTCAGAGTCCTTGTTATGACAGGTTGGTTTCAGTCAACGGTCTTTAATAATTATGTCAACTGCAATACTTTTGTTATGACAAAGTATGCAGAGACAAATGCGCTTATAGATCGAAGGAAATCGGGGTAATTAAAATTCGTGTAAGCATGAGATTTTAATTTCCGTATTATTCAGCAAAAAATTTAAGGTGTAAATCGTGCACTAATTTATCTTAAATTTTCTTTACTTGGATTTTCCTTCACAGTTTTTCCTCTCGTATGATCACCAGAACAAATTATTATTAAAAAAAACCCAGTCCATAGGCTCATATGCTCGCGTTTATATTGCTGAGACACTATTTTAATATTAGCTAGTGCTCTCCCTGATGGGAGGTCGCTGACTATTATTTTTTAAACAGTTGGGGCCGGATTTTTTAGTTGTCTCGTATCGGTGTGATTTTTATTCGCCAATTTTAAATGGTTACCGGTGCTCCTTTTAAAATTGGCGAATCGGTAAATTCGCGTGTTTACGCGATCATTAACCTTTTGTCGACGCGAGGACTTTTAGGGTTCACATGCGTGTTGAGTGGTTAGTTTCCGAACGCCAATGGAAACTAAGCTAGCAAGTGTCATTGCATCATTATAATTAAAAAATAACATATTACTTAAATATCTAATTGAAAAAATATCGTTATATTATGTGGACTATAAGAATATAACGATATTGTTAATTGTTGGATTATTGGAAGTTGAGGGATGGATGAAAATAAGAAAGCATCTTTTGACAAACCGCAAATTGAAACACTTTATTCACCACAATGCACAATTTTACACCAAAGTACAGCTACGGTGTCAGAGTGTCTGACTCATAGATTTGTTCTCTCGCGCAATTAGGCCTTACAAATTAGCCCCGCCCCTCGCGACTCGATTTTCGTTTGTTTATTCCCCGAATCAAGGGATGGTTGGATCCATTGTCTCAACCGTTACAACATCTCGAACCTTCTGATCACGCAATTTTCCCGCCCCGCGTCTGCGTACATACATTTCACACATTACCTTTGGCATAAAAAACTTCCGGCTTGCCGGCGGAAGAAAAAGCCAAAACAAACTAAGTACATCACCCTTGAGAATGTATACAATATGTATTGAAATACGGCGGTACGTTTTCGTCTCCGGAAAGTTTTAGAAAAGCCAAAAGGATAGTTTTACATGCAGCGCGAGAGAAACGAGAGTAGTGGAGCAAGAGAGACAGACATAGGGAAGTTACAGGACTTGGCCGAGTTATGCACACGAGAGAGAGAGAGAGAGAGAGAGAGAGAGAGACAGAGAGAGAAATGATAAGGAAACGTCCACGAGTACGCCTTCTCGCTCATGCACACACATTGTCACACATACCGACTCCCTCCCCGTTCACACAATCGGCGAAACTATGCGTGTGTCCGTGTGGGCTTCCAGCCCTACATGGTCAAGCGCCCTGCAAAGGTCGCGCTTTTCGATGACTAAAAATTTCCATTGCGGGCGTCCTCGCATCCTGGATCAACGCCTAACCGGGATCAATCTCCCGGTTCCGTCCTTAACAGATATCATATTGTTGCGAACATGTGATTCCGCGTTTCGGCGAGAGCCATGTGTTTGACTCCGACGCTCGTCCTATGGGGTCGCAGCATCGATTGTGGGACCAATGGGAGTCGTTGTCAGCGGCGTAGATCTAACAACGGAAATATTTGCGCACCCACGCTCGTTGCATCCAGCGATGCTACCCCCACACCATATTCGAATATCTGTTGATGCTGTGTTTACACATTGTCATAGAATTGTTTTGAAAAAGAAGTTCATCTGTATTCACCTATTAATAAAACATTCACAAAAATTCCAACAGATATCTAGGTATGAGAAATTTTTAATAGAAATTTTAAAAAGGTAATATAATAATCATTCTAAATAAATATATCTAATGTTCTAAAATTTAATACAAAATAGAAATTGTACTTTAGTTACAAACAGAAATACTTAATTGAACTCAAATGATCCTTTAACACATTGTAAATCAATAACTGAACAAATGCGTGGCCAAAGTTATATAACGAAATTCGGTTAAGGGTTTTGTTCACTCTATGGATGAAGCAGGTAACTTGTAGTGGTGCAGCGCTATAAGTTCTTGACCTGGTCCTTGTTTTCTCCAACTCTTAAGCTCTTCGGTAGGTGAGACGTAATCTTAGGTGTGCGTTGACTTTCATCCACACCGTAATACCGTGAAGCGTTTCAGGTTTTTTGAATCTTGAAAAAACTCGTGTAAAACAGAGAAAAACTTGAGGCACGTGTTTTTCTCTTTTCACCGGTTTTCCAATATGGTGGAATGACCGATCGGTGTCATCCGATATTTAATTTAAATATCGGTGACACAGCGGATGCGCATTGATCGATTTTGATCGATCAATAGGCATCGTCCATGCCGCTAGAGAGAGCGTAATTGGCCATTACACACACCATGCAGTTGCCTAAGCTGCAAGCTTCCGACAAAGGGCAATTTAAATTTAAAATATTGTATATTACAATTATAAGAGGTAAGAAAAAACAATAATTCATGGATGTGAATAAGTTAAGAAGTTAATTTTAATTTATTAAATTGTTTATACTATCTAAATACTTTCTTTTATAATTATATTTGCTATATAAATAATTTATTCCACTTAAATTTTATTGAATACTATATATTATACATTAAAAACTATAAAACATTATCAGTTTGTTTATGATATTTCAAAATTCATTTGAAGTAATATGCAGTTTTTTAAATTTACTCGAGGTTTCTTTTATGATAGTTAAAATTAATTCAAATAGTAAAATTCATGAGAATAAAATTAATACATTTCTTATTATAAATATTTGTGTGTGTTCTTAATTTATAATTTTTTATCACTAACTAATTTTTATACATTTATATAAATTCTATTTATATATTATCTTTCACTTAATTTATATTTAGCTACTGTATTAATAATGTCTATGTCAATTAAATTTATTTTTAATTTTAAATTAATATATTCTGAAAAATTTAGTGAATTTAAATGTTAACGATTCCTATTAAATAAAAACTTTAATAATTTAATTTGCTCAATTCTATTCAAATATTTATAAAAGTTAATGATTTAAAATTATAATTTATTCATAATTCTGTTGTACATATTTAGCTTCATCTTATACTATATACATTGTGACGAATTGTGGCGTCAAATTAGCGCGTATAGGGTCCGTCGGGTCTTAAGAGCGGAAAAGTGGGGGGAGTAGTTTGGTAGTTTTTCAAAAAACGAAATATTGAGGCGCGAGAGAACTTGACCGGCCGGGAATGGCATAAGAGCCCCTCTCGATTTCCGAAGTTTCTTGTGTTCTTCCTGAGATCGTCGCCTCGGACGCGTAAGTGACCACCCTTTTTGGAACCCCCGAACTGTTACACGTGGGTGTAGGCGTCACATCTTCAGGGTTTTTCCGAGAGTGCCCCGGCTGAGGCACGAGACTACTCCAGGACTATCCCGAGGGGCTGTAAGTTCGCCCGAAACCTCGGCGACCTAGCGAAGGAGCGTAAGCGGATAATAATAGCGTGCGGACTCTGTAAGTACAGAAAAATTGTAAATCTAATTAATCCGATAATGTAATTCAATGAGGAAGACGCATTTCTCCTCCGCGTGACAACAACTTCAATTCAACTCGGGCAGTTTTTAATTTTCCTATGTGTAACGTAATAAATAAAGAGCTAAATTTACAGAATATTCACGGTTGTTATTTATAACACATTATATGGCGCCCAACAACAAATACCCGCGATCGCAAATATAATTCTATTTGTCAAATTTTTTATTATTACGAATAAAAATACGCATATGCGTCAAATTTAAAAAAAAAAAAAAAAAAAAAAATTCAAATGTACGCGTGAGCGGCGCCAATTCTTGGAACCACGACATAGCGTCAGTACGCGGAAAATTCGTAGAAAAAGAACAAAGCGGACGAATTACGAAATTTTGAAAAATACATGTCTGTAAAACACATTTGTTGTTTTATGAAATAAATATTGGTGACCTTTTCTCCTCTTTCAAATTTCTTTATCTTTCCTCGAACGGAAAGAAAATAAATATAATAACTTAAAATTGTTTATATTATAAATTTATAAAATTTTTTTTTATGGATATACGCTTAAATGGCATAAATTAATTATAAGCCTACAATTCATTTAATCAATATGAATAGTTATTATAATAAATTTTAAACAAATATACAAAAGATAATAACATAATACAAAATTCTTGAATTTATAATATTAAAATACATAATTTACACTATAAGAAATAAAAAGAATTTAAACAAACTTTTTCTTATTAAATGTTAATACAATATAATTACAATTAAGTAAATAATTAATTGATGTATCCATTATATATATTGAATAGTAAAACTTATTATATAAAGTTACAGATTCCATTTTGAGGTTATAAAATTAAAAATCTGTAATTCAAAAACTATAAATGAAACAGATAAATAAAAAGTTTAGTTTGATTAATAAAATATAAATACAAAATAAAATCAATTTAAATAAATCTAAAAATTAATAAATAAACTTTGGAATACATATTAACAATAAAATCTTAATAATATCTCATGCGACAAAAAGTATTTATACTTGTTCAGTAAAATCATACAAAATTTTGATTTATAAATACACCTACTGTACATTCTGAACAAACTTAACAAATATATAACTAATATTCATAATAAACAGGAAAGAAATAACTATGGAAGAAGATAAAGTTCTAAATAAAATATCCAAACTTGGAAAATAATTTAATATCATACTTATAATTAATATAAATTGAGAATTTCATCAATATCATTTTCTTTTTCAATATACTAATTTTAGATTGAATCCTTATAACCAATTTAACTAATGTTCTAACATTTAAATTATTTTACTAATCTTTTTTTTCTCTTTATACAATTTAAATCATATAGAAGTTAAAACTAAATGTCATTGCTTCATTTATTATCTGTATTGGTATATAAAGCTAACGAATGTCTAAATTCACTAAATATTAATTATTTATGAGACATATTAATTGGAATATTTTTATATAGAGAATTAATAATGAAATATCATCAAGAATAATGTGATATAGAATAAACTAATTAATTGAAAATCATTTACAAGATTTTAAGACACAATGGCTTATTAGATTTTATTTTAGCTAAATATAGTTTCTTGCCTTCACACAGCAATGATTATGATATAAAATTATGTATATGGAACATCTAATTTGTTATTTTGTCTAAAAGAAGTTACTTTGACTCAATCTAAACAAAAGAAAAAAATTATAACTGTGTTGAAGATATATATTCATTGTATTTATAGGTTCTATAATAAATTTTACAAAAACATGATGCGATATCATTGAATAATGAAACTTAAACTATTTATTAAAATAAAATAATAGAATTTTTCTTATTATCACATGTCACATGACACTACATTTATAAAATATTGTGTATTTAGAGAATATATATAACAAATTTATAAAATTTAAAATAAATTTAGACTTCATAAATAAGATATTGACAACTAAAACTATTTAAACCAAGTTAAATAGAATATTATATTGTGTTCTCATACTGTTCTTATGTAAAAGAAATTGGACATGCAATTTTTTTTTCTCTCTCTTCTCTTTCGTTCAATTAAAACTATTTTATTGTAATAGTCAAACTTAAGTAAAAATAATTTTTTTTAATATATCTGGCTTTATTAAATAATTTCTTTTGACATTAATATTAATAAACTTTTCAATAAAGAAATATATACCCTTCATTCAATGATAATATATAAATTAGATGCAAACATAATAATATTGAAATAAAAACTAAATAATTTAAATGATATTAGATGAAATAGATAATTTGAAAATAAAGTAATTTTTCTAAAAACAAAAAGTTCTTAATTGATGATACTTTTACAGTTCTTGATTTTTTTTTTTTTTCTCTACAAATAATAATATAAAATTATAAAAATTTACTTAATAAGACAATTATCACTATTTGTATAATTAACTATTATAAAATTGCATCTAAAGTGCAGTTAATAAATTAAATAAATTTTAAACTATACAGTATATCGACATTAGTAACTTAAATTATAATGCTTCCTTTTATACAAAATCACTAATTTAATTAAAGGATATTATACAATCCAGTCAGAAAGTCTAAAAGGTCACCAACAATAAATAATCAATTAATAAATTATTACTAAACTATTAATGTAAATAAAATCAAATATATGACATAGTAAAACAACAAATGTGATATATTTAATATTAATTGTGTGTATCTATGCTTAACTGCAGCAAATAGCATGTAACTTTGCTTATAATGCGCTAAAGTAAAATAAATATCTACGCATGAATTGTGTGATCTCATTCATAAAATTTCTTAAAATTTACCTTTCATTGTAATAAAAATCTAGTTCTCTAGTGTATTTATTTTCCATTTTCCACAATTATAATATGCTAAAACTATCTATTTACCTATAAATTCTTATAAAATTTCTACTGTACTTGTTGATATTTATACTATATTGATGTTATAATAGTTTATAATCATTATATAATTAATAATTATACATATATTGTTCTTTTCACCCATATATATTACCGATTTCCCACGTCATAATAAAGAATTATCCGTGCGAATTTATAGATCTTTTAGACGCGTACCCGCTAAACTTGCAGCGTTAAAATTAACCTACGCGGCGACTTAATACGCATTACATCTACATTAGAATTGTATCTGAAATTTTGTAAAGTCGAGTCGACCCCTATCCCATATATAAATCCATCATCATGTCTCGATCAGACATGTCATTAGAGGACATGGACCTAATTAATTGGGAAGTACAAGAAGAAGCAAGTGCAATTCAAACAAATTACACAATAATAGACCAGCTACAATATAAACTAGCGGATCTAAGTAAAACAAACAAGACAATAATGCAACGGCTGGATGAAACAATGGAATTAGTACATCAGCTGCATAAAGACCAAGATAAACTAACAGAAATAGTACATGTATTGACGAAAGAGGTGACGGTGCTAAAATCGCAAGAAGCTCAGAAACAAAGAGTTAATTTTCAGGATACTTTTGATATTCAATATCAACATCAGCAGTATCCACCTGCGAGCATGCCTACTCACAGCTTTAATATTCCAAATACGCCACACTGGCCGATTAGGCAACCCCTACGATCTTCTGGGAGCGGGGGGACATCCGTGCATGACACGTATGTAAATAGCCAGCAAACCCCACAGAATTCCATGAACTCTACAGCGCCATGGAAATGGGACGTCGCAAGAACAGTGCGACATTGGAAAATACGCTTCTCTGGGAACGATGGCTCAAGCATTGAGGAGTTTCTTCAACGCGTACAGGAATGCTGTTCTTTAACACCATTGTCGGACCAAGAACTTATTAGTGCAATGACTGAAGTGCTTGAGGGTCCAGCACTTAATTGGTATCGTCAATCGAAGCACGAGTGGAGAACTTGGGCAGAATTCTGCAGGGCAGCACGCCGATGTTATGGCGTAGACTACAAGTTTCAGGGCCGTCTTGCACTGGAGGCAGAAAAACAAACTCAAGGTAAAGGAGAGCCAGTACGCGACTATATCTTCTGCTTACTCGCGATTCTGAATAAATTTGACGAACCATGGAGCTTAGTTAAGCAATTGCATTTACTGCATCGGAATTTGCTACCAGAGATTAAAAAGCTGGTTCCGGAGGAAAAAGTCACAAGCGTCGATCGCCTACTTGATTTAGCCAGAACGGCGAAGACATGCTTTCTGAGGAAAGAAATTATAGACCGCCTCCACGTCCAGAAGATAGCTTATTGTCAGAGTTGGCATTTAAACCTCAAGATCGCCGCAAGGCCAGAACGCGTTTAAAACAGCCGCAGTTGGCTCTAAACCCTCTAGTCCAAAAGTCAGCCCAAAGGACACGCCTAAACAGGAACAGTCAAGACGCTCAAGTCTAGAGGATGTACTGAAGGAAGTGGTTGGGCTACTCGCTAAAATCCATCCGTTGCGAACGTTCAAAGGAAAGTCTTCGGATAAGAAAGGTAGTCCAAAACCCTTTAGGAAGCGTACACCGAAGAAAAGCCATAATAAGGAAAAGGCTAAAGGTCCCGATGCCAATGTGGAGTGTTGGGGTTGTGCGTGGCCCGGTTACACGCTGAAAACTTGTCCGGAATGCGCGGGAAAAGCTCAAGGGCGCGAACGCGAGAGGTCTGCGTCACCCCCATCATCCGCGGAGAGGCCTCAGTAGTTAGTGAGGAATTGGGAACAGTCGCCGGCATGTATACTCGATGGTATACAGAGATCGAATCTGTCAGTTATCGCATACTAGCACTAATCGATTCCGGCGCAGCACGTACCGTTATAGGACCAATAGGGCTACAGATAGCTACTACAACGAATCGTCCGGTCCGCTGTACTCCTAACGCGGTAATTCGCCTGGCTGATGGAAGATCCGAGCTGATTCTCGGAGAGGTAAAGTTACCTTTATCCCTTGCAGATCGGGTGGCAGATTTAGACATGGTTATACTAAAGAACTTGGAAACCGAATGTCTATTAGGGGCTGATTTCCTACGCGTGTTTGATGCTATTTTACACCCGCGCGAAAACCAGCTGACGATCGATGGAAGCGACGCCGTAATCCATTTGGATGCGTACGCAGTATCTCCGGTCAGTATGAACGCGATTTCGCCGATAGGGCTTGCCGATGTAGATGCAGCCCAGCGGTCGCAAGTTATGAAGCTGGTAGACCGTATTCTCACGTCTGAGGATACCGAAATAGGTTTTGTGTCGATTACCGAAAGTTAAACGCCGTGTCAAAGGTACCAGCGTATCCGCTACCTTATATGGATGTCATCTTACGGAAATTACGTCATGCGAAGTATATCTCTACGCTGGATTTGAGTAGTGCGTATCATCAAATTCCGTTAGCGAAAGAGTCGCGACATTTGACAGCCTTTACAGTGCCTGGCCTTGGCCTGTACGAATGGGTTAGGTTACCCTGAATTCGATAAAACGTTCGTATTGCAGACAGACGCTAGCGACACCGGGTTAGGCGCGGTCCTTACTCAGCAGGTCAACGAAGAGGAAAGAGTCATCTCCTACGCGAGTAGAACCATGAATGCCGCGGAAAGGAACTATTCTGTAACTGAACGCGAATGTCTCGCCGTGATATGGGCCGTACGTAAGTTCAGACAATACCTCGAAGGCTACAAATTTCAAGTGATTATTGATCATAGTAGCTTGAAATGGCTCCATAACCTGAAAAATCCGACGGGACGGTTGGCGCGTTGGGCGCTTGAACTTTAAGCCTACGACTACGAGGTTCTACACCGTAAGGGTGCGTTAAACGCGGTTACGGACGCGTTGTCTCGGATGTATGAAGAGGACCCTAAAATCGCCGTAGTCACTATTATGGACGAGAACGATCAAACTTGGTACTCACGGATGTTCCAACGGGTACAGGCTTCCTCTACCGATTTCCCTTGGTGGAAAATAATACGCGGACGACTGTATCGATATCGGCCCACCGCTGATGTTGAAGAACTGTTCGAGGATCGTGACGCGTGGAAGTTGGTACTAACGGAAGTAAAGCGACGGAAAGCCCTCCAAGAGGCACATGAAACACCGGTTGCAGGTCACTTCGGCGCGCGGAAAACCTACGAAAAGCTTGCGAAGCTATACTATTAGCCTGGAATGCGGAGGCAAGTCGCTGAATACACCCGAGCTTGTGCCGTTTGTCAGCAATGCAAGGTTGAGCAACGGCTGCCAGCGGGACTGATGGGAAGGCGAAGTATCAAGGGCCCATGGGTAACAGCAGCGGGAGATGTAATGGGCCCATTCCCTCGTTCGGTGAAAGGAAACGAGTACCTACTCGTCTTTATGGATCTCTTCACGAAATGTGTTGAGTGTGTTCCCATTAGTAAGGCGAACGCGCATAACGTAACTCGATATCTTACGGAGAGAGTGTTATTACGCCATGGGGCTCCCGAAGAGTTCTTGTCTGATAATGGGACGGAGTTCCGAAATAAAGCCGTCGATCAATTTTTGTCGGAGTGCAGCATCGTTCACTCGACGATTCCTCCGTACCATGCCCAGGCAAACCCCGTAGAACGCGTTAACCGCACGTTGAAGACCATGATTGTTTCCTTCATGGGGGATTCTCATCGTCAATGGGACTCCCATATATGCGAGATGCCTTCGCGTATAATACCGCGCAACAGGAAGCGACAGGGGTTAGTCCGGCGTTCCTGAACACAGGAAGAAATCCCATACCGCCCGGGACGTTACGCCGCTTAGAAGAAGATAAATCGATTGAAGAGGAGGAGGTACGGGCGGTCATCGAATGGAAGGCCCGTATGGATCAGATGCCGGAATTACATGCAAAAATTGCCAGTCGTATCGTTGATGCCCAAGAAAGGCAAGCCAGTTATTACGACAAGAAACGTCGCGAAGTCACGTTTGATGTGGGAGATAAAATTTGGCGGAGGAACCGTATACTGTCCTCTGGGATTCACGGTATTTCGGCGAAACTAGCCCCAAAATTCCAGGGCCCCTTCTCGATCGTCAAGAAGGAAGGGACATGCGTCTATCGCCTCGTCGATGAACAAGGTCAGGATGCGGGAAAGTGTCACGTGGGAGATCTGAAACCATATCGAGAAATGGCGAGAACAATGGAAAAACTGACATCTCAGACAGAGATGACTCAGTCATCAGCGCTCCCCAAGGAGGAAATAATGCAACGTAGGAGGGGGAGGCCCCGTAAAGCCCGTGTAGTCATTAGACGGAATGCGATCGCGATTAGCGGTAAAGAAGCGAATCCTACAGTTACGAAACGCCCCCGTGGGAGGCCCAAGAGAGTTAGCAGTGAAACGTAGGAAAACATCAACCCGTTCTTCTATTTCTCTAGTAGTATCTGAACTTCGCTATCTATTTTCAACTTCTAGTGCATGGACCTGCCTATACTGATCTCTAGTCTGTCCTCTGCTCGTGACTACTCCTAATTGTTATTACTCTTCTAGGATTTTCAGAAATGGCGGAATCGAACTATGGAGAGTCTTGTAAGTACATCGAAGCTGATCTAGCGGTGTCTCATGATCCTGATTCCGATGAGGCCCAGTTATTGGCATCACTATATGCCCTGCAAGCGGGTAATGATGAAGCGGAGGTATCGCTTCTTAATCGGCTGTGCATGATGAGAGGTCGCAACAAGAAGGCCCTAGTTGGCCTTGTCAGCCGAATCCGCGAAGGTTGTTGGGGCAAGGTGGACAACATTGATTGCCTCATGACTACATTCGAGGACCTCTGTCGAGAGGCCGAGGAGTTGGTAATCCGAGGGGAGAAGGGTCACGCCTTGATCAACGTAGTGAGTAAAGACCCAGAGGGCACTACGGTAGTGTTAAAAGCAACTGAGGAGGCGGTTGGAGTAGTCGCCGACGAAGGCGAAAAGTTAGAGGCCTTAGTGGCAAACCTCGAGCTTCCTCCGATAATACCACCAAAAGAGGTAGTTACCACTCAGGCTCTCGTGGCATATATACCGAGGAAAGACGCGGAAGGTCCGTTAACTGTGGAAAGGAAAGAGACTGACTCCCAGGCCCTCGTGGCAATGATCCCTAAGTGGAGTGAGCTGAAGGAGAATATCGACCGGGCTTACGACCGCAGAATGGAGTTGGAAGAACAGGAACGTGACCTCTTCGCCCAGTTTGGTCGCTTCTAGCGTGCTGCCTCATCTGGACAACAACAACTGGTGACCCATGCCACTGGCCGCAATTACCTGAGTTGCATGGGCACGCTCCGGCTGGAGCACAAGGCGACCAAAATGATTCGCCAACTCCGGGATGAGATAGCCACAACATCGCACGGCATTGACGACTGCTGGGCGGAAATTTTTAGTTTCCAACGGCATTGCGATAAGCAAATCCGAGTCCTCTGGAAGCAGGTGGAAGCTGAGGCCAAATTGGCATTAAAGAAGGGGGGCCAGGAGTGCGTCACCGCCATGGGAGTATACTGGCGTTTTCGCGTCGACTCCAAAAAGAAGGCGAGAGAGATCCAGATGCGGATGAATCAACTGGCCGAGCGACAACACCGCGCCCAATCCCTTCTCCATCAGCCAGGTTGCGAACCAACGCCACTACCGCCGAAGAGGTGTAACCAATGCTATATGGAGGGTGTACCTAGAGGCAGGAATTGCCCTAACCGCCATAATCACGGCGAGAGAGAAAGAGAACTGATGTTTGATTAAGATCCGGCCCAATAATGGCATTTACTATTTTACTATTTATTGTATAGTTTTGTGTATGTGTTGATGAGATCAAAACTTAAGTTAATAAAGGCCCTGATGTCACTAAGATCAAATGGAGTATAAATCCCTTATTATGATCCCCAGTCTTTTCCACCTCCTTTCCTAGACTCGACTAACGACAGGACATGCGCGTTTGTACAAGCGGGCCGTCTGCGCAGGCTTAGCGGCGCCTGGGAGCGGGAGATGTGACGAATTGTGGCGTCAAATTAGCGCGTATAGGGTCCGTCGGGTCTTAAGAGCAGAAAAGTGGGGGGAGTAGTTTGGTAGTTTTTCAAAAAACGAAATATTGAGGCGCGAGAGAACTTGACCGGCCGCGAATGGCATAAGAGCCCCTCTCGATTTCCGAAGTTTCTTGTGTTCTTCCTGCGATCGTCGCCTCGGAGGCGTAAGTGACCACCCTTTTTGGAACCCCCGAACTGTTACACGTGGGTGTAGGCGTCACATCTTCAGGGTTTTTCCGAGAGTGCCCCGGCTGAGGCACGAGACTACTCCAGGGCCATCCCGAGGGGCTGTAAGTTTGCCCAAAACCTCGGCGACCTAGCGAAGGAGCGTAAGCGGATAATAATAGCGTGCGGGCTCTGTAAGTACAGAAAAATTGTAAATCTAATTAATCCGATAATGTAATTCAATGAGGAAGACGCATTTCTCCTCCGCGTGACAACAACTTCAATTCAACTCGGGCAGTTTTTAATTTTCCTATGTGTAACGTAATAAATAAAGAGCTAAATTTACAGAATATTCATGTTTGTTATTTATAACACATTATAACATACAATATTTATACATTAATTCTCTTTTCTTTCATCTATTTTTTAATACGATAGTACGTTCGAGTGATCGTCACTCTTAAATAAAAATAATATTGATGATCCGATTCTGTACATTTGTGTAGTCGAAGTCTCGTTTTCAGCACAGTCACGCTAAAGAAAATGATAAGTATAAGAAATTGAGATAAATGGAAAAAGACAGTTAGGGAGAGTGAGATAAAGTGAGAGAAGCAAGAAGAGTCATGAAAAATCGATTCTGCTATATACTTTTCTCACTTCTCCCACAGTGACATTTCTTGACACCCGAGAATTTACTTACGTCGAAGCATTCATTTCCCCCTATTATGCGAGTTGTGTATATAGGCGTGTACGTGTGTCAGTGTATGTATAAGCGCGCGTGCGCGCGCATGTGTGTATATTTGTGCGGCCATGAAAGCATCTGCATAAATTCCTTGAAAAAAAAATTCATGATAGAGTTATAAATAAATTTTTCCTGAATATACAGCTTTCTTTGTTATTCATATCTTGAATGAATTGCCGAATGCCTCAATATGGCATCAACCTGCAATAATTTTACTATTTTATCTTCAAGCAAGAAATTTATAAGATTTTGTATACTACTTGTGAACTATCCATAAACTTATTCAGTGAGAAATTGCATTCTAAAATCTAATTACTTCTTTAAAATTATATAATACTGCACTTTATGTACATGAATTAATTAACTTTTATTTTATATTGTACAATCGATGCAAATAAAAAATGGTATTGCTATTTATTGATGCAGTAAGTTTATTAAGAAATGAAAAACCAGTCTTTAACTCTATTGCATTTTTATAAAGATTAATGTAGCGATGAAATCCTTTTATTTCAATTAAGTTAACACAAAAAGTTGAAATTTATAAATAATTTTAATTATCTTTATTTACTATCTTTTATTTGTGTATTATATTCATTCAAATATATTTAAAAAATATTATAGTTCTCTTTTATTATAGATATAATTCAGTGATATATGTAGTTTACTTTAGTTAATATATGCAATATAGTTAATAAAAATAAAAAAAAATTTTTTAAAGAAATCAAAATTAAATTTTATAAAAAGCATGGTATCAAATACATAAAATTTTTACATACATAAATTATATTAACATATGAGATTATAGCCTTACATGTATTAGAGTATCAATTAAATATCTAGCGTTGGTAGAAAAAATAATTAATTTTTTAAGAATTTTTATTTATTAATATAAAAGTAGAGCACTATAACATTAAAAATATTATAAAATGGAAATTAATTTTAAATATTTTATGGAAGAAAAGCAATAATTAAATTTAATTAACAAAACTTTTATATTTAAGAATTCGGAATATTAAATAGTTACACTGATGAAAATATTTTTTGTAATAACATTTTTTGTTTATTTTTGAACAATTCAATAAATTACTATTTCATTTTAAATTATATGAAACTAATTTTTTAAATTCTAATTAATTGTCCGTAGGTATAAGAGATGTGTAAAGAAAAAGGATGCTACATATAATCAATTATGTTAATCGTTATTATTTATATTAAAAAGATAAATTAATTTATTACACAAGACTAGAATTATTATTTTTACAAATTATAAAATAAAAATTCATATTCAAATGAATAATTTAAGTTAAAAAATATACAATGTTAATAATTTTAATGTGTATGTTTCTGTCAAATGGATATTTTGAAATATAAGGAAATAAGATTTTTTCAATAGTTTTCATTGTTTTTATATTGAACTTACAAGTCGCTTTTACATTACAGAGTCTAATTAAATAATAAATTTATCTTATCTACTTTTCTCAATATGTAACGACTTGAAGGTTATGTATTAATGGCATAACTAACTTCAGACGTATAGAGGCAAAATTTGAATTCTGATAACCTAATGAGAATTAGCATATAAAGCTGATAATAATGGATAACTAAATGTACATAATCACATTTAATGAAAATGTGATTATCCATTGTATATGATAAAATAGACTTCGAAACATAATCATGTACATTCTTACTTTTCATTAAAATTATTTTAAATACAAATTATACTTTTTTGAAATTATTATTTCTTATAAACGAAAATCAATATATAAATATAAATGGAAAATTATAAACAGAATTTTTAATATTTAAAATTATATGAAATATAAAAGATTAAATACATGTAACATTATTTTTCCTCCCAGAACTTCATGCATTATAAATAATAATTCATGGATAATGAATTGGAATCATTCAACTTTTATTTATATACGAATCTGAAAATGATTAAACTACAGAATAATGTTTATCGTAAAATGGAATTTATTTCAGATAGAATATTTAAAGGTAGTATACTTTAATAAATATATATCAACTTCAATAAAAGTTTTTTTTTATTTACATCATTGAATATTACCATGAATTTAAAAGCATCTAGTTTTATAAGATTAGGCATTCTATTTTAATCTTTGAGAAAAAGAAGTTTCAAGATATTTCTTTTTTTACTAGGTAAAACGTCGAGTATAAAATGTGTATTCAGATTTTTTTAATTATATTTTTATCTTTGTTACATAATTTTAATATAATGTACTCTATACTGAATATTTAAATTTCAAAATATATATTGTTTTTGAAAATAGTATTTTTATTAACTAAGTGAATTAATTATTAACTAATATTAAAGTACTATATAATTCTATTCATATTTTTTTTAATTCATAAATTGCTTAACAATTCACATAGAAAATTTATTATTTTTTTAACAATATATTTGTTTTTCTACAATGTTTTTTAAATTTTGACAAATTTGTTTTATTTTTATTGAGAAGTAACAAAGAAAATGTAAATATTTTATTCCAACAAAATATTATTATTTATATGTTTGTAATATTTGGTTAAATATTTAATTTCATATTATTTAACTACTTTTTTTCTTTTTTTATTGTTATATTCATTATTCATTTTATTGACAGTGTTACGAATGTTAATTTTGATTGATTTTAAAATCCACTTTATTTAATTTTATTTACTTATTGAATTTTTTTATTTAAAAATTTAAAAATATTATATAGGAATAAAAACTTTATAATAATAAAATCTATAGGTGATAACTCTTAAAATGTAGCACGAAGTTTTTTCTATTTAATCTTTTTTATTATTTTTTCGATAATTAGAAGTGGTAGGATTTTGTTTCATGCGAAGAATATTTTTCGATTTGGACAAGGTCAATGAAGCGATTACTGCAAAAAAGTTTTATTTAAAAATTATAAAAAAAAAAGAAAACATTTACCTTTTTTTAAGAAAGATGATTTATTGGTGGATTTGTACACATTGTGAAATAAAAATTTTAAATTCTTTAAAATCAATTTACGAAGTTTTTCAATTTTTAAAGGCAGCTTGAAACTCCTCAGCTTCGATGTTTTCGTACAAATTTTTTGCATTTCTAAGCCTTTTTACACTATATTATGTATCAAATATTGTTTTAAATTCAGCTTTTCTGCAATTGCTCTATTTATTTATTCTTTATTGATTAATTTCAAATTTTTTAGCACGCGGCGAGCGTTCATAGCGATTCGCGAGAGCTTTTGGGCACCCAGATCAGGACTCGTCAATGATCTTTTGTCGACACTCTTTGAAAGCTTTGTGCCATTTTCCGCATTGCGATTTCGACATACAATTATTTTTATAATTTTCTTGTAACATTTGAAATGTTTTCGTATTTTTTTTTAAGTTGCAAACAAAACTTTATCATGTAGCGCTATTCCACTAATCGATCTATGTTGCCGATAATTATAGAATAGATTAAAGCACATGTTGTATAAGATATTATAAAATAGACACTAGATAAAAAATTAATTTGTTAATTTATACAAATGTTAACGTTATGCGATAATTATCATCAAGTATTTTTATCAATTATCACAGTTCTTATATTTGATGATTTTATTCATTTATTCCAATTATAAAAATTCTTTATTTCAAATTCAAACAACTAGACGTTTCTAACTTCGACCTGTGACTTTTGTTTTTTTAAGTGTATGCCATTGTCGTTAAGTTCCGTTGAGATAAATATTGACACGACTATTGCACGTTTAATATTTTAAATTCAGGCATTTTGTCAACCATACTCCGGATTAAATGCTAGTTTCGAGGACGAAGCTTACATTTAAAATTGGCTCCATAAATTTGGTCTCGTCGAGTTTACGATTCACAAATTGATCTCAAGAGAAAATCATTGTTTAACAATTAACGTGCTCATAGTATCGATTAATGGCAGTTAGTTTGGGCTAGGCATGGCACTTTGGAGGATGAAAACGATCACTCGCTGATAAATCGTTCGAACATCTACTTCAAATTGGCCGTTTAAACAGGAAATTGATCGTGGTCGACTATATCGTTGATGGGGAATTACGTGCGGCTCATTTATCCATTTTTACTCTTGAGAAATATAGAAGTGCCGGACTGCACCGCTGGAATATGAAGATGAAAATTTAGTTATATTGTATATAATGCACGAACTTACAGAATGCCGCGATAAGTTTTCGGCGAGCGACATTACAGCGAAAATGTTTCATTTTGAACAATGTATAGTTTATTCTTACATTTTGTTTACTTTAATTAAATTAACAGTTAGGATCCTAAAAAATATTGTTTATTTTCAAATAACATAAGTTCAATGAATATTTAAACAATAAAGTATTCAAAGTATTTTCCAAAGAGAAACGTATTTATTAAATAATTTATATAATAAAATTAATTCATAATTTTTTGCAATGTAATAATTATAAAATTAGTTTAATAATATGAAATGTGTTGGTAAATCAAGTGTAAAAAATATATCTGACTAAATTCTGATTTATTCTATTTCTGACTACCCATTGTATTTCAAATCTGTTATTGACATAAGTACTGTATTCATATTATAAAAAGATATATTTATTATAATCACCATATTTTATGATTACCGTAATCTGTAACAGATATAGTTGCTATTAGTGTAATATTTATATTGTAATGATACTAACAAACTTTAAATTATATATTTTATTTACAAATGAAATATTTATCAATATTTATGAAAAGGACAAAAATCTAGCAATAAATTTTAATAAAAACAATGTATGTACATGAATGATAACATCCGTAGCTTACAATAATTTTCAAGCCCTTCTGTAAAAGTGTAACTGAAAAATTATAATTTAATTAATTTATAAGAGTAATGCAAGTAAATACTGTAATAAGCAATGCATTATATCTTTTTAGAAAAAATGAGACATAGTTTTCATGAAAAGAAAATGCTCTATTTCTCCTTCTTCATCTAAAGTTAATCTAAAAGTAAGTTTAGTGAGGATCACAACTCTTGTTTGCACACTGTACACTCGAATATTTCACTTTTAACTCGTTTTAACATAAATTTATCCATATTTCCGCATGTTCAATAGCGTATTAGATTAAAAATTTTGGTATTCGTAGGTGAAAAGTGAAGGTTGAACACTAGTGACAAGTTTTACATGAAATAACGAGTTCTAAATGAAAATTTAAAAATGTAATCGCTTCTTCTGCTAACCGATAGTATTTAAAAATGGCAAAAGATGCCTGATGAATAGAAATTGAGAAAAAAACATGAAAATTTGTATACGGTATTTTCGAATTATTCGACCCCATTAATTTATTGCACGTTCTCATATGTAATGCAAGTGCCAAACATAAGATGATTATTCTATCTACATATGATAAGTAAATCATCTAACATAATAATAGGTAAATAAAATGGTTGTCAAAGTATTAAACTATTATAAATTATTGTAATTGTGATTTCAATTTTTGATATTTAAAAATCAATTAACTTACTTTAACTCCAACTATAAATTATAATATATTTAGCAAAAACAATTAGTATGAAATTTAATATTATTAAAAATTTAACGATTCATAGAAAATTAGTTTACAGCAGAAACGATAACAGCGAATACCTTTATATATATATATACATCACCTGTCCACGAAGTATCGAGTTCTTTTTTCATTTTGCGACTATTGGTCGTAGCGATTTGGGAGAGATCTTAAAATGTACAGGGAAGTTTTTTCCATTTGTCTTTTTTTTGTTTTTTCGATAATTTGAAGCGGCAGGATATTGCTTAGCGCAAAGGATGTTTTTCAGTTTTTGGTTATGGCGCCATGGAGCGACTAGTGGAACAGTGTTACGCGATAAAATTTTGTTTGTAATTTAAAAAAAACAGTGCGGAAACATTTAAAATGTTACAAGAAGTTATGTTATGAACATAATTGTATGTCAAAATGGAACAGAGTTTTTAAAGAGGGCCGGGAAAAGATCATCGACGAGTCTCAATCTGGGTGCCCAAAAAGCTCTAGAATCACTACAAACATCTGCCGGGTGCTAAAAATTTTAAATTCAGACCAGCGATTAACAGTTAGAACAATTGTAAAAAAACTGAATTAAACGCGATCTGTGGTGCACAATGTAGTGAAAAAAAATTTATAAATGTGAAAAAATGGTACGTACTTGTTGCTAGAAGCTTCCAAACAGTCCTTTACCCCCCTCGAAGCTTCGCCTGCGTTTAGTCCACCATATTGGTTCATGTATCGGTACACGACGAGCCACATGAGAGCCTCGGGAAAAGGGGACAACGACTGCTCGGGAAGTCCCCCGCATTGTTCCGTACCGACCACTACTTCGCGCGGGATCAGCGCTTGCGGTCGAATACACATCAGCGTATGTGCACCTCGAGCGCCAAGAAACTGAGGTGATGTCACAGCTCGAAGCGACAGAATCCCTGTGGGCTCGATGTCGACCACACCATCTTTTCTGTCTACCCCGCTCTTCACGTTTACATGTCAGCAGCCGAATTTTCGTCGTCACGTTTTCTTGAGGGCCCAAACCTTAGATTCCTTAAAGGTTTGACAGCTTGAAGTCAAAGCATCCATTCTGTAGCCAGAAGTATTCTGCGGCAAATGGGTGAATTCGCGTCTGCTGAAAATTTTCCATTCGCATCCTCAATACGAAACCTTGGCTCTTGTCGAGCCTCCTTCGTATTAAGAACTGTTCTCCAGACGCCCTTAGTGCATCGCTTTTTGTTCATTTTCTCCACGCGATACGTTATTTTGAGACTGGTGCATTCCAGCCAAAAAAAATTTTTTTTAAATACGTCGTTTTATCTCGAGTTGCATAAAGATTCTTAACTTTCGTGAAAATTGTTTAAAAAATCAATTTATTTGAAATTATCCGGAACTAAAATATTGTAAAGTAATTATTTTGATATAATTACGTGAAAATTTTCAAACCAGTTAGCAATCTAAATTATTAACATCCCGCATATTGTTATTGTTGTTTTCGTTGACCCAACCGGCAGTCACCTAGCGTGTAGATAAGAAATTTTTTTGTTATGACGGTCAAAGCTGCCTAATGTATTCGATAATAAATAAGAACAGCGAATAAAATTTCCGGCGCTAATAATATTTGTTTATTTCTCGTATTGTCAAAACGAAAGCTGGAAATTAGATGAAACATTTATTTATTAAAAAAGATTAAATTTTGTTTTTGACTTCTTCTGTGAGCAATCTTTCAAATTTCTGGCAGATCGACTGCCGCTTTTCCCGGCGTTGATTTTTCTAATTTTTTCGACGAGCACTTGAGCACTTCACTCGTGAAGGGCGAACCGAGCTGTCTCGTTACAAGTTTGTTGCGAAAATATCAAAGCGGAGGAGTTTCAGACTACTTTTGAGACCTGAAAAACTCACTTTCGTAAATGCGTTAATGTAGAAGGAAATTATTTTGAAGAGTTAATAAATCATATTTGATAAAAAAGGTAAGTGTTTTCTTTTTTTTATAATCTTTATGAAACATTCTCGCGTATCATTATTTCACTAATCACTTCAGCGCACCGTATCGAAAAATAGAAAAACATACTCGCATACACGGATGATATCGCAATGATGAGCGAGAACAGGGAAGCCATGATTGATATGATGGGTACGCTAAAGAATTTCCTCAACTATAGAAAACTACAGTTTAATACAGAGAAAACCAAAATGATGGCGATAAAAAGAGGGAAGAAGCCCGAAGCTGAGATATGGAAGTGGAAGAGAAAAGAAATTGAAACAGTAAGCCACTTCAGTTATTTAGGCTTTGTATTAAATAGAAACGAAAAACTTAGTGAGCACATCAAGGAAAGGGCACTGAAGGGAAGAGTTGCTGCAAGAAGTATCTGGGGACATGGAGAAAGAAGGTGTGCAGGGCACTTATATGTAAGAAATTTCAAGTTTGATTGTTTAGTCAAAGGAGTTATGGGATACAGAGTGGAGGTTTGGGGAAATAAGGAAATCAAAAAATTCGAAAAAATCATAATAAACTACTACAGATGGATCCTGAGACTGAATTTTTGATATATGGTATTGATTTTGATACAGGTACTTGATATATGAAGAAACAGACGAAACAGAAATGGAAGTAGACTGGAAAATTAGAGCCATGAAATATACTGAAAAATCAAAGAAGTACCTGAAGACAGATGGATAAGAATATACCTTGACGAAAAAGCCAAGATTGAAGGAGATGAGGAGCAAAATAATACGGAGAAATGGTTGTATAACCTCGGTTTCAACAAGGAGCAGCTAGCAATCTGGGATGCAAATAGAATTGACAAATATAAGGAAATCAAAAACAGAGACAGGGAGATCCAGATGCAAAAAAGAACGAACAAAATTAATTAATCCAGGTACAATAGAGAATAAGAAAGAATCAGAGAAATAAGACTCCCAGAATACATAAGGTAAGAGAATATAATAGAAAAGATCAGGCCAATAGCAAGGGTAAGATGTGGCAACATAACGAAAGGAAAAAAGTATTGGCTGTATTAGGACGAAAAGAAATGCAGGCTATGCGTCACAGAGAAAGAAGACTGAGATCACTGGATTAAGAACTGTAAAGAGACAGAGGAAATATTTGAATATATAAGAAGGAACAGAAAAGAACAATGGCTCATTGATGACAACAGATGCTATATGAGAAACACTAGGATAATAATAAGATAATAATAAGATAATAATAAGATAATAATAAGAGAGTAACCAAATGATAGTTTCCACACCATAAGAAGAACGGAGACATGTAAGAAAAGCTGGAAAAATATAAAGTGGAAACAAAGACAAGAACAGTATTAAAGTATAAATAGACATTAACAAAAATAAAAGAAAATAACTGTAAATATGTAAACTAGTTTAGTATAATTAATGTATAAATGTAAAAAGGTAGAAAGTAAATATGTAAATTATATTAACGTAAAAAACTAGAATGTATTAAATTAAATTAAAGGAACCCGTTCCTGGGCCTTCGGCCGAAACTTTCTTATCTTTACTTTTTCTGCATCCCATTTTTTCATTTTCCAGTTTCTGCATGTGTATTCCCAACTCATCCATCTTCATATTGAAGTCGCCCATTATAAGTTTTTTAATCTCTCCACTATAGCTTTCTTCTTCTATTGTTTTCCATTTATTCTCCATGTCTTCCATGTTGTTATTGCAGATGCTCCAAATATCAATCTTTCTCTTTCCTCTGTCGATTTCTATCCTGGTTCTGACAGCGCCCTCCCCCCTTTGACTTTTCCCAGCTCATTTTCTTGTATCGGCCACTTCTTGTTTACTCCTATGATAAATCCAACTTTCGCTCTGCCTTTCTTTTTTTTCTTTTTTCGCTGCGATGACAATCCATCTCATGTATTTTAGAAGCCTCTCCTTTACGTGCTCTGCACTTTTCTTTTCTACCCATGTTTCAGTCATACATTCATAGTCCATGTGTCCTATGTATTCCCAAAATTTCTCATTTTTCCCCCATATTCCTGCCACATTCCAAAATTCATCTTTATCTTTTCTTTGTGTATCTGAATTTCTTTAGACCTAGTACTCCCTTGTTATATCTCTTTGTTTTCTTTTTCTTGCTTCTGCTTTTTATTCCTGTTTCTTTCTCTCCCGTTTCTCGATGTATTTACTTCTCTGTTCACTTTCTCTTTTTTCTTCGTTCTTTCCTTTCTTCTGTGTCTATTTTTTCCTCGTTTGTCCATATCTGTTTATTTTATTCCCGTCCTTCACCTACACTAAATTTCCTTTCTCTTACTCCTTATCTTTCTTGCTGTTCTCATCTTTTACTGTTTTAACTTCCGTCTTCTTTTCTATCTTCTCTTTTTCGTCTTTCTGTTTCTTCTGATTTTTGTATATTGTGTCTGTGTCCTTCGTTTTCTCTCCCTCTTTGTCTCTCTCGCACGTCTTTAATATTGTCTGTAGTCTCTTATTCATATTTTCCGTCCCTGTCTATCTCTCCCATTTTCTGTCCACATATACTTTTTTTAAACCCATTTTTGCGAAGATACCGTTCTGTTTTGCACTCCTCATCCAACCGCTGATCGCGTCTTGCGTTCCTCTTTCCTCAAAAGTTAGGTTAAAATCCATGAAAATCACGGTGCCAATTAGTTTCTTCCTGCAATCTCAAACCCTGCCTCTACTTTCTCGCTGTTGACCCCCTTTATCACCACAATTTTTCGGGTTCGGGTCTACTCCCCTTACCGCATGCCACTCTCACGCTCCGCTCTCTCGCGTTGTCGCTTGTCTCGGCCCGCGCCGGACCCGCCGAAATCTCGAAGGACCAATCACGCGATCGAAAATCATGCCGGCACCGATCTCGCTTCGAAAAACCGAGACTATATAGCACCCCAAGTATGCTCATTTCAGCAGACTTGCTCTGGCCTCTTTTCTGAGATCATACCTTTCCTTCCGCTTCTCCTATTGTACACGATTCCGTGGCAACAAACACTCCGAAGTTGTCACGATTCCGTGGCAACAAACACTCCGAAGTTGTCACGATTCCGTGAAGCTTCACTCCTAATAAAGAAATAAATTTTTTTGAATTGCTTGCGATTTAAAAAAATTTAATTAACTTACATATCCGCGTCTACGTAAATATAAATTGTACGTAACGTAATTTCCGATTATTGAAAATGTTCTTGACAAGTTGAGGAAAGATCAAGCGCGTTTTTACGATTCGATCTTGTTATTATTTATTGACAGGACAAGTAGCGGTCAAATAGCGAGTTAACATCGAGCGAGTTAATAATATTTAAAATTTGAAATAACTCCGGTGAAATAGACAAAATTTAATAATTATTGTAAAGGTATTCGTATCGTTAAGAATTATTTGTAAATTTCTTTTCTTTTATTGATATTAAATAAAGGATTGGATCTTCGGCTTTGATGATCTATAAATCTAAAAAAAAATTAAATTGATTTGTAAATTTTTTGACTCTTCCTACCTGCCATCGATCCGAATTCCTGGCAGACCGGCTGCCGCTTTATCCCGACGTAATTCTCTTTTTTTTCAATTTTCAACGAGAGCTCGACTTACTCTTCACCTGTGAAGGACAAACGGAGCCGTCTCGTCACACTGTTCATTCCTCTGTTGTTTAATACTCTGCAATTTTCTATTTAACTGTACAGCTTTACATACGCGAGACAACATGCATGACGACCATTAACGGAATCCTTATCCTGTCATATATTACCTTCTTATTTTCATATAAAAAAATACTGAACACTATGTGTACACTATGATTAAGTGAAAAAGCATGCGTCGGTGAAACATCCAACGCATTACCAAATATATGTACACAAAAGAGTACATTTAAATTACATATTAAATACATATATATATATACATATATTTAAATGATTCTTATACAGGGATAAAATGTATTAAAATAAAAATTACACTATTATATTGAAATAAAATTGGGTTTATTCAAAATTTTCCAACAATTTCACATTTAAAAAGAGATAAGAATTTTATTTATTTAATAATTGATGTCAAAATATAAAACTTTTTATTACTAGTTGATAAAAAAAATTTAAATGACAAGTGTTTCATAAATAAAATGTTTTCCTCAATTATCTCGTCTGTTATATTGAAAATAGAAAAATTATTTCAAAGATCTTTGCTCCTCACGGAAATTTTATGAAATCCATATGATCATATGAACTATAGGAAATATTAAACTTTACAGTCATAAACTTAAAGATACATATTCGTTTTATGTAGTTATATTGATTTTTAAATAACCTTTTTAAACTTGAAGGAGCTTAAATGTTATTTAATAATTTGATTTATAATAATTATTAATTATATTATAATTATTATTATCATTGTACTGTATATATTCTGTATAATTATTCTGTCTTAACTATATTGTTTTAAAAATGAATTAAATTTATAAAGTAATATTTTTATAATATATATTTGATATTGATAATTATTGTCATTACTAATAAAAATTTTTATTAATAATTACAATGTACAATATTAAATATAATAAAAAATGAAATTTATTAAAACAATAAAAGATATGAAACAATGGATCAATGCAATAAAATATAAATAGTAATTTCCTTTACATAAATAAATTATTCACCCAAATATCAAGTTATATTTTTACCTCGATAATTTTGTTTTGCTACCTTGCTAATTCTTTTTGTTCTTTTTATTATTTTTCCCATTATTATTTTTATGATTACGATTATAAACACTCTTATAGTGATTTATTAAAAACGAAGATTTTACAATTATAACTTTTGTTTTTGTATTCACAACATATTGCATTATTATACTCAAATTCTACGCTGTAATTATAAATAATATTCGTCTGCATAGAAAAATAATCTCAAATGAGGGACTCAAATACTTTGAAAAGCAAGGACGTAAAATCGTCAATATAAAAGTGAAAAGAGATATACATGGTTTGTCTCCGAAGTATCGAATTTTTTTTTAATTGGTGAATATTGATCACAGCGATTTAGGAGGGGTCTTAAAATGTAGAAAAAATCATTTTCCATTTATCCTTTTTTTTCGTTAATTAAATGCGACAAGATTTTTCTTCGCTCGATGGGTATTTTTCGATTATTATAATCAGCGCAGTGAACCAATTAGTGAAAAAATGCTTTTTTTAAAGATTTTAAAGAAAAAGAAAACACTTACCTTTTGTAAAAAAATATGATTTATTGGTGGACTTATAAACAGTTTGAAATAAAAATTTTAAATTTTTCAAAATAATTTCCTCCTGCATCAACGCATTTACAAAGAAGAGTTTTCCAGGTCTTAAAAGCAGTCTAAAACTCCTCAGCTTTGATATTTACGCAAACTTTTCGCATTTATAAATTTTTTTGCACTATATAATACACCGTAGATTGCGTTAAAATTCAGTTTTTCCGCGTTTGCTCTAACTGTTAATCGGTGGACCGAATTAAAAATTTTTAGCACGTCGCGGAAGTTTGTAATGATTCGAGAGCCTTTTGGGTGTCCAGATCGAGACTCGTCGATAATCTTTTACCAATTCTCTTTAAAAGCTCTGTATTATTTTAATTTTGCGATTTTGACAGACACTTATCTTTATAAGCCTCTTTTAATTAATACTTTAAATGTTTTCGCACTGTTTTTTTTAATTGCAAATAAAATTTTATCGCGTAACGCTGCTTGATTAATCGCTTCGATGTGTCATGTACAAATGTTAAAAAACACCCTTCGCACGAAGTAAAATCGTGCCACATCTAATTATCGAAAGACCAAAAAAAATGGGACAAATGAAAAAACTTTCCTCTGCATTTTAAGATCTCTTTCGAATCGCTGTGATCAATATTTGTTAATAGAAAAAATAAACTCGATATTTCGGGGACAAACTATGTAAAATATAACATTTTTATATAGCAAACGAACAACAGAGTAGTTGATGTAAAATAACAGGTTTTTTTTTGAGCGTACCCTATTATGCATGTGTATTTGAATTTAAACTCAATGTTCATCGTTTCGATTGCTAACTCAATAGAAATAAAATAGCATATGTTTCTATTCTTTAACTGGACATTTTGTTCGCGGTAATAAGCATGAATTTGAGAACAGATATAACGTAGTTACAATAAATTTAATTTAAATTATTATAAAATGTGAATAAATGTTAAGATTGCAGTATATTGTTGATATGGTAAAAAGTGGTTCTATTACAAACATCGGTGAACTAGTAGGGGATATACATGCGATGTAGTAGCACACTAAAACATGCAAAACGTAATCAAATATTAATAGTATTTGATAAGAGGCTATAACTGGGCATTTTAGCCAATCGATGGCCTGAGGTGGGAGCAATTCACAGTTAAATTATGCTTAATCATATGCTCTTTATAGTTCAAACAATTTTATTTTATTTTTAATTAATTAATTGGCTAATAATTGGGGTTTCAAGATGTATTAACGCACTGGATTTACAAGATTAAAAGACAGATGAATAACAGCAATATTTGCTTCCACGATAAAAAAGATAAAATTCTTCTAATTGATGTGTATATTTATTTCACAATCTATATGAATTTGCTTACGATAAGGTTTTTTTAGTTTTTCACATTTTTTATACTTTAATATCATTACACTTTAATATATTATAATTATAATATATATACTGATGGTGTATTTGCATGTAAATAATTTGTTGTAATAAAATACAAATGCAAAATAGATCTTTTATTTAAAGAAAAGTGTGTTGCAGTTCGCTAATTCTCCTTTCATCTTTTCTTTATAACTATCCACCATATAGACACATTTTTAATAAAAAATTTCTCACTTATTTAATCATCTCGATTAAATCTAGCTTTAATATTTTATAAAGTGATTAATTGTTATTCGATAATTATTCTAATACAGCTTGATGATTCTAATGATTAAGTCTCCTGAACTATGAAAAAACATTATTACTACAAGAATAATTAAGCACTACTCCATTGTTTTATTTTATTTTTAAATCTTACATTTAATATTATTTAGATTATGATTCATATTTACAAGCATATTTATATTTAAATAAATTACTTTAGACTTATAAATTTATTATTCATTCACACATAATTTATTATTGCAAACATTTATGCTGATAAATATCGTAACAAGATTCAATAGATTTTTTTTATTGTGGTAAAAAATCGGTCATAATTTGTCGTCTTCTTGTTTTTGTATTAAAACAATCCAAAAATCGAGTAATCCAATAACCTCATAAATCACGTAATGATACAATAATATTTTAATGCATCTGTATATGTATTTCTGTTAATAATATATCAATACATTTCTCATACTAATATCAATAATAGGTTTTATTTACACTAATTCTATTAATATTTTAAAGATTTAAATTTAATTTTCATTAAAAAGAAATATTGCTTTTTTATCAAATAAAGATTTTGTATTATTGAAAATTTAAATATAAATCTTCTAATATTGTTTGTAACTGAAACAAATTTTCGTATAACTTCTACTCTAATTTATGTTCAACAATAACAATAAAGTTATAAAGACATTCGAAAATTCCACCGCCAATTTTACTGTGGGAAATTCATTTTCTCAAGAACATAATTCATGCCGGTTTAAGCTCGTACGGATTATCGGCCAATATACTTGCAAATAATTAAGTTAAAATATGTATTATGTGGCTTGTAGATCGCCCTTCCAATATCCACCACAAGTAACAAATAAGTGAACCGGGAGGGGATGCAGGTATCTGAGGGCCTATATAGGGAGGACTTAATATGAAAAAACATGATACTAAGACAAAACATAACATAAAATAACTAAAATCAGTGTAAAAACAACTTGTGAATAAATCTCCTTTGTCTCGTAAATAACATCAATTATTATATTTTTTTTTAACCCAAGTAATCATTCTCTCACATTTGAACGATAATCGGGAGAAGTAGCCACAAACAGTAGAAGAAATTTTTCTGATATGTTAAAAGCGGTCTACAGTTCAACAAATATATATAATAAAACTAACCAATAGCAATATTTTAATACGTGCATAGGGCCAAGTTTTTAATGTTAAAAGTATTTATTATTTGGACACATTCCATCATAATTTATTTAATAACTAATTTATTTCTGTATAAGCGAAAATACATTTATAAAAAAAAATTCTGAAAAATTGAAATAATTTTTTGATATTTTATGAAAAACACCATTTTTTTAATCTAAATTTTATTATATATGGGTATCCACATACATCGGAAATTCGCAATCTAATATTATTTCTACTGTGTATATAATATTTTACTATGATTATGTATTATTTTATAACTTCTCTTCTTTGTGAACAATTATAAAATTTTATTATGTTCTAAACTGGATCCATTCTTTGTTTTACATTTAATTTAATTTTTGTAGATAATTTAATATTAAATTTGAATGTCAAAATATTGTATCCATGCATTATATTTAAGATTTTTTTTTTAGTATACCTTAAATAAAATAATTTACAATTTTTTATTTTAAAATTGGTACTTTGTAGTTTAAAATTCCTTTTTTATGAAAACATGGAGAAAAGTGATTGTAAAACTTTATTTCCTATTTTCAAATTTGTATTTTCATTACATTGTATGAAATTGATGATTGAATATTATTTGTATCTCTTTTAATAATTGTGTCGCTGTCATAATTGTTTAATGTAGTGTTGATGAAAAAAAAATTTAGCACACTACCATTCAATTTCATTTTTATTAATCTTTTTATCATCAAGTTAATATAGTTAGCGAAGTATTATGTTTTTCAATGAAAAAACTTATGTTACATCACATTGAAATTATTCATCATTTCTACAACAATCTATATTTAAATATTTAAATATATTTAAATATTATATTTAAAAAGACTCCTAAATTATGATTGTTTATACGTATAACCACAGTTTGTTCCAATTTTTGTCAAATTTTTATTTAAGTTTATGATATATTTCAAGACACAAATTAAATTCAATTGACAACACACTATTTATCAATTTATTTATCTATTCATTTTCAGTCTATTGTTCTTAAATTATAAATTATTTATAAGTTTTATCGAAATTACTTTATCAAATTCTTGTAATTTCTTTATCAGCTCAATTTTTGGGTTATTGGGTTTAATTTTCTTTCTCTAAGTAGTTATTTTAAAAGTATAAAAAAATTGGTGTTTAATTATCTATTTCATTTTTTATTTAACATAAAATATTTAAATTTAAATCAATTTGAGAAAAAGTAAACATGTAAAGTTCATTATTTTGTGTTACACCCTAAAATTTTCTTTCCTTGTGTTTCTCTTTATCACTAGATTATAAGTTTAGCGTGAAGAAAAGAAGGCGGAGTAGAAAAAGAAGTAAACACCAATTAAATTTTATGACCTTCCGTGAGTGTAGAAAGTCAATTTTGTGTCGATTTGTCGCTGCATGAGGAGGATCTGTCTCATCCTTTTTCGATCTTTAACGCTGGAACCTCCAGGTTCTCCAATATCTTGATGGAGTGGGAGGCCTTATGCCCTAATCGTTCCAGGGACTATTTATACGTTGAATAGTCGGCGTAACCCCGGGAAAATGCTCGATAAATCCTTTAGGGGGCGCCTGGAAAGGTTGTCATCCAATATTGTAAATAGCTGTACGTGCGTGCGCACGCGCGCGTGTGTGTGAGATAGTGGGAGAAACCCCCACACAAGTAATAAAAAATAATATTGATATATTATAATATTATATAATAGTATCAGTATTATGTTGTATTATTATATATATTTCTAATCAATATTTGAAGAGATAATTATTCATATAATAAGATTGCTTTTTGTATAAAATATATCAATGCAAGTTTAATAATAGGTCATTGTATATAATATAAAATAAAAATAAAAGTTTGTTCATGGTTAATTTCAAAATAAATATTATCTTTCTTGATTGTTTACATAATAAAAAACAAAAAATAATTATTTGCGAGAAGATTATTTCTGAAATGTTCTTATATATATATTGGGTATTTTCTTCTTTCTCTATATAAATCGTTTACTTTATTTCGTATATAATATATTAACTATATAATGTTAACTAGAGAAAAATTAAGACCTTATAATTCAAATTATACATTTAAAAAAATATAAATAAATTAGAATAATTAGTACTTTTTTTAATTTCCTAAGATTGGTATTTGATTGCTAAAAAAATAACTTATTAACCTATATAGATTTTGTGTTTATAAATTTTTATTTCATTCATAATTCATAGTAAAAAATGGCAGATAGCAAAAATGACATAGTAAAAATTATTTCTTTCATTAAGTTTTTATGTGAGCGTTAATTAAAAGGGTTGTAAGATTGTATCAATAGTTGTGTCTATACCCATGCATATGTATATATGTAAAATGTAATATATGACTTTGCGTAAAAACATTGCACCCAAGAATCATTCATAGCACCTAATGTTTCATATAATTTTTCTTTACAATGATCTCTAATGGATAAGAATTGTTATAAATAGAAGTTAACAAAAAAATAAATAAAAATTATCTTGATTTAAAATAAAATTTTGCAGATACTTTATGGAGGAAAAAAATGAATTATATTGTTTGTACAAGATGCAATAAGTACTATATCACAATTCTTATCAACTTAATGATCTACGTCTGATTATTAGGCAGTTTTATTAAAAAAGACAAATTATGTGGTTGTTGTATCCTTTTAATTTTTTGGTTTAAGATTTCAAGAATTCACAAGGTATATATGTCCGTGTCGGAAATATATCTATCTTAATTTTAATATACGCATATATTTATAATAAGTGGACAAGTTGTCCCGACAATGCAAATGGAATGTTATAAAAATTTCATTTATGGATAATGAGTAAACTGCAATTAACACCCATTTATCGATTGCAATTGACCTAAAAACATAAGAATATAAATTTACTAAATTTTATTACTTCTATAAATAAATTAGTGATGTAAATTTAATAGCCAAAGATCAATAACTTAATAAAAACCAGGTTACAATTATAACCCTTAAAAAGCAAACTGCTAATAACACAAAATTCAATTACAATTATAATCATAAATTTAGCAAAAGGTTATGCAAGGTTCGATTAACTGAAAATTCTTGGAACTAAAACTAAACGTGAAATTTGCGACATAATGTCATGTTATTTTAGATTAGATTACAGGTAAATGTTAAGGGTTAAACATTATTTTTACAAAAATCATTAATAATTTTATCAGAAATTTTTTAATTTTATAAAAAATATAATTCGGGTCAAAATTGAAAATACTTTGTTCAGCATATAATTTTACATGTGCGAAATAACTATAAATTCAGAGAAATGAAAATATAGATTTCCCCACCCAATGGTAAAATATTTTTTCTAAAATATAATTTTTAGAAAAACACATTGTATTGAAAATTTATTTTTAAATTTAATACATTTAAAGAATAATAACAAATTACTGCGGATGTAATAGACAATTAATTAATTATATTGTAGGAAATTATTCATGCTGAGTAAGATGTTATCTAAGATGTTATATATATATATGAAATAGTTTATAATAATTTGATTGTTTTTTATTTGAAATTTATATACTTAATTAATATTGAAAGACTTAATTTTAAAAAAAAAACTTTATGATATTCGATTTACATTGCGCATTAAATATACATAGAAATACATAAGTGTGCAGATTTTTGAATTTATAATACTCGTTTGAGATTTATGATTATATTATAAAGGTAGGTGATATTCAGTATTTATTCGAAACACAGAATTATATTTATTTGAATTAATAAAATTAATAAAATTTATGCAAGTAATATCGGGTATTTTTATAATAATGTGAATTTAAAAGAGGACTTGTAAATTTAAGTGCAGTATGATTAAATTAGTGAACGATGTTGACTTATTAAATTAATTCAGAACCATTTTATTTATATAATCGACTCTTTTAACGGAATTCAGATTAATAATAATTTATGCAATTTTCTAATGGAAAAACAGTTTTTACTTATTTCCTGTGAACAATATTTAATTAATAATTTGTTTACACACACCTATTCGTATTTATGTACATTCTTATATATATATATATTTTAATTAATAGTACACTCACTAAGACAATTAGTGCATCGATCATAATGTTATTGCTATCCGCGTTGATTTTACCTTTATAAAAGAAAAAAATGGAATTTCCAATCTAGCCACAATAAACGAACTTCCCGTTTTTCGATTGTAACCTACGGTAGTGTTTAATTTTAAAAAGTATATAATGGGACTAAGATTTCGGTTATCCCTTACAAAATATGCTATATAACAAAGAGGATATGAGGATTTTTTTATATAGGATCCATGGAATAGAATATAATTCTTATCATTAAATGTCGAAGAAGAGCAGAAAGAATCCATGAACGTTTGCATTATTATTAATTGATTAAAATTTTATTCATATGCTGACAGTTTGATTTTCAATTTTTGTAAAGAATAGTGAAAAAATTGTTAGAAAATATCATAAGCAAAATAGTGAGAGAACAAGAAAGATGTTTTTCTCGTAATGAAGTACAATAAATCTTATGATTTCTTTGATTTTCTTTTTTCTTCTTTAATGACATTTTCTTATACACAAAAAAAAAAGAAAATTATGTTTTCATTTTAAGGAGTTGTAATTTTCATTTTATTATTACGATAACAAAAGTTCTAAAGTGAATAATAGTACTAAAACATTACCAAGTTCTAAGTATTGTACTTGTTCACTAATTAATTGTAAAGAAGTATGTGTATAAAGTTATCAGTATTTAATGTTTTATGTGTAATATAGAAAAAAAGTAATATAAAACTGTTTTAGATGCTTTGAAATATTTAGTGAAATCTACTAAATGTTTCAGTACTTAATTTTAGGTATAAAGTTTTGTTTTGCTGATAACATTGATACATGTTACGTGGATTACATACCGTATTAATAAATCTTTCTAGTGACAAGTAGTTTTCGTTTAAGTGATAAGGAAAGTAGATAAAAAGAACCTATATAATAAAATACTTAATATTAAGATGAGACTTAACAGCTACTGTTCTTGCAGTGAAAATAAGTATGAACAAAATCTGGACCACATTCTTTGACAATGTACAGTATATGAAAAACAGCGCAAAATATTAATAAAAAATCTCGAAAAACTCAAATTTCAATTACCTCTTGCGAGTCATGTAATATTATACAAACCTTCAAAAAAATTACGTGACACAATAATTAAATTTTTTAATGATTATAACCTACAAATATAAGGATTAAATATTAAAAATTAAATACTTTAAATCCAAAGCAATACAAATATATGATTAAATGTTAAAAAATTAAATACTGTAAATGCAAAGTAAATTGTACAATAAAATGTCAAATGTAGTATCTATGTGCTATATAATTCTCCTGTGAGAATTGAAATAGCTTAAATAAATAAAAAAAAAGAAAAAAGATGAGACTTGCTGTGAGAAATTTTTATTTTTTAAATTTATTGCTAATTATTGAATGAGCATTTTTCAGATATTATCAAATTATCAAGTTATTTAATTTATGATATAAAGAGCTAAAGATTAAAAATGATTAGATATATTTAGTTTAAAATTTTTACATAATTATAAATAAATTTAGTTTTTTTGTAATTAAAATAAACTGTTTAATTAAAAAAAATTATTAGTTAAGGCTATTAGAATACTATCCAATCCATTCTATGATAAAATTCTACAATATTACTTGATTCTGAAACATCATGTGAAGATTTAATCATTCGTAAAGGAATAAAACAAGTTGACATGATTATGAGCTTGCTAAATAAATTTATTAAATTTATAAATTCAATTTATAAAAGTGAATAGAAAAAATAAAATATTGAATTATAATTGATGTATTATTTTAGTGATATTATAAATATTTATCGAAAAATGTTAAAAATTTAATGATTAAGATTTTATAAATTTAAAAATATAGATTAAGTAACAATACAGATTAGGGTTCAGCTCAAATTTACAATAAAACGTTAAATGGATATTAATAAAAATGTTTAGAAAACTAAATAATTTAAAGTTTCATATAATAATAAACTATAAAAATAAAATTAATGAAAGAATAGAGGTAGACATTGCACTTAAAAATGAAATATTTCTACATTAATAACAAATTTTTACGATATTTTGTACATTTGGAATTTAGGAGTAATTAATATTTCAATACAGGAGTAAAAAGGAGAATAAATTGGTAGATTAGAGAAGGATAATTGTTTGAAATAAAAATGCGAAAAATGATATTTAACACAGGGAGAATTGGAGGAAAAAAGTTTAATATTGCGATATAATCGATCTCTTTATTGTGTAACAGGACTCTTTCGATTTCGACTCCTCAATCTCCAAACCAGAAAAGCAATGCTCATTCTACAACGCAAGTTCTAGGAAAGTCCGAGTTTCCTGGCGGTAGTTTATGAGGATATACTCTTATTCCTCTTTCCAACGCCATCTCCGTTTCTATATATTATCTACTATCAGTTATACAGTCCTCCAATCAATTTTTCTGGATAAGTCGGTGTTTTAAAAGAGAGACTTTCCAACATAATTAGGAATTGAAATCTAACTCGAGAAAAATCGTCCTTTTTATTTATAACCAATTGACTAATTTCATTTGTATGATAGAATAATTGAAATGATTTTTGAGTGTAAATTTTATTATTTTTTGTGAATTCTAAATAAAATTATATTGGTAACTGTGCAATGAAGAAAGTCAATAATTGGTATTAACAATATATTTACTAGGAGAAGGGGTTGTATTCTCGAGTTCACGGCAAACAGATTCTTGCACATGATATCGAAATATTTTATGAACCGTGAGAAATTTTTTCTTGTATGAGTTTTCAAGTTTTGAGTTTGGGAAAAGCATCATTTATAGATTTTATGTGGAATTAAAAAAAATAGTACATCTTTAAATCTACTTGACATATTTTTCAATACTTTTTCACGTGTATATATTTTGATGACAAAATGTAATTATTTTTTGTATTTTTAAAAATAAATTTAACTTAAAAATATGCCTTTCTTTTTTAGTAGTAGTAAGAGTAAATTATAACAAGTGGATGAATTACGTTATTTTTCCATTATTATTAACTTTTTGTTATCATTTAAGATTTCATTGATAAAATGTATTTATTTACTAAGAATCGATAAATATTTAGCATTATCTAATATAATATAAAGGTATAAAGAATTCTAAAGAAAATGTTGTATATAATAGGAGGTGAAAAAATGTACGCTCCAGTTTTTGTTTCATACTTACTTAAGGTGATAGCTGAAGAATATATTATTCATTACTAAAAAGAAAGCGAAGTAATCGTATATTAAAACATACAAACACAATCGATTCTAACACTGTATTAGGAATTTAATGTTATAAAAATTGTAAATTGAAAAACTTTTTTTTTAAATCTTGAAATTTCAATAAATTTTTTAAAATATGAAAATAAACAATCTAATTAACTAATCGATTTCTGATGTATTCTATCATTACATTTGTAAGTAAAAATTTTTGACAAATAATGTTATTACGTTTTTTTACTTAATTAAGATTCCTTAGCAAACATTTTGTACAAATTACTAGATTTATATGGAAGTAACGTATGATATTGAGAATTTATCTTATAATCGTAAAAAACAAACTTCGAACTTCATAATGTTAAGGATATTATTTCCATTTTAATCTCTTAAAAATTTTTCCTTATTTTTCAAGAAAATCTAGTTTTTATTTAATCGATATATGTACTTTAAGTGTATATATAAGCATATATTATGATAATTTGTCATAATATTTATTTGTGTGTAGTCGTCCAATAAATTATTATTGATGTAAATGTTTTACAATTTTCCTCTTTAATAAAATATATTTTTGCTTCATTTTCAATAATTTATTAAATATGAATATAAATTTTTGTTACTATTATTCATTTATTTTATTATAATACTAACATTTTTATAGGTAATCAAAATTTTATTGTTTTAATTTAATAAAGTATGTTTTATTATTTAAAAGGAAAGTTGACAAGAACAATTCTTTAATTATTATTATTTGTCATTTGTGCGAAGCATTTAAATTTTTCCATAAAAGTTTGATAAGGAAAGAAAAGCAAAATATTACTTCGAAAAATTAATAAAGTTTCAAAAAAAAAAAGAAATTGCGTAATAATTTATCTGAAAAATATATTATACTCAAACATAAAATAATATTAAAGTACGTTATAAGATTATGAAATTTTGATATCTTACTATAATTTAACCAATGTGTTATTATTAAGCAACATATTTCTGCAAACAGTAGAATATGAAAAAATAAGAATTAATGTAATGATAAGAAAAAATTATGTGATTAAAAGGATAATCAAAAGTTTGATGTAAAAATTTAGATTTGCATGAAACATTATTCTAACAATTAATTAATATAATTTCAGTGCACAACTTTTCTTTGCATGAAACTTGCTTAAAATATTTAACGATTAATTATTTTATAATAAATTATAAAACAATTTATTATAACTTTAATCAAATAGCCGATTAAAGTAATTCAAAAAAAACTAAAGGTAAAATCAAAAGAATGAAGGAATAATGTTACAACACAAGTTGGGTATTACGAAATACTTGCATTTATAGAGGATAGATAAGCCCCATAAAAGCAACAACATACTTAGACTTACCGGAAGAAGAAGATCGCAATTTTTGAAACAAAGCCTAAAACGTTTTTGGTAGTTTTTGGAAAGGAGAAAAGTATAAAACGTAAACACCTCCAATTATAATCGTTAGAACGAACTCTCACGAAACTCAACTTGATCCCCGCACATTTTTTTTTTATTCGGCTATCATCTAAAATCAAAGATCAAAGGGCACTAATCTCTTTGAGTACGAGGGTGGGCTGGGAGTGGTGCAGCAGGAGGAAGTCGGTGGCGATTATTAGAGGTATTCGTCGCGTAACCTATGCATAGGAACATAGGAACGACAGATTATTGCGTTTTCTTCAGGTATGCCTCTTTCCTTTTTCCTCGTCCTCCCGCCAGAGGCACAAAATACTCATCTGCCTTATTTCATTCTGTTCTCGCATAGGGATAAAGCTGGAATTCTCCAAATTTATTCTTGGATCAGTTCCCAGGAGAAAGCCATGTCATCCTGGTTTGTATTTTCGTTCTCGACTCTCTTCTTACCCGTGAAATGGCTTAAATAAATGCGAAGCGATGCTTTTTGTCTCGACGATCTTCGTTAATTATAACTAAAACTGCTCGGCGTTTCTTAATATTTTATGTTGAGGCCTTTTTCGTTCCTCATTCACCTTCTTGAATACATTGGCTTGTATTTTAATAATTTCGTTTATTGCTCAGTACTCTAACGCTAATAAATAATTTAAATTACGTTGAATAAAACTTAGAAGTACTGAAGTAATCTCAACATTTTTGACAATGTAAAAAACCTTTTCATTAGAATCATAGCCGTGATCGTTATTTCATTACAAATAGAAATTGACCGAAAAAATATTCAAGGAGTTTTTGTATGACATCACCGTAATTTTTTATGAATTATAATTACCGAAAGATTTGGTATATTACATTGATGATTTATTTAAGCAAATAATATATAAATTAATAAATAAAAATCAAAATGAATCAATATGAATCTGCATTATATTAACAATAATTTTTATAAATATTCCTGTAAAATTATGTTAAAAAGATATTTCAGGTTTGGCTAGAAAAAATCGGATAAATTATTAATTAATCAAAATGGATACTTCTGCAAGTTTTCTGATTCAAAATGAGATATTAGGTTTTAGAAAAAGTTATTAAACTTGAAACTCAATTTATTTTACTTGATTGAATAAATGATAAACATTTAATGCTCAAAATTAATTCTTATTGATGTAGAATTAATAAATTAACTAATGAAGATTTGGGCTACTTAATTCAAAATAAAATATGTGTTACTGTACATTTGGATATTTTCTTTTTTTAAATTTTAATAATTAAAATTTAAGAATTGAAAAATTAAAAGCATTCATTAGTTTTTGCAATTTAGTTTTTAATATTTAAATTAAAATTTTTTAAATCCCTTTTTTATTCATTTGATTAACAAATAAGACTCATATTGTAGTGCAATATTAAAGTGAAAACAAATAATGAAAAATTATTATGAATTATTAGTACGAGTTTTACAGTTGTTACGTAATTACAATGAAAAATAAATAAAACAATTTCAATTGTATACTTATCACAGCTAAAATTAGTTACTCAAATCTCATATATTACGTGGTGCATTATTTTTCACGTCTTCACAAAGACAACAAAAGTTTTTCTTACAATTTTTATATGGAATTTGTGTTTTTAAAGTTAGTATATTAATTCATTATACAATCTTTATTATAATTCAAATAAAATAAAAATTTACTTTTTAAATTTTTTTAAAATACTATAAACTATTATAATCTTTGGAAATATTAAATTGTGTTCACTTTTATTTTGCTTTTTATTTTCAATTTTAATTCAATTTATTTCAGTTCGTAAAAATAGTAATTGTTTGATATTTACAACTACATATAAATATTGTTTAATTTACATATGGTTGCTCAGTATTCCGTACAATTAACTAACGCACATCCTTGAACAGAAATAACGTAAATTGTAAATGTTTTAATAAAAAATTTTAATATTTAATCAACTATCATATTTGAAAGAAATAAACATAAACTTAAACAAATGTCTTAGAATGATATCGATCTATTGTAATTTATGTAGACTTTTTCCAGTGTATTAGTTTTTTAATTAAAACGTTTGTTATTTATTATGTTTCAGTAACCAACAAATATATTTAATTGACCATATTTTGTCTTATATAATGATTAATTATTCACAAATAAGAACCCATCGATGTTTTAAATTTTAAATATTGTAAAGAAGATAGATTCGCTTCTCTCCATGTGTTGCTGATTAATTAGATCCTTAAATTTTCTAAAACACTTCAACAATACTTTATTTTATTAATGATTCTGTTGTACTGAGTATATTTTACCACAGATAATAATTTAATTCACTCAAATTTATTATGGAATAGTGATGGATTAGTAGGATAGAGGTGAAAATTTTGAAACACGTGAAACTGCTTTTATACATGCAAAATAATGTATACTTCCAGTCACATCCTTAATTAAAATAACAAATCCTTCCAACATTATAACCGCGGACTCGTACCCATCTATACTTTTACATGTGTATAATTAAATTAGTATAAAATTTATTAACGCTTGTGTTTATACGTGTGTTTTATATGCATGTAAAGCTATCCTTATGTCATTCAATAAAATATCAGAAAAATGGAGTAATGCCATGGAGTAATTTTTCCTCATTTACATACATTATTAATCGCGTTGATTTGAATATTTATTTATAAATTTTTTCATGACAATAATTGGTAGATTAAACTTGTAATTTTGAAGTATAAATAAAAGATGGAAATCTTGTAAGAAGCCCCAGCTATGCTACATAAAAAATAAAAAAAATTAGCAAATTAAAATCATAAAATAAAACTAAATAATTTTTTTTTTTTTTAAACTTTTAGTTTTGGATTTTGTATAATACATTATCAATCAATATATTATATATTATTATATATCAATCTATAATATTAAGAATAATAGTGACCATTAAAGATTGACTGTATTGGTTAGCGTAATATGATGTATCTCTCAAATTCAAATTGCACATGTTAATCAATAATGCAAGCAAAAACAGGAGTATACTTTTTTTAATCTTGAGAAAAATGTTACATGCTTTATTATTAAACAAAATTTCTGTACATTATTTTATGTTTAATTTTTTGGCATAATTTTAATATCTGTTTTTTAAATTTATTGAATATTATATATATTTATAATATAGGAATAACATGTAAATCCACTATATATACATATTGATGTATTTCAGTAAACTCAAAGATTTTTAAATGAATGTTGAAAGAGGTATAAATTTAATTTTAGAGAGATTTATAGTAATAATACCTGAATAAGATTTAATTGAAATTATTTATGAATTAAACTCGGTACAATGTACTTATAATAAAAAAATATATGCTCACATCAGAATTAATTATTACAAATTTATAATTGATAACTGTTGATTAATTTTAATGGAATTACTTTTTAATGAATTTTACTCGTGAAAAATAGATTTTATATTTGGATATTAATTTTATAAAATTATTTTTAATAACAAATAAATGGCAGTGAATAATTATAAAAATAAATTAGATAATTAATAAAAAGTAATGAAATATTAAGTTAGGAAATTGGAATTTATTTTCTAATTAATTAATTCTCACTCAAGTCTAAATTAATTAGAAATTTAATCTTATTGAAACAAATAAAAACAATTATTCTAGTAATAACTGAATTGTTTAAGTTTAATTATTATTAATAAAAAAATTTTGACTAGTGAAAACATTAATTATATATGTGTGTTTATTTTAAATATTTAAATATATAATTTTAAATATAATCTTGTTGTAAATTTCATGTTTTATTTATTTTAAATATTGTTATCAAATAGATGACTAGAAATTTATTGAATAAACTTCTGTAGATCATACAAAAGCTTACAGAATTAGTATACATATAATTTATTTAGATTGAGTAAATATATTGAAGATATTTTATGTTTATTATTTCACAAAGAACCTTTTTATATTATAATTTCTAGTCTTCAATTAAATGTGTACTTAAATTTTTATTTAAAAAATGTTAATTTTAGATTGTTTATTAATGAGCATAGGTTAGATTTTTAATTAACTATTTCTATCTTTTAAATTTATTCTCGTGTACCTTATATTAAAATTAATATATGCTTATAGACCAGAATGTAATTGATTTTGATTTTTAAAATTTTTTTCAACCGCTGAACATATTTTATTCTGCTATAATAATAGCAATAAAGAACAAAAATATGCACATCAGGGAAAGTAAGATTTTCTTTTAGTTCTAATGCAGACTAAGGTTTCTTTTTTCTATTTTTATCTAGCTAAAATAATATTTAAGTGGAGAGTGTCGTACAAGCCACCAATTACCGTACTCCTTTTACCACTAAACTCATTAACCAACACCACCCTTCGTTCGCTATAAATTTTTTCTTCAATTTCATTTTGACTACCAACTTTTTTTTTAACATTTAATTTTATTTTAATTTTATGTTTTAAATATTCTTAAATGATTGACTGATATTTATTTCATCTCCTGGATTATTTTAAAGATTTATTAATACATCATTTAGGATAGTTTTCTCATTAACTCAAATATCAAAGTGACTGGACTTGCAAACAAAAGATATCTCATTGCTTCCAGGGAGTCTGTTTAGGGAATTCCTGTACTTCTCCACGAGATTAAATCTATACATACCCAGCTGAATACCTTTAACGTGACTATACTATCTAAACATATGTAAATTTCGATCCTTTTGAAGGAGAAATTGAGTGCTTTTCACTCTAAAAGACGACAATATGCAGATTCAAAGAGTTTATAATCATGCTACAAATTAATGGCCCTGATTTTAAGTTTTGTTGAATATAAATACATTCATGACATTTATCATACTTTTATTTCAGAATTTATTTCAATCTCTATTGTAGTTAATATTCTATATCAGTAAGACTGACTGAAAAACTTTTCTTTTTTTGGTGAAATTGGAGAATGTATTTTGTTTTTAATTTATTATTACTCTGACAGCACATCTCAATGTATGCAGTGTTACCTTTTTTACAATATGAAACCATAAATCATAATATAAATATTAATAGATTCTTGTCAATTAAATTCTTTTTATGAAATTTATGTTTATTACAAAATATTATACACATTGAAAAGTATATAAGCAATGATTTCTGCCTATCAAAATTGGTGGTATTATATTTCCAAAAATCATTTGATTTCTTTTTATGATTATATTGGTTATTTTTAATCGTAGTTCATAATGAGCAACCAGAAATATATATTCATATTTATAAATAAGAATTAATTTCTAAGAATACAATTCAATTATGTTATTATTTCTGAATGAGGAAATTAGTAAAAAACTATAAATTAATAAATTACAATCTTTTTAAAAATAAGACATCGATATTTGTTTTTTATATCTCTAAAGTTACATTTTCGTATGCAATGCTAATAATATTAAAAAATATTATATTCGCTTTAATGTTTCTAAATCTAGTCAATTTAATTCTATTAAATTGATTTCCAGTTTTTGATATAGTAGGTAATTTCAGCATTCAAAATATAAAAGCAACATAAATCCAAGGTTGTAACAATCTATGGAATGTACAGTGTATCCTAAAGATTACAAAAAAAATGTCAAAATAAAAAATAAAGGAGAAATCATCTGATTAAAATTACTACTGAAAATTCATGAGTCTTAACGATAAAGAAGGCCATTAATTTTGAAAAATAATAAAATTTCTCACTTTCTTAGTTTGTTATATTTTCAACTCGTGCACGCATCTAGATATAAATAAATCTCAATATTATTTATGCCGTTGAATGTGTATTCTAACCGTGAAAATTGGAGAGTAATATAATGTGAACGCATTTGATCCTTAAAAATGTAACATAAAAATCATCAGGACCCAAAGGAATTCGCAGGATCACGACTAATGTCCTTAATGCGCTCCAGGATTCTCTGATTTTACAGATAGATCCGTCGTAAAATTGAATCAGCATAACTGTGTCGATGTTTTCTATTCATGGCTTTTCATCTGTAAGAGCTGTCACAGCTAAATTCTGTTGTTCCAATTTTCCTTTACTATAAGTTTACATCCATTCAAATGCGAATCTTAGTATACACGTAAAACCGTGTGCAAAACAAGTGGTAGAAATAGCTCGAGAAAAAGACTTCCACCTAAATTTTCCGACAATTTTTGCATCCGAACGAATTATTTTTTATTTGTAATGATTGATCATTTCTTTAAATTTATATTTTCGATGAATGTGTCAGTTTTATTTCAGTTTTATGAAACACTATCGGCATTTACCATCAAATTTAATAATAAATTTACCACGTGTAAGGTATGTCTTATATTTTTCATATAGTTTACAGCTGGTTCATATATAACATTGTAAAAAATATAATATTATGTATTTTGAAACTCGGATAGTACTGAATATTAAATGTGATTAAATAATAAAATTTTTATAACCCATAATTTCACAAAAAATATTGGTTGTTTTTTAAATTAAACACTAAACATAAGAGAAGATAGACTTCTTGATATATTGTTTTGTTAATTTTTATCAAATTATATTCCTATGATATGATTTAAAATAACTGTCATCAATAATGATGCTAAACTTAATTTTTTAACTAAAATAATAGTAAAAAAATTAATCATAACAATTTAACTAGCATTTAGCTTATTTTTTTCATTTAAAATGTCATTTAAAACAATATTTATAAAATGAATTAACGATTTAATTCAGTTTCTTATTATTAAATATTTTAAAAAATATATGGTTTATATCACGAATTATTTAAAAAGTGTGAATTTTTATTGGACTTAGAAATAATTTTTTTTTTATCCTGTCAATTAATTATTCCTAAATAAATAATTTTGCTAAGAATAGAACAGAGAGAAAGAGAACTAGAGGAGCTAAGAAAAATGAAAAATGAAGGACAAGTGTGGAGATATCTAAACAAAGGCAGGAAAATAAGACTGACTGGAGGGAACAACATAGGCAGGGTGGAATGGAGGAAACACTTCATGAAACTACTGGAAGGAAACGAACAGAGAAACATAAAGGAATGGCACATAGAGATACAAGAAGAGCAGAGGAGAGAGATCGAAGAATGGGAAATATGGAAGGTATGGAGGAAACTTAAGAAGAAGAAGGCAACAGGGATTGACGAAATACCAAACGAGGCATGGGTGTACGCAGGAAACGCGATCAGACAGAGAATGGCAAACATGATAAAGAAGATATGGAGAAATGGAACAATGCCACAGGACTGGAACCTAGCAGTGATAGTGCCGATACATAAGAAAGGAGAGAAGGAAAATCCGGAGAACTACAGAGGCTTGGCAATGCTTACATCAGGGTACAAGATATATACTGGGATTATCAAAAACAGGCTGGAGAAAGAAATAGAGGAAAGAGGGATACTCCCTGAAGCACAAGCTGGTTTCAGAATAGGCAGAGGAACCACTGACAACATGTACATACTAGATCATGTGATAAAGAAAACTTTAAAGGAAAAGAAAAGTCTGTACATGATGTTCGTGGACTTAAAGGCCGCCTTCGACACGGTGAACAGAGGAAAGCTATGGGAGATAATGAAGAAAAAAGGAATTAACGGAGAACTGATATACAACATAAGCAAGATATACAAAGAGACAGAATGTAGGGTCAGAACAGCGGAAGGGCTAACGGATGCTTTTTGGACAAAGAAAGGGCTGAGACAAGGATGCTGCCTCAGCCCCCTTTTGTTCAATATATACATCGCAGAGATAGAAGAGGAAATGAAGAAAAAGAACATAGGAGGAACGAAGATAAAGGATAAAAGGATATGGACATTAGCGTACGCTGATGATCTAGTCATAATAGGAGAAAATAGAGAGGCTCTACAGGGAATGATGGCGACACTCAAGAACTTTCTGAGACAGAGGGACCTGAAATTGAACGTAGAAAAAACGAAAATCATGGTAGTGAACAGAAAGAAAAAGAGGAAGGCTGAAAATTGGATTTGGAATGGAAAGAAAATAGAAGAAGTGAGCAGCTTCCGATACCTGGGATTTGTATTCAGAAGTGACGGAAAATACAAAGATCAGATAAAAGAAAGAATCAACAAAGGCAGGATAGCAGCGAAGAAAACATGGGGTCTAGCAGAGAGAAAGTGCCCAGGCGATTTCAGTTTAAGGAAAACTATGTTTCAATATCTGGTGAGAAGTGTAATGGAATACGGAGTCGAGATATGGGGGACAGAGGAGGTAGAAGAAATGGAAAGAATCAAAGTAGACTACTTCAGATGGACCCTAAAACTCGACTTTTGTACCCCGAGATACATTGTACAAGAAGAGATAAAGGAATACAGGATGAGCGGCGAATGGAAGATCAGGGTAATGAAACATGAACAGAAGATAAAACACATGGAAGAACACAGATGGGTCAGGATATGCTACGAAGAGAAAAATGAATGGATTACGGAGAAAAATAACTCAGAGGACAGGACATGGCTAAACAAGCTAGGACTAAGCAGTACACAAATTGAACTTTGGGAAAACACAGGGAAGAATATGTACGCAGAGATAAGGAGAAGAGACAGAGACAGGCAATTACAGGAAAGGAGATGCAAAATGGACAGTGCAAAATACAACAGAGCATACAAAGAATTAAACATCGCTGGACTGCCAGAGTACCTCAGAAAGGAAAACAAAGTAAAGGAAATGAGAGCAATGGCCAGAGCAAGGTGCGGAAACATAACAGCGGGAAACAAATATTGGATAGAGACAGGGGAGAGAAAATGCCAATTATGCAAGAGAGGTGAAAGCGATTGGAAACACTGGGTCTATGAATGCTCTGAAACCACCGACATGTTCAGAAAACTCAGGGAAGAAAGAGGACAAACAAACAGAGAGATAATGCACAAATTCAGAGGGAGAATAGAAGACAGAGATATTACAAAGGAAATCATAGAGATAGAAAAAAGGATTGAGAAAGCAACAGTGAAATGAAAGAACAAAACAGAAGAAATGTATTTAAAATAAAATGTTTAAAAATGTAAATAACTATGGAAAAAAATGAAGGAAATGTAAATAAGATAAGAGTGTAATAATGTAAATAACGGAACCCGTCCCCAGGCCTGGAGCCGGGACGTAATTGTAAATAAATAAATAAAATAATAAATAATTTTGCTTATGTAAGAAAAGCACGAAGTAACTCGCGTTCCGCAAATTAAGGGACAAAATATGCAAAAATCATCCACAAATTAATAATATAATACGGGAGTATCATTTATTTAAAAGTATTCCAACTTTGCACAACAAATTAGCCGAATAACTGTTCTCCCCCGGCCGTGTCGCATTCCTCCCCGATCCGTCGGGGTTGACCGACGATCATCTGAGCTGTACCTGCATCATTTTCCCCTTTGGGGCGCTTACGGAAAGTTGCAGCTCGCCTAAGCTGCCTAGTCTCAAAAATCGACGCTTACACTTGTGAAAATATAATATTGGAATTAATAATTTTTTGAATTATATTTAAGATGAGTTAATCATATTTTAAATAATTGATATCTTTTTAAAACTACCGATATAATTTTAGTAAAATGTAAATACTTAAAAACATTTTTCACTTTCATATTATCATTTTCAGTTCAACCAAAAAAAAAGATTTTCAAATAGCTTTTATGAGATGTAAAATTTGAATAGTTCTTTTTCGAGATAAACATAAAAAAAAATGATATTATGACTGATAATGTTTAATTTTATGTAACTGTATAGTTATAATTAAAAAATTATATTATTTGCAAGGAAAATATACATTCCCGATTTAATTTGAATCTTTTACATATGTGAAATTAGAAAAAGAATAATATTAAAATTATTAAAATTGTTAATGTTATTCTCTAAGGCGTAAATAGGAAGTCTAGTGTAGATTACTTTGAAAAGGTTACAGCTACTTACACAACCGTTATTTTTCAAACATGTTTGAACAATTTCTGAAATTCCTTATTTTTCGAGTAGCATTTAGTTTGTTTTTCCCCACTAAAAAAATTAAGTTCGTTTTTCGGTTTAGATTCAAATTAATCAAATTTCAGTCAGTCCGATTTTTTCAATTTCGATTGGAAATTTTAACTTTTTTCGCAATTTTTATTTGTTACTTTTTATTCTTTTCGCGGTTGTGTTTTTTTTGGAAGCAATCCGAATGACTTTTGCAGATCTTCAGAAGAATTTTCAGCATTTTTTCATTATTTTCACGAATGCTTATAAGTCAGTGATTTTATTTTTTTTTTTCACAAATCTTGCTTTATAAATCCGATCTTCACTTAATCTTTGAAAAAGAAGTTCTAATATAATTCAGAGTTATAATAAAGAGAAAAATCCCTCTCCTTCCCCCACTCTCATTAGATCTTGTATCAATATCTTGTATACACAGTCTAGTTTTGTTACATTTAGACATGATTTTTCCTTTGCTATCGTTATAAACCTCAAGTTTAATTTTTTCACAAATTTTTTCAGTTTCTTCTGTTTACGATTAATACCCCTTTTTTTTTATCACATTTTGATAGGATCTTCATACATTCAAAGCTTATAGTCTTACAAAATACAATAACTTGTTTCAATTATAAGTACTTATATATTTATTTAAGTTTTGTAAAACTGAAATAATTTAAAAAATTATATTTTAAAATTAATTCCATTTAATATATAAAGTAATCAAACATCAAGGAATGTATTTTATTTCGAATTTCCATGAATAATATTTTATTTAGTTTATAAGTCTAATTTTATAAACATTTTTTTTAATAAAATTTTTTATATGAAATTTATTAAATTTTTAAAATATATATTTCAAATATGTATGATAATATTATCAAATAAAAATAAAAAAATCGTTAAAATTTTTAAATTTAATTCATATAGGTAAATATAAAAAAGATTTTTTTAAAAATATTGCTTTTAAAACGAATTATTTTCCAAAATAGACTGAATAAAAATTTTTCACAAACTCGCGATAAATTTAAAAATCCTAATTGTTTTGTTAAAGTAACATTCATTATATTAATTAAGTTGCTTTGTATAAATATATATGCAATCAAATATGTGGATAAACTGAAAAATAAAAAAAACAAAAAATAATAATATAAAAAATAATAATATAAGACATACACAGTAACTTCACTAAATACAAAGTAAATGCATCTAATTTTTTAATTTTATATTTTTGAAATTTTGTTATTTTTAATGTACAAAAATTGAAGTATCTTAGAGTGTAATAAAAGCAAATATTGGTTTTTGCAATTCACAAAGCTCGTTCGTATTATTACAAATTTAAAGAAAATTAAATATATGTTGAATTCGATAATTTATTGCAATTTTGTATTTTGAATTATCAATTCATATAATTCCACTCTTTACTAAAGTAATTCGACAGTCTATATTTTATATTTATGAACTTTCACGGTGTAATTTATGGAATGAGCTGACAAAGCATTTGTATGAAAATCATTTTAATTAAATTATAGATATTTTACATCTATTTCTTGATATAATTTAAAATAATTTTGTAATTAAAATTGGCGTATATTTGTTTACGATATTTATCTTAGATTTAGAATTTCCGTTTGATTTATTGAACTTTTTTATTGAATTATAAAATATACTAATTACTTCGATTGGTAAATAATTTAACATTAAAAAAGGTTTGAATTGTGTTGAAAGTTAATCGTATGATCTAAAACTGATGCACAGTTGAGGGAAAATGGTGCATTTTATTAATTTTGAGATGGCTTTGGAAATTGGATTTGAAAATTTGTATAATAATGAAGTAATATTGTTGATTCTTTATTATATGTTACTACAATAGTCAACGTTTTTAACTCATGTTTTCTTGCATCCAAAAATTTATAAATTTAAGGTTAGGCTTGAATTCTTTTCTAGGGTTTTTTATTAGGAATGGTAAAGTTTATCCCGAGGAAGGGAAGAGTAAATCAGTGGGCAGTTGACTCCTTAACAATTCTTTCAAGATGAAGATAATCTATGTAAACATAAACTCATCGGAGGAACGAGAGTGAGGGAGGAACGTAAGAGCACAATGGTTGTGGCCTTCCAACAGGTTCGGTGATTTAGACCATGAATATGCTTTGCGCACCTCCTTGTGGGGTTTATTGTAAAGGTTGCATAAAGTCATGGAATTAGGGATTGGGGACGGTGTTGACTTGATTGATGATCAAGATAGAGGATAATGTGCTCAGTTACTGAGCGCAAGCATGCGAGAATTTCTGGGCGCCGATTCACAGAGAAAACACCCCCATTCCAGATCCCACGCCTGAACCCACTAAATACCCACCATTCCTATGACACATTAGAGCCACGTCAGCGATTGTACATTATACAAGTGAACTTAAACCGAGTCAGTATTAAACTAAAAGCGTTGAATTCGAATAGAATGGAAGGCCTCGAACGTGGGTGGATGCTTTTCTGAGTCCTTTACTCCCGTCGAATCACTGTCTTCATGCACTGAAATAACCAATACTCGTTTTCTTAACAATTACATCTCATTACTGAGCTTTGGTAAGTCGATGAATAATAGCTTTGGATTAAAATCCAACATTGCAATAAAATTTTTAATAATTCATTTACTCTTATACGATTCGACAACGAAAAATGAAATTACGGATCAACCGAAAAGATTCTACAATTTATTTAAATCGAAGGAGGAATGAAAACACCATTGTATCCATTAATCTGTTAAAATAAAAAATACTTTTATATTCGAAATTTTTTCACATTTCCACATGTGTCGAATATTGTACTTGTTAAAATTCAAATAATGACAGTCATCCTCTTTCCGTTAAGCAAAAGTTAACAAACGCTAACCCGAATTAATTGGGATATTGTGTTCAATGAAGTATAGTAATATTGATTAAGGTTATATTGTTAAATTAGGGTGTAAGGTTACGCATATAATGTCAGTTACATGTTTGAATAACATAATAGAAGGTGGGGTCAGCGAGGGGCTAGGGTGGTGGTGGATAGAAGAGCAGCACGCGTATCTCATACCTTAAAGTGAAGTGCACACCTTCATTTAGTAGCTCTGGAAACTCGTAATTTACCGGTATCATAAAAGGAACCAGTTTTCCTCGTCTCTCTCTCTCTCTCTCGCTCTTTTCTTCACTCCACTACCCGTCTCTCGTTAACGCCGTAAACATACCACACCACTTTTTGAAATCAAAAGCCTAATAACGTCATTAGATACATTTAACATCTGTAATCTGAAACTAGAAACTTGCACTGTAGGCCGGAACACAGGAAAGTTATACTTTTGGCAATATGCACGTCTGTTCTTAGAACTGAGATGAAATGTCTGATTATATAAAAGGTGTAATTTTTGCATATCAGAGAATGTATCTTTAGTATAAACTAGATAATTATTTCCACAACAAAGTCCAAACTCACTACCTCATATAAGTAATATTTTAACGTCATTTAGAGATGACAGGGCTGAGATTATTTCTTGTAGTACATTCAATTTAGTACACAGTGTTATTGTAACTGAATACACCCGTGTACATGCATTTCCAAGCATTTGTACGTATTTTAGAAATTTGAACAATATTTTGGTTACAAGAGAGCATTAGTTAAAATGAAAATTGAGCCAAGGCTTTCTTGATAACTCCAATTGTTGATTCAATTTGCAATGAAAAACTATAATTGTTGAAGCACTTCGCAAAAAATACAAAAACGACGATTTAAGGTTTTCTATCTAACAATAGTGAAGAAATTTTTTGAAAACTTTGGACGAATGTTAAATTAAATCTAGGAAAATCGTATGCATGGTTAAAAATAAAAAGATAGTTTAAGAGCAACACCTGTGTACGTAAATTCGTTACGGTATCAAAGTGAGCGTTCTTTAAAAAGAGAAAAAGTAATTTGAGTATTTCGCAGTTGAGCGAAGATTTATCGACAAATCAAGGAAGAAAATGTTGGGCAGCGGGAGGGGAAGGAGAGGATGGGGGTAGAAAAGCCATTTTTCGCGGGTTCGTCGAAGAATTACGTGATCCGGATACGTGATATATACCGGTCACTAATGGACTAAGGGTAACTACTAATGAACGTTTTCATAGAGTAATTACTTTATTGATACGGGTGAGTACCAGTATGATTTTTCTACATTTCGTAACTTGAAAACTAGATAAAAAAGCTGCTGGCGTGAAAAGATGCACCTTCCCCATAGTTATATTGAATAAATTTGCTAATATCAATAGACTCCTAAAGAATTCATTTTTAACCTTATTTATTACATCAGCTCCAAATATCGGATTTTTATAAATATTTATCATGTTGCCATGGTCCCGTGTATAATAAAAATAATTTAATCACAATCTGTATGTCTTCTGATCTAATACGAGATTCATTTCTAATCAAGATGAATTAATTTCAATGCAAATTATTAAGCTATATTTGGCAAATAATTTGTAAAATAAAAACATATTCGATAAATATTTTATCTATATTGTTAAAGAACATTCTTCTTCTTCATTTAGATTAAATTAAATTCTTTTATATTAATCAAATATATCAATAACTTTTTTATTTTTGTAGGTGTTTCCATTGTTGTAACGAACCGAAAATAACATTTCGTTTGTCAACATTGTATTAATTCTGAATATTTGTAAATAATAAACTTATTACAATATGTATAAAAATAATGAATAATAATGTATAATGAATATTAACCATAAATTGCAAATTTATTGAGTTTACTTAATGTTTTCTATAATAGTTTGTTCTTATTAAAACAAATTAAAATATCTATATATCTATTATATAATTACTTTCTAGCCAATTTTCATTTACATACATTTTTATAACTTATTCTATAACTATATGCAATATATATTTATAATAAATGAATGAATTGCATTCTATATGCATTATATAGTTTATAGAAAATATGTATGAAATAGTTCACAATATACTTTATACTTAAGAAATTTAATTTTATATTTGTGTACATTTAAATTAAAAAAAGTATAATAAGTATTAAAGGCTTTTAAATGTTTTTTTATATTTTTTAAACGCTTTTCTTCAAGAGAAAAATACATAAAAATATGAAGATAAAAATATATTTATTTTGTTACTTTTATGCTTACAATTTTTAAATTATAATATGCCATCGATAAAAATAGATAATATGCATGGTCTGTCCCCGAAGTATCCAATTTTTTTTTCATTTGGCGAATATTGATCACAGCGATTCGAAAGAGGTCTTAAAATGTAGAGGGAAGCTTTTTTCATTTCTCCCATTTTTTTGTTTCATCGATAATTAGATGTAGCACGATTTTACTTCGTGCGAAGGGTGTTTTTTAACATTTGTACATGACGCATCGAAGCGATTAATTAAACAGCGTTAAGCGATACAATTTTATTTGCAATTTAGAAAAAATAGCGCGGAAACATTTAAAGTGTTAATTAAAAGAGGTTTATAAAGATAATTGTCTGTCAAAATCGCAATATAAAAAATGACCCAGAGCTTTTAAAGAGAATTGGTAAAAGATCATTGACGTGTCTTGATCTGGACGCTCAAAAGGCTTTCGAATCATTATGAACCTCCGCGATGTGCTAAAAATTTTTAATTTGGACCTCCGATTAACAGTTAGAGCAATCCTGGAAAAACTGAATTTTAACGTAATCTACGGTGTATTATATAGTGCAAAAAATTTATAAATGCGAAAAGTTTGCGTAAATATCAAAGCTGAGGAGTTTTAGACTGCTTTGCAATTATGAAGTAATGATATATTTAATGCATTGTATTATATTTTTCATATTTTACTCATATAGTTACAAAATATAGAATTCGTGATATGATGACAAGAGTTACCATTCACAATTTCTATTATTTAATGCTGCGAAAAAATGAGCAATATTTGGTAAATATCCATATTCTATATAAATTATATTTTTAATGCATTATTACATGGAATTACCAAGCGAGATACCAAGGTATGATTAAACTTCCGTAGTATGGAATAATACTAGCATTAAATAGAAAACTCGACTTTGAAAATACGAAGAAATATTATCTCATAAATAACGGAATGATTTTGTTTGGGTAGTGCAGATTTTGTGTGTTGTACTCCAAGTATTACATGAGCTCGATATCGCTTAACTTAATTATCACCCGATAATTTTAGTCTGTTTTTGAATTTCTATAACTGTAAAGTTAGATGATGCAAAAAATTGAAAAAATTACATATTCAATAACAGAGTGATCAGTGGTTTGGTCCGGGAATATGGACGACCAATGAACCCAGTACCGGATCCCTTAACTAAAATCTTTTTCGAACTGCTTTCTCTGTGGATGCTGGAGCGTTTACTCATCCAGCCAAACCCTTAACTCATCTCATCTCTCGGGTACTCCGATTTATTTACAGAGTAACTATCGGAGACACAAATTTGGTGGGAGTTAACGAGGAAGTCGTGGACACCGGTTTCGAGTACATCGCGATATCAACTGAACCGCGGACCACAAGGGACGAACCCCATGGTTGGACCTCCGGAACTTGCACTGAACTTTGTTATTTTCACAATAATTCCAGAGCTCAAAGTCGAAGGTTGTTGGAACTGCAGATGTCGCAGGTCATATTACGGAGATTCGCTGTGACCTACTTGCATTCGAAAAATATTCTATGGCTTCTGCCTAGTTAGTATTTTTTTCCTCCTTCAGTTTCTAATAACATAACTATTTGGGTAACTTGCATTTCCAAGTGTTTTTCCGGAGTTGTCGATGGATTTTTCAAAATTTCTAGTAAAAGTTTCAAATATCCTTGCTCAATTCGTAACTGAATACTTGAAATGAAGTATAGGCACAATCAAACTTATTAAATAACTTGAAATTTTACTTCACATGAGCTATGATTAACTATTGTGTTTTATTGTAATTTAATCATGTCAGAATAATTTTTTATATTGGAAAGTTTAAAAAATATTGAATCATTATTTTTTACTCAAATCTGTAATACCTTTCAAGAGTAAATAACTGCAGATCATGGAAGTTTTATCGAAATTTTTAGTGATTCTTAGTCGCTGGTTTCAGTATTGAAAATTTGAGAAGTCAAGAAATACCAATGAAATTTTAGGAAAGGTATCGTAAGGCAACTCATGACTCAACTACGATATACTAATATCCACTAAGCCTTGGATATTAGTTTGGTATTTTGCTCAACGTCTATTTTTTGTTAAAGCTATTTCCATTGTTGCACATACCATTATACCATTTCTTTTTATTTTTTTTTTTTTTGACAAACATATTTTGGATTACTTAAAGCATCTTTCCATTTTTCATTTGGAAAATAGTTATTGTTTATCTAAAACTTTAATTACGCGACAAGAAATTAAGATTTATGTTATGTTTTTAAATGAATGTTTTCATTGTCTTTGAATTGTTTTGAAGTAATATCGATATTGTATCGTAAATTTTAAAAATTTAAAAACGATGAACATAAAGTAGAACATTGTATCAAAACATGTAATTCTAAATTGTTTAATATTGACTAAATGTCAATTTAGTCAATCTCTTTCTTTTTATCTTTTTAATTTATATTTTTAATTATTGATTATATAGATAAAAATTTCTTTCGAAGTTTTATATAAACATTGAAAATTCCACAGTGTAATTAAATAAGAAATTATTAATATCAAAATTATTTAAAATAGATAAAGCAAATTTGAACTCAAAGACTATTTCCCAAGAAAATGTTTTTTTGTAATTTTTCACTTATAAATCTCAAATAGCATGTAATAAAGTTTATATGCACAATAATTTAAACACGGCAATGCTATTAATATTATCGCCTGTAAATTACTGATAAATTGCTTCACGATATTGTAGAGAAAAGAACCAAAGTTACGAAAACATGAAGGATTAGTTTGAGGTTATATTATACTTTTCTTTTAGTGGCACTATTTCTCTGTATCAATACGGGTTTATCACTGCATGATCCGAAGCTTTATATAAAAAACATTTATAATTAAAATGAATCTTAAGCATCCCTACGAAACAATGAAGGCATTTTAATTTTTTAAGAGTTAATTAAAAATTTTTTTATAGTTTTTTGAGGCATAAAGTGAGGTACAGTTATAAGTTTCAAATAAGTTTCAGTTGTAGTTAAGAATAACTAAAATTATGAATATTAAAAATAAAATTTTCATCCGAATTTATTTTATATGCATATAATATAGATATAAAATCATTCCTTACTAATATTAACAACAAATTAGAATAATGAATTCTTTTGTTTGATTTTGGTCTTCTTGGCAGATTTTTTTCTCTCGATAACATAACTATATTCTGTATTACATTATTAAAAATTTTATTAAATTACTGTTGAAAAGTTGTTTATATTTGGCTTTAAATTTATGAAGAAAAAAGAATGATAACATTTTTTTTTTATTTTCTTGTAAATTTAATCTACTAATCATTTTCATTTGACAAAAATTCGGTTTAACATTACTAATAATCAACATTATCGCATATATGTTAATATCTGCAACAATCGATGTCGTGCATTCATTGTGGAAATTGATTACAAGTTCGAACATAAAACGTGACCAAAATTAAAAATCTTGTAATATATTACGTGTGCTTATTAATAGTAATTGTAAGTTTAAAAAAAAGATTAAAGTTATTATTTTATTTGGCCTGATTAGGCATCCTAGCAATTAAAGTTTAGGAAAAGTTTTCAGTGTCCATCAGTTTATTTTGCATGACATTTGTATATATTTCGTACATATGTATATATTCTATATTTTGTTAATCATGATAGATGATTACAGAGAGAAATTAAATATAATATTAATTGACAGATTAAAGTAGAGAAAATTTTGCGGTGGCTCGAATTTCACCAATGTTGCATTTTATAATTATTTAATGTAACATTGTACTTTATTCAGTAATCCATATGTTTAAATTATATTAATTTGAGTAGAATAGTAATTTTTATTTCCGTTATAGAACTTTTATTTAAAAAATTCTATAAAGATTTATAATAGTTAATTTAAGTATAATGTATTTATTTAATTTTTATATTTATTTTAATTATAATAAAATGATAATTCATTAAAATATCTTTAGTTTTTAATTTGAATAATTTATTTGTAAATTTTACAAATTTGACATCGCATTATGTTGTTTATAATTAAACGTTACAAAATTTTATATAATAATCATTGGTTTAGTTTTAGAAAAGTCAGTAAGAAGAATTTGATACATACATGGTTCATCCACGAAGTATCGAGTTTTTATTTTTCATTTTGCAACTATAGGTCGTAGAAATTTGGGAGGGGTCTTAAAATATTGACAAACTCTTTCCTCATTTGTCCCTTTTTTTTGTTTTTTCGATAATTAGATGCGGTAGGATTTTACTTCGCACGAAGGGTATTTTTCAAATTTTGACACGGCGTACTGAAGCGATCAGTGTAAAACCACTACGCGAGAATGTTTTGTTCAAAGATTAAAAGAGAAAAAAAATTCTTATCTTTTTTTTGAAAGATGATTTATTGGTGGACTTATAAACAATGTAAAATAAAAATTTTAAATTCTTCAAAATAATTTCCAACTGCATCAACACGTTTTTGAAGGCGTGTTTTCCAAATTTCAAATGCATCTTCAAACTCTTCAGCTTTGATGTTTTCAAAAAAATTTTCGCATTTCTAAATGTTTTTGCACTATATTGTGCACCATAGATAGCTTAAATTCAATTTTTCCACGATTACTCTAATCGTTAATCGAGGGTCTAAATCTAAAATTTCTAACATGCGCCAGGTGTTCTTAACCATTTGAAAGCTTTTTGGACGCCCAGATCGAGGCTCGTCGATAATTCTTTCTCGGCCTTCATTAAAAGCTCTGTGTCATTTTCCACTTTACGATTTTAACATCCAATTATGTCCATACGCTTCTTGCAATATTTTATAAATTTCCACACTGTTTGTTTTAATTGCAAAAAAACTTTATCGCGTAACGCTGTTCAAATAGCTGCTTCAGCGCGTCGTGTCAAAATTTGGAAAATACCCTTCGTGCGAAGTAAAATCCTGCCGCATCTAATTATCGAAAAAACAAAATAAGGGATAGGTGAGGAAAGAGTTTGTCAACATTTTAAGACTCTTTTCAAATTTCTACGACCAATAGTCGTAAAATGAAAAAAAAACTCGATACTTCGTGGATGAACCATGTATATGTATACAAAAATATAAAATATAAACCCTAGATAAATATTTTTAATTCTATTGAAGCAGTATTTATTCTTAAATCATCACAAAATATATATTATAATTGTATATAATATAAAAAATACGATTGAGAGAAATTGTTTTTTAAGGTATCATAAAATACAATGCGTGAGATTTAGTATTAAAAAAATTGGTTAGAAAAAATATATACATATTTTGTACGCTCTTAAATTAACTATATGTATGTATATTATATGTCGTAAAATCATTAAAATTTTATTTTCACATTTTACATAAGAATTCTGTATACAATAACATATTTTTTGTTTAAAATATTTAAAAAGAAAAATTATAAATAAAATTATCTAATAGAATAGGTGGTATATAATTAAATAAATGAAATTAAACTTAGTTATATATAATACGTTAGTAATAATCAATGAAATAAATTGCATAAACTTTAGTTAAGTTTTCATGGGCAGTTGCAATTTTTAATAGTAGACGTTACCATTTTTAAATTGTTTAAAATAAAAATTTTCAGCATATTCGATTAAATTATCAAATGCAATCGATTTAAAAGGATGAATTTGTTCAACTTTAAAAATGAATTTTCTGGTCTTATGAAAAAAATATTTAAAATTTTAAAGGAATATATTTTTAGTTCTATATCTTAAAGTAGCAAAAATTTTAGAAGCGTTTTACTTTATGTACACATTTTGAATATTATAAATTATTTGAAAATATAAAACACTGATTTATCATATGATTATAGATTTTTATAATTTATATTTTTCAATTATTTTTGGGTACAAAACAAAGTATTTATTTCAATTCAAATATAAATTTTACTTTACATTGTCATCATTTTACGAGAAATAATTCAAATTTAAGTCACTAATAGAGTAATAATTAACTATGCAATTTATGCATTAAGTTAATTTAACTTTAAATGAATGATTTTACAAGATAAAATATTTTTTAGAAGTCACTTATGGACTGTAATTGTAATCATTTATTATTTATTAATTTTTTCAATAATCCTATCAAAAAATATATTTTTATATATTAAGTATTATATTTTAATATATTAAATATATTAAGCAAAATATAATTTAGTATTTATTCAAATATATATATGCTTTTAAAAAGTAGTTGATTAATTTAATTTCCAATTGTAAATGATCTTTTTTTTTCTAATTTTCTTTGGTTTTATGTATATTATGTATTGCTGTATGCTATATGATGAGCTTCTTGATCTTTCTGTTAAAATTAAATTTTTTTATAATACTCATTATTTATAATAATTATATATGTATATTTTAACGTTGTGCTGATAAAATTCTTGAGTATTTTTCACATATTTATGATTATTTATCGTATTCAAATTGAATGTGATTCTATTTTAAAAATGACACATATATTTTATGTACAATTGATACAAATAAAGTATAGATTATAGTTTTTTTGCATCATAAAAAAACGAGCAAATGATGTCTGTTAATTGTAGATTAAAAATAAAGGTTTTACTTTAGATTTCCAGTGTAGTTGAATGCCTGATGGAAAGATGAAAAAATGTTTACAACTTTGAAATAATAATATTGAATTTGAATAGAATGGTTGAAGTAAAATATGACCAAAATGAACATATAAGCGCATCTTAACCCAGTCAGTCTTATTGGCTGTTGCGTTCACGCTTATTTGCTTACTCACTCACCCATTCTCTCTCTCTCTCTCTCATTCATCGCACGCACACTCGTCCATATAATCCTAGGTAGTTTCACATTTTGCACTCAATATAAATGAGTCGTTTACGTTTTTATTAGACAACAAGTTACACTTGTACCCGCGGCTCCAGAAAAACATCAGCGAGCAATAAACTCCGGTTCATCGGCGCTCACCAAAACAGCAATGACGTGCAAAAGAAGCTCCGGGGTGTTGAAGCTGATACGGCTCTGGTACGCCAGGGCTTTGCAAATATTAAGGAAATATTTCGAAAAATGCGGGTAAAAACATATATCTTTATTTGAACTTCACGAAGCCCAAGAGTTCTTTACGCCCCTTGCAACCACATTTGCGAACAATAAAAATACATTTTTGATGACATGATTCGAATTTCAGCTGATGATCTCACCGAAATTATCCTATAATATCCTGCATTTCTGAAATTTACAAGCAGAATAAAATTTTTGGAGATTTTTGCCAGTTATAATAATTATAAACCTTTTATTTTTATTTGTAGTAAGTTCTATAATTATTTAAACATAAGGTTTAAATTATTAGAATTACATTTAATTTGAGTAATACAAAATTTATATTTATTAATTAAAATTTATGTATTCGGAATATACTGCAAAATTATATTATTTAAACAATTCTAAAGAGAAAGATTTAAAGAGTTTACTGGCTTTCAGTGTTCATCAATTAAGTATGACCTTGTAGAATTACATTGTTCTTTTTTATATCAAGTTTGTAAAGTTTTGAATTCTATGAACAGATTAATATGAAAGAACAGGGAGATTAAGACTTTTAATCTATTCGACTTAATCTTTATATTCTAAGAAAGCTTTTATATAGAGTAAACTAAACAAGTTGAAACGAGTATTTCAATTATCAGTCATTATGAAAAATTTCACTTTAGTTAGTAACTTTAAAATTGTTTAGATTTTTAAAACAAAAAAGTTTCTCAATTAAATTTATAATAAAATTTATTAGTGTTATAAATTTTCTGTAATTATAGTTTTAATTATTAGAACAATTTTTGAACGATGAATGCGGTTAAATATCTCATTTTTAATTTCTGGAGATCTTGTAAAGTTTATTGTCTCGTTGAAATTTAGTGGGAACCAGTATATTATAAACTCTGAGTTTTGGTTCGGAGAATAATTTTATCATTTATTTTTTATCTTTCGCATATGTAATAGCTATAATAAATCTAATATTACAGAAATATTTTACAGATTAGCTGCACTCAGCAAATGTTTAGTCTCGATTATTTTATGAATTATCGCCTAGATCTATAACTTATATAACAATAATTTATTAAATAATTTAAATAATTTATTAAAAAAAAATTTTTGGATTCATTGATGGATAATACATTAGAGATGTTGGTGTCAATCGAGTTGAAGGCTAAGTCCAGGAAGAATTAAAGAGATTTGGAGGTGGGGTGGAATTACGGATATCAAGAATTCGTAGTCGATTGCACGCAATGAGGCGGGAAAGTAGTGAGGACAGAAGGATTAAGGATAAAGGAAGAAAGGAAATAAGCATTGTAACATGCAGCTGAAATAAAAGAGCAAATGAATTTGGGTCCCAGTATTTTGCTTTGGAAAATGACATATCGCATGGCATTAGTGGAGATGCCGCGTGACCCACCCCTCCCTACGTATTATTTTCGATTTTTCCGACTAAGTATTAGAAAATAGAAAACAGTCCGTATGTAACTTTTCTCACAACTGTTGGGCGGTTTAATTGTTATAAATTGCCTCATTCGTCAGGCGAAATGATTTAGCGCGCTGGCCTACATAAATTGCAACAAAGATTTCTCTTTAAAAGAGTAATTTACCTTATGCAGGATTTATGCACGACATGAAAGAAGGAGCAGGAGGTTTGTAGACGGTGTAAGTGGGTGAGGGGGAAAGGGATGTGATATTGTTGCGGTGGAGTAATATTTTGTCTTGGTTCACACGCAGCCGCGCCGAATTTTACGCTTTCCTTTTTACTTCTTCTCCGTCACATCTCGCGTTGGCGCATAAAATCTATTGTTAACCTGCGACTATATTTCAGCATTGAAAAAAAAATATTATATCTCAAATTATTAAAAATGTATATTACAAATGCAGTTTGCTCCTCGCCTTATTGTTATATTTTTCTAATGAAATTTATTTAATTTGACGATGTAAAACACATTTTCATGTACTAAAATTTTATCAAGAAACTGGCAACAAATCATTACATTTTTAAAATATAATTCATATGATATTAAATTTAAGTTATGATTCAAAAAATGAGATTTTTTGGTCACATATTTAAATTATGGTATGAGGAGCTTTTAAAATGAAATATAGCGCATTCCAATTTTCTATTACAAATCTAAGAGTACATACTTTTGCTAAAATTTCCTTTCATAATCATTTATTGATTTTCAAATTTATTTCTAATCGTTTAAGTAACTATGTATAATATTCATTTCAATTTTGTAATTAAAATATGATTAAGTGACATTTATCTTCTTCGTGTAAAAATCGATTTCCTTCACAATTTTATGTAATCTGATGTAATAATGAAAATTTGATAAAGGTTTCCTGGTCACAGAATTTTGAATTATAAAAGATAAAAATGCATTAAAATTAAAAAAAAATTTTTTTTATTAGATCAATTGTACTTGCATTGAAGTATTACAAATACAAATAAAGTATATGTTTTTAAAAATTTTTTATTCTAAAAGTAATTATAATTATTAGCTTTTATAAGAATTTATAAGAGTATTGAATATTAATCGAATTCCAAAAAATTAACTTTTATTTTTTTCGTCGTAAAAGTCTCTTGGCCTTTGAATTTTTACTAATTCAAATCCTTAAATTCTATAACGATTGCAAATGAATCGGTGGCACTCAAATAGTGACGTTTAGTTTAAATAAGTTAACCAAAGGATCAAAAGAAAAGGTTTCGAGACAATTTTACCAATGAAGAAACGATCGCAAATCTCCTCTCGGTTTTCTATAGAAAATTTTCTAATATTTTGTTACAATTTTATCTGTGTATTGTAAAAACTCCATGCATCTCAAGTATTTATAATTAGTTATATTTTATAATTGGTTATGAATGTAAAGAATTAATTTTATATTTCCGTTAAACTGGTCAATGGTTCAAAATAATTCAATGAATAAAGCAATATTAAAATAATCAAACTTAAAAATAATGTAATGGAAAAGCTCATTTAGATTATAACATTGTTATTTGCAATACTGTAAAAGTATGTGCGTTTTATTAATAAAACTGATTTGACCTGCACATTTAATATATTCAGAATTAAACAATATTAAAAAATAAAAAAATTAACATTATATTAATAAACTAATAAATACATATAGATGCAAATATATTATAATTTTAGTTTTATAATTTGTGTATAAATGTACATATTATTCGGTGGTATGATTTATTCAGGTGTTTAACGTTATTTCTACTTTTTGAATATAATGAATGGAATAAAATCGTCGAAGCCTTGAAAGGGAAATTTCACTTTTAGCACGAATAGCAGGGAGTTTTAAAAATAAAGAATAAAGAAATGTAAAATTAGAGAGAAATGGAAGGGAAGAAGAGAAATGAAAGTGTAAAAGAAAGCAAAATTTCCATTTAAAGAATACGTTTCACGAGCTTATGCTTTTTGTTCTCTCAGAGAAAGTGCGAGGAAGTGAAACGGTACAGAAATACAAAAATAGAGGAGGTGGATGTAAATATTTGTCTGTGAAGTCACGGCTTACAGTTAGCGAACACTAATTTCTCTTCTAAACGCGTTCTAATTCCTACATTTAACAGGTACGCAATACGCCAGTCAAGTCCTTTTGTTTCGCCCTTTGATGTCAAGTGTAATGTAGTTTTGAGATTTCAGGAATTGCATTTGTGCGGACGCTTTGGAACAATGACGGGATTTTCAGCTTTTCTTTCAAATGCTAATTTAATGTCCACGAGTTTTTCCCGATCCTTTTGTGTACATCACTTGTCAAACCCACTTCTCTTTTTCTTTTTCCGTATTCAAGAAAATGGAGTAATGCGGAGAATTGTTGAAATCGCTGCTTATTCAAGATAAGCTATAAGGGTTGTTTGAGAAAATAAGATATTTTTTTAATAATTTGTAGCAAATTAATCGATAATTTAAATGTTGTAACCAAATGGCATTTTTATCTGAAAATGTATTTGTTCAAAATAACTATCATTATGCAATAAATAAATTAAAAAACTCAATAATGTTTTTTGATATAAATGGAAAAGTGTAAAATTCACCTTTCCGTCAATCTGCTTTCTTATAAATTTGTAAATTTTCAAAGTCGAAATATTATTATAAAATATTTAAGAAAATCCATGCGAAAGAATGCCTAATTATCAGTAAAATTCTATGGGCACGAAATATTTTACAAACCTAAAAAAATAATTTTTCATGTATTTTCAAGTTTAATTAGAAGTACTGTCGTAGATGAAAGCCCGACTTTTGTAAAAGATATGTCACATATGGAACTTCAATTTAAAGAGTTTACATGTAAGCGCATCGTTAATGTGGCAGTTAGGTATATAAAAGTAAATTATTCAACTTTTTTTCGAAATCATCAGTCATAATTTGAGAAAATGTTATTTTATGAGGTTGAGGCATCGTAAAAGCTCATGGAAATCGAAAATACGAGCATTAGTTAATGAATCGACACCCTTGAAGTGCATGTGCTCGGAGAATTCCACAATCGGGATCCTGAGGATTAGAGTGTTGGTCCTGTAATTGTCCAGTGTACCGAATTACTCTAAAATACCCAAGTCCACCTCCATTCGATATTCATAAGATCAACATCGAAACGCATTCGATATTCGCGTTTCCTGTAATCTCTCATAGAGTGACGGTATACATGCAGTACAATATTTACAAAATTATTTTTTTAAATTTTATGTATTCTTAAAACTGTGAATTTTTATGTATGACAAAAATAGTTGAGCATAATTTTAATTTTGGGGATATCGATGTACTCTTATAGCATGCATCGTTCAGATGTATAATTTTATGTATAAATATATCTATTACTTCTATTTTTACTATTATATATTATGTCCAGTCTGACTGCATTAACTGTAAGCCTCATTAAGTGCTTTGAAGTTTTATTAAATTTTCTGAAATTTAGAATGGCTTTTGATATTTATCGAAGGTAAATTTGTAAATATCAAACTTCTTATGATATGCTTTCAATAAAACAAAATAAAACAAAATAAAATAAAATAAAACCTTGTTCTTAATTTATTTACATATTTCAATAGTGGTTTGTATTTTCCATGTAAAAATTTGCTTTTATGGATTTTCTTTTTGAATGTTATTACGATGAATTGGCAACAAGACGCTATGTAAACCGATCTGACAGAAAAACTACTGGGTGATGGTTAATCTGGTAAATGTTTGGCATTACTCCTACCTAAATGTTACGGTTTTGTACAAAAATGAAAAAAACTTGGTTTAATAATAAGTTGTTTAATAATCTTCTGAAAAAACCATCCAATATCATCAAATTTTATATTTAGATTATTTCTCATAAACACATGTACAGAGAAAGTCATCAAATATTTAAAAATTTGATTTACATTACCATGTAAAACCTTTTATATAAAAAGAAAGTACTGTATCAGAATGGTAATAAGATATATAAAGACGTTGATGATGTAATTGCTGATAATTTTTAATTTTAATGCATAATCTTGTGAGTCTAAAAAAGTTTGAATAAAAAAGTTTTAATTTACATCATGGCTTACAATATATTCATTTGCAGAAAATATTGATATATATTAGATTTCATAAATTTGTAACGCAGACGCGTACAATTATGTACACACACTCACACACACACACACTCTGAAGTCTATTGTTTACGTTCCGCAAATGTAAATATGCCGTTCGAGAATGATCTCGAACCTTCCAGAATATTCTCGAATGTTCGAAAGAGTTCGGGATCATTCACCCGCGCATGCTCCGAAATTCTGAACGCTTATACACGGGTCTAATAGGCGGACTCGTGTATAAAAGACGACTCAAGAAAGCGAAAAACACCTTTCTGCCTGCATCTCTATCGCTATTCACATCTTACCTGGCCTACGTATTTCACGGAAAGCTACCCTACCATTTCAAAAAGAGCCTACGTATTGCACGGAAAGTCTGAACATCTCCTGTCATCCCCTCTCGGCAAGACCCACGTACTGCACGGAAAGCCGAGTCGGACTTTCCTCTTTCACACCTGAAAGGCCAATGTATTGGACGGACAGCCGCATCAGGGTTTTCTCCTGTTCCAAATTGTAAAAATGGGATGAAAACAAATGTATGAACCCCGCTTAATTTTTTTTTTATACTAGCGCCCCGATTTACCGATGAAACTAACTGTTATTGTCAACCCGAAATTTTCGATAAATTTATAATTCAATTAAAGATTTTTATACTACTGTCGGATCGAAATAACCCGTATTCACCACCGTACTTATAATTAATCAAAGCTCCTTTTAATTTAATATAAATTCACACGTTCCGTTATTTTTTTACACAAGAAATTAATGCACTCCTTTGTAAAATTATGTTACAGAACGAAAAACTCTAATAAATCCGGAGTATTCTTTTTCTAAAATATTGCTTATTTATTTTTACCTGCTATTGTGTTCCGTCTCCCAATCCTGGTTCCCCCGACTGAACGCATACCCGCGCAATTTATTAACTTCTTTTAATGATAATACATATTTCCCTTATTCAAAAATTAAACTTAAATTTAAAATTTTAATAAATTTCAAAACGCGCGGATAAACCCGTTACAAATTTCTATTAAAGAAAAAAAAATTATGTAAATTTTTAAAAATTTTAATACATTTTTGACACGAATATACATAGTTGGTAATAATAAATCGATAAATTTTATAATAACTAGCAAACAATCAGGATATTTTACTAATATTTTCCGATACTTTTCTTCGCGAATTTCTTCATGACTAAATGTTCACCGTGAGTACATAAATGTTTTAATTGGTGTTAATTAAAGTTGCTACGTGCATAATGAAAATTTATTTACTATAATAGTACATCAGGCTATGTATACTTTAGGCTCATATTTCATTAAATTGCTCAATCAATTGGCATCAACATTACGGCAAAGAATGTACATCAAATATTTGATGTATTGGCGGTGACAAATAACAAAAGTACGCGCTGCATATAAAAGGACCGGCAACATGGGTGCAGAAAGCAAAGGTAATTAATTATAATTCACCATTTAATCGCAGATATGGTTGAAAGTATGATAGGGTGGCTTGGAGATGTATATCTTGAAGAGGTTCAAACTAATGGATCAGGCAAATGTTTGGATGTCCATCCACACTTGCTTGGGATGCAATTAAACCTCCCAGTGAGCTGTGATTGTAGAACTACAAAGGTTTCCTTTATATATATATATATAATATATATTATGAAGAAAAACTCATCCTAGTGTCCTAACAGAAAGCAGATAAGATAAAAAGAAACCCTTGATTATTTCACACCAAAAATCGATTTAACTATCCTTCTTACCCCCTACCGGTATGTGATCACCATTTCTCTTCGTCTATTCTTTCTCTATCTCTCTCTCTCTCTTACTCTCTCTTTCGCAGTGAATATAAATAATTTACTTAAGAAGTGAAATAGGCTATGTAGGCGTTTTCATCCCTCCCGTATCCCTACAGTTTTATAGAGCCAAACGGGATCTATTACGGAACAAAATTGAGAAGATTTAAAGAAATTTTATTTTAACCGCCTTTCGTCTCTCACAGACCCAAATACCTTATGGAAGGAGCTGAGTAACTTGGTTTTAACATCTTTGAAACGTAACATTTCCAAACTCTTTACAATTGATGAATTCAATAAGCACTTCAGTAGTGTCTTCCGTGACTCTGATGTCCCTGCTATTAACGAAAGTCTCAAGGCTCTCGATAATATTCACTACCATAAGCTGTTCAATTTTACCTTAATATCTGAGTTAGATGTCAAAGAGGCAGAACTGCATTTTAGTACCCAGACACGTAGCACTGTTGGGGTCTCGCAGGTAGTTGTGCAAAAGGCATTATTTGCTATTTAATCCATAATTCATAGAATTTTCAATCTATTGTTCTGCAGGTTCCAATTTTCATCGCTATGAAAAAAGTCAATTGTATGTGCTTTGGGTACGGTAAACATACCAGCTGTTCTTACGTATTATCGTCTCATCTTCTTGCTCTGCTGCTTACCTAAATTTTTGTATTGGATCGTGCATAAGCAGTTATTACTATACCTTGAAACTTGGCTATTTCTTGATCCACTATAAACTGATTTGCATGTTGGTTATCCACACAGTCTCAAACTAATTGACGACATCAGACGTTCTTGCACTCTTCGATTTTTTAATATCTGTTCGTCTTATAAGGGGAAATATGACACTTTTAAATATCCCTTCCTTTTCAATACAGACGTTGAGAAAATATTTTCACATTAACAGTGCCTAACTCTGGAAGTACCCCCGTTCCTGTTTAACATAAAAGAAATTGCGGACCTTCAGGCCTTTAAGATGAGAGTCCGTGCACACCCACTTTCTCTTGAAAGTATAAGTGCATAAATGTTTAGTTTATATTATAATATATAATTAATTTATGTACATAATTAAAAATACTTTTTTGTATATTTAAATATTTGTTTTTTTTTATATCGTAATATAATTACTTTATATTTCTAATGTACTTTGCACAACACAATGTACGGTTATAAATATTATTTATCTATAAATCTATCTATCTATCTTTTTCTACGACGACAATCAGGCATTATACATGGTACGTCAGCACCTCCATATATTGTTGAACAAAAGTGTATAAACATAATTCTACGTTTTATCCGATTGACATTATTAAAACATTTTTATTTATTTAAAGCTTGTCGGTACAACTTTATTAGTACTTGATATATAAATAGTACTTAATAGCATATTAAGTAATGTAAAAATATAGAAAGTTAATTTTTCATAAGTTTAATGCATTTTGGAATTTGTTAAATGTTGAGATGACTATGAAAAAATGTAAAATATAAATGAAGAATCCGTAATATCTTAAGTAACATAGCGAAACATTACAAAACATTTTAAAATGTATCTGATTAGAAATAAAAGGTATAGTTTGTTTTTTAATTTATCTTATTCAATTTAAAAAATATGGAAAGCCATCAGTATAAATTAACAACCGTTCTAATAGAGCTGTGAATAATTATAAAATTGCGGTCAAGAGGGAAGGACAGGCTGAAGGCAGAAAGTTACGATGAAAAGAATACAAGAAAGTCACCTACGCATATACGCACACCCACACTTGTGAATGTATAATAGATGTTGTACCCCGGGTGTGCGCTGTCCGTCATTTTGCTATTGCCTGTTATATCCTGCATACAATAAATATCTTTCCTCTTCGAATATTACCCGAGCAATTCAGCATTACAAGACAGCTCTTTGATATTTAATCAGAATTACTCAAGCATTATATTAAATTTTAATTTCAACTTTGATTTATATTTGTCGCATAATATGCCTAACAGATAGTGCATAAATCATAAATTATCCACATGTTTTCTTTCATCAACATTAATTCATTTTGTCTCATTATGGAGCTCGAACCACTTGATCAACTCATGCGACGACTCTTCGATATCAATCTCGATAATCCAATGCGTTCCTCACTAACAACATTCAATATTAAATTCACTCTGACATTCCGAAAACCCAAGTATATCTGGTTCAGATTACTCTATATTTATAACAGCTTCTTTTTTTAACGTTGTAGGGAAAAAATTCGATGTGAGACTTCTCGTACGTTTTATCCTCATCGAGAATATTTACATCTAATTATAATTCTTATTTTATAGCTTTTTTAAAACGGTTAACACTGATTGAAAGTTTTGGATACGAGTGGTCTTCAAGTTGACAAAACTCTTTCACAAGTTATATTGAGCAGAAGTTGGAAAATAAAAATTTTTAAACTTTTTATTTTATATACATTCATACATTTTACAAACAGTATGTATGTTTAAAAATAAAACAGTAAATATAAAGTTGAATAAATAAGCAAGATAAATTAAAAAAAAAAATATCGTAAAACAGAATAATGTCAATTGAATGAAAAAATTCTTTTTGTAATATTTTTCATTTTGATCTTTCGACTTTTTGAAACACGTTATTTTAACACTTTTATTACAGATTGCCTGAAAATTTAAAAGATTTATTCTCTTGAAAAAATTTCAATAAATTTTTAGTGGGTCTTTCGTAATTAAAAACAATACCATTCGCAGTCTTCTATTTAGGTTAATATTTTATGAAAAATTGGAAATTTCATCCAAATAGCTTGTTACATCCAGTGATATAAACAGATTCTGACATTGCGTTATACATTCTTATCTTATTTGCAGTCGAGAATTAATGAAATTCCTACATCACTTATCGACGTAATTCACGCATAGAAAGTCAAATATAATAATCATGGTAATATCAGAATGAAATATTAGAGATAGTTGTTTACAGAGTAATTTAATGAAAATTTTCGAAATACATTATAATATTCCTTTCTGTAAAGTTTATAATTTAAAAATTGCGATCCATAATCTTGTGTATAATATATTTTGATATTTATATTAAAATATTATTTTTATAAACGGTATATTTTTAAATAAAATATTATATTCTCATAAAATATTACGTTTTTGAAATTAAAATTTTAAATATGTTAGTTCTTTTTATAAAAATTGTATTCAGATTTATTTTTTTCTAGTGATTGATTTATATTCCTCCTTTATGCAAATTGTAATTATAACCGTTATAAGATTTAACACTAATTTTAACTTATAAAAAGGTATATTATTATATTCACTTAATACATTGGAACAAAAAAAAAAATTTATATAAAACTTGAAAATACTTTCAATGATTATCAATGCCAAGAGTTCAATAAAATTATTAATACGGAAAATTTCAGTTTGTAAAAATGTACCTTATTAAATTAATTATTTATATTCATTACAATAATATTACATTATGAATACATCTTGTAAAAATAATTTTGTATTTTATATATGCATTAAATTGACTGAAAAAAATTATAATAAAGAAAAGTAAATAACTATCAATATCTAAATTATATGTCCCAAAGCTTAACTTATGATGTTTTATACATGTATTTTACTAACATTCAGATTTTTTTACGACAAAATTTATCGTTTCTATTCCACTACATTTTTCTGCAGATTGCTTTACCAACTTTCTTTAATATACTTATCCTATCCACTCACACACACATATATACAGAGAAATTTGTTATATCTGTTTATATTTTCTTATAATACAGTATTTTGAAATATAGAAAAATAAAGGATGGACCAGTAAATGGAACCAGAGGAAGACCATACGCGAATAAAAAATGTGGTTACAATATAATGAAAGAGCGTGGACGTTAAATCATTCACATGAGAAAAAATTAAAAAGAAAGAATTGTATTTGAGGTTGGAGATTTAAAGTGAATGAATATAAAAGAGAATATAAAAGATAAAAAAAATTGTATAACCTAAAAAAATATGTTCTCATCACACCAAACACTTGGATGCAGTTATATCCAGTAAATAAATAACGAATTTAATTTTATTTTTTATTAATCTATAAAAAATAGGTGCACATTACCAGCATTGCAATTACACGGCATACTAATCATATTTGTACACATATGAATGTCGATACTTGATACTTGTAGTATAATACATTAAATAAAGATTAATGCAGATATTAATATTTTAATATTGACAAAAATTTAGACAACTAATCATTGGAATAAATGTAAATTTGTAGGTATATCCAATAAGTACATTGTCGTTTATAAATTATATTTACAATTTTACGCGTTCTAGATACGGGTTTAACCCTAATGCTTACACGAGCAGAGCAAAACACACGTAGACGTTGTAAAACAAAGAAACACATGCAAGTGAGTTTACGAAGGTCAGCAGCTACATCTAGTATCAATGCCGAAGACCAAACCGCAGATGAGGCTAAATCCGAATTGTGTAGATGAACATTGGAGTACAGCGCAATAATGAACTCGTAAACACTTTTGCACATACTTGGATATCAAGCACGAATTTACAGGTTTGCTCATCATGCACAAACGCACTCGCTCGATCACATGACAAGCAAACAGCAAGATCCGATAAAATTTGCAGGGAGGGAGGGAATACCATGCAGTGCAAATACCTAGATATAAAATACGAAAAATGCACACGAAATATACGGACGTAACAACTAAAGTTCATTTCGCCGAAGGGTCACTCGTATGCGATAAAGCAAGCATGTGTTTTATCGGTGGCTACCCACGTAAATAGAAGCTCATTTAATGATCTCTAACTCGGTCGTAAAAATGATGAAGAAGAACATCGAATACGAGGACACAAGCAATGCAAAATGTAATTGTTGTTGAGGGGGTACAAAATTACGAGAAAAAACATGACAGATGTACACACGCGCTCGAATGTTGGGGATTGGATTGTAAATAAATGTTGCTGTGGGAGTGGGATGAACTGAAGTTACCTGCCCATCTATCCTACCCCCGTAATTGTTTAAAAGTTTTCTGAAAAATTCTCGTGTTCTTAGCCTCTATTTTGGATTATCTTTCCTTGTGTTTCGGACTTTTTTGAAAACTGAATCTGTCTATTGGAACGCATGCCTGTTTCCTATTAGTTTTTTTGAACTGTGTCTTTAATGTTAATCCCCGTCTTCATCATTGTTGATTATACATTCTCTCATACATTGAAAATTATATTGTCATAACGATTTTCTACATGTTATTTTTTTATACAAAATGTTATTGATATTTCAACTTTTAAATCTTTATTGACACATATATTGATAATATTTTTATCAAATAATATTTATATCAAATAAAAAAAAAATATGCTAGTATTAAAATTAACCAAGATCAAAACAAGTAATATATTCCTTAACTTTAAAGAGAAGCAGATTATTTCTTTTATAATAAATATTTGCAGTAGAATATCCATCAAACACAAATCAAAGATAATAGCTCTCAATACTCTGAACGAATGAAAAATTTTTTTCTTTGATAACAATATATCTAAATTTAGAACAATTTTTCAAAACTACCTCGTATTGTACAAATATATATATAAGGAAAGTTAATTTTTATATAATAATAAACAAATTTGTTTCTCTGTAAAATAAAGGTTAATTTATTAATATTTACAAAATTTATTTACAATAATTACAAAATTACCTGTAAAATAAAGAAACGACAATTTAAGTTTATTATTATCGGTTTCTTAATTTATTAATTAATACTCTTAATATAATCTATTTATTAATTATTCTTTTATAAAATTATTCTCTTTTAATAAAATGTACTTATTTGTCAATTATTATTTTATTTTATATATTATCTCTCTTCAATTATTCCGTCTATTACTCTATCTAGTGAGAATTAATTAAAGGAGACGTGCGCAATATATAAAGCGCGGGATATTCAAATAAAGAAAGTCTGCTTTCTTTACATATATATATAAATAAATTGACTCTTTTATTGGGCTCATCCAAATATTATTCACTCCTATCTTCAATCCCACGAATTACAAATAATTACTTTACACAAAAACCTCTCTATAATTTATTTAACGAATGGATATTTTCCTCTTTTCTTCTTATTTTTATTGATTTAAAACATATATATTGCCTAATAATAATTCTATAATATAGAATCAATAAAATATTTAATTTAAATATATTTGCAATAGTTGTAAAATTTTTAAATTACAATGAAGTATCTTTCATGTTTGAATGAAAAAAAAGGATAATTGTGATCCAACTAATTATTCTAAATATATAGCTTTTTTCCTTTTTTGAGTTTCTTTCAGTTTCTTTGAAAAATAAGCGACTGGCTTTTCTTTTCCATTTTTTTGAATTTGTTTTAAAATTGCACCCATGCCCTCTAATGAAGCATCTGTATATATTTTGATGGGTAAATCTTTATCAAATATTTCTAACACAGGTTGAGAGCATAATAATTCTTTTATTTTTTTAAAAGATTTTTCACATTTTTCACACCAAACAAATTTAATATTTTTTCTTAATAATCTATGTAATGGATCTAGTATTATTGAAATTTTTGGTATATATTCATGATAGAAATTAATTTTTCCTAAAAATTGTCTAATATTTTTTTGAGTTTTGGGAGTTGGAAAATTTTGAATTGAAATTAAGTTATCTTTAATAGGTCTTACTGTGTTATTCTCGATAATGTGTCCGAGGTATTTCACTGACTCTTTTGCAAATGTGCATTTTTTAAGTTTCATTCTAAATCCTTCTTTTATAATTGTTTTAAAAACTTGTTCCAAATGTAATATATGGTCTTCAAAAGTCTCTGAAAATATTAATATGTCATCTATATAGTTTTCTGTACAATGTTTAAGATTATGTTTTCGTAATATACTAGATAATATTCTTTGAAATATTGCTGGTGCTGTTTTAAGACCAAATGGTAAACAAGTCCATTGATAGTGTCCTTCTTGTGTTAATCTGAATAGTTTTATCATATCCAGCCCAATTAAGAAATCTTCAAAATTATCATTTTCCACTATAAATATATTTACTTCTTTTTCTATTTCAAATATTTTTATTTTTATTTTTATTAATCCATTTGTTTGTCTCACACTATTGACTGTTTTTAATGTTATTTTATTCATATCTTCTTTGTTTTCTTTTATTTTAATAAATTTTGAATTTATTATTGATATTTGTGATCCTGAATCATAAGTCCCATCTATATTTAATCTATCTTCTAATAACATTTTTACTTTTATCAATGGTGTGATAATTAGTTTTTTGATTCATCTTGTAAATTCATTTCTATAATAGCATTATTACCTACTACTTTTGATCGTTCTTTAATCTCATTTGATTTTACTTTAAACCAACATTTATCCTCTGGGTGGTATCTTGCATTTTTATTTAAGTTTTCACATATTTTACATGGTTTCTTTTCTTCAGTCTTCATTTTCCAATCTTGTTTATTTTCTTTTGTTTTAAAATAACTCCTTTTACTCATTTTTCCTTCATGTTTTTTTAATTCATTAAATAAATCCTCTATATTTTCTAAATTTTCTCTATCTATTTTTTCCCTAATATCTTCTGGCAAACCAAATCCAATTCTATCAATAATCGTATCTAAATCCATATCCTTATTTATTTGTAATAATAATTTTTCTTTTTTAATTGCGTATTCTAAAAGTGAACCTTCTTTATATTTATAATAATGAGCATATGCTCTATTATTCCAACCTTTATGTCCAAAGGTTTCTACGAATTTTTCTTTCCATATGTCCCAATGGCTTTCTCCCTCTTTTAGCATCATTGAATTGTACCAATTTTGACTAGTGTCGTCTAAAAAAAATCTCAATATCTCAATTTTGTGATCCTCATTATTTATCTGCAATCTTGTGCATTCTTTTTCAAATACAAATATCCATTGAAAGGTATTTGATATTTTACTATTAAATTTTTCTATAATAAACTTATCTGAAATATGTTTTAAATTTTTTTCTTCTTTTTTTTTTTGCGAATCTTCTACTAACTTTTCTAATATTTTAACCAAATTTGTATTTTCTTCATCACTAGTTTTAATTTTTTCTATTTCTTTTAAAATTCTTTCATCAAACTGTAAGTTTCCTGCTTCATCTATATATATATTTTTAAGCTCATCCGTTAATAAAAACCACGCACTGATTTTATCATTTCTTTTTTTTAAATTTGTTTTTATTTTACTATAAGTGTTTACTTTTAAAAGTTCTTTATGTGCACTAACGAATTTAATATCCTCTGGTAAAGTATATAGTTTTCCATCCTCTGTCATAATTGATATAATAACGATTACATTTGATTTAGCATCATTCGGTGAAGCTACGACTTTAAATGTAAATTGTAACTTCATATTTTTCAAAAAAAAAAAATTGTCGTTTTATAAGGAAAGTTAATTTTTATATAATAATAAACAAATTTGTTTCTCTGTAAAATAAAGGTTAATTTATTAATATTTACAAAATTTATTTACAATAATTACAAAATTACCTGTAAAATAAAGAAACGACAATTTAAGTTTATTATTATCGGTTTCTTAATTTATTAATTAATACTCTTAATATAATCTATTTATTAATTATTCTTTTATAAAATTATTCTCTTTTAATAAAATGTACTTATTTGTCAATTATTATTTTATTTTATATATTATCTCTCTTCAATTATTCCGTCTATTACTCTATCTACTGAGAATTAATTAAAGGAGACGTGCGCAATATATAAAGCGCGGGATATTCAAATAAAGAAAGTCTGCTTTCTTTACATATATATAAATTAATATGTTAAAAAATAAAAAATGAAAGAGCACCTATAACGAATATACTGTGTAAAAGTGTAAATGAATTATAGAGTAAGTTTTTCTAGGAGTGAGGTGAAAGGATGAAGATTAGTATAGAGGTATTGGTACAGGAAAAATGTACCACCTATGTTATTCATCATGATTAGATTTTCACGAAGGAGAAAAACACGTACTGCAAAATGCAGGTTTAAGGTATTTTCAGTAAGTAATAACGTGTGAAACTGTAACAAAATAATTTGTTCAGTAAAACTCGTGTATTATTATTTTTCTTGCAGTTCTGTTTTTTAATTTGCCGTTAAATCTTTTAGAAAAATTGTTATTACTAATTATCTTTTCATCTATATATTAAAATTACGTATATTGAATTACTAATTTTTATTGGAGTGAAAATAATACACTTGATATCTTGAATCTATGCAATGGAATGCTAGAATCGATGCCATAAAACCAAACATACTTAGAATTTATTCAGTTACAATTACAGTGAGAGTAGTAAAGAAATAATTTAGTAGATCATTAATGGGAGAGAGAAATAGTCAGAATATTCGCGTGAGATTTCAAAAGTCGAAAAACATTTCTAGTTGTTCTTTGGAAACGTCGGAAGAAAATAAGTGGAGTAAATGCACAAAAATGAAGGTTTCACTGTTTGAAGTATGTATGAAAAGCACAAACGGTTACATTTGTATGTCGGGATATAAAGCTAAAACATCCGAAATTGGGTAAGGATCTGTGCAGGTCTCGATTTACCATTTAATCGGTTACAAGCACTTCTCAAACCCTATCTATCGGCTGTATCATAAAGATGGAAAGGGTAGTTTTTTATAATGGAACCCTATGGAGGGTGATTTCCGCATGTAAATTGGGCCTGATGCAATACAGGAGCATGACTGACACGAGGTAGTGAATACATCGATGTTGTCAAGTTCTTAGTGTCACACACTTCAGGATCATGAGTGATTTCTGAAGCATTGTGACTAATATTCGGCATTATTCATGCTTTTATTCCCATCTCCATTCCCATCCCTATTGGACTGTTGGACTAATGCAATCGATACGACTATCTAGTCTCGGCATTATACTCCTCTGTATTATGGCATATTTTATCCGATGATTCAGTTTATTCTTATCAAATGGTGCTTACTGGCCAATATATGCGAGAAAATACTATTACATAACTTTGATCCATACATGTGAAACACCAATTTATTTTTGAAAACCACCCCGTAATTTTTCTTATTTTTAAAGGGTCTTTAAAGTTTTCACGACACTTCGAAATGCGAATACTTTGCAATTATTTTTTAATTGGCACCTGTACTTTAAGATCTATCCAAATGGCCATTTTCCTTATTCTAAGCCTTCTAATTATCAAGTGTCAGACTTTTATTCATTTCCTAGTGATCATCACTCATTTAGATAAATCTATTTTAAAGTTTAATCAGCAGTAATAACACAAACGATTGGTAATTACAAGATATAAAGTACTTTTCATAATTAAAACACACTTTTATTAAAATCGACAGTTTGTTGTACTGTCCTTGCTCATTTAGATTTTTATAATTTAATATGTTGATGATTCTTTTTGTGTCTTTTTATTTTGTAAATGTACAAATTACTGTACCGTTAAAATACGTTTATATACGTTTACAAGTTGTTTATAAGAGTTTTAGATATAGAAGTAATGATATTTATAAACATGCTCGTGGTATATTTACACATTTGTTTCTCATTTTTGTTAATAAAAAATAACAATTAATTTAATTATCAACAAATGAGCATTGTATCAATGAAAAAACTATTCTTGAAGTTTAGATTTTAATAATTAATGAAATTAAAAAGTATTAAACTAAAGCTAAATAAAAAAAATAATTTGTAGTTAAGTATGTAATGAATAATAAATTATAAATAAAATTTTAGATAACGGTTTGTGGTTTATAAAATTAATTTGATAATATTGGCGTTACAATCTATTACAACACACTATCATATTTACTATTACTTGTACATTTGTAATGCTTTCTATTAATAAATATGTTTCATCAATAACACTTTTTTTCACTTTTAGTACGATTATAAATTAAACTTGAAAAAGATATATATTCAGATAAATGCCTTTGTATGTAATTTAATAATTATTTTTAATTTTTACATTCATTAAATTTAAAATCTTCATTGTATGAAAATATCACTTTGAGCGTTAGAGATGCAAAAGCATTATTAATTTATCAATGTTTGGAAATGATTTTGTATATTTAAATAATACACTATTTTCGTATTTTTCATTCATTTTAATTTTAACCTTGATCTATTGATTATGTGTAATGGTGTCGAGTTATACTTGATAAATTAATGTGATTACCACAAAAATTAAAATATTTTGTAGAGAAATCGAAGATATTAATATAAAAATAGATAATTTGACCTTTGATGTAAAAAGAAAGATAAATTTCTGTTCTATTTTCATGCAGTCACTTCAAAAATCTGTGATGTTATTGCAACGATTGACTTAAGTAACATTTATAAAATATATAATAATTATTCCAGCTGGTTATGTAAACATTTTTTTTGTGGGAATTTTAATGAAGATCACTTGGTATTATTTTATTGTGAGACATGTTTCCACCTATAAAATACATTTTAGCTTATACGTACTTTCAGCCAGTACTATTTCATTTATAAAACTTCAAACTCACATTACTTTTCAAAGTTCAATACAAAGAAATAAAGTATTATTTTCGTTTTTTATTTACTTGTATTAAAATCATTTAATAAATTTTAAAGTCAGAATACATTTTATGTAGTATATAGAATTAAATTATTTATTTTATTAATTATAAGTATTGCATGGTAAAAATCGTAGATTTCTCATTTTATTATAATTTATATTATATTATATTGTATTTGTAAATTGTTCAATTTTTCATTACTCACACAGACAAACATAAACCCACACAAATTGTAAACAATCAGTTGTATAAACCATTTTTTGTATTAATTAAAAATGAGTAATTATATATGAAATTAAAGAATATTTGAAAGGTTCAAAGTTTATGTTTGAATATAATCATATATTAACTAAATCAGAAAATTTATTAATGAAATATTATGAATATTTCAGTTAAAAATCTATGACTTTGATAAAATAATAATTTATCAGCAACTATTATCAGAGATTAAATATCAAAAATTAGTTATTTTAATGAAATACGATAGTAATACAGCAATATAATTTATAAATCCATGCTTCATTAAATTAATTTCCTGTTGTATTAATAAATACGTTGAACAAAAAAATATGACTTAATAAAAAATTATATATGAATCAGTTTCTTAAATTAAATGAAAAAGGGATATGAGAATAAAAAATTTGTGATTAAATCATAAGCATTGAAAAACGAGAATAAAAGTATAAAAAATGGTTTTCTCTACATGGTCCATCTGAAAAGTATGGAGAGTTATTTTATTTCGAAGCTGCTATTTATCGTAACGATATCAGAGAAGTTGAAAAATGTGCGAAGAAGTTTTTTCTATTTGTAACTTTTTTTCATGCTTCGATCATTAGAAGCAGCGGGATTTGAATTTTGCATGAAAGATGTTTTTCAATTTTGTAACACGGTGTGCTAAACCACCTAGTAGAATAGCACTATGCAGTAAAATTTTGGTTTATGGCTTGATAAAAACACTGTGGAGCTTTTTAAATATTAAAAAAGGTTTTGAAAGGTAACTGTATTTATTGATAAATTCAATGAGTCAAAGAGTCAATGATACTTAAACGACATTTAGAACTCAAAATTTTGTGTACACACTTGGCGTTAGAGCTGTTAGGGTATCCATAATGGGATTCATCGGTTAACTTTTCGAAAGTTTTATGCGATTTTTTTAGTTCTAATGATCGAAAAGATAAAAAAAAAGAGAAAATAACAAAACTCATTTATACATTATCTGACATCCTCGAAATCGCTACGATAAATTGCGATGTTAAAAATAATTCTCTATATTTTTCAAATGGACCATGCATTTCATGAATTGAAAAATCATGAAAATATACAATATTCAAAATAAAAACTGAAAAAAACGATTTTTGTCCAAATTCTCAGTTGAGTTTCTACTTTGTAATCTGAAGAAAGAAACTAGAGTGAATGATACATATTTTTACATTTATGTATTATGAAATGAGGATAAATTTGCAAATCGATGTTTCTGATTCAACATGAATCAGAAACATCGTTTAATCACATTTTAGTAGGGTAAAACATTAAAATTTATTCAAAATCATTCAAATCGCAGGAGATCCGCTTTCTAGAACTCGGAGAAATTTAAGGCAAAGTAACATAAGAAGGCAGGTGGGTGGTTTGAAAGTGGAAAACATCAGTAAAGTGGACATCTTACAAACAAATAAAATTCCAAGCCCGAATACCAGAGCTCCAAGGGTGAGGCGGCGACCGAATTTTCGCTGATTTTCATTCGTTGCCGAGCTTTCGTAATTTCCTTCCTCGTGTATGTGTGAAGAGTGAGTCAGCTGAGACTGAGGTTGAATGCACCAAAGCACCGAGATAAGCCCTAATCGTCTTATTCTCTGCTAAATCTCTTTCGGCATGGCCCCGTTGTTCTACTTTCCTCCAGCTTCCCATCCGGTCGCATGTGTACCGCTAGCTTCTCTTTTATCTGATTCAGACTTTCCTTTTCACATTTCTCTGGCTATTTTTCAAGTTTTCTCTTACATGTACTCACAGTTAGGATTTTATAAAATAAAATATTAAAATTTTATTGAATATTGTTTTTAGTTCATGCATTTGTATTTTTATTTTTTTGTATTTAAAAATATCCTTTATCTTACCCGTCTATGTGGGTATTTTAAAAACTTTTTATTATCAGTCATATTTTCTACGACATATAATAATTGAAAAATTTATCAAAAAAGCATAAGAAAAAAATGGAGTACTTGAGAGATGGCAGCTAAATTGAAGATAAGGTTAGCTCAAAGCGACCACTTTTTCGTGTTTCAATCCCAAACTATCGAGTTTGATTCCTCCCACATACTCAACAACTTAGATTTTTCTTTGTTTTTCTATAACAATACTGTTTGCTGATTCTCATTGGCTTAAACTCTCGCAAAAAATACACGTGCATTATTACAATATTTAAACATTAACAAAAATTGAAACTATACGAACTTTTAGCTACGCATATAATTAGATAGGATTGATTGTTGCAATTTGAGTAGTTCAAACTTTGAAATGACAGAATCGATTACAAAATACGTAACTCAACCAAATAGAAGCTTTAGAAAATCCGAAATATTATGACTTTTAAAATTTCTCAACAACATTAAATCTTAAAGTTTATATTTGAAATATAAACAATTTAAAAATATTTACTTATGAAGTAAAACTATATATTTTTTAACATCTCAAAAGTCGAAAAATTTTCAATCTTATCATATTTAGATACAATGCATTATAGATAGCATTATAATGATACTGATTATTTATTGATACTATTTATTGACGTTTTTAATATTGAATGAAGATTTTATTTGATTAAAATTGTACTCAATGTAAATGAATTACTATTATATTTATTATTATAGTGTGAATTATACTACATGTCAATATTGTCCTACATTAATGGCTAAGAATAATATTGTTTATATTTTTTTAATAAATTTATATTTATAAAATTTTTAAAATAATATAGAAAAATAGTTGTTATCAACTACTTTAAACTTTTCTTAAATTTATATATGTGAATAATTGAAGAGTGACTTATTGATATTTTTAAATTTTGGATGCGCGATTTCAGCTTATTTTGTAAAACTGGGAATAAAAAACATAAAATATAAGCATTCGAAAATTCACTTATAATTTTTTTCATTGCTTTGAATTTTATGTAATAATTCACGAATATCCCATGACTAGTATAATAAGCTGAATTCAAATTCGAATCATCATAAAAATATATTCTAGTTTAAATATAAGTGAGATTAAATAAAATGAAAACAAAGAAGAATTTCATATAAATTTCAAATAAATAAAATAATGAAAATGAAGAATAATGTATGTAGAGCAATTATTATCCTATAGTAAACTAGTTGATGAATTATTTTCTTTGGTATTCATTTACTTAACTAAATTTTGTTTAAAATTCTAAAACACCGTATTTTGTATTATATTTCGAATATATATATAGTGTTACGTAATATAAATTTATATTTTAAAATTTATTTCAAGTTACCTTACAATATTTTATAATAAATATTTCACAAAATAATGTATCTCACACCACTGAATTTAATAATTAACTTTTCACTATAAAAATATTTTTAATATTACTTTGCTAATAAAGATTGTAATAAATAAATTATAATAAAGTTGTTTTAAAGTTTAATGTTTTATTATTATTTAAATGTTTGTAAATTTTATTTGTATTCTTCTCATATTGCTTGTTTTATAAATATTCAACTTGATTGCTTATATTTTTTTAAAGATTCAATAAAAAAAGTTTATTATATGTGAATTTTAAATGTTTATAATTATGTTTATAACATTCATCGATTACTGATAAATATTAATGAGCCATTTATAAATAAAACTAGCCAACTCACCCAAATAATAATTGATAATAAAAATCATTAGCAGCCATATAATGCAAGTAGAAGAATCCTTGTATTTAAGAAGGGGAAAAATTTTTTGGATTTTTTTTCATTTGGCAAATATAAGTTTTTCTTTATTTTTTAATTTTGTTTTTTTTATTTCGACACTTACCTTTTTTAATGAAAATATATGATTTATTGGTAGACTTATAAGCAGTTTGGAATAAAAATTTTAAATTTTTCAAAATAATTTCTTCCAGCATCAACGTATTTATGAAGAAAAGTTTTTTATGTCTTAAAAGCAGTCTGAAACTCCTCAGCTTTGATATTTACGCAAACTTCTCACATTTATAAATTTTTTTGCACTATATAGTGTACCATAGATCGCATTAAATTCAGTTTTTCCGTGATTACTCTAACTGTCAATCGGCGATCCAAATTTAAAATTGTATTGTTTATTATATGTTTATTATATTGGGTATTCGTAGCGATTCGAGAGGTTTTTGAACGCTCAGATCGAGACTCGTCGATTATTTTTTCTCGGTCCTCTTTAAAAGGTCTATACCATTTTCTACATTGCGATTTTTACATACAATTACCTTTATAAGCCTTTTTTAACATTTTAAATGTTTTCGCATTATTTTTTTAAGTTGCAAACAAAATTTTATCGTTTAATGCTGTTCCACTAATCGCTTCAGCGCGCCGTGTCAAAAAGTCGAAAAACACCCTTTGCGCAAAGTAATATCTCGCCTCTTCAAATTAATAAAAAAACAAAAAAAAGGGGGGGGAATGGAAAAAGGCTTTCTCTGCATTTTAGGACTCTTTCCAAATCGCTGTGTCTAATATTCGCCAAATGAAAAAAGAATCGATACGACGTGGACAGACCATGTATGTATATAAATAATTAAAAACATTTTTAAAAACCTCTTTGAAAAAATCAAAAACGGTAATGTCAATCCTAAAAAAGATTTCAAATATTTAATTTAATTAAAGTATTGTGGTGATTTTTACCGATATATTAGCCAAGCGCTTCATTTTCTTTACGTATTTTAAATAAATATTTAAAAAATTCTAAATTTTTTATGCTTAAGGCATGTAACTCAATAATTATAATTGTTATTAATACTTAAAAACTTGTTTCATATATTGATAAGCTCTTAAAAATTAAGTTTTTCATAAAAAAAACGTTCAATCCAAACGCAAAAGAAAAAATACACAGATTTATTTTAATAATTTATATTTTAAGATATTTATGGATATTAGTTTAAAATAATTTTATTATTGTACTGTCGTATTATATAATAATATAAATGAATGGATTAACTCGTTATTATTCAATGTAAAATTTAGCATTTACAAAAATTTAAGCATTATTTTTCATAGTTCATTGATTCGAGTGTAAAATAAACCAAACTGCATTGAATTAATAAAAAATAAAATAATTAATATAAAAAATTTTCATTTAAATAAAATCAAATGATTATTTATTCAAAGTAATATCCATATTTTTACTAAACTAATATTCATATTTCATGTGATTTATGTTACTTTGATATCTCTTTTCATAAACCATTAGGATATTTAAAATCATAAATTCTAGATTAAAAAAAAATATTTTTAATCATTTCAATATAAACATATTTAAATATAATTTAAATATCTTTATTATAAATTACGAGCTTAGAAATGAATTTTCACAAAATATTTTTGTTTGTAATGAAAATTTTATTCAAATCCTTGACAGTTTTGTTAAAATTAATATTTGAAAAAATATTTTACACTATTAGCGTGTAAGTCATGAATTTTAGTTATTTATTTCATATTAGAATTTATGACAATTATATTACAAAATTTAAAGCATTTTTCGTACTGTATATTTTATATTTAACAAAATAATTATTTAGAAAGAAAATATAAATGTTTTCCACTAAAACAAGTATAGAAGATAATGAAGATTATTTAAAAATAATTCAATAATTTAAAAAATAATTTACTTATCTGGTTAAATATTATTTAACAAAATTAATTTGCGTTTACATATTAAAATTTTATCAAAAAAAAATTTTTTTACTTATATTTGAAATAAAAGAAAAAAATTAATTCAGTAATGAACATTAATAATCGACATTTACAATGAAGTGACAATTCAAATTTCTAAAAAAATGTTATATCAATAATTTAAATTGACATTATTAACCATTCTCAATGTCTTTATTCATAATTACATTTCGACATTTCCACAATCTTTTAAAGTATTCCTTTCATAAATTTTTTTTAAAAATTTTTTCAATCTCTTGAGCAGACTATTTTTTTTATACCCTCTATACTTATGTATAATGAAATGGGGAATCATTTTGTAGGAATCTTATGTCGCTTACGGTTGTATGAAACTACCTGCTTAAATTTTTGCAAATATTGAGTTCTTTGCATTTACATAATTTTCTAATCCAATTATTTTTTTTAAATACCAAACAATATAGAAACATACATTTGAGCTTATTGCATTTGTCATTATACATTTCTCGACTGGAACTCTTAGGTAAGTATTTTATCATGTGGACATTTATTCTAAATATTTCTCATAAATATTTTTACATGAATATTTTTATTCACGATAATAATTTTTGTTTTTGTAAAACTAAAAATAATAGATTAATATCTCTTTTTTTTAACAAAATAAGCAGAACTCATTGAATATTTTCATAAAACCAAATTAGTTTTAAGAGTATTGAGAATTTTTAATCTTATTATTACATATAGTTTTTCATGAATAATAAAGAAAATCAAACTACACGAAAATGTATATTAACTATTAAATATGTGGAAGTAAGAAAGGAATATTAGAAAAATATTATATCCTGTAAAGCTTAATAGGAAGTCTAGTGTTATTTTTCTTAAAAAAAGTGATCGCTATTTAACTGACCGTTTAGCACGTAACGATTTTTGGTTCTTTTTTCCCCACCAAAAAAATTACATTCGTCAACTTTTATGTCAGTCGTTTTTCGGTTTAGATTCAAATTAATCAAATTTTATTCGATTTTTTTCAATTTCAATTTTAGATTTGTCATTTTCTCGTGATTTTTATTTTTTATTTATTTTGCGGTTTTGCATTTTTCGCTATGCAAAGCCGTACAAACAATTTTGGCGAGTCTTCAGAAGATTTTCTAGCATTTTTTCATTATTTCCACAGATGCTTACAGTACAATGATTTTATTTTTTTCTCACAAGTCTAGCTTTATAAATCCGATTCTCAGTTAATCATGATTTCAATATATCGTATAAAGATAACAACAATAGATGAAAAAGTAAAGGGTTATTTTAAGTTATCTAAACTTAGAATTTTACATCAATATCTAGGAATCAAAATATAAAAGGACTGCTGATGGGATTTATTGCTTGAATCAAGAACGCTACGTAATTGTTTTATTACAAAAATTTGACATGATAGATACAAAACTATTAACAATACTCATGGATCCCGGATATTTAAGAATTCAAGTAAAGCAGAAAAATTTTCAAGCAATGTTTATCAGCAATTAATGGACGAACCTTTTTTACATTACGTGTCACACAAGACAGAATATCAGTCTGGTAGTGATAATATTAAGTAAATGCCATAAAGATCCAACACAAAAGAAAGAAGTTAATAAAAGTGTCGAACTCTAGAATTGTCGAGAGTTTTATCATTAAGGGCAAAAAAACTATTGCTCAGAGGTGGCTTGAAAAACGCCAATTTAAAATTTTTTCAGAAAAGGATGAAATGCGTTTCTTTTCTACCGTGAATGTTTTGTTACGTGCATAAAAGTTAATTTAAACAATGGTGGGGCTGTTCTTATTATAGCTGTTTCATTGATGTTTCAAATTTATTCGTTCAAGTACTCTAGGTATAATGTCACCAGTTGCATCGAAGGTAGGGCGAAAGAAGTTTATGGTTATATTATCAAATAGAAGTTAACTAGGATAAAACGAGGATTAGATGGTGGTGAAACAGAGGTAACTCTTCGGAACGATGAATTGGGAAGATGTCCAAAAAAGAAAGAACCAAGTGTGCGAAACGAGATAGTAAACATAAAGTAGTGCCAAAGATTGTGCCATTCACGTCTCTACCGTTGCACCCTCACCCACACAATCTCACTACATTTTATCCTTTATAATTCAGATTCTTTTAATTATTTTTATTCTTTTAAATATTTACCCCCTGGACTATAACTTGTTGTTTTCCGTCAACTCTTTCTTTTTACACTGTTTTATCCCGTCTTTGTATTTTATTGTTGCTATTTTGTAGTTTAATTCCTAATTTTTTTCCTTTATAATTTTATATTATTTATTATAAAATTTGTACTTAATAGTTCCTTGAGTCATGTTTTATAACAGTGTTCGTTTTTTCTTTTTTTATTTTTCGAGGGTTTACATAATTTTTCAGCGATATTGGATGTGATTAATGCATGAAATTTTATTGATTTACAGACTGGATGTTAATTTCTGAACATGATTGACATTGGTTATTTTTGGAATGGTTGAATAACTCACAGGATGCTGTGGAAACACCTGTGTCCGCTGTTGCAGGTTTTTCCTCTAAACTCTGGGGGTGGCTTCAGCTGCGTGTATAATCTTAGTTGTGGGTTGATTTTGGTCTTCCCACCGCGACGCAATGAAGCGATTCAGCTTTTTAAGCACTCTAAAAAACTTCGCGTAAAAGCTTAAAACACGTAAAGCACTTTTTCAACTTTTCCGCGCGTTTTCCAATATGACTGATCTCGCGATCAAGTCACTCGATATTCCTTTTGAATATCGACCGGTATGTCGATGCGTAGATCGATCGTTATTGATAACTGCGCATCTTCCACACAGCTAAGAAGAGCACGATTAGCTCGTTCGAGCAGCAACCAGTCGCCTGAGCTGCAAGCTACCCGACAGTTATTTGATACATTATTGAATCCTGTGCACAGATTTACTACCTGAGCAGTCATCGTCCAATAACACCCATAGGTTATTTTTCCCCTTAGATTTAAATCCAAAATACTTAGATCTTATTATATGCAATTTATCAATGGATTTTCAACTGAATCTTAGTATTTCGTCATCTCCATTGCTGTATCAGCAAATACTATTAAAAACTTTTTACTACCCATAGTTGTCCACAGTACTAGTATCGTTATAATTCGTTATTACTTATTAATATTTATATTATAATTAACAAGTATTTCAAAAGTAAAGTATATTAACATATTTTTAATGGTATTACCTCATATGCTTATTAAAAAAAAAAACAAATTTGATATATATATATATTTTTAATACACTTTTTTAATTTATATTTTTTTCCATTTTCGGATATCAATATTTAATCATTGAACTGCTATCGGTAAAGACAATTTGATAATACAACAATAACAATAAAGATTAATATTTAAATGAAAATAATTTTTATCTGTGTTTATCTATCTATAGTTATACCATAAATTTAGTAAATAATTGTACGGATTTTTAAGATTAATAATATTTGTTTATGTATTTTCTGAGTACGATACTTTTAATAATCTTTATTAATTTTTTTCATCGGGAAAAAATATCGAAATAAATGAACAGTACAAATCTAATATTTTGTCGATTACTAGAAGCAATTATGAAATACATAAATATAAATATCTGTGCAGAAAATAATCCTCAATCAAGCTTTTAGGAAATTGTGAACGTCCATTGTCTAAATGCGTCTTTTATTAATCCTTGAATCCATCAACAAACCTTGCAGGTCAATAAAAATTTAAGTGGTAAAAATATTCCTTTTCCTTTCATCGGTTAATATTTTTTAAAAATACAGTTATTACATGAAAAAATATTTGATAAAAAATATACTTATAAGTATCCGATTAGAATTTTCCTATATTTTATATTTGATTATTTTTAAATGTTCCAAATTTTGTTTGGTTAACATTTTTCAAATTCCTAATTAAATTTTGTTAGCAGAATGAAAAATGAATATTCTTATAAGTTTTACTTTCATATTTAAGTATTACATTAGATATCATCTACACGGAGAATTGAATTTTTTAACAAATTAAACATTATATTGTTTATACTGATTTTGTGGACCAACGAATTTGAATTATTTAAATAAAATAATATGATTTTTAAATTTTATTTGTTTAATGTATGGAGCAACTAGTTTATTTTTTATTCCGTTACGTCAAAAACTATTTATGCATTAGTTATGAGTATTATTTTTTAACAATTCAGATTTAATAAATAAATTAAAATGAAAAAATAAATTTCAAAAAATTGTTATGAATATAAAACATTGAAAAATATCAAAAATAATAAATAATAAAAAAGTTTTTTAAATGATATTTCTGAATGTAGTTGGATAATTCAATATCGCCAAAAATATTATCATTACAAAAGACTACGTCAAATGCATTCATTATTTACTTTTCGTAACATAAAGCGCAAAATTATTGAATGCAGAATCAATGTTCAAATATTGGGTACATAGTTTTTTAACGTGTATTCTAGATCAAAAAAATAGAATACATGTGGCTAATGCGTAGAGATAGAAAAAAATAGTCAAAAGTATTTGAGCTCATTCCTTTCTGCCTGTGGTTAAGGTCTGGTATTTATCTTCTGAAGATCATCCGGGGAACAAAAAGTGATTTGTAACAAAGGAATCGGCCTCAACTCTGAGGACTTCATAGTGACTGCCCCGATACCAATACCTCAATACACAGTTACCAGAGAATCCGATGATTCCCGTTTATTGAGAGCGGGATCAGGCTGATTTTTCGAAAAGACTTTTTCTACTCATTTGGTCACTCGTTTGGATCCTCCTCTGTCTATTGCTCGTACTGTGGTACCGATAGGCACGACTATTATTTCTTTACATATACATTCGTACATTCGATCTAGTAATATAATAAGCATCTACTTCATCCCAAATCAAATTGTCTACATTTTTATCATTGTGTATAATAAACGTTCCTTTTTCTTACTTGTTGACAAAATTGATAATAAGTATTACGGAAATTATTCAGAATATTATTTGTGATGGCCTTGATAAACTATAATTTATTCATTTCATTGTACTGATGTAAGCAATGAGTTTATATTACCCTGTATAAATTAAACATCGTTATTTTAGCTCCCGATTCATTACTCCAAATTATTTACCATTTATAATGCTTAATGTGAGCTGTTCAAACTTAAAAACTTCATTTTATTCCTTTACCTTTCAATAATCATATTATTTTATTGCGTAAAAAATTAATCATAAAAATCATTAGTGTCAAATAAATTTGGATAATCTATTTTGTATTTTTATTCAATGAAAAATATTTTAAAAGATATTTTACATTTTTTGTTAAAACTGTCATTTGGCTTCCGTGTTTTAAAAATAATGGATGTACTGCAAATATTCCTTTCGTTTTCAATTAGAGAAATAGTATAAAATATTCATTATTAAGTTAAATCAACCTTCATTCTAAGTTTATAAAATTAAAATTTTTTATGTTTCCAACAGTTTGTTTTTATAGATAGCTAATATGAATTATAAATAAATAGTAACAGGGAATTTTATTAATTTTTATTTAATGATAAACTTAAACCAAAATCACTTGATTAAAAGTTGATTTGATTATAAAATACTATTATTGGCAAATAAATTAATATATTTTTTTATTATTATTTTATTAAGTTTATTCATAATAAAATAGTATACATTCGAATAATTTTATTTTTGATACATAAAATCATGAAATAAAACAGATTCTGTACTATCATATAAATTTTCATATAATATGTCGTTTGTGTAACAATAAATTTAAAATACAAATACAGAAATATTATTTACAATGAATCTTAGTTTTCTACATGTTAGTAAAAAATCATAAAAAATAAAAAATAAGATCAATGTGGAGATAGAAGTAGTAACAGTCTTTTTTTATTGATGCTTAACGTTCCTAAATCCTTCCTTGATCGTTAGTTGAACTTAATATATATATATATATATAGTTATAGTTAGTTAGATGGAAATAACTTTAATGGCATTATCTTTTTTCCATTCCTTTCTCTAGAATAATTATATTTTTTTCTGCACTGATTTTATTTTATTTTTTAAATCAAATATCAATCAGCTGGTAATCACAATAATAATTAATAAGTATAAAACTTGTAGATAATCAATAACGATGGCATGTATATTATATTTCAATCGATTTGTATAATAATTAAGAGATTAAAATAAAAAATATATTTATTTGCATGCTTACAAATGTTAGAAAGATATAACATCTAATTATATTGGATTATAATTTAAATTAATAAGGAAATAAAAAGTTCAAGTTTTCAAAATTTGAGGTTCTTAATAATCGAAATTGGAGAATTAAACCCAGTCTTTCATCTATAATTTATTATTCATATATAATGTGCTGTTTTAAATGAACTTTATTATCGAGAAAAAAAGAATAGTTCTAATTCAGAATCTCACGACAACAAAAATAATTTCAACACGAAAAGAAAAAAAAATACAGCAGACTAATAGATTTGTTGGAGTTTCATAAATTTACCTTCTTATAGAATATTAATAAAATATAAATTTGTAAGTGTCAACATGTCGAGACGGGAGGTTGTAACCATTTAAATTGACAAACAATGAGAGGCCCGGGGGGGGGGGAAATTCACGATATCTCTTTAAAGGCCGTCGAATCAAATGTGAATTTTCTTTATGTAAGTGAAGTGCTTGATTCTCGGAATTCTTAATTCAAATGTAACCTATTATCGTGTACTCATCCCCACTCTCGAAATATGTGTATTGTATGGAGAAACGAAAATTTGTAATTTAGTGTGTTTAGAGACCACGAAACAGAATACATAATTTAATAAAGACGAGTTCAATTTCATTCAATTCGTTAATTTAATTTCTTCCCAAGACACGAATTCTTAATTTAATTCGTGTACATTCTGCATTAATAAATGCACATTGTTACATACGACGATCCTGTGAGAATAACTTCACGATAACGTCGAAACAAGATTTGAATTTAAACAAACAATAAAAATAAAAAATTCAGTGTATTATAAACATATAACTGCATGATAAAATTTATAATAATTGAAAAACGCTTGTAAAAGTACAATACATGTAATTTTTTAAAAGAAATTTTTATAAGAATCATTCTGCAAATGCTTTATAAAATATGAATGTTTAATCGAACAGACTTATAGATTTATATTTAAATTTTTAGTGTTCATTTAAAATGAAATTATTTTAACTTTTTTGTTTTTTATAGTTTCTTAATTTTTATAATACACTATTTTCTCATTAAATCAAGTATTTGATTAAAAAAAGCTACTATCTATAAATGTAAAAAAATTTAATATTCATATTTATAAAGGCTGTTTAAATATTGCCTGTTCTGTTTTCTAATTATTGTATTAGTATTTTTTTTTACACATTTATATATTATAATAACAATTGTATTTGAGTTATATAAATGATTAAGAATTCTTAAACTATATTTTTCAATTTTTCTTTGATTGCGTACTTCTTATTTTAAACTGACGCTTAATTTTTTTTTCAATTATAATGGGTATAGTGCAGACAATATAATCAATCTTATACATTATCTTATAGTTTTTTTTACTTGGATTGTATTATAATTTTGTAATTGTATCTAGTTATCATGAAAAATTAAATTTGATTTTAATCTGCTTAGTATACAGTACTCAATTTGTTAACGAAGAAACATTTGAATTATTTTTTTTAACTATTTGAATATTTATTTACGAACAAAAACTGTATTAAATTGCTATTTTTATTAAGTATTTTAAATACGTCCCAGCTCCAGGTATAGGGACGGATTCTGTTCTTACATTTGTACATTTTTATACATATCATATTTTACATATTTATATTTTCATTCTTATATAATTACTCTGTACAGTTATTCTCTTCTGTATTGCACTTCACTCATTCACTCGATCCACTCCCCTTATTACCGCTCTTATCTGCCTTTCACTTTTTCTACTTACTTTTGGTTGACTTTCGTACCAAAACCTTTTCAATTATTTATTTAGCATCTTTATTATCCTCTATAATCTACATGTTTCACTCTGTATTTTATCCCCCTTTTCCTATCCATTAAAAATCCTTTTTGCCCTTCTCTATTCTTTTGTCTATCTTCATTATCTTGTTGAGATATGCTCTATTTTTTATGTTGCCTCTGAAACGCTTCATCTTCTTCCTGTTTGTCCATGTCTTATTGCCTTCATCTCTAATGTACTCGAATATATCCCTTGTATTTTCGCACTTCATCAACCAATGTGTCCAGTTACCATCGTCCTTCTTACATAATTGGCATCTTCTTTCCTCTGTACCTAACCAGTATATGTTACTAGCGGTTATATTTCCGCATCTTATCCTTGCTGCAGTCTTCATAACCTTTGCATTTTCTATCGTCCTGAGGCATCTCGGAAGTCCCGCTTCCTTGATCTTAATGTACGTCCTATTTCGCCTCTGCCATCCTGCTCCTCCTGTACTGCATCTAGTTGTCTTTTTATCCCCCTTTCTTATTTAGCTGTATATGTCTCTTCCCTCTGATTGCCAGTATTCGATTTGTTTTTTTCTCAGTCCTAGCTTGTTTAACCATGCATCTGTTGATCTGTTTTCTCTCCTGACATCTGCTCTCTGCTTTCTTCGTAGCATTTTTAAACCAATCTCTCATCGTCCATCTGTCTGATCTTGTCTTCAAACTTCAGTGTTCTAACCTTCCACTCCACCTCCATTTTAATCTCATATGTCTCCTCATGTATCAGATATCTTGAGTTACAGAAGTCAAGGTTAAGGGTCCATCTGTAGTATTCGGTTTTAATCCTTTTCATTTCCTCCACCTCGAGTCTTCTCTAAAGTTCCATTCCATACTCCATCACATCCCTGACTAGATAATTAGACAGCACTCTTCTGAGACTAAAATCTCCTTCGCATATTCTCTGCAGCAATCTCCATGTTTTCTTCGCTGTAATCCTGCCCCTGTGTACCTCTTTCCGTATGAGGTCATTGTATTTTCCGTCGCCTCTGAACACAAAGCCTAAGTAGTTGAATTTCTCCACCATCACAATGTGTATTCCTTTTCATTTCTATACCTTTGCTTTCTGCTTCCTCCCTTTTTTAACTACTATGATTTTCATTTTCTCTGCATTCAAGCAAATTTTTCAGCGTCATGATCATATCCTGCATCGCTTCTGTGCTTTTCCCTGTTAGTGCCAGGTTATCAACGTATCCTCGTTCCTCGTATTTTTGTTCCTCCTATGTTCCTTTTTTCCATTGCTTCTTCTGTTCCTGTGATATATATATTGAACATAATTGAGCTGAGGGTACACCCTTCCTTCAGACCTTTATTTATCCAAAATTTCTCTGTTAATCCCTGCCTCATCTTCACTCTGCATTTAGTTTTAATATATGTCTTGCCTATCCTAAATGTTATTTCCTCGCTGTATTCTCTTTTTTCCATAATCTTCCATAGTTTGTCCCTATTGACTGTGTCGAAGACCGCTTTCAGATCCGCAAAAATTATATTTAGCCTTTTTCTCTCCCTAATTGTTCTCCTTATCACGTGATCCAATATATATATATATACTGGATCACGTATATATATATATATATATATAGTGTACATATCACGTATATATATATATATATCTTTTCCATGGTCACTCTTCCTCTCCTATATCCCACCTGTCCTTCTGGTAAGATTTTTCTTTCCTCTGATTCTTTTTCTAGTCTATCCTTCAGATCTTCTGCGTAGATTTTGTAGACCAATATCAGTATGGAAAGTTCTCTGAAGCTCTTAGGGTTACTGGGCTCCCCTTTCTTATATATCGGCACTATGTCCTCCATTCTGCGGTATTATTACCTGCTCCCAGATTCTTCTGATAATTTTGGTGACTCTGGCTATAATCTCCTCACCTCCATACATCCATAGTTCGATCGTAATCTCATCTATCTCTCGCTTTTTTCCTTCTTAAATTTTTCCATATCTCCTCGATTTCCCTGCAATCTATACTTGTTGTTTCAATTTTTCGTATCTCTCCTGTCCTTTCATATCTTGTTCTTCTCACTTTTGTCCAATAGTTGTATGAAGTACGCTTTCCATTCTTTTATACCTATATTTTCTTTTTCTATGGCTCTTCTCTTCCTGCCTCTGTTTATATAGTTCCATGTCTGTCCTTCGTTTTTTAGTTTATTTAGCTCCGCTTCTTCTTTCTCTCTTAGTTCCTATTTTTTCTTTCCACAAAGTACTTTCCATTTCCTCCTTTGTGTTAGATACCTCTCCTTTGTGGCTTTGACTTTTTTCATTCCATTATCACTTACTTAACCTAATTTTCCTCTTTCTTGCACTGTCTGTCACACCACTTTTATTCCCCTATTTTCCATCTCTTTGTTTTTATTTCTTTCTTCTTAATAATTTCATTGATTTTATCTTTGATTTCATTCCATGGCTTTTCTATATCCATTCCTCTGTCTTGTTCTTCCTATCTCCTATTCTTTCTCTCTTAGTATTCTTCGTAGATCTCTATATTCCACACCGCTATTATTTTTTTTCCTTCACTTTGCTGTTTATCTCTTTTTAGTGTTCTGCTCTTCGCCTGTATTGTGACAAGCAGTAGGAGCTGGTCCGATTCCACTCTTCTGTCTACTTTGATGTGTTTTATTCTTTTCCTAAATTCCTCGTCTGCTATCGCCAGATCTATCATTGTATTTACTCTCGCTCCTATGTAAGTGTAGTCTCCTTTTTCGTTTCCTTTGATTGTGCCATTCAGTATGCTATATCCATCTCTTAGTACCTAGTCGATTAGCTTTATCCTTTCTTTATTCACTTTCATGCCCTTACTTCTTCTATTACACATTTTTCCTTGTACTACTGTATCCTGCATGTAACTTCCTCTCTCTCCTGTCCTCACATTGAAATCTCCCATGATTAGCTTCTCGATCTCACCGTTGTAACTTTTTTCTTTGATTACTTTCCACCTTTTATCCATGGTTCTGCCATTATTATAGATTTCCAATCCAATGTCGAGCTTATTCTTGCCTTTGCCCGTTTCCATTCTTGTTCTGACAATTCCCTCGCCTTTGAATTTACCCAGCTCTCCTCCCTGTATCATCCATTTCTTGTCTATTCCTATGATGAATCCACCTTTTCCCCTGCCCTTCTTTTTCTCTCTTATTGCACCGATAATTTTATATTTCATGTTTTTTGGGAGTTTCACTTCTCTATTTCTCCCTTTCTAGTCTCTATTCTTCCCTGATTTTCTTTCCTTTGTTTCTCCTCCTCTGCGTCTCTTCCCACAGATCATCACCCTTAAACGTCACCTTCTTCCTACACCCATCTAGTGATTGAATTCTTAAATTGAATAAAAAATTGAACTCCCTCCTTCTTGCCACTGTCTCTTTTTCTCCTTATCGTCTTTCCCTTCTCTGGCTTTTCACTCATTATTTATTTATTTATTATCTATTTTTAACTATTTTACCTTTTTGATTTATTTTTAGTTTTAACTTCTTTTAGTTTTTAACTTCCAGGTTTTTAAAATTATTCTTTGAAATTTAAATTTTCATATTTCTTAAATATTTAATTTTATTTACTTTGGGTATCTTTCAATTTTGATTTAAATTTATTTTATTTTTCCTAATATTTGGTTTTTAAATTTTATTTAGTTTGCTTTATTTTAGTTTTAATTTAATTTCTTATTAACCTGCTTTTATAATTTGGTTTTATCCATTAACTGATGGTGTCCACTGCTTATGTATTCTCCTTCCTGCTTCCTTGCGTTCAATCCTTTAGCTCCTCTCAATCGCTGTGTACACTTCTGGACGCTATCGGCTTCTCGGCGTGGTCTGCGTTCTCACTAGCCGTAACTACCGTCCGTGGCACCCGTCTCTTTACACGGTCACATTTCATGTCGTTCCGCCTTCGCCTTTAACCTCATTTTGTCACTGCACTTTACTTCGCTTCTTTATTCTTTCTTTCTATCCTTGCTATTCATTTTTATTATTTCTTTATCACCAAATTTCCTTGATCTTTTCTCTATACTCTAAACTTTCTTCTGTGCTCTATTTCCTTTCGGCTAAACTGTACACCTCTGCTCTCGCGTGGTTATACACAACGAAGCCATTAAAGGAATTCCTATATTAAATTACTATATCTATGATATTTTAAAGTAATATTTCCTAAACCTGATAAATGATGTGAGTAAAAAAATAAAATATGTCACTTTCAGGTACAACAGTTTGTATTTTTAAATAAATATTTGGTTAATTTTTTCGATAATAGTAATGTTAAAAGTTGCAAATAAATTTACACTGTATTTATTAAAAATTTAACTAAAGAAATGTCAGTATTTTCTTTAATTGTATTTGTTACATTGTTTTATACATAAATTATTTGGATATAAACTACGTTTTAACATTTGATAGCGTTGATATTTATATTCAGAATACTGTAATTGCACATATAATTAATTAAATTTGGAGGATATAATCAACTAATGGAAAAGCTATTATCGTATACAAATGTCTAAAAGAGCTTATTAGATAAAGTATACATTTAAGCAGATGGTTGGTGAAACTGATGCTAAGATGTTAATCAAAAAGACAATCGGTAATAATTAATGTAAATATACACACGATGGTGGGTGATTATCGTGCTAAAGACTCCATCCTAGTAAACATATGATGTGTTTGTAACCGGAACCGCATATGCATGAACTCGAGAGAAAAGTAGGAGATTAAATTGTCACGACAGGTAACATTAGTACAAAAGAAGTAAACGAGCCACCCCCACACAGATGAAAATGAATGTATGCTTGATAGGAGCCATAGCATCCAAGGGAAATGTCCTTTCAATTTTCTTATGCAGAGCACAAAGCCCTTTACTCTCAGTGTTTTAAGTTTTTTTTCGATATTTACGAATATTTATGAATCCAGAATTATAAAAATGTTTGTTTTTCTTTTTTATATAAAATTGAAAAAAATAGAGAATTATAATGCGTAGTTAGTAGTACAGATAACAAGAAAAAGTTCATACTGAGCGTAAAAAATATTATTCTATAATGTTTAAAAATATTATGATTGAATAGCATACGATCCCTCATTTTTTAACTATTTAGAGTTCACATTGTACCAGATGCATTTATTATTTACTTATTAAATGTATTTAATTTCAAAAAAAGTGATAATTTAATAATAAAAGGATCAAAGTATATATCAATTACTCTACATTTATCGATTTACAGTTAATAACTAAAAAAAAAATTTTAATTACCAAAATTACAATAATATTAATAATTTCAATGCATGCAGTGTAAAATTAATATTTAATGAACATTTATATTGAACATTTGTAGAGTTAATTTATGCTGAAATCAAAAAGTAGGAAACTATTATCCTAGTATATGTCGACGTGCAATAGAGATATCGAATTTTTATTTCAAAATGGTTTAAACAATAGGATTACCTTGATTAAATTTCAAATTTAGGTAAATATGAATATGCCGCAAATTCGGTTTATTAAGTATTGGATGCGAAGAGAGATTTTGAGCCTTATCAACACACGTAAGAAAAACTTTTAAAGTTAATATTTTTAATGTATTGTCTGAAATATATTGACAGATTGTGAAAAAATTTTTATTTTCAAATTTTAAATATTATTGGAATAGAGATTTTGATAATTAAAGCCTAGCAGTCATGTATATAATTTTATGTGTTCCATCTTTGTAATTATTTATTTAGCCGAATAAAAATGATTTAAAAAAAAATTACTTTTGATTATATCTAATTATTTTAGTTTATTATATTAATAATTAATAAATGCTATTAATCTAAAGTTAAATTGCCTATGCCAAGAAAAAATACGTTTTTAAAAATGTACCATTTTTTAAAAAATTGATCTATCTGTGTATTAAGGCCCTGAAATATTGTAAAGTACTGGCTTAAATCAATGATTGCTTAAATCAATTGATTATAGAGTTTTGGTACGTCCATTAATACTTATTTATAATAAGTGCTGTAAGAAAATTATTTTACTAAATTTCACCAATGACTTTGTGTAGGGTAGGGAATTACAATTTATGTATGCTGTTTCAGCTACTCACTGGTAAAAAACATAACAATTCAAGAGCATATAAAAATTGTAATGTAATTAGCAGCGAAGATTTCATTATTTTCGTTAGTCCAGACTAACCTCCGACAGGTAAAATATCACTTTGTATTCCAAAGCATTGTAAATCATAATTCAAGTTCAATTTGTTAAAGCTTTATGGAGAAACAATAAAAATTGTAAAAGTAGTTTCTCTTTTGACTTTGGTGTTATCTCACTTTATTACTTGGGGTATCACAGCACTTTGTGTTCGTCGATCAATCAAAATCACCGATGACGTAGGTTGAGGGCTGCTGGGGTACCGATTCGTCACATCGAGAGGAACCAATTAAGGACGGATTTAGCTGTCTCGAGCAAAAGCTACGATTCTTGTTTTTGACTCTGCAATTATGTAGGAAATTACGTTCGTGAAATGCTTTTTACCTCCAAAACCATCGCAACTTCCAACACAGAATACCATGGCTTCCGCTCATGGAGCACCTTTTTTTTATTTACTAGCCTGGCTATTTTTCAAACACTAAATCACCACCTCTAATTACTTATATATATTTTATAAAATATTTTTTATTTTTTTAAAATTGTACTTGCCTTATTTGCTATATGTGAGGTGGAAGTCTGTGAAACCCTCAGCCGTATCATTAATTGTGAATTAAATTATTTGAAGATTTATACATAAAAGCTGCTTACTCTTGCACAAGTGAGAAATTCAAGCTTTATTATCAATAAGGTACAAAAATTTTTACGACATTCTAGAATTTTACGAGATATATTTAAAAGAAAAATAAGTTTTCTTTAAACAAAAAAAAATAAAAACTTGTCAAATATTAGAAAAAATATTCCAAAAATATAATTATAAAATTCTTTCCTTATACACCATCATTGTTTTCATTAAAAAAAAAAATTAAAACAAAATTAAATGACGGAAGATTTATCGAAGACTGTAATTTTAATATCCAACGTGTTTGAAATATCATCAAGTTTTTTTTAAATGATCAGTTAATAAAATTTTAATATTCTAATATCTTTTTAATATTTATTCCACTACTATTAAAGCCAGAAATCTGCTTATGTTATCAGTAAATATTTTTTATATAATTTTGGAATATTAAAGAATATAAATTATAAAAATTTATAAATGTACTATCTGAAATATAAATTTTTCATTTCAATCGCCATTATCATATTTTTTCACTTACCAAAAAATAATTCTACACATTCTGTACATATTTGCACAATAAATACTCATTATATTTTAAGCTAAAATCTCCTTTTAAATATATAAATTCTTCCTCTACAGCATTATAAGGAATTATATTTTCCATTTATTTTACATTATATTTAATTCATGTTATGATTGAAAATTAAATAATACTACTGCTTCACTTATGCAATAATAATTATTATATGGTGGCAATAAATTATTTTTAAAAAATGTAATAATACACAGTGTAAGTTGGTTTGTCCTATTTTTTAAGATATATAAATATTGCATATATAAATGTTACTTAAAGTTTGAATTATAAATAAATCATGATTTTTTGATGCTTTATTTTATACCTGTATTATTTCATTGATATATATTTTTGTTTAGATTATTGCGTACCTGTAAGGATGTACTTTCATTGCAAATATATTTTATCAAAAATTTCAAAATATTATTATAATGCAATATGTTTTTAAAAATATTTATCCAGGTTGTATGTAGTAGCAATAGTCTGCCATATTGCAATTTCTCCAACTATACCAGAGGATTTTTCCTTAGATTTTGTTTACGTTTACTTATATGTACCCGTCAATGCAAGTATACCAATCCTTTGATGTTATTTGAATGCTGCATCTTCTCTCCAAATATCCAATGTTTTTAAAGGTTTTGGTAAAAACTAGGAAAAATAAAAAAATGATAGTAGGATTGAAGACAAAAATGATATTCTAAGATACTAATACAACAGCAGTTGTATTTTTTAAGACCGCCATAATTGTACAACATTAGGATAATACTTGCTGAATATTGCATTGGGCTTGGAACACATATTGAAACGAATGCTATATCAGTCAATTTAATGTCCACTGCCTGTAGCAGCACAAAACTTTATTTCATATTTTCCCGTTTCTTTCTGAAATTATAAATGATAAAAATATGAGACGATGATTCATTTATATTTATTATATAGTTATAAAATAATTTATTTTAATAACAAATAAATTGAAAATGAAGTGAATGAGAATGGAAAATATTCAATTAAAAATAAAATATTTAAATCTTGTATATTTATATTGCTACTATATTGTTGTTGTATAAAATTGATGATGTAATTTAAAACTATAAGAATATTAGTTTAGTACCACATTTATTTAATCTTTTGTTAAAAATTCATTATAAATAATAAATATTTTAAAATATCCATAATGGTATTTAAGAGTACAAAATTAAATAAATTATTAGATAAACTAGGTTTAGATTTATCATACAACCCAAACGATTATACTTAAGAATTAATAAAGTATTCATGTCACTTGAAATATAATTTAATAGTATATTATAATAAAATTTTTTAAATTATATTAAGTAATATTAAACACATTAGTTCTCAAATAGTTTTTATGTGTCCTAATAATGATAATAATGAAAGCGACGTATGCTTTGTTAAGATTTACCTACTATTGCTTTTTTGTGTCTCTTGATAAAATAAAAGAAATTAACAACATATTTTTTATATACACTAATAGGACTCTACTGGGCACTGCTTTATTGAAAAAATGTATTTGATAATTTAAAAAACAAAAACTACATTCAAAGTAGATAGCAAATTTTTTTTTCACATGCATTAGTTGAAAAATTATAATAGTGATATTATTAAGTATACATATAATCATGTAAGAAATACTGCTAATATTTATATATTTATTTTATTTATTTATTTATTTATTTTGGTGTCAATATTAAGCTATTATTATTTTATACCTTTACGCGAAGCATGATTATAAAAAATTTTTAAAAAAGCAAAAATTATAAATAAAAATAAGGTGCAGAAATAAAAATTAGGTATTCAAATACGAGTACCAACAAATTATTAAATCACGTGCGTTTTATCATTTGAAGAAGTTTTGTAAAAATATTTTGAGTTCGAGTGGCTTGGGAGAAATGGTTCTTGGGGGAAATTAAAAGCCATTAGCGAGTTAAAAATATAGAAAGAAATCGCTTAAAGACTGGACTAGTGTAAAAGTTCCGCCGTAGCTTTAATTATCCAACTAATTATCAAATTAACTAGGAATCGCACGCGTTCATTAGCGTGACGTGTGCGGTTTGGAAGGTTCGTTTGTACTTTTTCGAATCGATATAATCCACGGCCATATCTTTGACCAATAATAATTTAGTATAGATTTACGAATTGAAAAAAAATTCGCACGCGAAAAGTCGATTGCCTGATCAATTGCCGTACTAAGAAATCATTACTAATCACACTTCGAACTATTCCACTCTATCTTATGACATCGCTTTTTTCGCTTTTTACCTGTGCGTGACTTTCTCATTTTTATTTTCAAAGTTCGCGTGTATGCAAATGTCCGGTAATAATTTTAAAATATTATAAAGTTTTAGAAAAAATTTTCCTATCACAAAATGCTACATTTAATTTTATGGTTACTACTATTACGTTTAAGCCAGAGATTAGTGATTCCAAACATATAATTCAAATAAATATTTTACACTTTAGAATACTGGTCTTATAGATTATACCTTTCTGATTTTAAAATTAAAATATGGTTCTTTTTCATTTGAAATTCAAAATAATAAAAATCATAAATCGAAAAAATAAATTTTTAACATTAACTTATTATTGAGTCTTCTGTAGTACATATACAATAAATTTTTATTAAAAGTTTATTGTTGCTATGATTATCGAGTATTACATTGATTTCAAAATATTATTTCATTTAATAAATGTCTTAAATATGACTTGCTAGAATTCTATTTTCATTTTTGTCACTGTGACTGAATAAGTTCAAAAAAATTTATAATTTAAAACATTACTTCAAATAGATAAATTCACTATACAATTAAATTTCTTTGCTATAGTATTATAGTTTTAAGAAATCTTAATTTTTAACCAGAAATTCGCTTAACTAATTATGTGCCAAGATTTACATGTCCAAACATTTTTCAATCACTTCGAATATTTTAAAAATACATGAAATAAATATATTTTTGAAAAATATTTTATTTTCAGTTGTATTTCCATATAAATATTATGAAAAATAATATAATTTAAAAAGTATTTAAAAAATATAATTTATCGCTTACCATTATTCAATACATTTACACCGAACTTAATATTGGGCTTTGTATTATTTAATATTAAACTGAAGAACAAAACGTGATGTATTTAATAACTCGAGCTCTGATTAACCTACTACCATGATTAGAAAATCATCATAATTCGGCTTAAGGGCAAAAACCCGAACGACAACAAGTTTTCGGATAAAATTAAATTATCTAATGATATTTAAAATATGTGATTTACTGAGTTTCCACCTCAATGAAAATGATTAACCGTGATTTCCTTAGTTATCAGCTCGATAATCGCTCGATTATTAACGTAAATTACACAAGGACTTAAATGTGTTTCGGTCAAATACAGTCGAAATTTCCGGGTGTTGATCATTCACCGTAGCATTGGTACAAGCAAATCCAGAATTATTTCGAAGATGTAATGAATTTATACTTAAAATCTACAAACATATGAATAAATCTGTGTGAGTTGATGCTTGTTAAACTAATCCTTCCTAATCTTCAATTTTATTATCAAAGATTTTCATTGCGAGTTGGGAATCGATTAAAGTATCCTTGAATAATCTATTTTAATGTATAGACCTTTTATAATTATTGATATCGAAATAGCTATCAACTTAACTCATAACCCTTTTTGTTGTAAAATAACAATTAAAATATTTCATGTTATACGGCGTTTGAATATAAGGATAATATTTAATAATGGTATATAAATTAACGAATAAAAAATATTGTAGTAATACAATCGTGTTTCAATCTTTTCTTTTCACTAAAATTAAATAATTATCATTATAAAAATTTTCAATTCTTAGAATGAATGATGGCATTAAAAAAAAATCAGGATGAAATGTTTAATTGGATTTTTAAAATAAAAAATTTTATGTATACCTGTATCTCGTGTTTTTTAGCATAATCAAATTAATCACCATTTTTTGTTAATCCATATACATTGACTAATTATATTGTTAAATGCCTTTCCACTCCAAAAACTCACTTATACTTCTTTCAATATACCAAATTGTCTATACAATAATACTCGTACTCGATTATTTTTTTAATAAAAAAGTAGTGAAATTTAATATTAAATATATAATAAACATAGTATAAAAATGAATTTTTCGTGCTGTACTTCAAATCATTATAGTAGTGTTGATAACAAGCGTAAAAAAGTTTATAAAAATGAGAGGCTAAACGATTGAAGGATTAAGGATATTGGAAAATAAGGAAGTATTAAATAATTGCGGGTCACAGTTGATAGTAAAACAAGCAGATTTACTGTCAAAAGACAAAGACCGCTGCAATGAATTAAACAAGGACGGCTAGCTTTACTCAAAATTGAAGTATAACCTCCTTTGACTCCTAATATCCCGAAACTTGTACGCAATCAGCAAGTCGAAGCTTGCGTAAAATAGCGTTATTTAAAATAATATATAAAAATGTGAAACGAAAATCTCATTTTAAAATTGCTAAAATAATTGCATGCGAATATGTTCTCTCTCTCTCGCACTCGTATACCCCTCACTAATATTTTGTGTCCCTTGAGTCACTATTCGGAAGGCCCGGTACGATTCTTCCCTCCCGTTTGATCGTTTCCCCACTGTTGAATAAATTGTGCGCAATCGGGGAAGGTTTTGACCTCACAATTGGGCCTGCCACACAATTGGAACTTTGGACCCGTGTCCAAGGTGTTATTAGAGCATTCCCACGCGATATGCCCCGGTTTCCGGCAAAGATAGCACACCCGATTGGGACAATCCCTTGCTTTATGTCTCACCGCCTGACACGTCGCGCACGCTCCATAAAAACCTCCTTCACTGCCATTTGTTGTGGATTCGTCACTACTATTTATGGGGTTGTGGGATTCATCAGTACACTACTATTATTATTAAATCCTGCTCCCTGATTGTTCCAATTATCTTGGTAATATGGAACAGGTCCTCTTGGAACATTATTTACCCAATTCCTTTTGAATTTCTTGGGCTGCCCATTTTGGAAATTAGGATTTTGTCCCTTTTTCCACGGAGGTTAATTTAATACAGAAACCGCGACTTGTGCCGGAATTGGGGTTTTACTCACTGCCGCCACTACTGTTTTAACTTACTTTTTAGATTACTTCCCCTTAGTCGCAGTTTCCTCCACGCTACTATTTATTTCGCCTACTGCGGCGACCGTCACTACCTTTTTCGTCTTGGGTTTAGGAGGGGCAGCTATTAGTACCATATATTCTTCCCTAGGTGTGGGCGGTATATATTTATCGTTTAATTTTTGCACCCTTTCCCACATACGTCCATAATACAATAAGTCCTAGAACGACTCAATCCTCTTGTCAGCTACATAGGTTCTATATTCCGGCAATAAGTTCCAATATGCGATTGACACTTGGTCTTCCAACAAGGGTGGTCGTTCGAAGTGGGCCAACACTGATTGAATGCTTTCCACAAAGTTTTCAATCCCCTCACCTTTCTGCTGGGTCCTTTTATTTAAGTCCGACATCAGATCCTGTCGTTTGTAGCGATTGCCAAACCAACTCCTGAACACCGATTAAAATTAGTCCCAGTTCTTTATTATATTGCCCTTAGTCCTGAACCATTGGCTTGCTTTGGCTCTAAAGACACAGGGAAATCTCAATAATAACAATCTTCAATAATAATAATCTTTGTCGGAAAACGCTAATTTCCAGCACTGCATTATTTTTAAGTCCTTCACTCCTTCGTCATTATCCCTTAAGCTTCGCGTTCTTCTTCGCGAATAGGTCTCACCATCACTACTATCACTACTAGTATTCCTACTGCGACGCCTAGAAGATTGTCTTAATTTCGGTTTTGGTATCTCTGTTTTAAAACTCCGTACCTCATCTTCGTCATTCGCTTGACTTTCCTCCAAAATTCGGAAAGATTCAGATTAATTTGTTACATATTTTATCTAATGTAGCCTCATTTTCTTTCTCTTCTTTTTGCTTACGAAGATAACCTGTTGACAACGTCTTCCAACACTGCTGTGGCTACTGTAACCATTTTCCCCGTTGTAAGATCGTAAAACCCCACTGCGTCGTTCAACAGGTCTCTTTTTTCGGCTTCATTTTCCTCTCCCTGTATCGGCATATCCAACAGAGACTAATTACCTATTTCTTGTTTATCACCTCCACTGTCAGACTTTTTACTGTCATTCTCACGTTCTAAGAGAGATGGGCCCTGTACTCCATCTTTCCCCTCGTCCCAAGGAATGCCGCTTCTCGGTAATGATAAGGCTAACCTATATCGCAACCATCTATTTTTCAAGATGGTTAGATCACCATTACTGTTTAAATTTGCTTTGATCAATGATTGTCGAATGGACTCTGAGTCCATTTCGTTTAATTCTTGCGCGATGTTCCGCGCCCGTGTCGATCGTTTTAGCAAATTTCTAAATAAATCTTCAAAATTATCCATTTTGAAAATTCCTTCACTACTTAAATACATTAAATTTTTCTCAATAAATACACAATGCACAAAAATCTACACGCAGGAGCACTGGGTATTCGCACAATATTAATAATAACAATATCCTTTATAAATATTAACAATATAAAATCAAGTATTATCAATAAATTACAAAAACATTATTAAAATATATTAATCTGGTGATTACTTTTTGTCATCCTACATGGGGAGGAAAATAAAGAAAAAGAAACACAAAACAATAATCCAAATATAAACAATAAGTAAATAATAAAAAATGTAGCTATTACTACAATAATAAGCAAAAATATAATACTATATATAAATATAATCAAAATAAACAAATTATAAATAAAATATAATAATATATAATAATATAACTATAATATAAACACAATAGTAAATATAACAATAAATAAGAGTAGTGAAAATTATTAATTCTAACAAATAATATTAACCATTCTCTACTACTCACAAATATAATACAAAATTTAAAAAATAAAACCAACACTACCACATTTATTCTTGTAAGGGGGAATTCCGTTAAACTTAAATTTATTATAAAAAAAATCACTAATACTAATAATATAAATTTAATGAATATAAATATATATATAACACATATAACACTATAATCAATAAATCAATCTAACAAATATTACAATTTAAATTCAATATCAAATATATATGTAATCATAATTTAATAATATAAAATCTTACCTTATATTCAAATAATTCTTTCTCTGATTAATCATTCATATAATGTTGATTTTACACACATATATATATATATATATATATTACTTACTTTGTCGTTTGTAAGTATTGATTTGTAAATAATTTAATATTTTTTTTTATAAAAATCTACTATCCAATTTTCCTTTGTTTAAATTATAATAATTATCTTCTTTATTATTTCAATAATATATCAATAAATAATATTGCTTTCCTTTATTTTACACTTTATTTCACTCTCACTATTTATCAAAAGAAAATTTTATTATAATTTATTCAATTATTAAATTAATAATTTAATAAAACAAGATGATACTGATACAACAGATAACAATGGATATTAGATCAATTGATAACAATATATTAACTGTAGAATTTTCTTATCTAGAAAATTCTACCCCTTTCACTGCACTACTTTAATTTTTTACCAATTATGAACCTTAACATTTTCTTTACGCGAAAAACAAAATTCACAATTGGTGATTAAGTAAATATAATTCATCTTCCTTTTCGCGCAGCATATTCTTCATCGTGATTGGCCAAGCAAACACAATATTAAATCGGGCACAAAAAAAAGATACACTACTGTGCCGATAATTATGTACACTACAATTATCGGCCATCTCACGGCGGCACAACACTACAATTTTTAAGCACTTACACTACCGTATATATGCACTCTATGTGTGCATATTTGTTTAATACATTTTCCCGCGTATCTCTGTCTTTGTCTACTTCGCGAACATCAACGCCGCCTATACCGTAAAGATATCCGACCTCATGTTAATTTTCACAAAATCAACAAGTGCAATGACAGAGTATAAACACAAGATAATTTTATAAGTTTTAAATAAAATATATACATCACTACGGATAAACATCACTACAGGGAGTTTTACATAAATAAATATGTAATAGTTGCATGCATTTAATACATAACATTTTATAATACTCATATATAAATATATATTAATTTTATTATATTTAATTTTCAGGTTAGTATTTACATAATATCTATTTTAATTAAATAATGAATAAATATATTCGTTATAAGGTTTTAACAAATAAAAATATAATTCTTGATATAGTTGATCAAATTATGTAAAATATTGTATATAAAACTATATTATTTATATTATTGAGTAAGTTATAGTACAGGTATGAATATATTTTTAAAAATATATTTTAATTAATAATATTTGATCGTAAGGCTACTTGTATCTATAAAAACAAAAACATTAATGAAACAGTAATGAAAATGACAATTAAAGAACAAGAACTTCTTTTTCTACTGGAAGTTATTTAGTGTTCCACAGATGGAGATCCAAGACCTCCTAGAACTAATATTCCTAATATCAATTCGAAAATTTCTTAGAAACTTTTCCTCTTTGCACTAATTTTATTAGTGGTAATAATATTCTCAGAATTACTGTCAACCAAATTTGTTGCTTACATTCAATTTATATTATATTCATTTCACCAAGAGAAATATCTAACAAAATATACTAATCATAATTTTTTTTTTCTAATAATCAGTATATACTTTACGAAGATTTAAAATGGTAAACTATTTTAGTTTAAGAGAGAAATGAAAACCAAAATAGACACGTTTATTTTTTAAAATAAAATTATTTGAGTAGTTATTATATTTATGTTTGAAATAAAAAAAAATTTTTTAACTTATGTAAATTTCATAAATCTTAAGATTAGTTAAATTAAAAATCTACTATAATGTATCACGTAGAATGGTTTCGCTAATTTAAAATATTTATATAATTATAAACTTAATTACTATTATTAAATTTGTAGAGTGACAAATAAAAAGTGTTTTTAAAGGTACAAAGTTATACCGAATGAGGCTAAAATTAATTTTAAGTCATTACCATCAATTAAATAGATGTACTAAGCTGATAAAAGTTACATTTTAATTTTAAAAAAATCAGTCGAGATAACAAGTACTTTAATTTGCTAACGAATTTATATTTTTAAAATGAATAATTATATTTGTACGAAGTTTTATCATATGATAATTCAAACTTTATTTTTACTATTAGAAATAATTTCTCCTTTAGCTCATTCAAGTTATTTATATCTCCTTTTTTGTATTATATAATTTTGAAAAATATGTTTATTTTTATTTATTTATTTATTTTATTTAAATTAAATCCTGTGGTTACAAAATTGCTTAAATATTTGGAGTTCTGACAAAATATGAATACTTAACGATTTTTATGAAAACATCAGTTTCATTTATTGCATTAAAGGTTTTTAAAATTCTATTTACACTTTTTTTATTATATTTGAAATATACATGAATGTATATATGTATATATTTAATTTTTCTTCACGCGATTGGCTATTTTTAATTTATATGCTTTTTTGTAACGTATATATAAAGTCTCATTCAAGAAAATTATGTCAGTTTATTATACCTAGAGCATAAATTATAAAAAACAATAATATACTTTAATAGATAAAAATTAGAAGTGCACACTCTATATTACTATTAGAATATTGTATATAAAATGCTATCACGTAGATAAACATTTTAATGGAATTATTATGATTTCATTTTATTAAAATAAGATATTCATATATAAAATTTTTGTGAGATTTTCATGATGAATTTGACAGGTAAGTTATATAATATCTGACTGAAAATCTAAGTCACACATGCATTTACGTTTGAGTTTCCATAAAATACGTATAAACATACAGACAATTGGTAAATCTTCTCTTTTCTTTAGTTTTACTTTTAAAAAAGAGTTTAAATTTGTGATCTTAAAACAAATTATTGATTTAAGATTATCTTACATACATACTTCCCCGTTTTTACTTATTTATTGCATGCAAAATTTAGGAATAAACGTCAGATTTACTTTACCCTCTTTTCCTTTTATGGCTATTTAAATCTGCGAATATCAATAATTTACAATAATGGTGAAGGAGATAAATTCTAGTTCTCATGGGAATTTAGTAAATATGCTTAATATTGAATTAAACGAAGAAAATTAAATATATTCGATTGCTTAGTTTTTACTAAGATAGTCTGATCGCGCGTAGTATTAACAAATTAGAATCCGAAATTATAACAAAAGTAGTAGAAATTGTAACACAGTAATTTTTCTTATAATGAAAAATTTCTGATCTGTGTTAACAATTATGTTTGTCTTATAAACTTTATTTTTTTTCACACTTCAATAAATTTTATAGAACACAACACTAAATTATAGATAATTAATTTTTAATCTTAGAATAGGATTTCGTTATTAATATTCGTAATCGAGCCGAAGAACTCTTACACCGGTCAACACGACTCGAATATTATAATTAACTACACTACTCAACACGCGGTCCTTAATTTTCTTATAAAACATCAATTTATTTACGTGCAAATCGAAATATATGAATTTATATTGTATACAATAATATATATAACTTTATTGAATTATATTAATACTAAAATTTCTTACCTTATTCTGAGATATATAATAATATTATTTTATAAATAAAATATAATGAATAAAATATTAAATGGCCAACCGCAATCTCCTTACACGTTAATAATATAATAATATATAAATAGATATTAATTTTGTATATCTTCTCTCCCAATGGTTTTCGTATTTGATTTTTCCAATGAATATATATATATATATATCAAAATGATCACACTTACAATAGCAGATTTGCTAAATTATTTTACTTCTGTAAGAGCAGCTTACTAATCAAAAGCTATTCAAAAACTGAAAAATGGCTTTCTTTCTTCTCGAAATAAAACCGATTTTCCACCTAACACTTCTTTAAATTTCAAAATTGACACTACATATACTTTAAACTTACATGAGTATTCTATCCAGTGATTGGCTTAGCCGGTGTCAAGCTCTGCTTCGACCTGTACTTTTGAAATCGTGCGCTCCCATTGACTGTTCAGAAACCACCACAGAATTGCACGTTTTCACACAATTTATAAAAACCTAATTCTCTGTCAGTAATTCCTATATTGACTTTACCGGACATCTCGTAGCGGCACTCCGATATATGTATATTTCTACTCAATCATATTATTATTTCTCTCTCTCTCACTCTATTATACACAATTTGAGTCACAAGGAGCCCCTCAACCGAACAAAACATCCGATCACGCTTTATAACGTGCCGACCGGCCTCATGTTGATAACATGTCATCAATGTCTAAAAATTTATTAATCGTTCACTACATCATACTTCATCCACACCAGGTACACGTGAGAATTTAACAACTTTTATTTTATTTCAATTCAATACTTTACTTAAAACAAAACATCACTACATCGATACATTCATATTTTAATTTCAATATCATTTCAAGTTATCCCTGAGTGATGTATAATAAAAGAAAACAAGAAATTCTTAAATTATACATTACAAAATTGTTATTTAAATTCTTTAAATTTAATGTTGTTAATACATTTATCAAATATAGGAATTATTTTTTTCATTCTTTACATCTTCTATAAAATTCAATAATGGTAATTGAACGATATAATTTTCTCGTTATTTTACCAAAACGTTTTCACGCTATTATCACGGTTTTATTAATTGAATTCGATGCTATATTATGAAGGAAAAAATTTGTTAGTTTTACCCAATACTTAGTGCTTTATAGGTTAACTCTAAGTGTATTTTATGCTTAGTCTGTTCATTAATATATATTTTTAAAAGCAATTAATATTTAATTTGATGGTGAGCTCATATTAATATTACAAAGTAGTACTTTCATCAGTGGTTAATCGGCCATGATATCCTTCTTACCACATCTTCATACTCGTACGCTAAGCTAATTATTTTGTAGAGTTTAGATCTTTAGAAAATTAAACTACTTACTGTCTCTTGGGATTTTCTAAGGAAAGTATCGTTATTATCTTCAATGCAATGAATATACGTCTGAACGAATTTTCATACAATTCTTTATCTCTGTCGAGTTTCCCTGTTCTCTTATTTCTCTCTTCGCTCTTCGTTACCTTGGCTTCAAAATTTAAATAATTTTACAATTCCAAAGACTTTATGCATTTATCAATCCTTCCATTTTCGAACACTCGTGGTTTGTCTGAAGTACATTTTTCTGCTTCATTTTTATAGATTTTTAGTTACATTGTTAAGAGATTTTTTTTACAGGAAATATTACAATTTTTTTTTACAATATACTGTATTTTTACCAAGTAATGCTAAGTTACTAAGTAACTCTATTTATAGAAACTTCTCTTAATCAGTTTCTCGAGTTTTTCTTACAGATTGGACTGTTTTAATCCATCACCGATATCAGATTCATATTATCGTCTCTAGGCAATCATTTTTTAATTTTTATTTCAAGCTCTTGTGGTACTTCTTTTATTACATTATTTATAGCTATTTATTTACAATTCTCCTGAATCTTATAATATTACTCTAATCTCATTTTTACCTGAAAAATTCACTCTTAATTGGAATATCAGTTCAAATCAATGATAATTATATTCTTAATTATTTTTTTTGTTATTAAAAAATATTAAGTTCAATTATTATTAATATAAAAATCGTTTTCCACTTTTTTTTTAAAATCTTTTTTCACATTCTTTCGCAGTTATTCAGCGATTTATTTTTACGGTCACTTTTATACTTAAAAATTGCAATTACTTTGTTTTTTATATAATTATAATATTATTTTTTATACGATCAAAATTATGATTATAAATTAATAAGAAAGTTTTTTTCTAACATTAAAAAAGTGCAGAAAATGTTATCTTAGCAAAATTTGAAAGATAAATTACCTTTTATGTAAACAGGCTTGTTTCGTATTCGCAAAGCAAAACAATTTTGTCTCATCATCTTCATATTTACGCGATCAGCGAATGTTGTAGAATAATGATTTCCTTTTTATTCAAATTTTACCCATTATTATTTGTTGGTATCTTTCAATTCTCTACGACAAAAGTGAACGCTTATTTACAAATCGCATAAATTCTTTTCCAAGGCGCACGACGTGTTTCAGTTGTATGTTATTAGTTGAACTCGTGTTTTAGTGTTGTTGTTACAAAACCTGGCTCACACTCATGGAGAGGGGGTATCACTTTGTAGATCTCAAGTAATTTTTGTTCTGAACTTAAAGACAGGCTGTGCACAAGTTTTGTATGTACTGTTAGATGCAACTCATACAAATATTCGCCAGCTATTCGTAAAAGAGAGATTCGTAAAAGAGAATTTCTTTCCAACTGGCATAAGTATATGACCTAAGAACCACTTTGCTGTCGTGCATATTTCGATTTTATATTAAAATTTATAAATGTGAATATTTAATGCGCAGTCATGTATTATGTAAAATATTAATGTGTATAAGTAGGGTTGCCGCTTAACAAAAAACTGCAATGATAAATAAATAAATAAAATGAATATTTGGTGTGTTGACTAGCAAAAAAATTGAAGATACTTTAACGAGTTTTTTTTACATTCATAGCGCTGAATACGAATTATTAATTGTATAATTATTACCTGACAATGCTACAAAAGTATAAAATAAATACAAAGTGGTAATCATACCACCATCTGTCTCATTTATATATTTTTTCTTGAAATAGAACTCATTCTGAACCTTGAGACATTAACAAGAGATTGTGGTTCAAGTACATAAAAAAACATAACTAAAAAAACCTAATATATTATACTTTATTTAAATTTATTTAACTGAAATTGAATCTTCTTTTATTACATCTATTTTTATAGATCAAGTTGAAGGTTCGTATTCCTTTTACCCTTTTCGCCTCTGGAAAGATACTACTGCATAGTATTCGTATCTGTTAAACAACGATTTGAATCAAATTTTAAGTAGATCTCTGTCTAATGAATAATAAAGAACGGACATATTAAAATATCTCATTACGTATGGAGAAAATTATTCAAATTTTTATATTTCTCAATCCTGTAATACTTCATGGGAATACTTTCACTCATAATAATTTATATATTCTGTGCTTTTATTTTTTGTGAGTATTTCTATTTATATTAAGAAATAAGTCCAAGCTTTATCATATTTTTTAATATTATTTTGTATTTGTTCTCTAATTGATAAATTAATGTTAGCGTTTAGTGCCTTTATTTTTACAATAATTTAAACATTACTATAAAATAAGAAATTATACCCAAGTTCAATATTTTTTTTTGTAACACAATATAAAAATTTATTGACAGATAGAATTGACAACAATATTACACAAGATGTATTTTTATTTTGTGAATACTAACTGTATGTATAGCTAGCTATTTAATTTGTTATATTTTTATTAAAAATAAATATGTTTGAAATAAATAAATAAAATATAATATTCTTGTTATTTAAATGAATATTTTTAATTATAAATAATAATTGGCATAATAAAAAGAATATTTAAAAATAAATGTATATGAAACTATTCATTTAATTATAGTTTTATAATAAAATTAATTGATCAAAAGAAATAAATTAACAATATTAATAATTTTAAAAGCTTCAAAGATAATTTATGAGCAAAAAAAGAATTTTTATATTATATTGGCAGTTACCGTTCAAGATTTTTATTTTTATCAAAAAAATGATTTTGATAGTACTTTTACATATGTTTTCAAAAAGGTCATTTTCAAAAGATTTAAAATGTAAACTAGAGTTTTAATTCAAGGGAAGGATCACGAATTTCATATATTATGAATATCAACAATTTTTATATACGTAAAAATGAAACCGTTCTTATACAAGTAGAAATATGTGTTTTTGAATAATTTAAATAATAATACTATTAGCTTTATAGCAGTGTATTTTCTGAACATTTATGGTCAATAAATAAACCCGAGATTTTAATTTCGATATCAGTGAGAAGTGGCATGAATACATCGATAAAATTTTACGAATGCCCCGCGAAATCTACCAACAAATACAAAATATAAATACAAAAGATAAAAAATTTCCTTAAAAGTCCGAGCATTAGCAGATTTACATTAAATTAAAATTCAATCGCCCCTTCATATCCGCGGAAAGTGTCCACATGTAAAAAATAAAATTATTCAAACTAAATAGCGTGTTCTAAATAGTAAAACGGCAATGATCATGTCGTAGGGTTTTTGTTCGGTATATTTGGATTTTTTCATGGGAAATACATTTTTCATAAGTAAGTGCATCATCGCGACCATAAAGAAAAATCGAAATTATGTAGGATTCAATATTCGTTACGCATGCGACCGTATATGCGACTGATTTTTATGGGTCCGCGGTATTTTACAACTCGTCAAGCATTTCGAGCACGTGCCACTCGATTATACTGAAACAACTTTTACAAGCAAGATTAATAGATGATATCGGTTTGGATTAAAAAGCATACTTTGTTGATTTTTTATTTACTTCACTTGTTAACAAACTACATAACTAATTGGAACTGCAGCTGTAATTTCAATCCACCCAATAAAATCCTTAAAAACCATTTAAAATATTGTTCAATCTACCAGTTGCATATTCGGGATAAAAGTAGTTATAAAACTCCCAGGATAATATTGTTAAATTCACATCAGCTTTATATTTTAAAATCTTTTCCAATTGATAGATTTTTTGATCAGGGAAAAATTGATTCCAAAAAAATTACCTATTCATGCACTTTATTATATATCAGTTTATATTCGTATCAGTTCACTATATATTGAACGATCAAAAAATATTTTATTAGGGCTCAAGAAAAAGCATCAAATTACTTTACTTGATCGAAAATTGAACGCGAAACTTCTGCTTCTGAGATGAGTTTTATATTTTTATCTCAAATCGAGTTAGGATCCTATACACGTGAAGCTACTTCATTTTCTCTAATCTTCCTCATATCTTAATTTTTATCTCCAATTCGATATTTGTCTTGTTTCACATAATATTATGAATTAATACTTGTGCAATAGCATTTGGTTCAAAACAAAATTATTATATTTGACATAAAATGAATTATTTATTCAATCAAAATATCAATGTAAATTTGATTTTTAATAAAATTTAAAGATAAAAATTAAATTTAATTAAATTTAATTTAAAAAATTTTTAGTGTATAATTAATATATCCATCGTATTTTCTGTAACAAATGAAAATAAAGTGTAAATATTATTATTTTTTAATTATTTTATTTATTAAATGTTTATTATTATAAATATAAAAAATGTAGTTTCGCTTAATAGTGTTAGAAAAATTAATATTGAATGTTTATTCTAAACAATTATACAGACATTGTAATTAAATAAGCAAATAAATAATTTATGCAATAATAGCAATAAAATTATAAATTATATTCTCGCTCACAAAAGTCTTATTCCTAAACGAATGACAAATAGAAGTATTTAAAATATAGCTTATTAAAAAAATAAATTTCATTTCTCCAAATACAAATACAAATATCATTTATATTGTTATACGTGTTTTCTTCTTTGAGTAAAAAAATTAAATGTATAATTCGTAAGAAAATTATGAAGCCAGGTTCATTGGTTCATTCAGACTTGATTATGTATCGTTGTTACAGCAATAAATTATCATTGAACTGTAAAGTACTTATAAACGAGACCCTTACGTCCGTCGACTGAACTGTTGCAGGGGTGGGAACTGTTTTACTCTTTGGTCGGTCGGCTCTTCATGAAGTGAAAATGGAGTGAGTGAACTCAGGTGAAATGAACGCATCACTTAATTAGCCCCAGTCGTTGACTTTGGAAGTTTTAGCATTTTATCATGCGGAAGCAATCTGTTGATGATTATCCTCTTTCTTTGCTCTGCCTTTAAAAATTGTAGCTCTATGGGATATATAGTAATGTATTTATATTCATAAAGAAGCATTTGCGTTTTTATTTTTATTTTATTTTTATTTTTAATTTTATTTTCACGCAAAATAAAATTGTTGTTATTGGAAAGTTCATTTTTATACATATTCTATATATTTCATTCATATATCTATATATTCTATAAATAATCAATATTGAAATTTTCATTAAGCTTAGTAGTTACATTTTTAATTAATGTTTCAATTAATTTTATGGGGAAAAATAAGTAGAACAGCTTTTAATTTATTTTTATGTAAGAATTTATTCTGCTACAACATTAACATTTTGATGGAAAATTAATGATAACTCTTTCTGATTTCGTTTAAGTGTTCATCAATAATTAAAGTAAATACTATTCAAATTTTAATAAAATAAGTATCAAAATTAAAATTAATTAAACGTGGATATTTCAACTGAAGTTTTTTATTTTGTAGGAAATTAATTATCATTTCAAAATATCATCCAATATTATTTTAAAAATTTAAATAGATAAACATTTATTATATAAATGCATATTAATGTACAAATTGTCATAAATATGTAGATATTTACATATTATTTAAGTTTGCAATTTTACGTAAATGGAAAAATTCGAGATTATTGCACAAAATTGATTAATTTCAGTAATAAATATGTAATAGATATTAAGGAAAACTTCTGAATAATTTAAAAATTCTAAATTTTCACATTTTTATTTGAAACCGAATTAAACTTTAATTAATCGCTACCTGCAAAACAAAATCTGAATTTCTGGTAACTGGACCTTGTGTTATTATTCCTTTGATTGTAAAGGATTATAATTGTAACCGGGTTATTTTTACATTATTGACCTTTGGTTATTAAATTTATATCATTGATTTGTTTATAAAAGTGATAAAATTTAGAAAATTTATATTCTTATGTTTTAGGGTGAACTATAATCAATAGATGGGCATTAATTGCAGTTTACGTAGAATTTACAAATGATATTTTTATAGTATTCCATTTTGGATTATCGGTACGACTTGCCGTTTATAATAATATATGCTTACACTGAAATTAAGGTAGATAAATTTTCGACACATATCCATATACCTCGTGAATTCTTATTATTTTAAACCAAAAAATTAAAGGGATACAACAATAAAATAAATTGTTTATTTTTAATAAAATCACTTAACAACTAGGTGGACATTATTAAGTTGACGAACATCGCGATATAATATTTATCACACCTTGAATAGTTTTATTATGAGTTTGTTAAAAAAAATTTACTGAAACATTATCAATGCCAAATATTAAATTATATTTCGACATCGGTATGAATTATTTAAAATTTAAATATAAATAAATATATAAAATATCTGTACGATGTATATTTACTAAATAATTTCGAGTGAATTGCAGTTGTCAAATTTTTATTCGACCTAAGATCATATTTAATTATGTATATGATTTAAAATCTAACATACCATGAGATTTATTAATCCAAATTCGTTACGACGTATATAAATATATGTGTGTGTGTGTGTGTGTGTGTGTGTGTGTCTGTGTGTGTCTGTGTGTGATAAGTTGGTAATAAATTCAAGTGTTTATGTTATCATAAAAATGGAACAACGATTGTTGTGATCACGTTAGAAATTGTGAAAATTTTCATAAAAAAATTCAAACAACAGAGAGAAAGTAAAAAAGTGGGAATGAAAGTGAATGTAGAAACAATTCGCCCGTTAAACGATCGCTTATCGCGATAAAACTCTTTCGATCGTAAAATTGAAGCCAATAGAATTTTCTTCGTCGGAATATGAATTCCTTCAAGTATGACACACGTGAAAAAACGTGGAGTTACGCATGCGTAGGTCAAAAATTGATTATACATTTTTAGAATTAAAGCCTAGTTTTTATCGCATTTAAACGTATTATATTTATACTTATAAATTTTACATACTTATAAATATACGTATTTATACTTATAAATTTATGCCTTACACTGTAAATGGTTTCTTTTGTATTTTTTAATTTGATAATAATAATCTGTATTGTAATTTGATTAAATTAAGAATTAATAATTATAAAACCATATTACATAATTAATGCGAATACCTAATATTGGATGCCATAAATTGAGATTTTAAATTTAATAAGTGATGTCAGATCATAATTGACTTGATTCATTACTTATAATAAGGAGAAATGATAATACATTATTATTTTGTTGTAATCAAAATAATTCTGATTATTCTAATTATATTTTTGAATTATTGATAAAACTCTTGAAATTAATTGTTTTATAATTTAATTTAATGTATTTATTTATTTCTAGTATAATGTAACTATTTATTTAGTAAAATTATCTTTTTAAACAATATTCTCCAAAATCAATTTAGATTGATTTATATATATGTATATATATATATGTACCAGTAAAGTAGATTGACTATTATTATTACAATTATATAGTAAAATAATAATTATATTTTACTTTTTTTGTGTAGTATTAATATTAATGTTAAAAAAATTGAAAAATTTTAAACTAAAAAAATCCTTATTCGCCTATTTTGTAGAAGAATAAGTATAAGGAAATATAAAATAAAGTATATTGGGTATCGAAATACTACAATAATTAAATTATATTCTATAAATTAATATCCATTTTTAAAAATTATAAATGAAAAGACATTTCGATTTATTTTGAAATTACGATTTGCAAATTTTTATTTTATCTTTATTGAACTTTTGTTTCAAATAAAAATATTATTTTAATAAAAATGCTGCCTGACTATCTAAAAATTAGAATTGCTTTCAAATAAAAAATTTATTTTACTGAAGCTTTAAATAAAGACATAAGTTTATCAAGAGAAATTGAAAGAATGTTATTTTAAAACACGATATAAATTTTTTGGATGAATTATAATTTTTTAGTACTATCAGTATTGCATTTATCATTATAAAATAATGTTTTAACTCGAGCTTTAGATAGTATATCAATGATGATAAATTCAGCGAAAGAATCATCAGAGTGATTATTTATCTAAAAAAAATTTTTGGCAAGTCCTTTTAAATATTTGTATCTTTGGTTTGAGATGCATATATCAGGATTTTTCGTCTTGGTATAACGCGATAACAAGCGAAATGATAAAGCATATAAATGAAACGACATGATCTATGAGATTGAAAGCACCCCCACCTATAATTGAATATGTTGACTGTATCACATGTAGACTGCACGACAGGATTCTCGTCAACATAACCTATTTTTGACGAGTTCATATGTCAATTTTGGATATTTTTTATTGCTTTTATCCCTAGTTCAAGAAATAGAGCACTTTTTAGACCATAAAAAAAAATTAGCTAATAATGTATATCAAAATTCGTAAAAAAATCAGTAGACCCTTATTTTCTAATCAGTTTAACAGCAAATGTAAAAATATATTAATATGTACAATACACACTTCATGGTGGAAAGTATTAAAATAAGCACTATGATTTCATGTTGACGTAAAGATTTTCAGTAAAAGGCGCGGACACGGACGAATAAACAAAAGTAAACAGAGGAAAGTTGAAGGTATCATCTAAGTGAAGAACTTTGACTGATAAAAAGGAAAAACGCATTTGAGAGTCTGATACAGTGAAAGTTTTCAATATTTTCAGCTATAAAAGGAGTGTGGAGGTGGATTTAAAATAGCTGGGAATTAAAGCAGCGCGAATAATGTGTTCATGTTCTCTTCAAACAGCTTCGAATTTCTTATTTCATTCGCAAGGATTTACTTATTGTAGTTAAATATTGCCCAGTCAATGGAATACCATTTTATTACCTTTATTTATTTATTTATTTATAATTATGATTCTGACTTTTTCATTAATGTCTTATTCAATCATATTTTTTAACAATTATAGTTATTGTAGGCTGTTTATACGGAACTTTGAAAATATAATAAAACTATTCCACAAATACATGTGCTTATAGTTTACATATACATTTGCATACAGAGTAATCAGTAAACTAGTTCATTGAATAATAAATAAAATTATTTTTCTTTTATGTGCAGTGAACAATTTTTAATTGATATGATTTTAATAGTAATATGTAGAAAAATAATCTTATTGTATCAAATATTGAAAAAAAAAATTTAGAAACAATTTTATACGATATGATTTATATAACAGTTAATTAATTAATTTTCTTATAATTAATAAACTTATTTAGTTATATGATTATTGTAACATCACGTCAGAGGATGATCATGAACGGGACAACTCAATCGGGGGGACTTCAGGGAATGGCGGGGAAAACAAATCAAACACTTATTGTATTTAAAAAAAATTTTTTTCTTTTATTCTTTTTTTCTTTCATTTCTTCTCTCCTTTGTTAATATTGTTTTTCTTTCAGGATAAGATATTAATGAACTAGTTAATTTATACCGGTACGTGTAAGAAATTAAAATGTATTAATTTGTATATTTTTCTTTCTTCAATATTTTAACGATCGCACAGTTACAGTATATCTTCGGTGTTTTGAAGGGAAATAACACAAGTCGATATTACTATTTTTTTTAATGGATGAATATTTGTGTAATCGCGTATATTCTATTGTTGCTTTCAGAGTTTTCAATAATTACGCGTACCAAATCTTGTAGTTATCGTAATCTCTGTAAACATGGATAAACTATAAACGATAAACTAGACTCTATCAGTAGTGCTACTAAAAGCATATCATCTTTCCTTGCGAATTTTCGTGACTTATATAGCGTGATTTTTGTGCTTGTTTTTTTCTTTACATGGCTGTTTCCCGACTGTCCACATGAATTACTAGAGGTTTCTTCCGCTTCTGGGACATACGTATTGTCGATCGCACGCTAGATACTCCGAGTTTATTTGTGAGTTGAATAAAATAATTTGAGAAAAACAGCTTTTATTCAAATTCACAAATAGTAAAATTTCGACCGCAGATGGGAGTTGGTGTTGTTTCGGCGATGCATTTCGCGCGTATGCTGCTTTTTCGGGAGTATCGTGATTCTATCGATAAGCGGATTAAAAATAACATCAAAAGAAAGTTTTGTTATGACATTATTTTAATTATGATGATTATAATTATTCAATTATATCTTGAGATTATTGTGCAATGAATAATTTTTTAATAATATCGAAAAATATAATTTAATAAGAAAGAATTATTTGAATTGGTGCAACTCTTTATTATTTACATTTCAAAACTGTTTTATTTCATATGTAGAATGAAAGTATACTAAATGCTTGGTACATATTTATAAAAGTATAAAAATAATATTACCTTTATAAATTTTATACTGTTTTACTCTTTATTCATTCTTCTTGAAAGAAATACGGACTAGTTGAAAAATTAAAAATTTTTTAAAACTATTCTAAGTTCTCGAGATCATTATTGGAAATAAAGTTGCTGTTATATCGAGTCAACTATTTTTCACGCATTTTATTTTCTTCAACAAGTCCAGATAATCTCGATTAAAATATTATAAAGAAAACTAGTTCATTAATTTGTAGTTGAAAATTTGATTTTTTTAATTCTTTGCTACGAATATTTTTTTTTGTTCTAGTTTATAAAATTCGTTATCACAAGCCTTCCTAAAGTTTTAAATATTCTTCATTTTTTTTCATTCTTATTTTTTACTTTTTCATTTTATATCTTGAAAACTAAAATTTATTTATTTATTTATGATTATTGTGTTTCTTATACTAATTTTTTTTTCATAGGATGAAATATTTTATTATTAGTATCGTTTTTATATTATTATTATTGAAAAATATTCATATATTATTATATTATTATATGAATATTATTATATTCATATATACGTACTTTGATTCAAGCGGGCAAAGAGAGCCGAGCTCTGTCATATTTGAGAGTCGAAGGAAACGTGAAATAATATTCTTACTCACAAATGAAACTGATTTTCCAATTTCCAATTTCTTATTATTAAATACTCGTTAAAAGCTTTGAATTATATCGACAATAAAATGCATTGTCAATTTAGCTTTAATCCTATAATGTATACTATACAATTTTACCTGATAGGGAATTCTATCCAGGAAACCCTTGTCATATACCAAATTGATAATTCTTTGCATTCGTATATTAATTTAACGATTTATACAGAATTTTGTTTAATGTGTGATGAGACGGCTCCGTTCGCCCTTCTCAGATGAACGGCGGATTTGAGCTCTCGTCGAAGAAATAGATAAATTCACCGGGACAAACGACAGCTGGTCTGCCAGGGATTTGGAACTGCGGCAGAGGGAGTAGTCAATAAATAAACAAATGATTATTAATTAAATAATCCCATCAGGATGGTCGGTAATTGGACAGGATCCTTTAATACAAAACAATAGATTTATATTGATTTTACTATTAAGGAAAAATTTTAAACTTAAATTTAACTTAAATTATATTAAACGTAGACCGAAGGTGAAAGTTATCAACAATGATACACCTTCAAGCAGTTATACCCACGCTGTTTACCGTTGAGTCGATCGACGAGTGATTTAACGAGTTAATCACTTTACAAATCACAGCCGTCGAGTCGTCAATGTCAAAATTTGGTACTGTGTTTTATATACACTATGTGACCTCGGAATCAGTCACGAGTAATAACCTCCGTGAAAATATTAAGATTTTTCTAGAATTTCAGCGTAGATTAACGAACTTGACGTTTTATTTTATAATTAAGTACGGACTCAAATAGTTTCGCGAAATCCTATAAAAAAAATTACAAATCGAGCAATTGTTATACAATTGCTTAACGAATAAATGTTAATATATATTCTATGACCACAATACGGCAGATATTTCAAACAGTCAAATTTTCTATTATAGAAAATTTGAATCGAGTAATTGAAAATAATTGCTTAACAACCAAATTTTAGTGGCGATGTTGGACCGCAATACGGCGAGCAATTCAAATAAATGATTTAGAGTTACAATTCGCCAAATAGAATGAGCAATTATATAAGAATTGCTTAATAAGTAAATCTTAGCAGATATATTAGACCGCGATAAGGAAAGTAATTCAAATAATTAATTGTGAATTATAATCACACAAATTATGATAAGCAATTAAATGCTGAAAAAATATGAAAAAAAATGATAATTTAGAAGTAAAAAAATTTTTTGTAAGAAATCGGACTGGGGAAAGCGAATTTCGGGTATAATAACAATATTGCGCAATCGCAATATTGCCTCTAATGATAGGGGACAAAACCTTTCCGACTACTTAGATAGGAATAAATAAAAGGATTAGTCGACACAATAACGTGAACGACCGAGGTAGTTTTATTGTCAAGATAGCGTGACAACAGGAAGAGATGCTGACACGATAGCGTGAACAGCGGGAGGTTATGAGGAGAGGAGTGGATTCAGAAAGAGCCAGAACGATTCTGCTCCCGAATCGAGCGCTCCGAGGTGCGACATCACCTCGGTTACTCGGCGCTGGAGATGCGCGGCCGCTGCTGCACGGTAAAACACGAGTTTCGATTGGTTGCGACGCAATGGTTCGTGGGGCCTTAATCGTTGAAGCTTCGAGAGGGGGCACGGAATATTCTCAAAGCTTCTAGCAACGAAAAATTAATTGCAAATGGCATATTAAATTTAACATAATAATTTTAAATTTAACCCTTACAATTTTAACCGCCACTACAATAGTATATTATCAGATAATCACTCAAAAATTTGTTCTATAATTTTAAGAAGAAAAATACTATTTTTTTCAATAACTTCAAGTGTTTGTAGTAATTTACTAAATTATATTTATAAATTATAAAATTACTTCTATTTTAAATATATACAATAAATTTACTCGCTTATTTTCATCACTTGTATATATACATATACTTAGATATAAATCGTTACAGAAATGAGAACTCGAAAACAAAGAGGCAAAGAGAAAGGAAATAGAAAAATATTATGCATTTTTAGTATTTCATGGTAACCTTATAAATATTTAGTTTTTTTATTTTTCTCTTTTATTCCTATTTTTTTTCTACGGTTCTATTATATCCGAAAAATTTGTACACATTTTAACTATAGTACAGAATATAGTTTATTTAATATAATATTCTAAAAGTTTAAAAACTCAGTTATTTTAAATATATTCCTATTATATTGCAAAATGATAAAATGTACCAATAAATCGAATTCTTAGACAAATGAATCAAAGTAGAAATAATTGCAATTTTTAACTTCAGTATGATATGACATTAAATACTGCGGCTACCGTCAAGTTATAATAGCATATAAATCTCCTGACACAACGACAACAAAATTTATCAACCAAAAGGGAATCACCTCTTTACCCCATCTCATTCGAGATGTATTATGACAGGACAGAAAAATTAAAAGATTATAGAAGATAAAAGTAGAAGCTTTGCTCTTGCTGTTTTGATAGACCATTAATCAATTTTATATTTAAAACATTGTGTAATTAAATTAAATGTATTATTTGTGATACAATTACCGAAATCAAGAATCTCTATACTTTTATTCTAGAGTGGTGACAGATATTGCCAAATTCATTCAAATACCCACATAGTCTTTTCGAACACTACTGCACTCTTGTAAAATTTTCATTTACAATAAAAATATAACTAAGCACAATTATCAAGTAATGTACATACAATATATATATATTATTATTTTTATTAATTATTCTTACTGATTTCAATTAAAATCGTTTAAATCCAATATAATAATCAATTTTAACTAATATTATTTATATTCACTGACTTTTTCATAAATTTATGAATACATTATAATTTTATAGTAAAACATCAGACTTATTTATTTATATTTCGTTTTACACACCGAAACATAACAGGACCAGGTTTATTTTTTCTTTATTTCATGTGTTTCTGATAATCAAACTATATTTCGCCTCGAATTAAACTATAAACACTATCGAATTTATTTTATTAACTTTCAAATGTCTTTTTCTCTTTAGAATAAACCTCAATGAATTACGGAAGATATTTATCAAATTAATTCGATTTTACTTTTTTTTTAATTATTAATCTGTATTATGCTTATTAAAAATTTTAAATTATGTTATTTTCTAGATCAGCTATAATTTAATTAGCGAGATTTAAATTAGATAAGCTTTCTTATATATTTGAGAAAACAAAGATAATTTTAACTACTAATAATAAATAATATTTATTGTGTGGAAAAATAATTAGCAATAAATTAATAATTTTTACTCACATAAGTATTTAAAGTATTGTAATATAATAAATATTTTCTAATAAATCAATAGATTTAAAATTGAAATGAGAAAATATGTGTCTTTACTAAACTATTCATTTTAGATTAACTATTTATCCTCATAAAATAATATAAAATATAATAACATTATATCAATAGCTTAGGCATATGATGGTTGATCTCGAAAGTGAATAAGCAAATACTTTCACATTTACATCTAGGCATCATAAAAAATTTCTTTTTATCATTAATTTTTTCTAATTTGCATAGATATAATGAAGACTAGAAATTATAAACTTAAATATTATGCATTCCATGCTACTTTATCTTTACAATTTTTATACTAATTAATGCAATATAAATAATATAATTTTGATAATGTAAGGCAATGTATTATTGAGTTAAGTAATATCGTATTGATTGAGTATTTGTTTTTATAGAAAATTCAGTATTAAATTTAAAAATAATTTTTTTTTATTTACATTTTTTATTCTACATTATAAATACACACTAGTTACTATTACATTTAAATATTTTTAATTTTATTTGATTTGATAGAGGATTTTATTTTTATTTGATAGAGTGAATACAACACTGATTTTGACAATATGCATAAATTTTATAACTTTTATTTAATTTATGATTGAATAATTAAACATTATAGTTTATATGGACTATTTGACTTGTTGAAAATATATAACTTATATTAAATACTTCGCAAATTATGAAATTATATTTCGTTGTAAAAATATATTTGAAGGTTTACTGAATATATTTAAAATAGGAACATCAAATAAGGTAAAAATTTATCTAGTTGCAATTTTTTAATTTAATATTCTCATTACGTAGGAAAAAAATAAACGAAGAATAAATTATAAAAAATATCAGTTTTAGAAATTTATAATTTTTATATATTGGAGATATTATGCTCAATGTAAAAAAAAATTAAAGAGCTGATAATACTATAATTCGATATCTGGATAAAAAAAATTATCATTCAATATCTTCTAGTTTAAAATTTTTTATTAAAATGATTTTTATCAAAAAAATTATAATTAATGTAAAATATTATAGAAAATTAATAGTAATATTATTTTGACTCATTATAAATACTTTTAAAAATAAAAAACTTTTATATTTATAATAATATAGATACTATAGAAATTTAACATAATACAGATGAACAATCAGCTTGATTCAGAATATTGAAGTTTTTAATAATTAAGAATTAGCTGAAAATTAAATATATATTTTCAATGAATAACCAATTTTATTTAAGGTTATTTATATATATAATTGAATATCGTAGTAATAGAAATAAAAAAAAGAAATATTCAACAAAATTTAAATAAGTGTAAGAAACGCACAAAATATATCGCGTATCGACGGTAAATTAAAGTGTAGGGATATGCAAAAACACACGGAAGTTATTTATATAACACAAGAATATCCTTTATTCAGAAACATTCCAACTCTGCAAAACAATCCTAGCTAACGGCAAGAGAATATCTAACCACCCTCCCCCACCCAGTGATGCATGTTTCCTCGGCCCGTCAGGGTTGAGCGACGGTCATATGGCCCTTAGCTGCCGCACTTTCTCTTTTGGGACTGCTTCCTCAATTTTATAACCCTTTAAAGTCGTCTCGGAAAATTGTCGCTTACATTCGGCCAACCTGGCTAGCTCCACGTCCTTGCGGGTGGTCTTCCGGGGCTGTGTCGGTTCCTGTTACAAATAAACAAATTTTCTCTTCTTACCACACGTTTACATCGCACGAGAGTGATGTATCTACACTCTCTTCGCAGGGCTGCTCGCGTATCCCAGATACGCCTACCACTCTTTCGCGGGGGACCGCTTGCGGTGTTATAAATTGCAATCTGCTCCCAGAGCAGTCGGTGACTCGAAGGTTCCAGTCGTTCCACCCATTCTCGAGTGAATGTTACTCCCCGATGCAGCGTCTCAGACGCTCTCGTTTCGTTCCCAGAACGAACGGGGTACGACGAATCTACGTGCATCCTACACACTCGCCTCACTCCCTATGAGAGTGCTTTGATACTCTTTATCCAGAACACTCAGTCGTCAGCCTTTATTCCACAGGTGCTCATCGGTACCTTGAGCCGCCTGTTTCATATTCGGCGCGCACCTACGCGAGGACCGCCTCCTTGTTCGATGTCAACTTCTCCCTCTGTTCTTCCTCCTTCTTGGCCTGCTTCCACTCGCACGCGTAATGCCCCTTTACGCCGCATACAAACCAGTTGACGTCAGTTCTTCTCCTCGTTTCGTCACTCGGCCGGGGGCTTCGGTTTTGGGCTCGTTTCCTCCTCCGCGCCGCCTAGGACGGTTCTCCACTGACCGCCGATTTCTCCTTAACCGTCGTCGAGTAGCTATCATACTCCTCATATATACATATCATATAGCTACAATTTCTCAACTTTATAACCGCTTGAAGCGGTCTCGGAAAATCGTCGCTTCCATAAGAAATATTATTGTATTAAAATAAACATAATTTAATTTATATTTAAATTCTTAACATCTACTAATGAAAAATGTAAACAAATATTATAAAATAAATTAGTTTTAAAAAATCGTGATTACTATTTTTGATAGACTCATATGAGGACTTTGTACTAAAATTTAAAGAACTATAAATTATAATATCAAAAATATTATTAACTAAAACCTTGATATTGATATTAAAAATATTAATGAAATTTAAGAATTTAAAGTATTCATTTATAACACTTTAAAGAGATAATGCAACTACTTTATCTCTTCCATTAATTTTGCAGCTTATTATTGAATAATTGTATAACTAATTTAAAATATTGTTTTAAAATAATCTGAAAATAGCTTTAAAAAGTTACATATTTTATTTCAAGAATATACGTATAACCAATCTTTTTAATTATATTATACGTTTAAAAAGTCTATACATTTTTCAAAAATATAATCATTAATGATTTTTAAATGTATATTTAACGTTTCAAGAATTTAAAGTAAATGTGTATAAATTATTGGGATGAAAATTTTTAATTTATTGTAAAGAGTAAATTCATAAAAGAGCCTTTCCACCAGCTTTAGTGTGTAAAATAGTCCATAACTTTTGAATAGCTGCCGGTCAAATTATAAATGATGACTAAAATGTATATATTCGTAAAGGTATAAATTTAAATGCGTGTGTGCTTTGGTTTATTATATTGCATGGCAACACAGTTGTTAACTAAAATACTTGTTTTATTTAGTAGATAAATACATCTAGTGAAATTACTTAAAAAAACAAGTGTTGCATTTGTAAAGAAATACATCAAATTAAAAATAAAAATTAATACAATACAAGTGATAATTAAAAATAAAAATAGATATTTCTTTGTAGAATAAAAATTAGCGCATTGTCTTAAAAATTTTTTGATTAGTTCGCGAATATCAGAGGTGAGAGATGCGGGAATGAAATTGACTGGGACTGGGAAATTAAGCAACAAATTTAATTTCAATCTCAATGAAGGAAAGGAGTCTAAAACGTTGAGCATATGTGAGTCGGAAAGCACCATCGGAGTTTTCCGCACGAGTCTCAATATTAGTGACTTGCAAGTTTCCCTTGGCTCGGCCCGCTTTCGTTTATACTGGGTGATCGATGGAAGGTTGTTCACATTGCTATCTATAACCGCATACGTGAATTTATTAGGGAGTGAGTAATGTGGAATCGCAGCCCTTCTAAATATTCCCGCATCGGGGGTAAGGCATTCTGATCCCGAAGCACTATTATCGCAGCACGAGACTCCGGTGTATTTATCATCCCTACTGGCCTTGAGCTCATGTTCGCATTTTCGAAATTAACCATAACCAAAACTCTCTTAATTACACTTCTGTCATTCAAGACGTGCATTAGCTGTCGAGCACAGAAGAACTTGAAATCGATTTAAGGAAACGGGTTGCGGGGAGGTTGAAGGCTTCAAATGGGGTAAAGTGGGACTTTTGAGGAGAGGACGAGAGGGTCACATCATAATAGCTACTGCTGTAGTGCGAAGTCACGATTTCGATTCAACCTTTATTTATCTGCACGTTAGGAGTTTCTCTCAAAATATAACCAAGAAATTCCTTTTATTCTTCCTCTAGACTTTCGATCTTACGTATTATTGATCAATTTCGTTTAACCATTATGTTAAAAAAAGAATGACGTGCACTGTACTCTATTTAAAAAACTGCTTTGATATTGATACCTAAGCAATTTCAATATCGCAGTGAAATTATAAAAATTCATTTTCCTAGATAAACAGTAACGCAGATTACTACTTAAAAAGTATATATATATATACTTTTATATATATTATACTTATATATATATATATATATATTCCATGTCATTTCAGAGTAGAAAGAGTACGACGCTATGCACTTAAATAAATTTAATCTTTATTTAAATAAAAATATATGATTTCATATTTAAAAATGTTATCAAACGCTTGACAGAAAATTGTGTCATGTACAATTTTTTATCAAAATTCTGATAGTGCAAAGTAAATCATGTGTTTAGATTATAACAAAAATATCAGTTTCATCGTTTATAAGATAATATATACGGACTTTTACTTTTAGAAGAAAATTCAAGATCTATATCAGCGTATAAAAAGCAAGACGAGTTTATATTTAAAAGATAATTTGATTTGAAAAAACAGTTGAATAAAAGTCTAATAAAAATTTGTATCATTCTATCTTTATATAAGAGTATATGCGATAGTCTAATACATTAAAAAAGAATGATACTTTAGATGTAGTATGATTGATTAGTTTATATCTGGATAAATTTAAATTAAATAATTGAATATTAAACCTATATTTTATATACACTTATTTGTAAACTCAAAATGAATAAGAAGATAGTCGAAATAAAAATTCAAGTTTTAACAAAATGAATAAAAGGTTTATCAAAACTTGTTAACTGTTTCTATAAAATATAAAATATAATAATATCCATTTTTAAATTGTAGCTCATTTGATTAATTTAATTTCAATAAATATAAAATTTTTAAATTAATTCATACAGCAAATAATATGAATTAAAATAAATAGCTATATGAAAAAATGTATCGTCTCTATTGAACATTGTCTCTACTATGTAAAAAGTGTACAAAGAATTAATTTAATAACATCTATTTCTGATAGTATAAGGGAAATAGCTAATCTTCAGTCTCTAAATCTCAGACTCATGAGTCAAATATTTACATCAATAAAAGTATTTTCTTTAAAGCTATATGAAATAAAAAAAAAAATTATTAAAATACTAATCGTTGAAAGTATTGAAGAAAATGTAATTTTATATATTATTTCGTACTTCAATACTAATACATTTGAATTCATTTTGTATAACTTTGATTACATAAAGTTTGTATCATGAATAGTGTAATATATTAATATTTAATTTGTATATTTAATATTGATCACTCATTCGGGTATAATATTTGTCAGACCTCTGTATATTTGGTTAAAAATATAAAATATAAAGTTTATTTAATATTATAATATAGTGAAATTTGCATAAAAATTAATTTATAAAAATTTCACCCGATACTATATTAGTTAATATTTAAATTTAAATTTTTACTACACTTCACTGCATATCTGTATAATTAACTAAATAAATAAATTAATTTTATAAAATTAATTTAATAAATAATTTATCAACACTAGAAAAATATATAAAGGGAAGGTCCAACGCCAAAAGATTTTCGGGTGAATCTCAATTATCCTTCATTACAAGACTACTTAAAATTTAGTTAAATTATTATATACAAATAAATAAAACATTTAAATAAAGTATATAATAATTATATATAATTATAGAAATAAAATCTTACCTTATTTTATTGTATAATAATATTTTTATATTAGAATAATCTTATTTAATAACCAATTATTTATATATTTAATATTATATTTTTTCTTTTTCTACTTCTAAATATATATATTAATAATATCTTCTTTTATTTCATAATTTTAATATAATCAATATATATATATACTTTTCACAGCACACAATTCTAAATTAATTAATATAATCAATATTATTAAATGTATATCTACTGAAGAACAATATTGTAATCTATGTATATCTATTTAAGACCAACAATATACTAACTATTAGTCGAACTTTTCTTTTTCTTGAAAAGAAAGTCCTACCCTCTCAGATCCTTACTTTATGTTTAAATTAAAATTTACTGATTTTTATTTAAATTCAGCAAATTTAATATTTGTCGCATCACAACCAATAAGTACTTCTTCCTTTGTACTTTTCATGATTTAAATTTTAATTGGCTATTTGACAAAATAACCAATCAAAATTCTCAGTCAGCCACAAAGAAAAATATTATTTAACCGATAAGTATAGAAATTAGACTTATCGGCCATATTGTGGCGGCACGTCACTAATAATTTATTCTACACTATTATCACTTCACTTATGTAATTTAATACATGGTGCATTCACGAAGTATCGAGTTTTTTTTCATTTTGCGCCTATTCATCGTAATAATTCGGGAGAGGTCTTAAAATATCGACAAACTCTTTCCGCATTTGTCCCCTTTTTTTTGTTTTTTCGATAATTAGGTGCAACAGGATTTCACTTCACGCAAAGGGTGTTTTTCAAATTTTTGACATGGCGCGCTGAAGCTATTAGTAGAAAACCACTACGTGAGAATATTTTGTTCAAAGATTAAAAAAAAAATATTCTTACCTTTCTTTTTTGAAAGATGATTTATTGGTGGACTTATAAACAGTGAGAAATAAAAATTTTAAATTCTTCAAAATAATTTCTTCCTGTATCAAGACATTTTTGAAGGCGTGTTTTTCAAATTTCAAATGCATTTTCAAACTCTTTAGTTTTGTTGTTTTTCAAAAATTTTCACATTTATAAATTTTTTTGCACTATATTGTACACTGAAGATCGCATTAAATTCAGTTTTTCCTGAATTGCTTTATCTGTTAATCGAATGTCCAAATTTTAAAATTTTAACACGTTCCGGGTGTTCCTAACCATTCGAAAGCTTTTTGGGTGCGTAGATCGAGGCTCGTCGATGATTCTTTCTCGGCCCCCTTTAAAAGCTCTGTACCATTCTTCACTGCGATTTTGACATACAATTATGTTCATATGCTCCTTGCAATATTTTATACGTTTCTACACTGTTTTTTTTAATTGCAAAGAAATTTTATCGCTGTTCGAGTAGTCGCTCCATCGTGCCGTGTCAAAAAACTGAAAAACACCCTTTGCGCGAAGTAAAATCCTGCCGCTCCTAATTCTCGAAAAGACAAAAGAAAAATAGGCAGAAATGTGGAAAGAGTTGTCGATAATTTAAGAGTCTTCCCAAATTTCTACGACGAATAGGAGGAAAATGAAAAAAAAACTCGATACTTCGTGGATGCTACATGTATATATATACATGTATTAAATACACTTTCATACCTCTATCTGTCCCACTCCAATTTCAAACAACAACAACAACAACAATAACAACAACAATAATAATAATAATAATAATAATAATAATAATAATAATAATGATAATAATAATAATTTATTAGAAGATAGAATACTTGCAAATACAACAGAAATCTGAATATAAATGTACTGTATAGAGATTTAAATGTATTATTTTTCTGTAGATTATTAGAAAAAAACGCCTCTCTGTTTATATAAACATTTTAAATGATATAGATAAATTCTTAATTGACTGCACAAGTCACAAATTCATTATTCAAATGAAATAATAAAGAAATATTAATGTACATATTTATTAATAATATTACCATAGCCTTTGTCAAAATTTAATCTTACAAATATAATTGCCGTCAACAAAACTTATTGTAAAAATTTCGATTGATTTGAATAAAAATATTGCTTCGAAACCTCTTGAAGCAAGTGTAGGTGAGTGTATTTGAACATAAAAGGGCAGCGTTTAGGTCTTTATCAGCTACATTTCATAAAACCTACAAAAAACGCAAATGATGTTGTAAATTTGTATTAAAAAAATTAGTCTAAGCAATTCACATCGCATTATAGGATAATAAATGTGCTTAAGACAACGCATCTTTTATATTCGCATTGCTCATATAGTTCAAGCAATTTTTACGTCATGAAAAAAGCAAATACTGACACAAAATTCTTTAAAAAATCAGTATTTTAAAAAATGCCATTCATTCAACTCAGGGGTTTATATTAACAATTTTAATGAAAAAATCCATTTTTTTTTATTTTTATTGTTATGAAATTAAAAGTCGTAATTTTAACACTATAGTATTAATGGGTGATTTGTAGCTAATAAAATTATTAATAAAATTTATTTTTTCATTAACCGATAGGAACATTAGAAGCTGAGAAATTTCCCAAAGATCGGAAAATTTTTAAATTAATTAAAAAATTTGTTACTTTTTGATTATGTAATATTTAGAAACCCAACTCTAGTTTGGGGAAATTAAAGATATTAATATGTACATTATTTGTATAAAATATTAGCTTGATTGGATTATTAATTTTCGAGTAATACTAATGTTATATCTAGCTGAATGTACCTGACAATTTTAGATTTTTCAACGGTGTAAGTATTGTACAATAAATCCTGTATCTTATATTTGGTTTAAATATTTCGGATTGCATAAAAGATGATAAAAAATGAGTGAGCTCGCGAGGAGTGGGAAGAATAAGAATTGGACAATAGTAATATATAATAATAAAAATGAAATCCGCGATAACTAACTCCTCAATTATTCTTCTCCTCTACTTCTCATCACATTGTGTGTACTCAACCTTTTTTATCAACTTTCCATTGGGAAACTATTGTAATAATTAATGATAAATTGTTTTGTAGTTGATAATCATCGATTCATATTGGAAGAATAAAAAATTATTTGAAAATAAAATAATTTTTTAATTGTAGAATGATGGAACAAGCAATACTTAATGAAATTATATGTTGATGGAAAATTTTATACACAATTAAATCTAGAACAATTTTGCTTTATGATTTAAGTACTCTTTCTGGGAAAAAAACATTATTACCTCTCGTAGTAGACATTTTCAAGATAAAATATGACCTAAATTGTGCTTTTACCAACTTCTGTACTATTAAAGTGGATTACCAAACGCACTGTTATTATTATTCCGGTGGCGAATTAATTAAATGAAATAAATATTAACTTAATATAAATGTGTTCTCAAAAACAATAAAGATTTTTATTTAATAAATTCAGTTGCTTTATTTGACGTTATCAGTTAAGAATACAACAGTGTGTTTGCAATGTAATAAATAAAACAACAGGTAAACTGACAAATGAAAATTCCTCAATAAAATATCAAATTGTAAGTGTTAATAATATGATTTTGATAACACACTGTTGTATTCTTAACTGATAACGTCACTTTGATTTACATTCAGCAATGACCAGTTTGCCTCCAACAATCTTCGGGTTATTGTGAAAAACAAAGACTTTTTGACCAGAAACTCCAGTATTCTGCACACTTTTTCCTGATTTTAGCTTCTATTCCCTTATATAGCGTAATTTTAAATTACTCTCGAAATGTCGAAGATAATTTTTTTGGAAATTTAAGTACAAAATTATATACCGAAATACACTGTACTATCATTTTTAGTATTTCTCACTTTTTTTTTAAAAAAAATATGTTTATTTAGCCAAATAATACAATGGAGTTTTACAGAGAATCAGATAAATGCTGATGATGGGTTATAAAGTTTATTAACGGAGGACTCAGAGTCCTGTACAGTATTACAAAATAGCGATGATTTTTGAAGTGATTGATTGATATGAGATGTAAAATTAACAAAGCGGGTAAATACAGATGTGAGTGCTATTGAATAGACTAGGGGAAAGGACGAGAAACCTGGAAATTTTTTCGCTGTCTATGTATGACGCAAACATACAAGCACTTTAAGTGTACCAAAATTATTTACATTATGTACATTATATACAGTGGGCGATTACAATTATAGGGTGTAAAGATAAGTATTTTTATATGTCTCAGTTTGTGTCGAGCCACCAGTATTTTTTTGCGTTGAGTTTGTGATTTTTTTTCTGGTCAATGGGTGGAAGGTCTGTGCAGCATCTAAGAGAGCTGGGCAAGAGTATATTGGGGTGGGAGGTAGAAACTTGACAATTTCGGTATGTTCTGTAACTGTCATAAAAAATTGGTATGTTATTATTACTTTAGATAAGGGAGAGTTGGCTGAGAAATATGAATGCTTCGGGGGGGGGGGGTATAGCCAGTATGTAAGCTGGTGAGAAGATATAGGGGATTGGAGCAGTATTTGAGGGAGATGATGTTATTAATCTGGATTTTTAAGCATTGAGCGGCATGATTTCTGCATAGTTTAATTATGTTAGAATCAATTCTCGTGATATTAGCACGAGAATAGAGGATTTATTTGCTGAATTGTTTATAATTAGCACGGGCGGGGTTTTAGAAGAAGGGATGATAAAGTGATTGAACGCGGGGTTAAAGATGGGGAGATTGGTTTAAAGCCAGTTGTTTAGGAAGGTACCGCAGGGATTATTGGAGGGATTCCGCCAGTTTCGGTGGTGTTTTTGATGCACTTCGGAGTGAATGTAAAAAATAAGATATTGTTTTTTAGAATAGATTTAGCGTATTCGAAGTCGTATAATGAATTAAGTTGCAGTGTGTGTTTTTTGGCGTTAATGCATTTAAGCAAAAAGTTGTTCGAGGATATTTTATTGAGAGTTAAGTTTAAAATAGTTTTGGGATCTGTATTGAATATATTTATCGGGAGGATATTATTGTTTTTGACTACCTTTGTAGACTGTAGTGTAGTGGATTAGCGTTAGTTAGTGGATTAGCCAGGAAGGCTGTCCGTGGAATGTGGACCCGTTGCTGTGTTGACGGACGACATAAGCGAGGTTTTGAGAGAAGAAGACATTCTTGGCGTACCATCAGTGATTATTGAAAGGTCCAAAGACTAAGTATTTTTTCACTTGATGCTTAGTTTTTCATGTAAATTGTAAGTAAACGTGCGATAATGTGTCTATTCATATGAGAATATCAAAAGACAGATATATAAAAAGATAAATGTCAAATTAAAGAATGTGATGGCCATTTTTTACTAAATGAATTGATCTATTTATCATAAATATTATAAATAATTGTTAACCCTTAAAATTTGTTATTGAACTCTTTTTTTTTTTTAATATGAAATTATAAATTTTTATTGTATTATTAATTAAATTTTTTCGACTATAATAAATCATTGACACGCTGTTTATTATTTCATAAAGCAATTTTTTACGATTATGAAATATACTCCAAAAATTAGTAATTTATAAAGTAAGTTGCAAAACATTTTAATTTAAATTATTATTTCTTGCTACTTTTTTACTTCTATATTAGTATTTTTCATTGTCTTCTTTGTATTCTCAGTACCTTTATTTATCTTAATCATTTATTAAGTTTATAGGTTCTCTTTTATTTTTTTTACTTTACTTTTTCTTTCTTATTTTTAAACAATTAGATTTAACTAAATTACTGGAATAAATTTCATTGAACATGAAAGTTATTACAAATTTATTAAAATAAAAAAATAATGAAAATTCATTGTAATTTTATTACTCGAAAAAACAAAAAAAATTACATAAAAATCATCATGATCATTTTATAGTTATTTGTTAATTTTTGAAAAATCAAGATAAAATATTAATATTCCAATACTAGCCAATTTTAAGTATTATCATTGTGAGACCGCAAATTACACAATTGCTGTAAAAATTTATTGTAATCTCGTAAAAATTTTGACTTCTGTGCTAAAGGAGAAATTTATTGCACGTATAGACAAATTTTAAGATTAAAAAAAATAAAAATAAAAGATTTGTTGATAACACAATAATCAAATTATATCACGTATTAATACTTTATTTATTAATTATTTAATCTATCAATCTGAATATATAAATCATGAATGATTTAATTTCTAAAAATTCATGGAATTCGCACATCTCATTTTTTGAATTTAATATGGCAATAATTATATTAATTATATTTATTTTTTTTTCACGATTTATGTTTAAATTTTCGAAAAATCAAGGGAAAAAATAGACGTGGCACTTATTCATTTCTTAAGATGAAATGAAAGGAGAAATAAAATCTAAAATATTACATTTTTCTCATACAGAAGCATACTATTTGAACAAATAAAAAAAGCATTAAAAGAATCAGAAAATATTGATATAAATGCTATTTATGCACTTTATTAAATTCATTTATAGTTTATTAATTTAAAAAAAAAACAATGGTATATCGATATTCTTTAATTTGTAAAAAGTTGATGAATTTATATTATATGTAATATTAAATTGCCTTTACTACTATATTAAATTTCTACTTTATAAACAGTAATATAAGAAAGTAAAATAGAATAGAAAAAAATATAATTCTACAACAATCGAGAATTAAACAGGTATACGGAATTTTGTGGCGTCTATGATTTCTGAGTCGATTCGATATCTTGTACTGCAAAATTGAACTTTTAATGTCTGATAATCATTTCATTATCTTGATTACTATAGTTATTATTGTTCACATGTGCACATTATTATGCCTCGTTTCTCGGAGAAAGTGGCTAGGTGAATGTTACGAGGTGAAAAATTGACGTTTTTTTGGTTTTCTTCCCATTTTCGTCTTGTGACTATATAACATAAGCAAAAAAAAATCTCAAACATACAATTTGAATTAAAAGTACTTTTAGTATTATTTTCATATTGAAAACACTAATATCGGAAAAAATTATTTTCGTAGTATCAGCATGTTATAATGGTTTACTTAATGTAAATATAATTTTTAAACTTAGTGAATAAGGTCATAAATAAATTAATGAAATATCGAAAAAATAAAGTATATGTGATTCTATTTTCACAGTTGAGCATGATCATGATGAGGATTTGTAAATTGTACACGAAGAGTTGAAAATTTGAAGAAGCTAATTACCACATTATACACGTAAAAATTAAAACAAGAAATTTGAGCGTAAACCAATATTAAGCGAATAAATTTATTAAAAAGAAGCAAAAGCTATCCATTTTCATTCGTCTTAAAAAGTACGTTGGAGAAAAAGTTTTGCGAGTTTAAAAAAGTTAATATAACTCTTGCTTTCTTAGATTAATTCGTACAAATCAAAGCACTTCGTTATACAGGTTTAAACTGGATTCGATGGTTACTCCGCACCCGAGCTGAACTGCTCCCCTATTTTCCTTTCCACAACATTCATAGTTTCTACATGTTCCACCTTTTCTTGAAGTTTCATTACAAAATCAAAGCTTCCAAGGTGATCTGTGGATGCTTCCTCGTACTTCCCGACCTATCGATGAGATCTCCAAGGCAATTACTGTCTTTCTTGAGTTTTTCGGAATGGCTGTGTCAAATATATTATCAGATGACTTCCATTAGAGTTGGCTTTTCATCTTTACCATTTGCGAGATGAAGTTTTATTCTATTACTGTTAGGGTCTCGGTTTCGACATAATCAGGCGAAAACTTTTCCAAGGTGGAGTTGAAAAGTCCGATTTGAGGACACAATTCTCCATTAATTTCATCTATGTTAATCATTCCTCATTTTACCTTTATTTTGTAGCTTAAGAAATCTTTTTAATATAGGCGGCCTTATATGAAGCATGATTGTAATACTAATATGAGATATAACTTGTAAAGAAGTCATTTTCCAGTCACTTTTGAATTTTGGATGTTACCGCTATAAAAAAGTGAATAAAATACTTGTTTGAACTTTTATTCCCGAACTTTTAATTTATAATTCATTTTACCCTTTTTCAAGTAACTTCAGGACTTTTTCTTAATATGTCAAGAGTACTTGAATAAGTCGTTTTATAAATAAGAAATACCATGGCTCACTTTAAATTCAAGATACCATTAATTCTTCTAATGTTTTTTTATTCGAGGTATTCATGATTTTTCATTAAAAACATTGGTATAAAAATATATTCATACATTGTAAATTCTATACAAACAAAATATTGCAATTACACGAGAATAATAATTAGTAAATCCCAATTGGTGTTTTTAAAATCAAATATTTGTATAATAATGTTATTATTCTGATAGTCTGTACTTACATTTATAATAGTTAATAAAAATACATAAATATATAAAGAAAATATTAAGTACAAAAAAATATATCCATAAAATAAAAATTTGATGGATTTATAGTAAGATAAGAAAAAAATACCTTGTTGGGATTTCATACCTCTAGCAATAAATTTTATTTAAAAAAATATATCTTCATAAAACTAGTTTAGATTAAATATAATTACATGTTATATATTTACATTGAAATGTTACATGAGTAAACTGTTACGTCTCAATCTATCATAGGCAGAATAATGAATATTTAGTAAACTTTTTATATAAAATTATCATTTATTCATTTAGTAAAAAACAATACATTTATAAATTTATAATTTAGACATTAAGAAAATCATTACAAACAAAGATATACAATATAATCATTGCAAAATGAATTACAAATACTTATCAATAAGTGTACTTTATTACTTGCTTTATAAGTTTAACAACGATTGATGATTAGAAAATGTATTATCCGAATACACGATATAGGCAAACTATACTGGCAGAAGGCTTTCACCACTGCAAATTTGTTCTTGGATTGGAGAGTTCTCAACACATGATAATAGCTTAAATCTTAATCGATTACCAGATTTACGATCTTCTTTCTAATTTCTTTACTTTCTTCGTATTACCTTGAACAATCTAGCAATAGTTTGTTGTTATTATAATACTTCTAATTCGACGTCTTTATAGTTATTTATGTAAGTTAGTGATGAAATAGTGAGTTTTGTCTTCATTATTTTATCTATTTTCCGTCTACAATTTGTGATAGTGTAGTTTTACAGATTTCATTTTGAAAGTTTATCAGAATTAGATGAGGAAGTGTTACTTAAAATACTGGTATGTTACAAACATTAATGATTGTATCAAAATGCACTTTTCAACAATTCATCTATAGATGATTAAAAGAAATAATATTAATTGCTAATAAAATACTGTATTTATTTAAAATCATTTTTTATTTATAACATATTATAATAAATTTTAGCTTATAATAATTGTGCATATATAAAATATACTTTTTTGAAACACTAAACTTTTTTTATCAAAGAATATGTCAATATATTCAAAATAAACTATTGCATCACAGAATTTAGATTAGTTTTTATTAAAATCATAATTTTTTATACATTTGAATAATATTAATCTAAATAAGAAAAAAATATTTGCACCGAAAAATTTTTTATTCATAGAAGTATTGAGTATTACTTTAATTATAGGGTATTGCACTTGTTCAGTGAATTCAATAAACTCTCTGGAATGTCCGAATATGCAGAGAGTGATCACGTCTTGTTTACGTTTGCGACATTCTTGCGACCGCGAGAATTCTTCTTTTTAACTACAATATCTTCAAAAGTATTTGCGCTCTCTCTCTCTCTCTCTCTCTCTCTTATGCTTTTCGAACATTCCAGTCTGTGCCTTATTTTTCTCTAAAAAGCTTGCGACGGCAGAAGCTTTTCGTTCGTCGTTGAATACACACGCGTATTATCGATCGGTTTTTTCGTGAATGTTGCGTGTGATTTCCGTTTTTAATATCTCACTTCTCATAGTACTATTGTTTTGAAATATTATTGTTAAATATATTTGTTATTATCGTTATAAAAAGTGGTGATTATTAATCCTCGTCAACCTTTCCTTTGTCCCATTCAATAAAGAGAATTTTCGCGAATATTCTATTGCAGTTTTTTAAATTAAAAGAACAGTAATGATAAATTAATTTCAACGAAAATTGGAATTAATTCCATTATATTTCTGTCAAATACAATTTTATCATTTTTACATGTAAAATGTTCACAAAAATATTAGCAGCATACGAAATAATCAAATAATCTCAATGTTATTTTCTAATATTTAATTATAAAAGATGAAAATATTTAATTATAAAATTAAAATATGAAAGATAATACTAATAATTTTTTATTTTTATAGGATTTAAAATCAGAAATAATTCGAATAAAATGATGCACTGTAATTTAAATTTTAAAGGTAAGTGCATAAAAATAATATAAGTTGCATTATGCTAATATTATGTTAATATTTTATCGTTTAGCATACATATTCAAGATATTGACTTACTTAATATTCAGGGTTAGACTGCACAAGGATAACTGATTTTACCAATTGTCCTTCTATCTAACAGAAAATATGATTAAAGAGATTTTCCAATCGAACGTCTCATGATATGTGCAGATTTAGAAGATTTTTGTGGAATATCTGATAAGAATTCTCAATAATGTTTAACAACATAGACGTTTTATTTTACGAGTTTTATGAACAATTGAACAGTAATTTATGCATGATTAAAATTTTTAAAAACTAACTATTTATTTTTTTATGTATTGTCATATTCTAAAATCTATGACGCAGATTTGGACAAAATCTTTCGCAAAAAAGTTTGCAGGACTGATTTCAAAACTTTACAATACGTCTATTTCCCTCTGTCATTTTTTTATTAGTACAATTTTTTTCATGGCTTGACGACGAATTATTAATAAAATCTTTTACATTGCGTGAATTTGATGTATTATTGAATATTATTACATAAGTTGAAAAATCACAATATTGCTACAATAAAATTATTGTATTTATTAGAAGAATATTAGAATAGTATGAAAATTCATAATTAAAAAAGTATGATTTCTTTAAAGTATTTCATTGTTTATTTATTAAAATTATTTCATTTTAAAGTTTTTATTTTCAACAATTTCTTTGATGAGAATATTTTTTGAAGAATTTAGATTCCTTCTTATAAATTTATTTTTACAATTTTTATATATTACAGACTTATTAATAATGGTTTAATCATAAGACAAAATTTATAATAATTTTAAGAATTTATCACAGACAAATAGCTATTTCAATTATAAATTAAAAACTTATTAGTTAAAGTTAATGTGTAGACTTTTGTACATGTATTAAAGCTGTCAAGCACGCAGAATACGACTCCCAAAAATTTAAAGTATTCAGTGGATGTAATTAATGTAAAATAGTGAAAGCAGAAGAGGCAAAATAGACAAGAAATGTTAAATAGAGAAAGTGAAAAAATGAAGAATCTAAGTGAAAAAGCGAAAAGAAAAATAGTGAGAAAAAGCAGGTTAGATGAATTCCAAAAGTACCAGCGTTTAAGCGGGAAGCTTTCCAATGGCAAGGATATGTAGAACGTAGACGATGAACTCACAGCAACTGCCAGCACCATGCAACGGCCCAGCACCCCTACTACACCTATGACTATCAAGGCGAAGAGGGACGGTTCAAACAAGGGTATAGCATATATAGCAACAAGAGGCTGCCGGGGCACAAAGAGTGGCTACAAAACTTTTCTGGAGATATCACAAAAGTAAAAAAGGAAGGTAACGTAAGAAAATAAAGATAAGGAGACAGAAGAAATGTTAGACAAAGATATAGAGCAAAAAGGAAAGAATAAAGCAATAGAGAAGTTAAGAGAAGAGATACAAGAGGATAAAAAATTTACTATGGGATAGATAATGGATAAACTAGATAAAAGATTAGACGAACTGGAAAATAATAAAGAGTGAAAGGTAGAGAAACAGCCAACTAAGGAACTCCGGACAAAGTAGAGTGAGGAGTGCAAGTTAAGCCAGATATAACTTATTGGAAAGAGAAATACATGAAATGAAGAGATTGATTAAAGAGAAAAAGAAAAAAGAAAGAGAGGAAAATTTAGTGATTAAAGGACTAAAAAGAAAAGAAGTTGAAAAGATAGGATTGGAAAAATGGGCGGAGATTGGAAAATTTATGAAAGAAAAATTAAAGATCATGATGGAGCGGCAAAGTCATCATAGTTAAATTTAACAGTATAGATGAAAAGAGAGAGGTGTATCAAACTAGGAGAAAGCTAATAGGGTCTCAGGTATATATAGAATACGATCTATTTTATGAAGATCGCAATATACAAGAGGAGATAAATTTCTGAGTTAAAAAGGTTAAAACAAAGGACATGCAAGCAAAGACAAAAAAAATGATGTTCGAAGGCAGATAGATGAAAGAATTGGGGGGGAGACGTTAAAGCAATGAACTGGTTAATAAAGGAAGTAGAGGAAAGAATTGCAAAGAATAATAATAACAAAAAAAGGCAAGAAGATATAGAGGGATTCAAATGAGGGAAAAAGGGATAGTAGTGAAGTAATGGAAGACACGCAAGCGATGGAAAAAGTGAAGTCCGACTATCTCAGACAGATAGGTCTAGATTACTGCACCCGCAGATACATAATATATGAAGAAACTAAAGAAAAGGAATTTAAAGTTTGATATGATGCACCTTTCATGTTTATTAAATATAAATTACGTGATCCAGTGAGTTGCAAGGTGAATAAAAACAAGTCTATTCAATGTATTTCGTCGACGTTTCGGCAAGTATGACTTGCCCTTATCGAGACTGTTTATTTAACACAATTACAAAAATTAACAAAGTTTTTTTTATAAAAACATATGTATAATATAACGATTTGCTATACTTACCAATTGATATTCGGCATTAAATATTCAACGACTTATTAGTCGTAACGTCAAGTGTAGACTGTAAACAAACTTAAATCATATGTCCTCAATATATACCTCATTGGACGTCACACTCTACGTCATATTGTTGTGATTCGTCATATTATTGAGGATCATATGATATTTGTTATTAAGATTTTGTGTGTCCTCTTTTCTATTTATGGTATTATTATTGATTTTAATGTAAATCATTTCAGAAATTAAACGTTTTTTATAATTATTCTCGTAGTCAAGAATGTCTACATTATCCCAATCAATCACATGTCCTTTATCTCGTGCATGGGCTGAGACAATCGATGTGTGATTGTTGTCTTTTTTATGCTCATTAATTCTTATTTTTAAATTTCTTTTTGTTTCACCAACATACACTGAAGAGCAATCTTTACATTTTATTTTATATACAATGTTAGTTTTCTCTTCTCTTACCGTAACGTCTTTTCTTTTTTGAATAACAGAATTAAGTTTGTTATTAATATTAGGGATTAGTTTTATTCCGTATTTCTTAAATTTTGTTGCATATTCAGAAAAATATTTTTCCGTATATGGAAATGATATGGTACGGAAATCATCCAAACTGCAACTATTTTTATTTTTATTTCTCAATTTTATTGTTTTTAGACGTTTTTTAATATGTTTTTCTATAAAGTAATCAGGGTAATTATTTTGTAATAGTATATATTTAATATATATATTTAAACCTTTTTAGATTATCTTTATGAAAACAAGGATTGGAGAGTGATATGGCTCTGTCTATTAGATTGTAAATAATATTACATTTTTAAGACAGTGTGTGATTGGATAGAAAATTGAGTATCTTGTTCGACTGCGTAGGTTTCTGATGCCAATTTGTAATGATTCTATTATTTTTAGTTTTTATAATAGATAAATCTAAGAAATTATTTGAATTATTGATTTCCACTTCAGGATATATTGAGGACATATGATTTAAGTTTGTTTACAGTCTACACTTGACGTTACGACTAATAAGTCGTTGAATATTTAATTCCGAATATCAATTGGTAACTATAGCAAATCATTATATTATACATATGTTTTTATAAAAAAAATTTTGTTAATTTTTGTAATTGTGTTAAATAAACAGTCTCGATAAGGGCAAGTGATACTTGCCGAAACGTCGACGAAATACATTGAATAGACTTGTTTTATTACCTTGCACCTCACTGGATCAAGTAATTTATATTTAAAGAAAAGGAACTTCAAAGAGAATGGAAAATAAGAGCCCTAAGATACGAAGTAAAGATAGAGAACCACGGAATGGAGAGACGAACACATAGATGACTGGAAGAAAAGAAACAAGAATGGAAAGAGACAAATGGCTAAATGAGATAGATCTCTCTAGAATACAGATACAATATTGAAATAAGAAACTTTACAATAATATAACTATTGAACACACTTTGTCTAGCTAAACATAAACGAAATACACACAGTTACTTAATTAAATAATTTCGCAAATTCTCAACGATTAAGCCGGACTTAAATTTATCTTAACTTTAATACAGAAAAAAAAAATTTTCAATAAACCGGAACAATCAGACGCAAATAATTTGAACGTTATTTCACGCGATGACCGGTGAAGCGGGGAACGGCGGGAAACAGTATAATAAAGATGTTAAATAATAATCTTTACTGCTTAGGAGGCTAACCAGGAGCCAAGGATGAGCGGCGGATCAAGTGCCTAATTACAGCAGACATAACAATTATAGCTTGTAGTTATACTCGCTTTCAGGTTGAAGGAATAAAAAAAAATCAATTATGATTTTTTTTTATTCCTTCAACCTGAAAGCGAGTAATAAAAAAAATCATAATTGATTTTTTTTTATTTACTTAGGAAGTGGGCTCATACGAAAGCGTGTCCCACCCTGGATGAAAATCTTCGCGTAAGCGCGGAGACCGAGGTCAGAGGTGAAAGGTAATTGTGGCCCTACAGCACACGTTACAGGGAGAGCAGAAGGAAAAGGAAAGACGGCTCGGTTTAAGGAAGAATGACCCTGAATCTATCACCTGCCAGGTATTTTATAGATTCGGTTAGATGGTACGTGAGATCAGTCCGGATGCTGATACGCAAGTCATGAAGGTTGGTAATTGATCGGCAAAGGAAAAGAGGAAAACGATTGGGTGAAACACTGACAGTCCACGTGGATCCAGCGATCGGGTCCAGTGCGTCCCTCTCGGGGAAGTTTTTCCTTTCGCGGCGGTTCGCACGATCACTCATCTGTGTGGTGAACTTACTGAGGTACGCAAGCCGGTACACGTGCCAACTCACAGACGTGAAATTTTCCTACGAGTAAAACCTCGAGCCGTGTGAAGTACGAGTAAGTCTCGTTACGAAAGAAACCTTGAACTCATCTAAAATTTATACACGTTACATATCCATTATATTGTAACTACTTTAATAATTTAACTTTAATATATATTTTAAATTAGTTTATTTATTAATAAGCATTGCGCTGATACAATATATGATATTTATGAACATAAATATTTAATATATTTGATATTTAATTCACATTCAAAGCTTTTTCCATTTATCTGCATATGAATCATTTTAATATGAATCAAGTTGATGAAATTCTTGAGATTTTTTCTATAAATAATTGACAATAATAAAAATAATTAATAATTAAGAAATATAAAAATAATTAATAATTAATATATATCCTCGTATTCCTGTGTCTTAATATTAGATAATTATGTTTAAAAAAATTTGTAACTGTTCAACATACATGGTTCATCCACGAAGTATCGACTTTTTTTTTCATTTTGCGCCTATTCGAAATTTTGGAGGGGTCTTAAAATGTTGCCAAACTCTTTCCGCATTTCCCCCTTTTTTTTGTCGTGTTTCGATAATTAGGCGCAGTAGGATTTTACTTCGCGCGAAGGATGTTTTTCAATTTATTGACAGAGCGCGATGTAGCGACTACTCGAACAACGTTACGCGATAAAGTTTTGTTTGCAATTAAAAAAAATAGTGTAGAAACGTATAAAATATTGCAAGAAGCATATGGACATAATTGTATGTCAGAGCTTTTAAAGAGGGCCGAGAAAGAATCATCGACGAACCTCGATTTCGGCGTCCAAAAAGCTTTCAAATGGCTAAGAACACCCGGTGTTAGAAATTTTAGATTTAGACTGTCGATTAACGATTAGATTAATCGTGGAAAAATTGAATTTAAGCTATTTACAGTGTATAATATAGTGCAAAAAAATTTATAAATGTCGAAATTTTTGAAAAACATCAAAGCTGAAGAAAATATAAATTAAGGAAAAAATGGTATTAATAATAAGTTATCCATTTCATTTTGAAATGATATTAACTGGTGTCAGAGCTTAGGTTATTATAAAGTAATGTATTTATTATATTAATTATATTATATTATATGAAAATAAACTAGGACTGCGCAGAGATTTTCCTGCAAATTTTATATAATCAGGCAATTTTCGGTACAGCTAGTATATGAGAGGACCCTGACATTACTGCCCCCCTTTCCCAAATATTTGTGTGTGCATGTGCGGGTCGAGTAAATATTTCTGATATTAAATATGCGTAGATTGTGTACATGAGCTTTCTTGTATATGTATGCTTGGGTACCGAGTCTAAATGTGCGAGGAAGAGAGAGAGAAGATGGTCTCTCGTATGATACTGCTTCGGCAGCACGTTTGATACAGCGCAGAGGTTGTACAGAGTAGAGGGGTTAGACACGATCGATATTACAGTTTATGCGGTATGTATTTCCGGTAATAGGACACTGAAATTTAGAATTACACATTGTCGTTCGCGTGTTTTCTCTTAGTTTTAGATGTTTGTTTGGTTTGAAATTTGTCTCGGTTCGATGACAAGTTCACTCTACTGAAGCCATGCAGTTAATTTTTAATTTTCGTTCTATTCATTACGTCCCTGCAAAATTTACCCTAATTTTGTGGCTCGGTTGTCTTGGGAAAACAAGAATTTAAATTTAATACACAGGCGATCTCATAGAGATCCTTCTTTCATTTTTTTTTGAAATTCTATGGATTAATTTTTTTTGCAGTTACAATTATAAATTTAATATTTTTTGTAATTATTTATCTTAGGAGGCACGTATTTTTATTACTGCGGTATCTTATAAAAAATTACAAAAAATAGATAAAAATTAATCTATTAATACATTGGATATTTTTGAAACACATTTATACAGCAGTACAATTAATATTTTAAATGAAAATATAAATGACGTTTCATACATTACTAATTAAGATGAATTTATTTTAAAAGTAAAACTTAATCTATTATTATGAACGCTTTTTTATAGGAAAATTAATTGCTAAATTATTGTTTCATATATTTTTTTAATTATTTTTATTAAATACATTTAAATTTTTTAATAGAAATGTAATTATTTTTTTATACGCATAATAAATGTATTTAATAAAATAATATATAATCGTAATATTGTTGGATTTTTTATTTTATCTGATAATTTTTTTAAACAATATACTATCTTTTTGTAAGATACAAAAGTTGAATTTATTATTTTTAAATATATAGTTTAAGTTACGTTTAATCGTTACATATAATTATAAAAACATGATTTTATTTGATTTAATTTATATATACAAAAATTTTTCTAATAATTATTATATGTATTATTTAAAATAATATCTTGATGATTTAGATATTTTAATGACGGATAAGTCCTAATAATTATATATTTAATTATAAAAAATTCTTTCTTCATCTAAACTAATAACAATTTTTATTTTGTGAACGTTATTTTATTACAAAATAAAGATAATTAAATTATGAATTATTTAAAGAAATAATTAGACAACTAATTGAGATTTTCATTTTGTATACAAATAAATAACGAAAAGTCTGTTGAAACTTTTTTTTTATTTAATGTAGTAAAATTAAATAAAAGTACTAATAATGTTTTCAAAAAATAAGTGATATTTTTTGGGCTACTTCAGTTTATTCTTTGATTACGAGGTAATGATTATTTGATATGTATGTTTTGTTAGACATTAGATTTATAAGTAAATCAAATAATACATGTATAATGTCTTATAAGTCAAAAAATTATCAATAATTAAGATTAATATTTACAAGTGCGATTAGAATTTTAGTTTCTATTAAATTTCAGTATTAGTATTTTAATCAAAACTATTTTAATTTTTCTAAGAATTGACATTTTCATTCTTACTTTAGTTTCGAATTGAGCAATTTGAATATTATTTTTCTTTCGCACTTTTTTTTGTTTTAAATTTGTTTTAAGAATTATCAATTTAGTGTCTTGAAGTATTCTATGCAATAATAATGAAATTGTTGAACTTGATATAATCTTTTATACTATGTTATTTAACATTTTTATAAACTTGTTATTATGTAAATTTATATTATTAACTTATCATGTAACACTTTTATTTTTAATCCTTCTATATTTATCTCAACTTGTTTTGCAATTTATTTTTAAAAGCTGTTTAATTTTATAAGGATGAAAATTTGTTTAATAAAATGGTTTTGCCATAAAAACAAATAGCATAGTTTAAATATAAGTCAAGATATTGGAATACAACTGATTTAACGTACCCCCTGATGCAAAATGGAATTTTTATTAATTTACTTATCAAGTTGGAATATTATCAAAAAATATTACATAATCTATGTTTTCTCTAGAAGAATTATGGGCCTGGGTGAAAAAGAAGGAAATAATCTTGGTTGGTTTAATTAAATCGAAGCTTTTTATCCATAAAGTCTTATACTGGCTAATATAAGCAATTAGTTAATAAATTCAAGAGGAGCTGGCAAGGCATCGTTGCTTGAAATTTGTACTGTTATTTACGCTAAAAGATACTCGATTGGAATGAATGGATATATAATTAGGATAGTGCGGATTTCAATATGCCTTAATTGAATTCCAGCGTTATTTCCGCCTCGAGAAATTGCATTTACCTAATCGAATTTGTTTACTTGGAAAGAATCCGAAGAGAATACTTTCCAGTTTCTGATTGCGTAACATTGTAAAGTTGAAGCTTGTAAACATATCAGTGATAACGTTAAGCATCTTTTCTTTCACTTTTGTTTGTGAGTTATATTACAAGCATCCTGCGTAGATTACTTTTTGAAGATTCAAACTTGTGCATTGCTTTATAATTTTAATGTGACTTTAGATTAACAAAGTTTCTTCAGTTTTATTCGCAACTCATTTACATGAGCAATTGAAGGCACAAGTAGCAAAGAAAGAGATGCTTGCTCGTAGATATGAAATAAAATACAATAATTTGAATCGGTAACTAATAGATTAAAACAGACTTTATAGGAGCAGAAAAAAACCCTGCCAATCGGAGGAAAAAAGCTCTCGATATATGCTCCGACTATATTTTACTTACAATTGACATGTAATTATACGGTAATGTTTATTGTCATGTGTTAAAAGAACTCTGATGCGGTGACAACATCTCTCAGAGGTAAATTTTGGTATTAAGGGGTAATGGGAATCCTTTAAGATGTTCAATTAAACTGGTGTTCATCGACATCGTTCCAAGATTTACAGGTATATTTTTATCGACTTGAATAAGAACATGAAAACGAAAACATTTAAAACTCAAAAAAAAGAAGAAAATTCAAAAATTCACTAATAGTATTACAATAATAGAACAACATCAAATGAAAATTAGATGCTCTCGCAAGTATATAAATCAAAGGCTTACCTTTTGTGCGATTTTTGAGATCCATTTGGGTTAATTTTCTTCGAAATTAATAACAAATTAATTTAAATTCATAAAACATTAATAGAAAGCTCAAGAAATAAAAGGTTCACCAGTTTCTTTGAGCAAACAAAATGCTCCAACATCCATAATGTATTATTTTATCATTTACATTTACATATAAAATATACTTTAAAATTGGTACAATAATACCTTCGAATCTCAATCAATTATCAGTACCATTTTGCAGTTTTTTTTTACTTCATACAATTCTAAATTTTTTGAAGGAAATATGAAACTATATATAGCATAAAAGTTTTGTGAATTACTTTTATTAAAAACTAAAATAAAATATAATTCAAATATCTTTAAAAATTAATTATTTACCATTTTAAACTTGTTTGTCAAACAAAACATACGACTTTATCACGAAAATATAAATTTATAAAAAGTATTTGAGAGATAGGATTAAAATTGTTGTCAGTATTAATAAAAGAACTTGTGTTTTGCAACTTTTTTTGACATAAAAATAATACACGGATTATGAAAAAAAAAATAATTTTTATTCTCAAAGTAACTTAATTACTATACTAAAAATATATCATCTTCATTTTCTGCAATTTTATTACTATTTACCATTAGAATATTACTTTTATTTTTATTTCAATATTTGATTTTTGCTCTATATCAAACTAATACGATAAATGGAAATTGATGACAGACATATTGCTATCAAATTTTAATAATGAATATTAATCGGTAAACTTGGAGATTTTGTTGATCTTTAACTTGTGGCTGATGAAAAATTATATTCAATTTAACATCACAATTTATCTTTAATTCACGTCCATCATATGGAATATTATTCTCGCATTATAATTGGCAATTAATTAACAGTTTATACGTAAAGAGATTTGTTGTAGTGAATTTATTGTTAAATACATGGTTTGTTTCCGAAGTATCGAGTTTTTTTTTTATTTTGCGACTATTCGTCGTAGCGACTTGGGAGGGGTCTTAAATGCAAAGAAAGCCTTTTTCCGTTTGTCCTTTTTTTGTCTTTTCGACAATTAGATGCGGCAAGATTTTACTTCGTGCGAAGGGTGTTTTTCAAATTTTTGACACGGCGCGATGGAGCGACTAGTGTAAAAACGCTACGTGAGAATGTTCCGTTAAAAAAAAAGAAACACTCAACTTTTTCAATAAAAAATGGTCTATTATTGAACTTATAAACAGTTTGAAATAAAAATTTTAAATTGTTCAAAATAATTTCCTTCTGAATCAACGTATTTACAAAGACGAGTTTTCCAGCTCTCAAAAGTAATCGGAATCTCCTCAGTTTTGATATTTATGCAAACTTCTCACATTTCTAAATGTTTTTGCACTATATTGTTCACCTTAGATCGCATTAAATTCTGTTTTTCCATGATTGCGTTAATCGACAGTCTGAATTTTAAATTTTTATCACGCGGCGTATTTGCAGCAATTAGAAAGCTTTTTGGACGTCCAGATTTATTGCGTTCAGATCGAGACTCGTCGAAAATCTTTTTCCGATTCTCTTTAAAAACTCTGTGCCATTTTCCACATTGTGATTTTGACATACAATTATCTTTATAAGCCTCTTTTAATATCTTAAAAGTTTCCGTACTATTTTTTTTTGGTTGTAAACAAAATTTTATCGTGCCGTGTCAACAAATTGAAAAACATCCTTTGCGAGAAGTAAAATCGTACCTCTTCAAATTATCGAAAAAACAAAAAAAAAGGGATAAATGGAAAAAAGCTTTCTCTGCATTTTAAGACCCCTTCCAAGTCGCTACCACCAATAGTCGTAAAATAAAAAAAAATCTTGATATTTTGGAGACAGACCATATATGGTGTGACCAAGAATAACTTCAAAATTAGCCCTTGATTCACAATACCATAATTTTTTTTGTAAATTTTATTGTAAATGAACCTGTAAAGACTAAATTTGATTAATATATAATATTATACGAAAATACGCTGAATAATTTTATTCCAATAAATAAAACAAAAAAAGATATAAAGACTATCTTTCTTTTACTCGCTTTATACAATCTACTTTTTTTAGACTTCTATCCTTTTCCTTTCAATGTAATGCTATTACTTGTATCTTATCTCCGTTTCCATTATTTATCTTATTTTATATATAATTCAGTTTTTCTTCATCACGTCACTTTCGTTTATTCTTTGTCCCTATTTTATTTTTAGAAAGTATTTTTTCGTTTAATTCTTTTTTTGTGCATCCTAATTTTTGTGAATTCTTCAACGTATGTTACGTCATTCCTTATACCTATTTCTCTCTCTCTCTCTCTCTCTCTCTCTCTGATGAGATATTATTTAAAATAGAAAATGCTCTCAGAGAAGGAAAAATCACAGTCGGATATTGGAAAACGATTCAAGATCCAAAATGAAAATGATTCTACTTTTTCCTGTTCCAACAATAGCTCGAGTGCACTACGATCGTCTCGCTCTTTTCTCTTTTCAATCCCTATCTCTTTCAATTCGCCCTCTGCCATCCTCTCTCTTATATGCCTAGGGATATATTATAACATGCATGCATCTCATGAACCACGACGAGACGCTTTTCACTAGCGGACAATATCGGCGAAAGGATTTTCCTACCAATTTTCTTTGATTTTCATAATCTTCTGTAATGTCGGGATTAAAAAAGGAGTGGAATACTCAGATAATAGTCGTATATAATGATATGTATCGATAAAAAGAAGATCGATTATACACACGCGACTGAGGTAAATAAAAAACTTTTGGCGATGCGTCGTGAGTGGCTAGCCTTTTTTATCCCTTCAATTGTATGTATAGATTTGTTTTTGTTTTACGCTTGTTTTATTCTCTTACCATTTTTAATATTCATTTTTTTGTTCGCCGTAACTTTCTTTTTGTTTTATTCAACCAAGATCCATCTCGAAAATTAAAATACCAGGCCTTCTGCACCTGCTTCCAGAATGCGGGATTTCGTTGAAAAATCCGTGTATGGAGTTCCAAGGCCTCAATTTTCTCTTTGGGTACGTGAGCATTGTATTTCATTTATAAGTATACGAATAGTTAAGAATACTCAATTATCTGTATTAATAGTTTCAAGTATTAATCAAAAGAAATCTTTTTCCTTAACGCATTACTGATGTTATTTCAAATATTTTAATAAACCGTTTGGGATATTCTAGAAAAAGTAATTATTTTTATTCAATTATTCAATTATCGATATTTAATTTAAATGCTTAGAAATCTTATTAACAGAAAATACTTTAAAAAATTTGAAAATTATAATCAAAAGTTTTGTTAAATTTAAATAATTTATTTAATTGAAAATATTTATTTAAATATTAGACATTAAATTAATTTTTTGTATTCCTCTATAATATTTACTACCCATCTCAAAAACTGTAAAACTCTACTATTAACAAATATTATTACTCGACAATAAAAATATCAATTGGTTTATATCTACATATTTCATAAATATATAATAAATACTCTATACAAATACGTAAATTAGTTTTAATAAAATTTATTTTATGCAAATACATTCTTCAATTTTTTTAGTAGATTTTTTAGTAAATATTAATTTCATACAATTTTTTAAATAAGGAATAGTATGCAATGTATAAAGTATGTTTTTATATATTTTTTATTTATATTATTATATATTGAATTCTTTATATCAATTAATAATATTAAATTTCACCAATCTATTAGTTAAAATATAATTTTTACCGAGTAAATTTGTACTTTTTTAATTTTGTTTTCAAAGATAATTTAATAATATGAACTAAATTTTGTTTTTAAAACATTTACATTATTACCTCAACTTGTTATTACTTTGTATGATTTTATTATTTGCGATTTCGAATTCATTTTTTATATACAAATATTTCCTTAATGTATTTTTTGCTCTATTATGATCATTTTTAATATTAATATTGTTGTGTTATAAATTATTCTTGGAAAATATTCAAATTACATTCAGGAATAATTTTTCAGATAAAGTAAAATGAAATACATTTCTTAAATAAAATTTTTCCACCATTAACTGCTTCTAAATATCAAGCTATTTCTTTAAATAATATCAAATATAATGTATACGTTAAATTAACAAGTGACTTAAATTAAAATTTTACTTTATTAATAAATAAGTGCATTTTCAAAAAATCTCTAGTACTTAGGATATCATGTAGGAACAAATATATATATTATAACAAAAAATTAAATAATAAAATTTTGAAATAAATTTAAATAATTTAATTTTAATCGTATTATAAATTTTACTGATACAAAACTTATAGGAGAATTAATCAAGATTAATTGTATAAAGAAATTAAAATAATTTATAATTTGGAACTCTACAATATACATACAATAAGAATACATTCTAAAATTAGATAATGTACAATAATGTTAATATTATTTATTAGGATTGGGTATATAATGATTGACAGAATATTGGATTAAATAATATAGTTGATGAATATAAACAGAGCAATATGTGAATATAATATATACATATATGTTGTACTTACTTCGGCAATACATATAGTATATACATGTATGTTATATTTATCTGGCATACGAAATTAATAGTGATACATATATTATTTGAAGAATATTATTTTTAAAATTTCATTTGATAGAAATAATACATAGATATAGATAATTGATCTAATGTAAGTAATAATATATTTATTTATAGAAAATAAATGTAATTGGTTTAATTAAAAAACACATAAACCAAGCAATAGATCACTTTTAGGTCATGAAAAAGCAGCTAGTATTGCAAATCAAAATTATAACAAGATCAGTAAATTTTATTTTCTAAAATACCACTCATGATATTCAGGATTGTTTTATGAACAATTTTAAGGAAAAAAATCATTATTTCCCCTTTTTTTTTAAATGAAAAGTATTATAGTATTAATGGAAGATTGGTAGATAATAAAATTGTGAAGAAAATTCATTTTCATATATACAGCACGGAAAATTAGAAACAGAGAAATATTCCAATAACCAGAAAATTTTTAAATTAATTAAAAAATTTGTAATTTTTTTATTTTTTAATATTTAGAACTCTAATTTTGAGAAATTAAAGTGATTAATGTATACTTTATTGTTATATGATTTTAGCTTGATCAAATTGTACGTTTTCGAGTAATACTAATTTTTATTAAATTATGTGAAAATTTACAAAGTTATTTTCTGTTCACTTTTCCAGATGATTTTAATTTTTTCAACGGTTTTAAAATAAGATAATTGTTACACAAAAAATCTTGTATCTTACGTTTTGTAAAAATCGTTTTGATTATCTAATCAAATATGACCAAAAAGGATTAATCGATGTCAATAAATGGACATCGTCCATGATGATTTTAAGAGAGAGATGAATCGTGTTCAGTTGGTATTTCTATTTATATAAAAATAGCAATTATATAAGTTATCTTATTATTCATATCTCTTTTTATCTACAATATATAAATTTAAACGACTTTTATATGTTTTTTTTTAATCTTTCAATTATTATTTAGTATTTAATTTAATTCAATTGAAAATTATATTTATTAAACAAAGTATTTTGATGTAATTTTATTTTATTATTAAATTTAATTCTTATACTATAAACTATATTATGTTTAAGAAGAGTTTGAAGTATTTATTTATTGACATAAAAACAATTGTCATTGACAATTTAGATTCTGTCTTGATAGTATACATATATAAAATTTTATTGTAAATTCTCATTAATTTGTACAAAGTATATTAGAATATTAAAAAATTTATTTTAACTGTATACTTAATTAAACAAGTAAATTTGTTCAAATAAAAATTTTTAATAATTATATTATATTTAATAATATATTTTAATTGCACATTAATATTATTATATTTTTTGTGCTTCACTTTATTTTCTGAAAATATAATATCAGTGTAACATTTTTTTGATGATAACACAACCTAAAGTTTATTTTTAATATCAAGTTTGAATTCATAAAAATTAAAAATATTTTTGAACATAAGATAAATAAAATAAAAAAAATGTTATTTCTTACATGTAATAAATATTAAAGAATTTTATGCAGATACATCTAAAGATAGTTATATTTTGAAATACATTACTTTTCTTATGATCATCTAGTAAATTAATTTTATTCCGAATTTATAATAATAATTAATAATTAATAATTCGCTCAATCTCACCCGTCGTTTAATAATCAAATATGCTAATTTTTATTTTGAAGTAGGACTTTAGCATTATTTCAGGTCCAGGTCTGACGTTGAACCAACCATTTTAAATTTTGTGTAGACTTTCTCTTTTTCTTATCATTTTTTTAAGTCAGGTCTAGCATGTACGATGATTTAGCCACCCTGGATTTCTCGTAGCTTCAAATATTCGAACAAGGCAAATCGTGAGAACTTCCTCGCACCCGCAGAGAATTGTAGAAAAACATCATGCGAGAAAAATATAACATTCAGTTAATGATATTTAGTTACTTAGAGAGCAGACAATTTCTTTTTGGTATAATCAATTTAATGTTTTGATCAAGTGTATGTTACAAAGGGATGCTGTTACATTACGAATAAATAGACATAACCATCGTAATAAATGTGTAAATTCTCCTTCGTCTGCCCTTGACAAATTATTTACTTAATTGCGCTAACAATTCATTCTTTTTTTTCTCTACTTCGAACCTATATCAGTCGTCGCATATGGTAAAGTAAATACAATAATAAGGCAGATAATATATAATATAATAATTACAAATATAATATATAATACACTACAATATAAATTGCATAAAATATAATAAAATACGACATAGACTAAATGACATGCATTCTGAACTTATACAGGGTTGAAATATTAACCTACATCTTTTTAACCCGAAACATGGATAAACAAAGGTGTTGTCTTCATAGTTTCAGTTATATTTCTCGAGAAAAGTGTTGCACTGTATGAATTTCCTTGATATTTATGTTCAGGTTACTTCTGTATCTTTGAATTCTAGCTACATGTAGATGTCATGATTTGACGATATAATTATAAATCCAATTTATCTATCTGTTTGTAAGCTCTAAGAATTTCTAAATGCAGGTAAATGTTGATATCTTTTTTACACTTGATCTTAATATGAGTGTTATAACTTAATAGTTGATCACATGTAGCACCCAAATATTTAGTATCGATGATTGTATATAAAAAAAAATACCTAAACATTCAATTGGCCGATCAAAGGAGCCTCAACATCTATCTTTATGGTTAATATTAGTCGACGGTACATCATTCCATTTTAAATGTAGCTTACAGCCTCGTGCATTTGTTGCTATGCTGCACTATATTCATATAATAATAATAATAATTCATTAACAAAATTTATAAAGTGTTTAATAAATATTATAACAGTAAAATATATTTTTCTTATTTTTTTTCTTATTTCTTATTTTATTTTTATTTTTAAAAATAATTCTGGTGAATACGGATAATCGATAAGGAATATTAATACATAATCAATACATAAAATGCGAAGATACTTTGATGAAGATATTAATGCATGGCTAAATTGTAAATTTTCGGTATTAATGATATTGATTACAAAGGATTATGCTTGTAATACCAAGTTATATTTATTTTTAAAAGAAAAAAAATCTAGAGTGAGAGAGAGAGAGAGAGAGAGGAAAAGAGGAGGGAGATTAAATTAACAAGAAAAAACTTAAATAGACAGGGAGAATGAGTAAGACATGGGCATTTTTTCCTTTTATTTACTTTACCGCGATTTTTCTTTTAATCACTAAGAAATCATGTGGGCGTTTTATACCTCGAACTGCAAGCAATGTACTTCGTAATTCCAGTCACGCCCTATGAGTAATTTTTCGTTTAGTTGTCTGTATCTTTCTTCCTTTTTTTATTTTCTCCACCTTTGCCCCTGTTCAACCTGGCACCGATTTACTATCCATCCGACTATCTATCTTACTTTATATGAAATTTTGAACAATCGACAGCAGTGGTGGTAATTTCGACCTTTTTTGGTTCTTCGAGCGTTTTAACATCCATGTTCTATCTCTTGATAAGAAAAAGCATTAAAAAGGTATTGAAGGGCAAGGACCGTTCATGAACAGCACTTAGCACGTTTCTACCACTCCTCCCCTCTATCTCTCGTACTCTCTACTGTTTTGTACGTCCATTTATTTTTCTATTTATAAAACTTCCTTTTGCTCTTTATCTCTTTCTTCTCTGTATTCTTACCAGAAGTTAGAACACTCAATAATGTGCTTTGGTAAATTTCACAATACTACTATCAAAACATGCGAGTTGTTTCATTGTGGAAAGAGACAGTGTAAAAGAATAAATAATAATAAATTATTAATAATAAATAAATAATAATAAATGCAAGAGAATAGGTACAATACTAACTTTTTTTCACACTGAATTTCTGTTACTCACTTTATACTCATTTTACATTAAGATAGTTTCAAGTTTGCAAAGGCTTCATTAAAAAATTTAGCGATAGCCAAAATATGTTAATCGTAATATTTAATCGTAATAACAAATATTTGAGATTTATATTTAAATTCCAACTTTTTTTTTAATTTCCACATTATATGTAATTACTTTTATAATAAAAATGATTGTATCCGCTATGCACTGTTAAGTCTTTGTAAATTTTTTAAGTAAACAACTTAAAAAATATTTAAATTCACAATTTATTTTTCTTCAATTTAAAGAATATTTTTAAATGACTCATTATACGAGTAACTATTAATTTTAAAAAATGTATCTGAAATTTATAGCGCTGAAAAAAAGTTTGAAAAAATATTTTTTTTCAAAACCTCTCTTAAAGTTATAAATTATATATAAATTTTATAAAAAAAATAAGTCATGACAAATTTGATGATAAAAACTACTTTATTTATTAACAATAAATTGATCACACAAATATATCAATTCTATCATTTTTATATCCATCTACTCTGTTATCAACTAATGGTGCCCGCTCTGCCTTAACTGCATCAATTATTTATAGATAATTATATCATAAATTCATTTTAATAAAAATAATAATTTTAAAATCAATAATGATCAAAGTTTCATTAGTAATTGTGGAAATCCTGCATATTTATTTTATTATTGTTATCGTGAATTATTTAATACTAGTGAAGGTAAAATCCTTTTTGTCAAATCCACATCGAACTCTTTCGTCATGTTAGAATGCTTATTAATTTTAGGATGATGAGCTTAATTATTAAAACTTGTTCTAATAATTTAACTTATGTATTTAGTGTATAGAAATATTATAAGTGTTGTCTATAAAGGTCGAAGGTGAAAAATCATAAAACTACAGCAAGTGTGTACTTGTATACAATTTCTTGAAGTTACGCCACTTATTTGCAATTTTGTTGAGGGTGAGGAATTTCCTATGACTCATACGAATTTTCCACCTGCATTGTGCCAATTACAAGCTAGTCAACGGTCAAAAAGAGATTATTTTGTTAGTCCATGTTCTTATAAAACAAACAATTATATTCATATTATTCATTGATTTTTTTCGTAAACATTGTATTTATTATTTAATTTTATTAATATGATTCTTAATATAACTTAATGTGTACGAAAAAATCAATGAATAATATGAATATAATTGTTTATATAATACAGATTCTTTTTAAACATAATTAAATCAATATATGACTTAATCAAATTTCAATAAATTTATTTGTTTTTTTATTAGCCATTATATCATAAAGAGTGTAAATTTTTTAAATAAAAATATGTGAAACAGATTAAAAAAAAGCATATTACATGTTCCATATTTTAGAAAAGTCTTTTCAGTGCTTTTATATTTATCTTATAGAATGATTTGAATTTATTTAATGCAGTTCACAATTCGACTACTCGTTTTAGCTAACCTATAATTTATCCATCTTAAGTACGATTCAATACTAAGAAGTATATGAGTTGTATACGAGAATAAATATCGAAGAATCGCTATCGATAATCATCAAATGTCTATACATTATCAATGAATTACGCTGTCATGGTTATTTATTGATAATTCATCACATATTATAAATTATAAATATATTACACATTTAATAAGTAAACCTTTTCAGTTGTATTTAAGAGTTTTGATAAAATATAATTATGTTCTATTCAAGCATAAACTGCTTTTTCAAAATTGTACTATTAACATTTGTATTCAAATATTTATATATAATATTATATAATTATATAATAATATGATTAAATATTATAAGGTTTAATATAATTATTGCACTATTTAAAATAATATTTTTGTCAGAAATTTTGTATAATTTACATTAATTATACAAAATATAGCATAATTTATTTAATCCTCGAATAATTATTTTGATCTAATTTTTCGATTGTTTGAGAACTTGTGAGAAAATTCAACATCATCGATGCGCGAACTCTTTAGTAGATAATGGATGTTCACCACCTCTGTGCTTGTTACTCCATAAATTTATAAATCACTTCACATCCATCATATTTGGTACAATTCTACCAGATTAAGGGTATAGAATTGAGGGATGAGAGGGGAAGGATCCATGAATGTATCAATGTGTGTTGTAAAGGAGTAATTACAACTCGTGCTATGAGTAATGATTTTAAAGCTGCACATGAGTGTTCTTAAGTCACTCAGGAACGATAAATAGCCAATGTATAACTTTGTGGAGATGTGACAAATCGACAATCCATCCACGCGTTTTTAGAGGTAAAGGAGGCCACGGTATCTACGTCGAGCAGCCCCCGATATTTTTTTCATTGTGTGTATTTCGTGCGAGTATGGGTCAGTTAATCTGAGTTTCTTCTCAGTGCACGAGTTCAACTTTCGCCTTTGCAAACTTTACTATTTTTCTTAGGTAAACAACCCTTCACTTTTTTTCCTAGATGCAAGAATTATTTCAAATATGTAGTAACCAGGCAAAAAAAGTAAAAGTAAGCAACCGGTGTATGAATGTATTGTTGAAGGTTGTGCAACAACGAATACTGAAATAAACTTTATTTTTAACATGCGAAAGTAGTTGTAATCTTAAAGATTATCCATTTTTACTTTTTTTTAAATTTCGTCGAATTTATCTATTCCAGACACCTTTAAAGTTTGCATAAAATGATCTTGGTCATAAACATGTATTTATTTTTCGTTTTAAGATATTTTTGTGAAACTAATAATCTTATCCCAAAGTTGTATAATTTATCACATTAATGATCAGCTGATAATATTTTTGAATTTTATTCCATAAATATATTTTTCAAAGTATACAATGCCAATTCAAATAATTATAAAGGGACATATTGTATAAATCTTTTTTATACCAAGACTACATAAAAAAAATTTCGCAATTACATTTTAAAAATGGCAACCAATTTCTATATTCATTATTAGTAGAAAATATTTTTTTTCAAAATTTACAATCCCTTCGATTCTTCGAATTATACAATTATTTTTTATGGAATTCAACTGATAAAAATGAATTTATACTATATACTAAGCGTATACATATTATACTAAGTATACTGAAGCTATTATTATAGTATTAATTTACGTAAAAGCTCTACCAATTTAAATGTATTTGTCACATAAAATAATTTTTATACTTTTACATATCTGAAGTACGTTTTTAATCTACTGTATAATAAATTTTCGTTCAAGTCATATTATGGCTTTTAGATATTGTACATATGTGTATTCATATGTATACAAATATATTGGAGTTTAGAATTATTTCACTGATACAAAAATAACAATATGGTATTTATACAATAATATTTATATAAATTCAAAAACCTAATAATTTAAATAATGTTTCAATAATGTCTGATATTTTTATTAAATGATTTCAGTTGCATGCATATAAAATGTATTTCACGTTTCATGAACTTTTATTTTATTATATATTATATTTACAACTAACATTTTTCATATAATACATTATAAATAGAGATAATAATATCTTTCTGCTGATTTATGTGCATGGACTTGGATACATGTTTTAATATTTTATATGGCTTTGCATATAATAAATATTTTCGCACAAGAGATGTTATTCTGCTTTATATTTATTACTAAATTATATTTTATTAACTAAATTATTAACTTTATATTTATTACTAAATTGAGTATGCTAATAAATTTACAATTGTCTAGAATACAAAAAAATGGATTATACATATATTATTGTGATTAAATGTTATTCTTCTTGTCTGAAAACTAATTTTATCATTTTTATTTTCTACAAACAATGAAATGTTGTTGTAATGATAAGTTAGGTGTTCTTTTATCATAAAAATGTAATTAATACTGCACCGTCGGAATCGAATGACTTCGTCCGAAAATAAAATATTCATAATTTTATTAGTGACTTGTGATAAAAAACGATATCGCAAATTGGCATATTATACATCGGTTGGGGGGGGGTGTGACGGTTATGGTGTATTTTACTACTTATTTTCTCTGGGGATTATCATGGTTTTTTAGTAAACCCATGCAAGTGACCCCTAATGAAATTATGGATGTGTAAAATCCTTGTGTCCTATATCCATTATATAATCGGGAAGGGGGGTATCCACTATCTACGTTTACACAATGTGACAGTGGACTAGTTTTGAAGATCGTCTCCGAGGGGTAAAAAAAAGTCCTAAAGAAGTTAGTGGTTCACAGTTAACGGGATATGAAAGCTATCAGGTATTGAATCAGAACCATGAGGTTGATAACGAAGACACCAATACGTTCATTGATTGAATCGCCAGAATCACTTCTTAAATAAATTATTACTATGCATATGATTTCTGATGCTACTTACAAGTGAAAAACCATTTGTAATATAAACTGAATTCAACGAACGATTTAAATTTTGAGGATTTCTTGTTTCAAAACGAAAAAGTTATTTTATGCTAGTTAAGGTAAATAAATATGCAGAATTATTACTTTTGTTTACACATTATCAATCCATCTGGCACGAACCTCCTTCGTTGCTACTGCGAACTCACACCAATTTCCATTAATAAAATTTATATGTGGTAAATAGTATTGCAGTATCTATTTCGATAAACGTTTATACTCTTAAACCTTTTATTTTTTAAGGTACTACTAAAACTTTGTCTACTTATTAAATTTAAATAATTTATTTTGAATTACATTTTCAGGTGTCATTGTGAATACACTGTGATGAATTTAAATATTTAAAATTATTTAAATTAATTTGCTTAATAAATTAATGATATATGTATTTAATCGTACACAATTACTTGTTTTATAAACTTCAGATATTAATCTGAAATTTTTGCTAAAAATAGACCTTTTTACTTTTTATAATCCAAGTTTATTTTACGGATCATATATATATATATATATATATATATATATATAATAATACATAGTTTTCTTTCTTTTGACTAAATCTTTGAAAAAAATTTTTAAATTACTGTGAAAAATAGAAGATATGTGAAAGAACGAGTTTCACGAACTCCGAGTAGTCTAATTTTCTTTTTCTCTCTCTAATTTATCGAGGCGCCCTTTTTCAAATGTAACTCAGAAGAATCCAGAATCGCATCATCTATACTCTTAGCTATAAAGAAGACGTTCACCCTCCTTTTCTCTCTCTTTCCTACGTACTGTTGTAATTTTATGGAGCTGTTGTCCATATGTGGGAAGTTCACATGCATCTTACAGTTCCTTTGGGATGATATCGTGTCAACTCCAAAAGTTTGTCTTGCTCATTCACGCATTCAACCCTTGAATTCATCCCTCTAAAGGTCATATATCTAATCACTTTACTGGTTCCTTAAATATCATTTCGTTCATCTTTTGCTCATTCTTAAACTCACTCACTGACATACATCTTCAAATTCATGTTATACTATTTGAAACATTAATTATTACAGTCTTTTTCACAATAATTAGAAATTAAGAATGGTATGAATGGTTTTTTTGTCTTTTCACCATATGCTACATAAATTAACATACATTCTTTTTAAATAGGTTTAGTAATATTTTTCATCAAATTCATCCATTTTAATGAGAACAAATTAAACAATATTAGATTATTTTACAGTGTGGAAATATTAGGATTTTTTATTTGCAATATTTTTGTACATATTTTATAATTTCTTTTTTTTTCAAAAATGATTTATTGGTGGACTTATAAACAGTGAGAAATAAAAATTTTAAATTCCTCAAAATAATTTCCTCCTGCATCAACATATTTTTGAAGGCGTGTTTTCCAAATTTCAAATGCATTTCAAATTCTTCAGCTTTGATGTTTTCAAAAATTTCGACATTTATAAATTTTTTTGCACTATATTATACACTGTAGATAGCTTAAATTCAATTTTTCCACGATTAATCTAATCGTTAATCGACAGTCTAAATCTAAAATTTCTAACACGCGCCGGGTGTTCTTAGCCATTTAAAAGCTTTTTGGACGCCCAAATCGAGGCTCATCGATGATTCTTTCTCGGCCCTCTTTAAAAGCTCTGACATGCAATTATGTCCATACGCTTTTTGCAAAATTTTATACGTTTACGCACTGTTTTTTTTAATTGCAAACAAAACTTTGTTCGAGTAGTCGCTCCATCGCGCCTGTCAAAACATTGAAAAACATCCTTCGCGCGAAGTAAAATCCTGCCGCACTTAATTCTCGAAAAAACAAAAAAAAAAGGGACAAATGCGGAAAGTGTTTGTCGACATTTTAAGACCCCTCCCAAATTTCTACGACGAATAGGCGCAAAATGAAAAAAAAACTTGATACGTCGTGGATGAATCATATATTATTTATTTCATTCATTTTCATCAAAATCATGTTTATATCTTCAAATTCAAGCAACACTATTAAATCTTCAAAATACCTGCAGGAATTCGATTTTATATTGAGCTCCATCGATAGAAATATCTTGTATTTATTACAATTAATGAACTATGTAATTATAAAAGTGAAAATCAAATGAAACTTGAAACATAGCTATTTTAATCATAAATTTATGGTAAAAAACAATCATAGAGTGAGTAAGAAAGTCGACTGGAACTGTTTAGACTAAGTTACACATATCTGCCACTATCTTTATAATAAACTATGGGATAATAATAAATTATATAAAGTTAATTTATCATTAACATTTTCATAATAAATACTTGATTTTGATAAACATTTTTTTATAGTATCAAATTTACTTAGTTTACTTAAATCTATGCATTTCAATTAAAAAATTAAAATTAAAAAATTAAAAAATTAAAAAATGAAATTTTCCAAGTCTACTATTATTACTCTATGAATGTATAGCCAAACCAAACATGAAAATTTTCTTATTTCTTATTCCATTTTATTTTGAATTTAAATAAAATGTCGAATATTTAAAGTACATATAAAATATTCATAATTTTTTTAAATATTCAAAATTATTAATATTCAATTAATAAATAATATTTAAAATGTTTATAATTTTATAAGCACTTATATAAAATTGTTAAATAATATTTAATATATGCACATATTTATTAGTTATTTATTTTTTTTTCTTCATAATTCAAAATTTTGCTAAAAAGCAAAGTATAGATCTAATTTATATCAAATGCCAAACCTACTGTCATAGATAAACTTTTAAATTACATTTTATTTGAATAATCAAAACAATACAATGGAAACATTAATTATTAAAAGATTATACACTAACTTATATCTTATAATAAAAATATATATAATAAAATTTTAATAAAAATTATTTTAACCTAGTCGAAATGATATATTTGTACAACTAGATAAATCAAATTCTCATTGAGTTGGATCTGTTATTTCCAAAACTTTCCTTTTGTACATGCTTTGATGTTTTAAATTGAACATTTTTCTCTTTTTTGTTTTTTAACTAGCAAATATTTTTCCAAATCACAATGTTATATATTCGCATTTGACTGATTAATATGGTTTTCAGTAAATAGAATTTCCTCAAAGAATCTACCATTCTGTTTTATCATTGTTTTAAGCAATCATAATGTCAAATTTACTACTCTAAGAATTGCAGCTATTCTGAATGTATTCTCTATAATTCACCATACAATAAAATATTTTTCGATTTTAATTATGGAACTACACGTATAATTTTTTATAAAAATCGTTTAGAAACTTGAATAAGTATAGCAAGCATTTTGTTTATCTTTGATAATACTAAATCTATACAATCCATATATATATAATATATATAATCTATACAATTACTGTGCATCAAATATACATCTTTTTGTTTTAATCTTCATTTGTCTATTGTAATATTGGAGAGTCTCCAAATTTTAGTTTGTTCTTGGACAGTACAACAGCATTCTTCAATATAATTTCTTTAGATAGGCATAGTTAAAAGTATTCATAATCTGAAAATTATAAGTTGACCAAGAGCCTATTCTTTTTAATGAAATCATTCCTTACAATAGTTAGGTCGTTAGATAAAACTAATATATTGGTTTTTTGCGCGTTTTTCTGTCTTATTATGTCCCACCTTGTATTCAGTGCTATATATTTAATTTATTTACTTGTTTTTGTATTCATGTATACTTATCTTGTTGCTGTTGGAAATTAACAGACGTAATTTTACACGTTTTTAACTGTTGTATAAAACATGTTAATTTTAGATAGTTATAATTATACTCATTTTCTCAAGTATAAAATAATATAAAGTTTAATTATTTTATCATTCAATTATTTATATTTAAACATTTTTTGTAATTTTTAATTGATACTATAACCTTAATTAAAAAATAATTCATTACTATATGCGCTCTTAACAAAAACTAATAAAATTACTTTCCAATTACAAATAAATTAGGGACAAGTTACAACATTTATTTTCACAGTATTTTCTAAGTCTAAATATTGAAAGATAATGAAAATTTAACGTAGAGAACAGGAAATACTGCTCAAGTGTCCTTAAAATTATCTTCAATGTTCGAACTTCTGTATGACAGCACCAATATTCCAAGAGCGGTGCTGAAATATTTGTAAGTCAGTTGTACATAAAGGCAAACTATAGAGAAATAGCGAGAGGGAAGGGGAGGAAATAAGATATAGATAGCTGCTTCGAAATTGGAAGGTATATATAGTAACTTATAACTAGAGTTTGAAATCATTAAACTAGCAGTCTGTACTTTCCTGCAGATTTTTATGTTGCTGCTATAATTACAGGGCTATTACAACTGAGATCAGAACAGGAAATATTTGATCTATGTAAATAAGAATGATGTTTTTTGTAATTTTATAAAATTACACATTTTCATTATTATTATTTTAGAGAATATTGGTAACAATTGATTATCGCAAATTGCAGACCATCATTTATTACACATATACTTTTCGACGAACAAAGTATGTATTGAAGAAAAACTAAATTTTGTTAATTTTCAATAAGAATGGAAACTTTTGGATAACATACTTATAAACTAGTAACTGTCATAATGTGTTTATTATGAATTCAAAACATTTAATTTACTCTCATTTTCATATCATCATATTTATCTTTGAATTATTATAATTCAATAATGTTTCCATTACATGGATTTTTTTTATTCGACTCAAGCTTTCTGTAGAACTAATTAAATTAAATCTTGTGCTACTATTAAATATTTAGCTACATGTAAAATTATTGATTGTGTATAAAGTATGTTTAGAAGCGAATTTAGTGTAACATACGTATTACATTAACATTGATAAATGTCAGAGAAATGAATAGTACGTTGTTTTTTTTTTATCATCTACAGTTTCAGAATTAGTGCCCAAGTATCTCGGAATTGGATGTGAAGTAGAAAAGTGAAGGCGAGATTGTCCGATTCTTAATCAAGTACTTAAACATTAAGATCATCTCTCAATAGGTAAGTTGTCTGTGGAAGAAGCCATTTCCAACAAATTTACTGACATTGAATTATTGAAATTGTCGAACTTTCACTACTCTCTTCTTTTTATTGGTTTTATAATATTGCTGCCAATACTATTACATTATTTTATAGTAATTGGATAATCAAATAGAAGTCTTCTTGATATTTTTTTTTATATGTATGTGCGTCCTTACTAAGCATAAAAAAAATTTTTTCTTCAATGAACAAAGATGAATGCATGTAAGTGTACAGGAAGATTTTTACTAGAAAACCAATAATTATCTTTATTTATTGTCCGCGTATAATGATACATAAGTTTGCATATGAAATTTGAGATATTGCACGATAATTTTTTATTTGATTGATTTTGTACACTTTTTATCATTGCAAAGCCTATAATAAATGAAAGTATCTCATGGAATTTTCTATTAATTAATTATTATTAATTAATGCAGATTCTGAGAGTAATTCGTGTTTCAGCTGATTGTGAACAAAAATGTAAAATTTTCGAAATAGTGCAAAGAAAAGACGAAAAGAAAGAGTCGAAATGATTATAGGATAATTCTAATTAAAACGAAATTCATTCCTCAGCTTCGATCAAAAGAAATATATTGTTCTCCTGCAATTTTACTGAAAAGTAAAGCGTATGTAACTGCGAACAGTAAAAAGGCATTTACACCGAGTAAAATCTGCGTAGAATTCTGCGATTTTCACTAGGGAAAATCTTTTTTACGTGCTTTTTTACAGCTGTACACTACTTTTTTTAGACCTTCTACAATCTCCACTATTTTGTATTCCTTCAGTGGTTTTTGAGAATTGAATAAGTCGATATACTGGTTGTTAACTAAATAGAACAAGAAGCAGATGGAGAATCAAGAAGAATTAACCGTTGAATGAGAAAGAAAGGAAGTGAAAAAGAAGGGAACAAATAATTGCCACATAGCTTCATTTTTATATTTTTTATTTATTTGAGCTTTAAAGACTTTCTCTCTCTCTTCTTCTATAACTAAACTATCTCTTGTTCTATTTATACTGGTCTAAGTACTTTCTAAAAATAAGCAAGTAGTGCAAAGCTACATTTCAGGAGCTATACTCTAAGTACTCGATGAGTGCTACGAAATTGTTAAATCCTTTCAAGAGGTTAATAGGCTAATATTTCATCTTTAGCTTTATTTTATTTTTTATATTAAAATTAAAAGCATTACTATATGGTAAACTAAGCACAAAATTGCAGATAAGAGTAGAGTACTGATGTTTTGTTAAGAACTATATTATATCCTTGGTGCAGCTTGACATGACGGAGCTTACCAAATAATGACATTTACTACAAGGTGATTAAATTTTCCTTCAGAAATCTTTTGGAGTTACATTCATTAGCTCATTCTTTGAAATTATAAATACAATTGGGTCGCATCTGGTACTTTTTTCCCAAGTGCAAAAGTTAGTGCTTATGGCCTAAAGAGTATACCTTTGCCATCTGTTCTTGCTAAAAAATTAAATAACGACGACAAAGAGAAAAACGTTTTTATTTCTTATTGAAGTAAATACATGAGGCTTATAATTTGAAATGTTTAAGAACACGAAAGACAAACAATTATGAAAGGTAGAAAGCCGAGAAACTGGGAAGTATCGAGAAGACCTCGATCTTCCCCGTTTAATTCGAGGAAACATCACGGATTTATCAAGAGAAAAGACTCGTTTTCAAGTCGCGCGAACAAGATAAACTGCAGTGGGGTAAAGAGCAAAGATGAATGGAGTTACAGCTCTAGGTCCTGCGACCAAGGAAGGACGGCGGAACGGAAGAACAGAATGGGAGAGGTGTGGGTATCTACACTTTGCAGGCGACTGCGATCAATTTTAAAGTCCATCTCGTCAAACAAAGATTTGGCGGTTTCTCCAATGGGATAACGATGCTATAAGACTGCTTCCCCCTGTAACTAATGACATACTTACAGGTTCATATTGACACAGTAAACCTGAATCGATTATCAGTCATCTCAAATGGTACCTTGCAATGTTAATTATTGCGAATATTATAAGAGTTGCTTCTTTTATCCCTCCTTTGTTTCGTTAGTTAAGCAAAACTTTAACTCGAGCTTTTTTTCTCTATGCGATAAAAACATTCCAGGATAATTACCAATTCATAAGAATATTAAAGGAATAAATAATAAAATTATCAATAATTGAAATATTTTTAATTTGAATACCATAAATTCAAGTTACGAAAGAAAGATGAGACAAGAAAAAAAAGGAGGAAAGCTTGATGATAGATAAGGAGAAAAAAAAACAACTAATAATTTCTTGGGAGAAAAAACGGAAATTAAGGAATGATAAGTTTTTATATATATTATATAATGAGCTCAAATTTTGTGAGTATATACATTTTATATTAACTTTATTTATAACTGTATATTTATAGAAAATTTTGAGATACTATGAACGAATGGAAGAAAAACCTACTTATATAAATAAAGCAAAATAAAACTATTTGGACAAGAAATGGGATTAACTTCAATTATTGGTTTTTTAATGACGAATAAATTTATCATATTTATTTCTGCTCCACGTAATATAAATAATAAGTTCTCAATAAATAATTAACTTTGTATTTATATTATTATTAATTTGATTCTGATTTTCATTAAATCTATATTAACTTATATTTAATTCATTCATTAATGATTACATTAAAAATATAAAAGCTAAATATTTGGGTGAACATAAATTATGTAAAGATTTTATTAATTAAACTGTTTATTTGTGTTAATTGTTGTTTGTAATTTTTGTACTTATAAAATTACATGTATGCATGGTAATAGAAATTTTAAGAAGAAATTTTTAACCGGTTTGAATAAATAACTAACTGATTGAAAATTTTATATTATAATCATGTTGATTAGTTACGGTTTATTTTAAATGCTATTTTTTCAATTAAAGAATTTTCAAATATAAATTAATTTTTATTAATATAAGTACAAAAACCAATTTTAAATTGAAAATATTTATGGAGTATTTTCAGTTTTAATTATTATTTCGCAAAAAATTCGACATTTTTAAATATACCATGAAGATTAAAATTTTATTATTTTAAATAAAAATTCTTTTTATTTTATTATCAAATATGTTAACAACAAAATTAACAACAAAATTTGTATACGTTTAAAAAAAAAAATTTATCACTTCTAATGTCTTGTATCAAATTTTATAATTATTATGTAAAAAATGTTTACAATCTGAAATTTTATATAAAATAAATTAAATTATGAATAATTGTTCTATGAGTATTTAAATGAAACAAGAATTTTAAATATATTTTCCTCGAAATTATTTTTTTAAAAAATATCAAAGACCTAGAAAACAAGTTGTATAAAATTTACAGATACAGAACTAGGTAATGAAAAAAAGAATTTAAATTTGATTGAAAATTTTTTTTATCATAGGAAATATGCAATGAAAAAATAATTTTTATCCTAAATATAATTTTTCTCAAATTCTTTAGTTCAACAATCAGATAATTCTTTACAAATTTAAATATTTTTATTTTTTTTTATTATCGTTTTATTTCAAAATTGTTGTGTTATAAGATGTTAAAAAAAATATTTTGGAATTCCGAAAAAGTAATACTTATTGGTAAAAGTTTATTGGTCTTGAGTATTACTGTATTAAGTAAGTTAAATTATAACAAATAACTACAAATTTAGAAATTAATAAAATAACATTTGTAACATATATTTGTAATATATGAATGTATACTTTTTAATTTTTTTATAAATATATTAAATAATAGTACAATATTTTTTTTTACTAAAAATGTTATTATATAAAATATCTCTGATATAAATATTGAAATATAATATTTTATGTGAGTGAAAAATAAAAGATACAATCATACTTCAAATAACATTCTGCAGATTTCTTAGATGACTTGCATATCTTAAGCAATAAAAGAAATTAAATAAGTACTACAGTAGTATCTATTAATAAATTAATAATTTTTTTAATAATTATGAAGAATCATGTAAAAGAAAAATATATATGTAAAAATATTCTAAGTATTTATAGTTATATGGTGATAAAAAAAATATAACAGTATTTTGAATTAATCAATTGTAATTTCAAAATGAACTCATGGAAGAGTGAAGTTTATTTGATACAACAAAATGAATAAAATTTAGTGAATAGTATGATAAGACTAAAAAAGTTTTTTGACCGAAGCAGTTGAGAAATTATCATAATTAATTATCTAGAAATCTAATTAAGTAAAAATTTATTTTAGTTTTCTATTTAATAAAAAGAAAAGAATGAATATTGATTCGATGAAAAAAAAACAAGTATTTTAAAATATAATATCTATAATATATAACTAAAATTTATATTTTTAAATAATTGGTACTGTTATCTTATAATTATTACAACTTTCACTTATTTGATTCATTTTTTTATTACCAAATAGAATAAATGTAAAATTTTTATCATTTTGTAACGGGTTAATTCCCCACGCTTTATAAATTTATTAAGTTCATTTGATGTTAAAAAAAAAAAATTTTAAATGATTTAATTAATAAATTGCACGGATATGCATACAGTCAGGGAAGCCAGGATTGGGAAGCGGAACACAATAGCAGGTTATATTAAAAAAATAAGCAAGATTTAAAAAAAAGAAAACTCCTGGTTTATAGCGTCTTTTGTTCTGTAACAGATCTTATACAAATACCGACTTTCGTGGAAAATAAAATAAACGAATTATCGTGTGAAATTTTGTTGGCGAACGGTGAAATTAAATTCATATTTAAAGAATTTAACGGATGTTTAATACTTACGTGAAACGGTAGTGAATTTAAATTTACATCTATAAATCGATACAATTTTATCGGTATAACAGTATCGGTTTTTATCGATCGGTTGGGAATACTAGCGTGCGATCAGTTATCGGTAAATCGGGTGCTAGTATGCGGGGAAAATAAAGCGGGGTTCATTCATCTATTCTCGTCCCGTTATTTCATTTGGGTTAAGGGAAACCCTGGCTGTCCGTCCAATACATTGGCCTCTTAAGAGGTGAGAGGTGTTATCGGCTTGGCTTTTCGTGCAATGCGTGAGCCTTGCCGAGGTAGGGATGAACGGGATGCTTTAGGTTTTCCGTGCAATACGTAGGCCTTGGAAGGGAGGAGAGGAGAAATTTCGGCTTGACTTTCCATACAATACGTGGACCTTGCCGAGGGAGAGGTGAACGAGATGGTTTAGGTTCTCTATGCAATATATTGGCCTTGGAAGGAAGGTAAGGGGAAATTTCGGCTTGGCGCTCCGCACAATACGTGGACCTTGCCGAGGAAGGGGTGAGTGAGGTATTAGGCTTTCCGTACAATACGTAGGCCATGGTTTTTCGCTAGGCTCGTAGGAGATCGTTCGACCTCTGTATTTCCTCGAGAATAACGTTTTTTCATTATAAATACGACAACAAAGAAGTTTGAGGTATATCAAAGATGGAGAAAAATATAGTACGAAGTAAGTCGATCCGGGTCGGTCTCGTCGGTCAACAAAACTACACTCATACGATCAGAAAACATCTCGATACAAGTAACAATAATTGTAATTTACAGACACACGTAGGAATTATTTAATATCATGAGCCACACTAATACACTGAAATATCCCGTTTTCGACTTATTTTCAATAAATCAGTATTTAACACGAATTCATCAATTGTTTATTTTATTTAAATCTAAAACCTCACGAAGACTGAAGTGTTGGGATCGATTCAGTCAAAGCAGATGAAAAGAACCGGGTAACGCCTAATCAAATAATAATTAACGAATAATATAATAATTAAATGAGTAATAAATAAATAAGCGAATAAAGATGCGAATAAACGATAAATAAATAAATAAATATAAAGTTATGCAAATAATAAAGATCGTAACATTATTATAAATATATAATTAATAGTTATGCGAAAAATAGAGGACGTAACAATCTAAATCGGTTAACTTTTATATAATATGTAGTATCTAATATAATACTTGAAATGCAGTACTATTATGAAATGTAAATCATAGATAAGTAAATAATAATTAGCATATTCAGTAAACTTATAAATTATTTACACATTATAGAAGTGAGCAAATATGAAAGTAATTTATAATGAAATAAATTTTATTTATATAATAGATGTATCATTATGAATAATTTCAGTAATGTTCAATTTCAGGATATCAATAAAATTTTTAAGTGGAGACTTTGTAGTCAATTCAATGAATATTATGTCCATAAATATAAATGAAATATCCAGAAGAGAATTCTGTAGTAACTTTATAACAAAACAAATATATTATTAAAACTTTTAACAATTCGAGAACATTATATTTTCTTTCACAAAATGGTAGATAAAGACGTGTTTGATTTTATCAAATTTGATGGAAAAAACTACGATTTGTGAAAATTTAGCGTTCAAATTTTAATAGACTCAAAAGGACTTAGTGGACATATGGACGGCACGGTGTTCGAACCCAATAAGCTTGAAAAGCTAAATGATTGAGCAAAATGGAAAATTGCATCATCGCAAACGAAGGTATTGTTACTTTCTTCTGTTGAAAAGTTTGTGCATCGAAATTTAGTAAATTGTAAAACACCACAAGCAATGTGAGAGAAATTAAAGGACTTATACGGCATATCTAGTTTAGATATGAAAGATAATTTATTGCAACAATTTTTCGATTTTCGCTTGAAAAATGGTCAAGAGGTCACGTTACAAATCAAAAAATTTGAGAGCATCTGCAGTAAATTAGCTGATGCAGGTGAACCTCAATCCGATGTAGTAATAGTGTCAAGATTGTTAAATAGTTTGACACTGAAGTTTTCTGCATTTCGGATGGCATGGGAGTGTACATCGAAGGAAGAAAGGAAGAAAAAAACCTAATAGCGAGACTAATTCGTGAAGACAAGCGTCTCTGTGAAACTGATGAAAGCAGAGAATTGGCACTTCGAACTAAAGCTATGGTTTTAAATAATAGAAATCATGAAAATACGACGGAAAAACCTAAAGCAACAAAGATAAAAAATAAGAAAAGTATTGAAGATTTGAAGAAAAAAACAAAGTGTGCGATTTGTAAGGAAAAAGGCCACTGGGAGGATGAATGCCCTAATAAAAACAATCGTACCAAACGTGTGAATTCATATATTGTCGATGTAAATGAATTTTATTCAATTACAAGTGATTGTGACGAAAATGTATGGCTAGCCGACTCAGGTGCAAGCATGCATATGACATCGAACATGGAATATTTTTCAAAGCTAGAACCTTCAAATAATATAAAGTTTGTGCGAATAGCTGATGACAAGACGTTAATCATAGATGGTCAAGGAACAATTTCAATTAGTGAAATTATAAGTGGTGAATTGGTGAAGCGTGAAATCAATAATGTATTATTAGTACCTCAGCTAAAGCGAAATTTGTTTTCCTTAACTACAATAAACGATAAAAATTATTCAGTGCATCTATTTGCAAAGCATTGCGAAATACGTGATAGCACTGGCATGATATGTGTGGGTTAGGCAAACAAGTGCGTAAACCACACAAATCTATTAAAATAAAAAATTGTTATGATCGTGATGAGAGGATTCATACAGATGTTTGTGGTCCAATAAATATTGAATCACCAAGAGGAACAAGATATCTTTTAATCTTCAAAGATGAATTCTCAAGTTACAGGAAAGTATATTTTCTAAGAAATAAAACAGAAGTGCTGGAAAAATTTGTTGTATTTGAGAGCTCAGTTCAAAATTAAACAGGCAACAAAATTAAAGTTTTGCGATCTGATAATGAACGTGAATACATTTCCAATGATTTTGGCAAGTTTTTAAAACAGAAAGGAATTAAACTTGAATTTTCTTTACCTTATATCCATCAACAAAATGGACGAGTAGAGCGGGAAATTCGGACCATCGTCGAGAGCGCCAGAATGATGCTCATAGCCAGCGGTGTTCCTGAAGCTTTGGTCTGAAGCAATTAATACAGCGTGTTATTTGCTAAACAGGATTATACGGAAAAATCAATCGAAGTCCTCTTTCGACTTTTGGTTTAATCGAAAACCGACGGTAAACCACTGATGCGTATTTGAATCAGCCAAAAGAAAAACGAAAGAAATTTGACCCGAAGAGCAAAAAAATGATTATTGTCGGTTATGATAATGAATCTACTAACTATAGATTATGGGATGCTGTAACTAAAAAATTTTATAAAAGCTCAGATGTAACTTTTAATGAAAATTTCTGCAGAGAAAAGGAGGTAAAGGAAGTTACGTTTCGAACTGCACTCGACTTTTGACTACTCGAAAAATTAGATATCAATAATGAAGAGGAACAGGCAATAATTTATTACTTACCGAAAATGATGATCAACAAGATAACTATGAAAATGTGCAAGAAGAAAACCAAACTGAACCTGTAAGCAGGCGTTTACGCGATAGAGTGCAACTAAACTCTATTGAACGCTATGGAGTTCCGTTTGCCTATATCGGAAATACAGTGCCGATTTCATATAATGAAGCTTTTTAAAATGAGGATTCTTCAAAATGGAAGAAAGCCATTCAAGAAGAATTGGCTGTAGTTTCTGACAATGAAACGTGGGATCTTGTTTCATTATCAAAAGTTAAAAGAGCGATTGGTAATATGTGGATTTTTTCTATAAAGAAGAATGCATCTGAAAAACCAAGCTATAAAGCGCGACTAGTGGCAAAAGAATTTTCTCAAAGAGAAGGAATCGATTATTTCCATTCGCACCTGTAGTCAGGTATGAATCAATTTTCATATTACTCTCATTAGCAACAAAAGAAAACTTATAAATCGCAAAATTTGATGTGAAAACAGCGTTCCTTTATGGTGAACTTAAAGAAGAAATATATCTACAACTTCCAGAAGGATGTAAGAAAGAAGAAAAGAAGGTCTGTAGATAAAAGTGCAGTCTATATGGACTGAAACAGTTGCCGCGACACTGGAACTCTAAATTTTTCAGTTTTCTCAAAAATTATAATTTTAAATATTTTAAGCGATAAATGTGTGTTTGTTGGAAATGTTAATGAGTGTAAAGTTTATTTAATGCTATATGTTGATGACGGATTGCTGATCTCAAAAAGTAAAGACGCGATCGAAAAAGTTATAAATTACCTTAAAAGTGTGTTTAATGTAACAGTAGATACTGGAAATGAATTTATAGGAATGCAAATAGAACGTGATCGTGTAAAGCGAACTCTTAAAATCCATCAAAAATTGTACATTGATAAAATTATTTAAAAATTCGGATTAAAAGATGCAAATTCAGTCTCTACACCTACAGAACCGGTCGTGTCTCTATGTAAATATGATTTAAAAACAGTGTGCAAAGAAAATCAAGATCGCATGCCGTATCGAGAAGCTGTAGGCTCGCTTTTGTTTACTGCAAGAGTGTGTCGCTTGCATATAGAATACACTGTGAATCACGCGAGTCAATTTTTAGATTCCTTCAGCCAGGAGCATTGGCAAGCTGTTAAAAGAATCTTGGGTTATTTAAAAGGTACGAGTGATTATGGTATCATTTACGGTGATAGTGGGAGTTTATACAATAATATTACTGGTTCAGTTAATATTAATATTCACTGACGCGGATTATGCGGGATGCTTAGAAACGCGAAGGTCAAGAAGTGAGTATGTATTCTTATTAAATGGTGGTCCTGTATGCTAGTCGAGTCAAAGACAATCAATTGTATCGTTATCAACCGCCGAGTATATAGCCTTAACTCACGGTACAAAGGAAGCGATATGGTTGCTACAAATGGTAAATGAATTAAAAATTGAATGCGAAAAAATTCCGATTTTTGTCGACAATCAGTCGGCAATAAAAGTAGCTTCAAATTCGGAATTTCAGAAAAGATCAAAGCACATTGATGTTAGATATCATTTTGTTCGTGAACTAATTAATCAAAATGAAATCGAAATTAAATATATTCAATCGAAAGATCAGTTAACAGACATATTAACGAAGCCGTTAGCACAGCAGCAGTTTTGTCGTATACGTCATTCTCTGAATGTGAGAAAAATTTCAAATTAAATGGGAGTGTTGAATTTACATATAAATATTAATTTATATTTAATGATTCGTAGAAAGTAACCCATTAACTTCTATATAACAGAAATGAGTATATTGTTGTAATTACTTCTAAGGGCGGAGCAGGCAGAAGAAATTATATTTCGAAACGGTCAGGTATCTGCTTGAATTTATTTTTTCTGTATATACCTGAAACTGCAGGGGTGACAGGAGGGGAAGATATCAATTGTAAAATTGTTATATGTTAAGCGTAAGTTGGTTTTTGACACTGTCCTTGCAAAATTACAAGTTTACAATTATTTTTACCTAATATTTTGATTTAAAATAAAACGTCTAATTAAGCAAAATTCTGTGATATTTTTAATTATCAACAAACTTATTTATCGATTTGAATGATTTTTTTTAATTCAATGTAAAAGAAATTCAGGAAACTCATCTGACACATCTTTTTTTTTTTCACATTTTTTTCACACAATTTTTTTTTCATTTAAAAGAGAATAAAAATATTTTTCTAATGCTTTCTTTAAAATGTAAATATGTTAATAATTTTTTTTGTTATTAATAAAATCAGTTTGTCTAGATTAATAAGAAAACTAATACACTTAGATAAATTATATGAAACTAAATCGGAAGCTGAATAAATTTATTCTTTAAAAATATATACATCTACATACATATTAATTATTAAGTAGTCGTTTCCACCAATTAAATAGAAAAATTTTTATTATTTTTTAATTCCCCCCTCCCCACTACGTGGAAAATATGGTGGAAGTACCGAGTAGGCAAATTTCCCAAAATGTTTTCAGGCACTTAATATTCATAACTTATCATCTAATCAAGGGATTTTCGTCATTTTTTTGGTATAGTATAAATAAACAGACTGCATCAACCTGCAGAACTAAATTTTATAAAATTTTATATATTTTTATCAAAAATGAATATTTATATAATTTACAATTTATAAAATAATAATTAATATTGTATAAATATTGAACATTTAGAAAAATATAATTTTATAGAAAAAATTTACTTAAATTTAAAAACTTATAAACAATTTTTGGTATAAAATTTTATTTTATTATTTCATTGAAAGGAACGTTATAAAATTATATAATATTATAATATTGTTGTTATTGAAACTGTTGGTATTATATATTATTATGAATATTTGTCATTAGTAATATATGGTGATGGATTTATCATTGATAACATATTGTATATTAAGGAAACTTAGTGCATTATTAGAATGTACATCCTTTGAAATCTTAATGTAAATGGTTATGTGTGTAATCATTAGTCTTTATCTAAAGTTTCAATGTTTAATTGAAAATTAGATAGATAGATAAATAATTATTTGGAAAGGACATTTATTACCACGTGTGCTCGGACAGGAACCATTGTGCTACTATCTTCTAAAATTGTTCCCTAATTGTAGTCCTCCCTGCAATTGTGCTCCCTTAAACAGCGAATAGCCGCCGATAGGGGCCAAAGTGAGTACAGAACGGGCTCTGTGCTATCATACGTTGAACCATGCCGTGGTTCCCATATAAGAGTACAGCCACAACGAGGAAGATTGGTACATGTTAAGCTGTATTTTTACTAGTTCCTGTTATCCTATTTTATTACTACATTTTTCTTGAAGTGACCACGGTTCAGATTTTTCCCTTCACAGTTTATTCGTGTCATGTTAGCAAGGCGCAACTGAGCTGCATAAATCAATGTGAAGCTCTTGACCACACTCCGTTGGCTCGGCTCCGCATGCCTTCGGCATATTTTGATATAACCAATCCCACAGTTCCGCTTTGATTGTCTCCTACACATCCCTACATTGTCTCATTGTCCATAGTCTATCTATTTGCATAGTTGCATCTTATTTTTATGAAGCCTGGACTATGGCATACAAGGTGTGCTGTTGTCTTTTGTCTGTACCCACAATTACAAGTACTATCTATTTAAGTATTATTTATGAAGTGTAAGTGAGATCGAATGTGGCCCGCGAACCATCTTTCCACCCTGGTATCTGCCTTATACTAAGCACATTCCAGAGCCAATTTGTATAGTGCCCAGCAGTTCCTTCATCGTTACAGTCTAACCTATTATTTCTTTGGTTATACAGTTAAAGGCTCCCTCAATGTCCAGTATTTCTGCAAACACTAGAATTTTATTTTTAATTCTTGTCTATTAAAATCCTACTGCTTCTGAGAGAGTAGTATCCACGGATTTCCATTTAAGATAGGCACATTGTCTCCTATGCAGGGGTCATTTTTTTCGTATTCGTATTCGTAATTTATATATATCATACCTAATATACGTATATATTAGTCTCTCCATCGTTCTAAGAGTGAATGATGTAAGGGAAATAGGTATATAATCTTTTGAATAGTTTTGTTGTAATCTGCCTACCTTTAAAAGGATCATCATCTTGACCAATCTCCATAACTGTGTATGTAGCCAGTTTCTAGATTATCCCTAAAAATTCCAGATACTGCATATAAGTTCACCTCTCCTTTGCCAAAGTACCGGGAACATCCCGTCTGGCCCTACTGCTTTGAATAGTTTAAAGCTGTTTAGGACCGATTTTGTATTTATAATATCTATTATTTCCTTCGAGTTTCCAGTCTGACCTTTTGGTCATAGTCTGTTAGCTGTCGATATCCATTTCAGTGCTGAGGTCTGGGAAGTCGATATAAATAAGCTCACTGAGCGCCTCAGAAGATCTTTCAATCTACATTCCGTCCTCCGTTCTGACTTGTCTCATACTATTTATTGGAGTGCTTTATAGAATTCTGTAGAGCTTAAAAGTGTCTGAGGTTCATCAAATGTTCTTGCAATAAGTCCTCTAGTCTATTTTTTTGGTCTATTTTATGGCCACCTTGTATTCATTTCTAACATTGTTGTACTTGTTCTGGTCAAATATATCTTTAGTTCTACTTAAGAGGTTAAACAGCTTGCTTGCTTTTTTGCATAGTAAATCAAGTACAGGGTTCCACAAAGGGCCACCTTTTCTTCTATTGAGAGGAGCTATTGTGTTCCAAACAGTAACAGTAACTCATACATCTGCTTTATGAGAGAGGTAAGAGTACCATCATGGTTACATCGCTGTACGATGAGATGAAATTCTTTAGTTTTCCGTTAAACTTGTAACGAAGCAACCCCCTCAGTGGGGTTGCACTCGGGCTCCTGTCCGGAGGTGGCTCGCCGGAGCCAGGGTTTGGATTCCCTCCACCTGCGAAGAAGCAAAATGGGGGAAAGGAGCCTTCCAAAAAATGCAGGTTTTCTACATTGACACCTCTTTATTCCAATATATTTATACAAAAAATATGTATGGTGAGGAGGGGGTCTTCGGGGCCGGAGGTGGTCACGGCTTCTCCCTGAAAAAGGAAGAAGAGGTGATTTTTTAGATAAGTTTCACTTCTAAAAAAGAGGTGAAACTATCATTAGTTTTCTGCTGCTTTACTAGGTCTGGTCCGTCAGACGGGCTGCCGTTCAAGTCTTTTCTAGCTCGCGCTGCGACCCCTTTTTATATGCTTCCCGCGAGTCGGCGGCAACTCCCGTTTAATTAGAACGGGAGCGCCTGATCGGGCAGCGTACAGGAGTGACGGAGCAGCGGCTATCCTCCGTCCTCGCCCGTGCGAGTGACGGGACGCACTAGCGCGCTGCTGCGCGCCCGAGAGAGAACGAAGTCCCCACTCGGGCGAATTCGACTCTGCGCGGACTCGGGCCCGCCGCAGCTCCGCTTGGTGGCGGCTACGGGCGCGCGGTGCGGACGGGCCTAGTCTCCGCTTGTAAGCGGCTGCGGGCGCGCGGTGCGGACGAGCCTACTCGCCGCGGAGAGAGGGCAAAGTTTCTTGTCTCTCTCTCTCACGGTGCGCGTGCTTAGTTCCAGGAACTAACCGCGTAGTGAGGCTTTTGCCTCACAAACTCTTCCTGAAATTTACACTAGTTATTACTTTACGAATTTCTGGTGTATTCTAGTTATTCTTATTTACCACGTATGGTAAAGTTGATGTAATTATGGTCGGACATGGATGCCTTGTTAAAGACTTTCTAGTCCAGACTCCTTTCACTGATTGCAGTTGATGTCAGAATTAGGTCAATAACCTCTTCTCTTATATACTCTTGGAAGGTTGGTTTGCTACCCTCATTCAGTATCTGTAAATTTGTTGTTAGAAGATATTTGATTGGTCTATTACTTCTTAAGTTGGTATTTGAGCTGCTTCGGATCTCATTATGAGACTTGGCATTACATTCCTGCACTAGCTCCACTTTTTTACATTCACAGTATGCTATTAGTGCTATTACTTCCTTTGGAGGGCAGTTCTCGTTGTCGTACGGGTAATACGCTCAAGCAATCATCAATGTTCTCTTTCTCTCGCGCTAATCCAGGTTGTAGACGAGTGCATTTTCCTTGCGATAGTACTACCTGAGAAATACTCGGGGACTTTCGGCGGCTTTTGAAGCTATTTTGGAGCTTGGAAATTCGAATTTAAAAGCGCTTTGGTCTTTAGTTTTTTTATGAACTTATCCATATTTTTTATGAAAAGAGATTGACTAGATTTAAGTGATTTGGGTTCTCAAGTACCCGGAATGGACAAGAGCAGAAAATGAAGAATACGGGATCCGCCCGACTCCTATGGCTTCAGAGGAGCCTGTCCAGTCAACTTCTATGACCCAATCCTATAATTAACTGAAAGTGCTAGTTGATGAGGATTATACACCATCTAATGAGATAACCAAGGCTGGATGTTTGGTCCACCCCGGATCTCCCTACTATCTCCAGCCTGAGTGTACTACGATTAGTTTTTCAACTATAGCCTATGGAGTCCTGCAGTGGGTCTACTCTCTCATCTCACCTCGACCGGGATGTACACACCTGAAAACTCTGTTGCTATGCATATAAGCTCGTGTGTATGTATGTGAAGATGTATAGTCTATCCTGTACGAATTTGCCAATGGAAAGTTAATCAAAAAAGGTCGAGAACGCACAATGTGATGAGAAGTAGAGGAGACGAATAATTGAGGAGTTAGTTAACGCGGATTTTACTTCAATTACTATATATTACAATTTTTCAATTCTTATTCTCCCCACTTTACGTGTGCTCTGCCATTTTTTATCATCTTTATCCTCATATTTTATGCAATACGAAATATTTAAACGAAATCTAAGGATTTATTGTATAGCAATTATATTTTTTAAAACTGTTGAAAAAACTAAAATCGTCAGGTGAATTGAACTGGAAAAAACTACGTAAATTTTGGTGTAATTTAATTAACACTAGTATTACTAAAAAACTAATTATCCGATCAAAATTAAAATATTGAACAAATAAAATGCACATTAATCACATTAACTTTCAAAAACTAGTATTCTAAATATTAAAAAATAAAAAAGTTACAAATTTTTTAATTAATTTAAAATTTTTCCGATTTTGAAAAATTTCTCAGCTTCTTATTTTCCCATTGGTTTATGGAATAATGAATTTTATTCATAATTTTATTAACTAAAAATCACTCGTTGATACTATAGTGTTATAATTAAGAATTTTCATTTTATAAAAAAAAAAAAGTAAAAAAAAAATGTATTTTTTTCTTAAAACTGTTAATAAAAGAAACCCCTGAATATCACAATAAGCATTTTAGAATATAAGAATCTCCTGATTTTTTTGTATAATTTTGATATACATCACTAGCTGATTTTTTTTTTATAATTTTGATATGCATCACTAGCTGATTTTTTTACACGACCTAAAAATTGCTTGATTAATAGAAACAATAAAATTTAACAATAAATTTCTATGAAAAAAAATAAAATAGTTAGATATTGTTATTAACAAACATGTATCCATAACTATATATGTTTATGTTATATAATTATCGACTTATTGAATATAATAAAAATTTTTTTACAATTATTCCTTAAAGAAATACATGATTCAATTCTACATTAATTTGTGAAAAAATGATTATATACATCAACTATTTTATGTCGGAACAACTTTGTTATTAACAAATTAAGTCTCCAGATACATATTAGAATGCCATAAAAACATCGGTTTTTCTAAAATAACAAAAATCATTTGACAATCTTCTTTTAATGCTTGCAGATTTGATTTCTGCATTGAATGACAAAGAAGATACCTATACATAAGCATAGCTGATTTTTTTATAGAAATTTTTTTTTGTGTATTTTATTATCTATAGTATAATTTAATTCATAATAATTTTTATTTTTTATGATTTTATTACTTTATAATTTTTTTTGTTGAAATTTCACACCCTGTTAGAGGTAATTTATAAGTGTAAAATCGGGTTCAATGAAATTATTTGATCATTTTATGAATGAATGTTGTACATTATACTATTTTAGTCAAAAATTTTTTTTTTTTATAAAGTTCAATTTTTTATGATACTGACAACGTTATAAATTTCTGATTCATATAAATAAATTCATAAATTTCATTCATCAACAGATACTTTCTTTGGAAATTTCTACTGTAATAATTCACTATTTTTTAAAACGATGTATTAGTATATTATTGTTAGATTTTTGATTATTTAAAAAATAAATGTTTAGACAAAATGATAAGAAAAAAAATCAAAGTTCAATCTTGAGAATATATAGGTAATAAGTTTGCATTTGTGTTAGCTGCAATACACAATCATTGAGATTTTTCAAAATTATCCATGTAATAAGTTTACTCGAACAAGTTATATTATTCGTTATTTAAATGTAAGTCACGAATATATCCATCAATTTTTCGTGGATCTGGGGGAAGTTAGAGATGACGTATTTATTCTATTGGGATGCGTAGCTTACGTATGTCATAGACGATGACATGCAAGTGTAACGTCCTCGGGAACGTGAACAGAAACGTCTTTCTTAATTTGACAGTGTGGAAGGAATGATGCATTGGCCCAAAAGCTATGGAGGCTGCGGAAACTGGAAACAGATGCAAAGCACGTACGTAACGAAAATGTCGGCTCTGGCTCTGAATCTAGTGATAGGGGGAGCGAAGGTCATACTAATACCAGACAGAGTATGCAATGGATTTTTCATTTGAAACTCTCCGCGACACGGAAAAGACGAATCCAAAGGCCTGGAACGATAAATTCGCCTAAAAATTCTCCTCATTATTACACCATAACCTTTTTATTTTTAATTATCTCCCTTTCCGCTGTTTGTATTCATGGTGATTTTTCAAACCATTATCAAGGCTCAGCACACTTCGATATTTTTAATACACTTTTTAATATAGTTATCCTCTATAGGAGGCAATACAACTTTTATTCACTGGAGAGTCATTATCTTGTGCATATACAAATATTGTACAAAAATTTAATATCTTGATTCCTCTGGAGAATTATACGAAGAGTAATGTAATTTTAGAGGATTCAGTAGGTATTTATACAACACATGTTGGCAGTTTTGTTTTATTAAAAAGTTAATCTTCCTATAGAGTATACAATTAATAACTATGTTACGTTTATTACTAACTTTATCAAGAGCTTTTGGTATGTCGAGGATAAAAAAGAAAACAGGTTTAGAAAATGGCAAAACTTGTACATCAATATTCATTTGTAATTTTTATTTGAAATAGTATGTTACACTATTCAATAAACATTATTAATAATTGGAGCAATTTATTATGATAAAATTAAATGTATTACTTCAAATTATTTATTACTGTACACTAAATTTTCTGAATGTTTAATTTTATTAATAATTGCAATATTGCCAAAATGAACTATAATCTAATGTATACCATTTGGAGAAACTAAATACATTGTAGTTTAGTCGATATCATAAATATTGTTTGCTTTCACCAATTCAAATATAAATTATAATTTATAAAAATGAATATATATTTATAGTAATTAACATAACTTATGTTGTATGGTTGTAAATCAATTATCACTGAATTTTAATAATAAAACCAACACAAATATTTATCTACATCAGATACATTTCTGCTTACTTGATATTTAAATTCATAAGTGGCATACAGTGTTGTAAGAGTTATATAGATAAAATATGAAAAATATTTTTTCTTGCAGTTTTAATCAGTATCGAATAATCCAGTGACGTGGTGGATTTGTTTTTACAATAATTGCATGACATTCTTATGCTGTAATACGGAAATCTCTTTCAATTGAAAAATTCACGCATTTCAGTTCTAGAATCACACATATTACCTTTCTTTTCCCTTCACTCACTCGCTGAAAATTCGCACACAGAAAAGCGGATTTATGATGGAGCTCATATTTCATTCTTGCAAAAATGCTGCAAAAAATAATAAAATATTGCAGAAATGACGGGATGTCGCTTCTTCTTCCATAAAATCTCCAACTTCTTTTCCTCTATTTCTCTCTTCTAATAGCGATTGAACCGATATAGCCCTGAATAAGTACTTTTAATTTTATCCGTTTTTCTTTAATCAGAAAAACTGTATATATTCATGTGCAAAGGAACGAAAATAAACTGAATCTTTTTTTTATCCTTGTCCTTTAATATAAATAAATTTTTCGCTAAATAAAAAAATTTTCCTTTAGTTTAGACATTCTATAGTTATTTTAATTAATTATACACAATTTTGCGTATTGTTCTCTTTATAAAATTACTATGTACTGTTGCTATTTTTTGAAGCCTCATATATAGATTTCCGAAAATTTTTGGAAATCCTGTTTTCTAAAAACATTAGTTACGGTCAGGAGTATCAGTGACATGTAAATGGCGAAATATAATTTACAGAAACAAATTAAGACTAGGATTTTACTTAAATCTACTTTCTCTGGATTGGATAAAACAAGAGAGATTACTGTTTTAATTAAAAAAAATCCAAGAGCTCTGTTCCTTAAAATTGTATCTGTTGCATGTAATTGAATCCTTCTTCCAGAAAGAATAATTAAATCTCAATTAATTTGAATTTTGAAATTTTAATAAACATACTGTAGCTTTCGTTTTACTGCATAAATACTTAGCTACCAAAACTTAATGATTCGCTACATCGTTAATATAAAGTATGAAGATGTGTGTGTTCGAATGTATTATACAACATTATATTGCAATAATTATTTATGATTTATTGTTTTATAATGATAAATGTAATGTGTAATGATACAATGAGAAATCTGCGATTTATCTTTTCGATTCCCCCAAAACTTATATCTCAATATTAATAGCTCGAAAATTATAAGTATTTCAATTCTGCTTTATTACAGACGTAAATAAGTTCAGAAGATAAAAACAATGAGAGCAACAATTCCACATTCACTGGGATGTTAACAGGATGGATGATAAATGGCCAGGGAGGAAGGAATTGATCCGAAATGAGGTACCGATCGATGACGAGGGCTGCCGTCTAATGATTGTTAACATGCCAGCCCTCGCCCCTTTCACTCGTCGCTTTCTTCAAATAATTCTGATTGTTTTCCTATTGTTCACGCCACCCCCTCTACATGGCTTCAATCTAGGTAAGCTCCACGATTACAATTTATACAATAACACCTTTATAGCCCAGCATTAAATACAACAATTAACTTCTAGAAGCAACGTTTTAATCGGTACGAGCAAGCCCTTCTTGATGCTAAGTTGTTAGTTTTTCCACAAGAATTTGGAAAAAAATATATAAAAATTGTGTCTTTTAGAGAAAAAACCCAACAATTTTATAGTTATAAATTTCGAATGCTTTAATATAAGAATGCGTAGTTTTTTTTATAGTATTGCTTATTAACGGAAAACATTTAAGTATTTTCTTATAATTTCATTACGGTCTCGATATGTAAATTAAAAATTCAGTTAGTTTGGAAAATAAATGTTGTTTGTTGCAATTACTATAAATTTGTAATCTAATACAGTTTCTTAGTTATTCTGCGTATTTACAGCGGATGTGCAATACGAATATCTTTTTCTTACTAACTATTGAAATTGCTATTTTAATTATGTAAAATTAGCGAGTATTTATCTGCGAGTAATAATACATACATTGATAAATAATAATTATTATTCATTTAATTATAAATTTTATTTATATAATTAGAGGTTAAGAGAAAAGTTTTTGAATTTTTTAAGTTTAGAAAAATAACGAGGTAAAAATAATTTTAATGAAAAGTTATTACGAAAATATACACGGCATTGTTAAATATGATTAAATATAACATTAAAACATTATTAAAATTAATTTAACTCCATTAAACCACCATTTGTAGAGGGAGTCATTTTTTAATAATATTAAAAGATTAACAAAAAAATATTTTTTAATTGCAATTGAAAATTTATACTCTACAATTAATAAACAACGATAAAATATATACATATTCGAATAAATAATAAATGGTGATTTAATGGGATTAAATTTTTTTTAATTTAGTTTTTATTTAATACTTAATAAAATTTACAACTTTATCTCTATTTTTATAAAAATTTTTTGTTTAAGAAATTTTTTTGTTTCAGTTATTTTTTTAAAACTAGAGATTTAAGATACATTAAGAAATAATAAAATATTTTATTACGTTTGATCGAAAACGACTTTTAACTACTTGAAAATTGTATGCATATTATTTGAAATATGAGTCATTTTTATAATTCTGACTATAATTAGATAATTAGATAACTGCATCAATTTGAGAGTTTCTGTGAAACTCTTTGTGAGAAGATAATGTATATTATTATTTTTTAATATAATTTCTTAGAAATGTTGCCAACAACAATAATTCACACTTATATATTAAAAGTAAATATCTAAATACTCATTTAATTTTTGCAAATTAAAATAAATAATTTATTAATATAATTTTGCTCTAATATATGAAATATAGGCTGAATTTATATTTCAATTTTCAGTATTTATCATAATGTAAAATACACAAATGTATGGTACTCAATATTTAGAATTGAAAAAAATAGTTTTAGATATACATTGTAATAAATGTTTTTTAAACCATATTACACGTATAAATCGTTTATGTCTCAATTTATTATGGCACTAAAAAATTTTTAATTATATATTTCAAAAATTAATATTACGTTGACACCAGGCAAATAAGTACTGCACATGTAAAAAAAAATAAACTTGTAAATGGCTTCAGCATCAGGATTTATATTTTACGTAAAATACATAAAATATTGTTGCGTGAATTACATGGGAGTAGTCATGTGTGAAATATTTTTGTGCTCGACTAGTAACAGTTATCCTTTCGCCCGAGAACCAAGTGAAAAAGTGTAGAAACATTGCAATGACGTAAATGACACGTCAACCGCCTGTAGATTAACAAACCTATCTTATGACTCCTCAAAAGCAGACAAAGCAAACCGTCCCCATTATTATTTACCTCATTCTCTCTCTCTCTCTCTCCCTCTCTCTCTCTCTCTCTCTCACTCTCTCTCTCTCTCTCTCTCTTTCTATTTCTCTTTCCCACTTAATTTCTATGTATTTCACATTATCCCTTTATTGATTGTTTCTCGTTTTTTTTCTAATATCTATGCACATATATAACCTACCTTAATCGATCGCTCTGAATTTTTTCATAATAATTTTCCCATTTGTAATCAAAAAAAGTATTTTTTATTTATTTTTTATTTTTATTCATTTGATTACATTTTGGATTAAATACACATATTTTTTTTAATAAATTTAAAAAACTTGTATTTCAATATAGTCAAACGATTTCATTGTTATTTAAAAATACAGATAAAATTGTACATTATTAAAGTTAAAGTTTCATTAAGAATAAAATTCATTTTTGTTAAATATTATTGTAAAAGTTTAGATTTAAATAATAATATCAATAGACATATCTTATGTTTTAAGGTATATAATATTTCATGCACAGCAATAGCCGTTTGAGCTATGCAAGTTTTTATTTTAGTTATTGCATGTTATTTTTATTATTATATACTTTTATTTATTTTGTCTGCTAGTATTTTATATTAACACAACGATTATATTACACGCTTTTCATATATATAATATATAAATTTGTTTATAAATTTGTTCAGTTATGGATTAGAAAAAATAATTTTTCACATCATAACTAAGAATAAAGACATGGATATTACATAATAACACAGTATATAGTTATATTATAAGTATATGCATTTCGGTTGGATAGGTTTAATAATTCTTTAATTTTTTATAATACGCATATATATTCTAGATACAAAAAACACGTTTTTCTCTTTTCCATTATCTGTGAAAGAAGAATAGCAAATGAGATTGATCATGATTTGGAATAATTCAAAGTCTCTTAGTGTTTGAATAATCGCACAGAATATTGTTCCAGAAAATTTAAAAAAAGTCATTTTATAGAATTTTAAAGAACATAAATAAAGACATAGAAGTATTCAAGGTTTCAAATGTATATGCAATTTAATAGTAGTATGAATGAGCGCGGAAATGCAAAATTTATGTGTATGGATGGGTAGTAAGACATAAAATAGGCGAACTGACAATCCGTAAATTTTGTTTGTACTTGTGTCTTTGCATTTCACTTGATTGCCTTAAAGATACCATGATTGTACGTTAATTTACGGTCTGTTGAACTGCGTTACTTTTCGCACCTGTATTTTATGGAGTACCAACACTTACTTTCTTCTTGATAAAATAAAATAAAATATTTTACTTAAATTTACTTATTTTCTCTTCCATTCTATTTCTTTTTTTTTTATTCGACAATTATGATCTCCTTGGAAATGTTATTACGAAAAAACGTGTATTGACAGATTAAAGCTGAAGTACGAAGCAATAATAATAAATATGTTTTGATATTGTAATATGAAATTTGACTAATGTCTTTCAATTTCATTGCACAAAAAATATTGAAATATGAAAAGTTTTTCAAAGCATATATCGATTCATCTCATGAAAATTATTTATTAATGTTTTCGATTGCAAATAAATTTTAAAAAAGTATAGTAAGTATTTCACAATGCAATATATTCCTCATTGTAATAATAAATGTAATTTATAATTAATATACATCGAATTCAATGAAAATATAAATCAATGAACGCAATGCCAAATTCTGCGATTTCTTTAATATGTGGTTTGCTAGTATCGCCGGACTGTTCGTTTCAAAATTTCCGAAACTACATTGTTAATTTTAAAGTAGCAGTTATTACAAAAAAGAACGGCTTTCGAAAATAGCGCGAATAGGTGAAATGAATATTCAACATAATACATTCATAATAGTATATTGTACCTGTGAAAATGATGCCAAAAAGAAAAATATGTTTAAAATTAATATCCAGTTGTTGCATTCTGTCAAGATGAATAATACTAGCACGAGTAAAATTAAATTTCTCTAAACATTAAGGCATTAGGAAGCAATTTTGGGTGGAATTGCAATGATTTTTGGAAAATTATTTTAGTTGTAATTATGATATTCACCTCTTAAATACAGTACAATATTACTGTATTTTGTACACGAATAATATATTATAATAAATTTATGTTACTTTACACTTTGAGTTCCTTTTTTTCATTCTATCTATACTGTTTGATTGGAACTTTTCTATATTAATGATTTTTAATTCTTGCTAATCTATATGTCATCAACCTCTATATTATTCTATAAATTTTCAACTTTTATTTTCTCTTATTATTAACTAAATTTGATAAATATGTCGTAAATTAAGTTAAAACACTTGTTATTTTAAAATATAATTATTTATTAATAATGTGTATAAGTTGTATTTAAGAAAAAAACGCAATGGAACTTCTCTCTTTGAAGCTTTTACAGGCACTCACTTGTGTTTTAGTCGCATTTTATACAATGGCAATAGAAGTTACCTGACCATATAAAACTGCATGCAGGTAGTACACACGCAGGTAGATACTTGTATAGGCAGTTATTTATTTTACAAGCCTGAATTAAGAACGTATAGTTATCAGATGTCCGGAGGAGGAGCCGAGTTTTTCCCAAAACTTATATACATTGAAGAATATTTTCAATAATACTTCTAACAATATGTATATCAACTTTTTATGAATTTCTTAATTTTTTAATATAATATTTATGAATTAATTACAAATTGATTAAAACAAGTAAAATTGTATTGATAGAAACATACGTTAATATTATAATATTAAAATTGTTAATAAAAAAAAAACCCTGAATATCATGAGTGGCATTTTTGAAAATAAGAATCTACTGATTTTTTTACAAATTTTGATATGCATCTCTAGCTACTTTTTCATGAACGAAAAAGTATTCTATTGCTTGGACTACATGTATTTTTGTTGGTTTTATAAAGAAAAAGTTATTAATTTTCATGTTTCATTTAAACATTTTTAAACTTTTTATAAATGTATTTTATACCATGTAATTTCGTAAGTTATCGGTTTTACATGTTAATTGATTTATTTTTAATTATTTAAAAACATGGTTTGCTTTTTCTTCTTTTCAATAAAATTAAATTCTCTTATGAACTTATTGTTTGATCCCTTAGGTTAATGAGGGTATAAATGTTTTGGAAAAAGATGAATGGCATTTCGCTAATAAGAAAAACTACCATAACCTGGAATACACTTAAAGTTAGATTTTGTAGTCTTATCTGGTCTGATGTCCATGAATAGTTAGGATCAAGTCCAGTTTTGGTCAATTTCTATCAATAAAAGGTGGAACTCCTTCCAAGAAAAAAAAGAGTGTCAAAGAGATAATAAACAAAGAGATGTTTATTTGAAAGAACATACTTCAATAAAGAAAGCAATAAATTATATTAATAAAAATTTTCCGGGTATGTAAATAACTGTAAAAAACAATTATTATTAATTAAATTATTAATAATCAAAAAAGATAGTATATAATTTTTTTTTTAATATAATGCATGCATAAAATTTTGAATTTTAACGATAATTGTATTTATGTTTAGAGACTTAAAAATACATTTATTTAAAAACAGATTAATCCTTATAAAGATATAATTTTCGTAAATAAGTGTTAGACCTCTATGAGAAAATTTATAAAGATACTTTATTTGAATGAATAATAATGAATTTAAAAGCACAGGTGTTTGCCGCTTGCTAATACATATATGTATTAGAATTTCTGTAAGTGAAGTGAATTATATTTGTGAATTATAGAAAGTAATTAGAAGGACTGTACCAAAAAGCAGATTAGGTTGAAGTAATTACATGGATTATGAGGAAAAAGGCAAACCACTTCTTATAGAACCGCGCGGAAAGTAACAAAATAGGTAATTTGTTAACTTGGATGGTATGATGAAGTGAACAATGATACAGAAGATTTAGCTAGAAGTAAACGTTTTCCCAACTCAACTCAACTCAACTCATACGAATTAGGAGAGCTGAAATGCCCTTCTTACGACCAAATTGAGAGAAGTGTCGGACCGAGATTATTATTCAACCGGCGCACAAACACACGGCAAACTCGAAGAGACTAATTCTGCATCGAGATATCCAGAATAACGAGCAATATGTAAGCATGAATATGCGAAATTCCACGTATACACGTAAGTACACACGTGTGCATAAACATGCAAGTATAAGGCTGCAGATCTGTAATAGTTTGCACCCTTCTATTTGAAAGACCGAATAATCTAACATCCGTTGCATTCTGCAGTTTTGAAACTTCCCATCGTAATTTACCTAGCTCAAATTAAATACCGCTGCAATTTATCCTAAGTTTTCGATTGGCACACCCTCGGTTATGCACCCGCACAAACACACACACTTTTTATATTAACAGCCTTGTTCCAAAACAACTTCCGAGCCAAATCGAGCTTAGGATTTTCAGGAATACTCATTTTAGTCTTCTTTTGTAGTACTTAATGCAACTGTCTTTGAGTATAAATGCCTTTCATTGTCAAATCACTGGCAATTAATTCCCTGGTTATATGAAGGTTGTATTAAGTTATATGAACTTTCGTATAACAAAGTGTCAAAGCAACTGGTATGGATTTAAATAAACATGTGCAACCTTATTTATATTTTAGTCGTTGATTCGCATCATATAAGTATATATAATTTTCTTTTTATTTTCAATTTTTTAAGCATATTGTTTTAAATTTTAAATTTAAGTAAAATAAAAAAGTTTAAGTATTTAATATTAAATGGAAAAAAAATGATGAAATTTTTAAATATTTAGACTTTTTCAAAAAGTTTATGAAATATTTTATTTGGAAAATGTTTAATAAATAAATAAATATATATATTTAAATTGATAAATTAAATATAAAGAAAAAAATAAAAATTAATCAAAATATAAAATTTTTTTTAATATTATTAAGTTAGTGTGTATTAGTTATCATATTTAGTGTTTAATTGTTTTAATTTTATAACTTATATTGAGACAACAATAAACGTCTATGGATAATATAATAATATATAATATAATATATAAGGTAATATAATAATCAATATGCTTACATTATAAAAATATAATACATACATAATAAACAAAAAGGTAAAAATTATACTTTTTATAAATAGAATCTAAAATTACCATAATCAATAAGTTTATTAAATTAAATGATTACATGAAAGCATTAAATTTGTTTTTAATTTCTGAACATTGAAATAATAGTAATAAAAATATATTGTAAACATTATTTGGAATTTCATTAATTCACTACTCTGCAAAATTATTTACAACTATTTAATACTTTATTGATTGGTTAACAAAATTCTTTATGTACTTTTCGTGTGCAGATACTAAATTTATTTGTTCTTATTATAAGGTAAGATTATGTTTAATGTGAAACATAAATTAATATCAACCTCAGCAAAAAAGGAAAGATATTGCAAAACAAAGTGATTATGAATATATTTTATATATACTATAGAACTTTTGAAATAACACTAATATAATATATTTCGACATGTAATATAAAATGATATTATACAAAATAGAATTTAAAGTAGAAATCGAGTTTAACATGCTATCAAATAATAACCTTATATTGATTTGTATACTTAAATCATATGATCCATTTGAAATAAATTTTTTTTTTATTTCTTTTTTACACCAAAAATAAATCTCGATTCAAGGTAATCGATATATAATACAATAATTAAAATATTTTTAATGTAATAATTGCTCTCAAGTAAAAATGTTCATTCAGTAGGAGAGAGTATTCATTTATCACACAACAAGTTAATAAAATAAAAAATATATTTAAAGCGTTTTTCAAGGAAAATTTAAAAAAAATAGTTTATTTATAAAGCTATGCGCATACTAAATTAATTTACGTTTTTGTACAACTCCATAACTGAGAAACATTAATGTAATTGAATTGTTTATAATTAAAATCGCAATAGATAAATACAAATGTATTAATGTTTATATGTTGTTAATATTGTTAATGTTGTTACAGGACAATGTACAGCTGCGCTTGGCTTGGAAAGTGGAGAAATACCCGACGAAGACATTTCGGCCAGTTCCATGTACGACCCAAGCTTAGGGCCCAAGTACGCAAGGTATGTGTCGCAAATACAAGTGCACATAAAAAATGCACCTGTTACGTTCCTTTTTGAGAAAATGTATAGAATTTTATATAATTATATTAGAAGATTATTACATTGTTAAATAATACGATTGTTTACATAATACGATTAAATTCAAAATTCATCAACCCGAGTACATTTTCAAATAATTTTTATGTTTCTTTTTAAAAAGAATATTTGTTGTTATAAAAAGAATAAAGAACTTATATTGTTTTTTAGTTCATCTTTTATTATATATATATATATTAGATACTTTCTGAATTTTTATCATAATCGTTTTTAATCCTCAAGAATATTTATTTGTTTTCACGCCGACCCACATTATTTTTTTTTTATTTTTTTAAATACTAACATGAATTCGAATAATAATGAGGCCTAAAATTACAGATCTCCAGTTTTCCTGATATTCTCAAAATTTATAGGCTACGGAGTTATATATTGAAAATTAGATAAAACTCTGCACGTATTTTTAGCCATTGACTTTAGATATGACAAAATCATACTCAAAATCATACGCGAGAGAAGTAATAGAATGAGTAAGAAAACTGCACGTAAATTGACTAGCCATGTTCATCAATGGGGGGACTAAAAGTATATACGTGCAATCATATAAGTTATTTTCATAAAAACAACAAAAAATTTTATTTTTAATCTAATGATTCATAATAATCACATTTCATTATTTGTAAATAAATTTTAGATACAATTCAAATTTTGAATGTCTGTACTCAAAATTATAATGTTATTTAATATAATTTTATTGGAAATCATTTATAAAACACTTTCAAAAAATTTCTCTTATTATTAAAGAAGAATCGTAATCCGAGAAAACGAGATGCGCGTACAATTGTATCCAACATAAAACGCCTAAGGGTTATACCTACAAATTATTGTCGATTTTCGCATAAACTCTAAAGCTAAAGCTTCTGTCTCGCCATAGTAGCGATATAAGACCTTCAAGTTGCGAATCATACATCTGGTATATACAGCGGTAATAAATCTGTACAAGAAACGGCGGATCCTATCTTTCCGCTTGTCTACCATTTATGTAACATAAAATTCACCCAAAGATCGCAAAATTCATAAATATTTTGTATCAGTTACATCGATAATTTTACAATCAGTAAAAAATAAACAAAGTTAAAAGGAAGGATAAAAAAATAAAATTCTCAAAGAATATGGAATAAAATATGAATTTTCTATTCAAAATAGAAATTTTTTTATTGGTATATTCTAAGATTTTTGTGTTGATCAAGTATACATTTGTTTTATGCAGTAATTTATCTTTCAAATTAAGTTAAATTTAATTACAACTTTCAAATAAAAAATTTGACAAAAAACTACTTTGTAAAACTAGCTTTTTACTACGATTTCTAAATTTAGGTTACTTTTTTTAATAATTCAAATTTGAAATAAATTTTTATTTTTTTAAGAATAAAATAAAGTCATTATGACTACAAAATACCTATAGAAGTTGAACAAATAAAATATACATCTTTAAACATTTATATATATTTTTTGTGAAAAGCAAATACTAGTTTATCATTTTCATTTGTAACAAAAACGGAACATTAAAGAATTGCAAAAAAAAAATAGCGGCACGTATAAAATTTAATAAAACATTTTTGTCTTGATATAAAAACTATCTGATATGTTAGATAATATATTGGATTCTTTTAATAATAGACACTGCGTGACTAACGATTTAAGATGTTTATTTTTCAAGTAATTAAGAATTGTATTAATTTAGTTAAATCTGTATTTGTATTTGTTCTTACGCTTATTACAGTAAAAAATCTTAAGATTGAAATAAATTTATAATCCAGTATGTTACAGTATATAAAATATAAAAAATTTTTTTTTACAGTTCATTAAACTCCCACATAAATCATCTCTACATAGGCCTTGCAAACGTAGTTGTTATATCATGAGAAATATTCTGAATAGTCAAGAAAATTTATTAAATATATATATTAAATACAATATAATCTGATAAAGAAGATTTTGAACATGAATTTATATTAAATCTCATTCGTAGTCCGCAAATGGAATTATTCCACGTAATTTTAAGGATTTAACGGTAAAGACGTTTTACCCAGAAGTGAAAACATCTAGATTATGTTTTTCAATATTTTTTTGTTTATTATTGGTGTAAAATGTATAAATGAATTTCTTATTCTTTTAAAAAGAATTGGGAAATTCTAAATTGGTTTTATTAAAAAATCTTACAAACCAAACTACAATAAATAATAATTACTTAATAGTTATTTTTTGTATTATAAAAATTTGAAAGCGTTTATTGAAAATTTTGATCAACTTTCATGATTTGTAAAAATATTAAAACTTTTATAAACATTTTTTACTATTATATTATTAAATAATTAACAAAATTTTAATTATTTTTATCAAATAAATTATTATTTTTTAAAAAAATTTTAAATGTAATTGGTAATTTAAAACAAAATTGCCAGAATTATGAACGTTGTTTTAAAAAAATACTCATAAATACTAAAAAAGTTTGTTGTCATCATTTTTTAAATTCATAAATTTATTTTCAGTAACTTTTTGGGATTCAAACCAAGAAATATCATGTTAAAAAAAATGAAAAAAAAAATACTTACGAGAATACAAAAATTTAAGTATAGAAATTAATGTTCGTAAATTTATTGTGGAAAAGGAAAAAATATTTTAATTATTCAAGAACTAGTATGGGTGTTGTTGACCTCAGCATTAGACACGTCAAATAATACTTAGAGTGATAAAAATCTGGTTCTCCTTCAAAGCTCAGGGAGACCAAAATAATAGATAAAAAAATTAAATTTTTTTTATATATGTTTTTGTATGTTGTTAGTGTTGGGCAAGTTCAATAATGGAAAGATTTGGGTAAGATGGTTGTTGGAGCCTCAATCGGGGAATAGTGAATCGATAAAGCTCAAACTCCATAGAATAAAGTGAATAATGGTTTAGGGTTTAACCGTTATTCAGTATCCACTTATGTATGTGTGTCACAGATTTGGGGGTTGAAATGCAAAAAACTTTTTGGACAGGTATTGAAGTAGGAATTTGTATTGCTTTGGTTAAAAGGGGTAACATTTTGCTAGAGACACATGAAAATGTTGACTTTGGATATTAAAAACACAAAGGGAGTATATAAAAAAAGTCAAGATAACGCATGCGAGAGAGATAGTATTTATACGTGGTCTGGATAAAATAAAGAGAAAAATAGAAAGCGGAGGAAGTGGTGGCGTAGCATACGAAATATAGCGAGAAATAGAAAAGCATGAAAGAGATAAGGAGAAAATGGTGTAATACTTTTATTCCTACTTACGTACATAGACACACACATATATAATACTATCATTTTATTATTCGTATTTTATGCTGGAGCCTTCTAATGTATTTCTAAAATAGTATTATATTTAAAATGGATTATTTATAAGTTTTTCAATCGATAACAATATTTACGTATTAATTTAACAACATGAGATATATATATATACATGGTGCATTCACGAAGTATCGAGTTTTTTTTTCATTTTGCGCCTATTCATTGTAATAATTCGGGAGAGGTCTTAAAATATCGAAAAACTCTTTCCGCATTTGTCCGTTTTTTTTTTTTTCAATAATTAGGTGCGGCAGGATTTAACTTCGCGTGAAGGGTGTTTTTCAAATTTTTGACACGACGCGTTAAAGCGATTAGCGGAAAATCACTACGCGAGAATGTTTTGTTCAAAGATTAAAAAAAAAATTCTTACCTTTTTTTTTTGAAAAATGATTTATTGGTGGAGTTTTAAACAGCGTGAAAAAAAATTTTAAATTCTTCAAAATAATTTCCTCCTGTATCAACACATTTTTGAAGGCGTGTTTCCCAAATTTCAAATGCATCTTCAAACTCTTTAGCCTTGTTGTTTTTCAAAAATGTTCACATTTATAAATTTTTTTGCACTATATTGTACATTGAAAATCGCGTTAAATTCAGTTTTTCCTGAATTGTTTTATTTGTTAATCGACAGTCTAAATTTTAAATTTTTAACACGCGACGGGTGTTCCTAACCATTCGAAAGCTTTTTGGGTGCGTAGATCGAGGCTCGTCGATGATTCTTTCTCGGCCCTCTTTAAAAGCTCTGTGTCGTTTTTCATTTTGCGATTTTGACATACAATTATGTCCATACGCTTCTTGCAATATTTTATACGTTTCTACACTATTTTTTTTAATTGCAAACAAAACTTTATAGAGTAATGCTGATCGAGTAGTCGCTCCATCGCACCGTGTCAAAAAACTGAAAAACACCCTTTGCGCGAGTAAAATCCTGCCGCTCCTAATTATTGAAAAAACAAAAGAAAAAAGGGACAAATGCGGAAAGAGTTTGTCGACATTTTAAGACCCTTCCCAAATTTCTACGAGGAATAGGAGCAAAATGAAAAAAAAACTTGATACTTCGTGGATGCACCATGTATATACATAAAAAAAAAGAAGATGAATTGCAATTACTTTTTATATGTAATTATATTGTTTTTTAATAATTAATTTAGATACTTCATAAAATGCAAAGAAATATTAATTTAAACACCATTTTTATTAAAGAATTCTTTGAAAGCGTTAATTTAATTATTCATTTAATTAATTATTTATGTAGTGAACTAATTTCTTTGTAGAAAATCATTTGTTACGTTCTACAAATGAGATGAGAAAATCATAGGAATCTAATTATCTTAAATACTTAAAGAAGTATAATTGGATTTATCTTGTACAAGAGTAGAATATCCTTCCCTACAATTTGTAGATAATTTATTTTTGAAGTAAAATTCAATGAATTCAGAACTTTGTTTATTCATATACCAAACCATTTAAGAGTCACTAAATATACTATATTAAAAAAAATAAATTTAATTATATATAAGACGCATTATATTTTTTAACAATTTAAAAATCTATAACATCTTTATTGCTGCAAATATTAAAATTTTCAATCATATCTGCATTCGATATTTATTTTGAAGGTATAAAGAGAACAATGATTTAAATTAATTTTAAACAATAAACTTGAATATATATATATATTAAAGGTGGATTCATCGCAGGTGTCTGATGATCAAAAATATTCAAAACCTTCTGTATTCGAGTAACATCATTTAAAATATTCGAATATGATGAAAAAAATTTATTTTAAGTATTTATCAAACTCGTAAATTCATATTTATAATTTTAATTAATATTATTGATTGATGACGTTTATTTAGAGTTATAGTGGATTATAATTTATTAAAATTGAGTTGAAAAGTTACAGTTAGTTAAATTCTTAAAATATAATTGTAAAAGTAAAAATTATACATATTTAGAATAATTTTCAATAACATTTAACGGGAAATTTCAATAAAAAAAAATAACAATAAATGTTCCGAACAATAGTTCTTTAAATGTATTATTTTTTGTTTATTTGCTATAAAAAAAATTTTATTAAATTTTTATTAAATTTTTATTAATCTATTTTTAATACCATTTTAATATATTTTCGATGTTTATTCTCTTGGAGATAAAAAAATATAGAGTATATACAAAATAGAAACATAAAATGAATAAAAATATGATATTAAATATAATAAAAAGAATAAAAGAGAATTAAAAATAAAAGAAAATATGTTAAATCCATTGTTGTAGAGGACCCAAAAGGTATAGCCAAAATAAAACGAAATATATCATTGCATATCAATATGATGTAAATAAATATTTTTTTAAAATTATTACCGTGGTTTGTTGTTTACGTTTAAGCGTTTTTTATCCATTTCGTGTGATTAGTTATACGTAAGAAAAACACCAATAATGAAAATGTAAAATAATTAATATAATTTAATAAATTTAAAATAAAGATGAAGGAGAAATGAATGTAAATAATGTATTTGTTCTTGCAAACTAATGTTATTTTTCTTAAAAAAAATACAGTTGATTGGCTCGAAGTTCATTGACGTAGAAATTAAGATTGGCCGCCCGCGTATCAATTTTATTCAATTTACTCCCCCTCGAGATCTACTTTTCCTTCGAATTTGTTTTGTCTTCTTCTTCTCTTATGATATGGATATGTGAGAGGGAGAAGCTGCTTTAGGTACCTCCTTTCTTTCAATTACGGAAGAGGGGTACAGCTCTAAACAGCGCCTTGAAATAAATAGTCAAGGTGTATGTGTTAGAAAACTTTATTTCAGAAACTGTTTGTAGATCTCTGTTACTCCTTTTAGTACTTGTAGAAATCTGAAAATCCCCCTTTATATAAACTAAAGAGCACCCCCAAGTTATAACAGGTAGATAACGCATAACGAGACAGTGGGGGTAATCAGAAAACCCCATGTCCATGGGAGGTCACACGCTTTACCAAGTCCCATTGGTTTTCACAGAATACAAAATTTTACATATTAAACATTAAAATTTTCCGCACAAGTACGAATCCGCACAGACTATATACCTGAGTTTTACAAGAATTCGTCATTTATACTAATCTTAACAGAATTTTTTAAACAAATTTTGTTTTTGGTGGTCATTAATTTACTACCTATCCGGTAATTTACTCGACATTTGTTACATCGATTTTCTGTAGAAAATCTTTGTCTTCAGCATGAAACATCTTGCTTTAAGAATAAAAAAGTTGATTTATTTAATTTTTTTTATAGATCGAAATCTACTTACGCTTTCATTAATTTACTTTCCAGTGGTCTAATATGACGCCAAGCATGTTGGCCCATATGATACCCCACCAAATATTATGTTTCCTGTGAAATTATATGTTTGAAATTTTTCTGACATGATGTATTTTGGACGTCCTCAATTATTTTGTATCATCTCAGCAAAATTTCACTAGCGTATTAGTTTTCTTACGGAAATCTATCTTTTGACTATAAAGTCATCCCTTCCTTTATTTTTTATTTTATTTTTCGGTGATAATATTAAAATAAGCTCATGGATATCAATAATAGATCGAAACAAACAGAGCCATAGAAGGCGAATTACCGTGATAGAGAGAGAGAAAGAAAAATAACAAAAAAAAAAAGGAAAAATAGAAAAATAGCGAGTGGGAGTGAGAGAGAAAGAGAGAGCGAGCGAGATAGAGAGAGGGAGAGAATAACAGAAATCGTGAAAAAACGCGAAAAAAATGCGAAGGGTTGCCACAATACATAATATATTCAATTATTTATGTAGAAAAATTTTTTTTATATAGTAATATATTCTTTTTTAAATAATTCAGATCCTCCGTTTTATTAGTTTTTTTTTAAGGTAATCCTTAAATTTTGACTACCGTTTATGATTGTGGCTTAGCTTTAAGCTCAAATCTCATTTGTAATGCTACCGAGTTTCTTGTATATAAGTCATTTTCTTTTAAGCATTCCTATTATCTTTAAATTATAATTGTTTATCTATTTGGTTACGTATCTAAAAATGATTATAAACAATTTTTTGAACTTTATAAAATTTCATAAATTTCATTAAAGAAAAAATTATATAAACGAATATTATGTAAATAAAATGTAAATATTTAAATAGTTGTGTTAGAAAATTCATTTGAATATAACGTGGGTGAATGTGTAACTTTACTCAGTAAATTTTAAAAGGAAATTATAGATTGTAGTTAGTTTAGTAGATAATAAAAAGAATTTTGATTTTATGTAGCCATTGTTACAACTCTAGATATTTAAACAAGACCTTCAATTAACTTGTAATTGCTACAATGTACTATTATATTTTACTTTATTTACTTTCATTTATTCTTTTAGGAATATTTGAAATGCTATATTGGAATATAAGATTGAATGATGAAGTAGTAAAATGTATTTATGATATTGATTAATTTTTTTATATACAAATCCTTTTGTTAACATATTATTGATATATCATATCATAACGTATATAGTACTTGCATTAAAATGTTGTCAAATAGGTCAAGTCATTTTTAGCTTTTCTTCTTTTTTTTACAAAAGTTATATCTCCAGCTTTGAAATAATAAACAGAGTAGTTAAGCATAGTATTTTTCAACATTTTTAATGAGATAATAATGTGTAATTTTTTGTCTATTGAATGTATTTTATCGAATATTTTCTGTATGATGGATGGGCATAAAATTATACAAACGTAATGAATTAATTGTTTTTCTAATAGATGTGAATACAGGTTGAGTTTGCTAAACATTATATACTTAAATTATTTTTCTTTTTTTAGTTTCATATCTTAAATACTTAATGAAATTATCAATTGAGGTTAATATTAAAATTACTAGCCAATAATTAATTTGAGAAGATACTTTATATGCATTAAATAAATTTGAGTAATTGTGGTATTGGAAAAGTTATAAAAATACTTGTATTATTTTGAACTGAAATAAAAGATTATACTGAGGATCAGTATCAATTTAGTAGACCATTGTATTATTAAAAAATCGTCTCAAAGTGAATAGCAATAATTAACGTTAGATTCAAGACATATTTTTAAAAAATAAATAAATTCAAACAACTAAAAAGTGTTCAAATATCATACTCAATTAAAATTTGAAAAATTAATTTATCGGTCGTTATAATAGTATTTATCTTGAATTAAAAAATTACTATTCAGAGTTCTTTTGAGTTTCAAAATTCTGTATTCCAATAAACATTAGGAACATTAGCTAGTGGATTCAGCAGTGAATAGTGCAAAAGTAGCTTAGTTCAGCTCGTAGATGTTGGTTAAAACCGCAAAAAGCGGTCTGTTGAGACTCGTAGTCTATAGCAAACATTCCTCATCACATAGTTACAAGAGAGAATGTATAACCACTAGACTTACGTAATTGAGCTTTTGACATTTGAGTTTCACTTTTAATTTTTCTGACAAATAAACTATTTTTCATCCTCAGAGTAGATAAACAGGAGAAAATCTAGATAATTTTCTCATCTGAATTGTATTCAGAAATAACGATCACATTCGATCCAGCACTTGAATTCAGCTTCGGAAAAAGAATGTATGTATACAATTTTAGATATATTTCTGGTCTTTATGTCCTGAATTTGAAGAAATGAACAGAATTATTTACTGTTTTGATCAATTTATCATCAATTTTCTATCGCTCCATTGATTGTTTGAATTTATCGCACATGTTACTATAATATTATATTAGCTGATGCGCTCATTTACTGGTGTTTACTTTAAAGTTGTTTTCGATATCATCACGACACTTCTTCCCAGATAATTTATGGTACAGCTGTATATCGTACAAATAATGCATGACGTACTTTCTAATGAAGAATCAAAATTTATCATACCGTAGCCTTGAACAAATCACTAATACTGTATTCACATAAACTAAAGCAGAATACCTGAAATCTACTATCTTGTAGTATATTACCCTTGCATTATATTATATTCTTATATTCTTGTAGTATATTATATTCAAAATACTCAGATTTTTTAATTATCAATTTTTGTAACAATAATTAATCCAATAATTAATAATTCATAATTCATGACATTAAAAAATAATGTTAAAAGTTTTTATTAGTTTTACATTAATTGTATCTTAATAGCAACACATAACCTTAATACCTCAGGATATTATTTAGCACAATTATTACAATTTATTTTTATCAGTTTTTTTAATGAAATTTTTATCCTGAGGTCATTCAACATAAAATGTTAAAAATTTATATTGACAAAAATAAAATTTTCTATTCAATTTTTCATTGATCATCAAATTGACAATTATAGAAAATAATAATTATAAGGAATAACTATATATACGTGGATATATTTACACTTGACATTAAGATTTTATGTGTATTATGTAACGAGAATGAATTATAATAAAACAAGGTAAAAATGGTAGGGCACATAAATTATTGCAGTCATTCACTTGGTAATAAGATATGTGTCCAATAAATTTAGAAGATTTAGTATATTTTCTTAATTTTTTATTTGTTTGGTAGGAGACTCAGTAAAAAATTTAAAACAATAGCCAGGGAATAAGTGAAGTAAACAACAGATATATTGGATTTATAAGCTCGAAATATGTGGTACTTTTCCCTAAGCACCGAACATTATTATGAGTCATAAGCTGAAAAGCAATTAACGCAAACTATAAGCCAGTAGTAGAATGACTCCAGTGCTTCGGAGCAGTTTGGAACGCCTCAAACCTGGGTACATGGGGTAGTTGCATCTAGAACATATACACGTATATCCACCACAGTATAATACCCGATACAGTGCTAAAAAAAAGTTGAGGGAGGGGAGAGTCTTGTGATAGCAAAACTCGCATTACCTTGTAAAAGGAATTTATGACTGCGGAGCATGAGGGAACAAGAGGGATGGAAGTTGGTGGGGTATGTTCCCGACAAAGAACCAAGAGTCAAGCTGACAAACTCTAGACATGGTTATCGGTATTGCTTCTTTTGGTCTAATTTAGTCTATATACACACTTACAGGAGTTTTGGTACACAATCAGGTACGCTTCAAGATTGGAGCCAAGATTCGTTGAAGATTTGATCTCTCATTGAGAGATGCGAGCGCCATATTTGCGCGCACGGAAGGGTAACCCTCCTTTGACGGGAATACAGAAAAAAAAATCACATAAATTGCGAGCCGCATTGCCGCGTTCTTTTGCTTGCTTATTTGCTCTGCTCTTTTGTGAAGCCCTCGCATATACTCGTGTCCGATATGCACGAATATCCATTATTTGCGCATTTGTGCATTGTGAGGGAGAACAAAATGGAAAACAAGCAGAAGAGAGAGAGAGAGACAGATATACAGTGAAAGAGAGAGAGAGAGAGAGAGAGAGATAGAAGAGTGTTTCTTTTTTCTGCTTTGAAATTAATATGTTTCATTTTTCTGACTAAGCAGATATACAAATATTTTGTCATTTTATTTCTGCCATTTGCAAAGTTTTTTTTTTTTTTTTAGTTCCAATTGAAATATGAGCACAGGCTTGTATTAGTACTAGAATTCAAATTTTTAATATAAAAATTAAAATTTACCTTAAAATATTTACATTTGAATCTATTCATCAATGTTTGCATCACAAAATTTTGTATTCAATCATGTAATTTGTATAGCTGTAAAACAAGCATATGAAAAAGAGTTTTATCTAATCTAATTTTTTTCATAAACAAGTTATTATTTCCATAATGAAAATAATTTTTGTTTTTAAACAGTGACAATTTATAATTAAATTTAAATAAAATTTCATATTTAAAACATTTCTAAAAATATTGGAAATTATTTCATTTTTTAATGTTCTTATATTATATTGTAAAATAACTTCATTTAAAATTTGATTTACTATTAATATTTAGTCTTACAAACATAAACAAAAATATTAATATTTTTTAATACATATTTTTTAATATAAAATAGATAATATATTATATTTTTAATACTTTTATTTAATAACAATTCTATTGCACATTATAATAATATTTTATTCAATAACTAGTTCTCTAATTAATTTGAATTTGATTTGTCAGTATTATATAATATATGTCTCAATTCTTATTACATGTTTTAGTTTATTCATATATTAAAATAAATATATAATTATAAAAAATGAGTAGATGTCTATTTGTAAATTTTTGTTATTATTACGCATAAATAAAAAATAAATATTTATATATAATATAATTATCAGGTATCTTTACAGGATTAGTTTGAAAATACAAAATGACAACAGTATTAGTTAATAAAATCATCTTGAACATGACTCGATTATTTACACAATTATATTACAAAACTTGTTTTACTAATTAGTCTAAGCAATAGAGTACTTTTTAAGTCATGAAAAAACCAGCTAGTGATGCATATTAAAATTCGTAAAAAAATTAGTAGATTCTTATTTTCTAAAATATTACTCATGATATTCAATGTTCTTTTTTTTAACAATTTTAAGAAAAAATACATTTTTTTCCCTTTTTTGTTATAAAATGAAAAGTCTTTATTTTAACATTATATTTGTCAAAACCGTTGAAAAAACTAAAATCGTCACGTGCATTGAGCTGGAAATAACTTCGTAAGATTCTGCATAATTTAATTAACACTAGTAATACTCGAAAACTAATAATCTGATCAAGTTAAAATTTTGTATAAATAAAGTGTATATCAACTACTTTAATTTTTCAAAACTAGACTTCTAAATATGAAAAAATAAAAAAGTTACAAATTGTTTGATTATTTAAACATTTTCCGGTTTTGGGAAAGTTTCTTTGCTTTTAATTTTCCAATCTGTATATATAAAAATGAATTTTCTCACAATTTTATTGGCTACAATTCGTTCATTGATACTATAGTGTTAAAATTACAAGTTTTCAATTAATAACAAAAAAGTAAAGAAAAATGTAATGTTTTGTTAAAATTGTTAAAAAAACTCTGAATACCATGAGTGGCATTTTAGAAAATAAGAATATACTGATTATTTATACGAATTTTGATATGTATTACTACCTGCTTTTTTCATGACCTAAATGTGCTCAATTGCTTTGACTAAATGAACACTATAAATTTATAAAATATAATACAAAATATAGGTATATTTAATCATAAATTTGTTACGCCATAAAAATACCTTAAATCCTAGAAATTCAGAATTATATTCAGTTTATCTTATAAAAAGAGAAAAGAAAAAAAAAGTACTCAATACAAATATTTGTTTACTTGTGTATAATTTATAATGTCATTGCGAGGTTAAAATAATAAATATAGAATATTTTATAAACTTTTTATACAACTTCAATACATAACGAATAATATTTATGCTCTTATTCTACTTAACTATTTTATACTATATTGTACACATAAAATTTATAAAATAAAATTTCTGCAAAATAAATATTTCTATTTTTGAAAAATAATATTATATTTTATACACAGTTTTTATAGACACTCATCCAAATGAATAACGAAAAACTTGATTAATTTAAAATCATTTGAAAAACAAATAAATTAGAAACATAAAAATTAAAAAATATCACTTATTACCTTTTAAATACAAAAAAACACTAATAACTAGCAGTGAGCATTTTATCATTTTTTTTGTTTGAATCAAAATGTCTGAAAAAAAACTGAAAATATTAATTTTTCTCACATGCTCGGTGGCACAAACACTATTCGCAAAAAAACGTTTTTAGCAGTTGTGTCTTTCATAAAAAAAACGTTAGAAATAAACTAAGTATCAGCAAAAACAAAAGATGATAAGAAAAGAGAACGAATGAATGTAAAAAAAAGAGTTTGTCAACTCTCGTTGTAAAATATGTACTAGCCATTATATATCATGTATCATATATCTGGGGTTGTGTCTGTTTTTTGTTATCACGGTTCTTATTGTTATTACTTTTATTGTTTTTTTATTGTTATATATACCTATTTAAAGGTGAAAAGTAGGTCACCGACTTATCATGGCCGGATATTTAGAGTCTAGAAAATATTTAGAGCTTTTCTTTCTATTTCTCTCGGGAGACGTGAGTTGGTTTCATAAAAATTAATTTTAGAAAATTATTTGTTAATAAAAGAGTTTAATTTATTCACGTGAACGATTATAAAAGAATTATACAGTATGTTCGCTTTAATGCCCAGCTTTTCTCTACATATTTAAAATTTATTTTTGGGAATAAAGTGAATTTTTCTTATTAAAAATACATAATTTAATTTATATTTATTTTGGTATGTTTCTAGTCTTTTTTTTATGCTAGCATTATACTTTAATTTATTACTCGGAAAAATTTTCCTTTGTTTGTTAAAGATAAAACTTTTGGTAATTTTTTAAAATAATAAAAATCACATATTAAAATAATTTGTTTTTATGTAATAACATCAATAATTTAAATAGAATGTAAATTATGTTCAATTTTTTTAAATAAACGAATTATATAGAAGTACAACGTCTTACAATACTTTATATGTGAAAAATTATAAAAGCATATAAAATATAATTTAATACATAATGGTAAAAGTATTTTTATAATTATGAATAACGTGAAATAATGATAACCTAAACAATTATCTCAAAAAATTTTTTATTTAAAAAATAATGATTAGGCTGATAATTTTAAAAATAGTACTGGATTTAATACTATTAGAAACATACCTATTTACTAAAAGTTTGGTAAGTAAATCGAAACTGATAAATAAATTTATAAACTGTCGTATAACGTAAAATTAATGTAATTTAATAATATTTTTTGAAATAATATTAACTGATTTACGCAAAAAAATTACAAAATATTTAATGGAATATTGTTTTATTCAATAAAATATAATTTTGTTATAAATTTGTTAAAAAATGCATGTATAAATATTATGTATTTTTTAATGAAATATGTCATTAATTATAGATTTTCATGAGACAATTTATAATTTTATAAGTAAAAATTTTATTGTAAAAAAAAACTTTCTCTCCTATCAACAGAGGTTAAGAAAAAAGGATTGATTTCGGCACCACTTTTCTGGCGTGTCAATAGAAGAGAGGTACTACCGTTTATGAAACGCCTTACAATAATAATAATGTAATATAACTAATTACGCTTAGAATATATATGTTTTCTAATTCAATTAATAAAAGGCTTTGTATGCTAAACCATGAATTGTTGTTGCTTCATGCGAATATAAGCATCTAAAAAAAATTACCATAATAATTGTTCTCCTTTTCTCTCTCTCTCTCTCTCTTCTTAACAAAGGCTTAGAGAAAAGGAATGATTTCAGCATCACTCTTCGTATTAATAGAGGCAAAGTATTGCGTTTATAGAACGCTTTAAATAAATATACTGAGTTTATGTAAAAGTATCTTTATTGACGTGTGAGAATGTTTGGAGGACTTTGGCCGGCTCCTCTGACCACTTGCAGAATTCTGACCGGTTTTCAAAACAAACTTATATCAAAGCATATAATTATCGCATAATCGGGTTAATCGATTAATTTCTATACAGGCGGCGAGGCCCCAATCTTCTGTCATCTCCGAATATTTCCCCAAATTAAATTATATTCGTACATATTTGAAGGGTTTGGTAATCCATTCTTTGAAACCAATACAACTTTCATAATTCATCGATTTACAAGTACACCTTTACATATAATTTACAGTCTTAAACCTAAACACACTTTGTGGTAAACTTCAATAATGGTGATTATTTTATTATTGAGCTATGTGTTGCATAAAATTTAACAAAAAAATATAGAAGTTGTAAAAATATTACAAAAATTGAGCGGTAGCTACTCAAAAGCAGGGATTAGGCACAATAATCAATGCCAAAAGGATTGAACGACAAAAACTCTAAAATTGAGTTTTACCTAAAATGAGTATATATTATAATTCTATGAATGATATATAAAATTTATCTGACAAGACAGACCTCAAGGCTATATATATTATATAGTGCTCAAAAATAGCAAGAGTAAGAGAAGTTTTTTTTTTTTTGGTTTTTGGCGAGAAGGGGAAGCCAGTGTAGAGGGTAAAAATCACCTTATTGACACCCACGAATGGGTAGTGTCGGACTCATCAATTCCTGACATTGACGCTACCGACTACAAAGTCGTCTACTGAGACGAAGTGGGAAGAAGGAAGAAAGAAGGGTGTTGAGATTATCAACCCGAAGCTTATACATCTCGGAAATATAAAGCAAAGAAGAAATTAGGAGGAAGGGAAATAAGAGTTGGACGAAAAGAAGAGTAAAGAAAGAAAAGGTGAGGGTTATCCTGAAAAGTTAAAAAGACAAATTATATGAAAAACGCAAAAAGTGCGGACTCGATACCTGGTTTAATAATTAGAGTACCAGGGAGAGAGTAAGAGAAGTTTTTTTTTTTTTTTTTTTTTTTTTGCGAAGAAAGCCGTGGAATGGAGAGAATTTTATAATGCAAAACACCTGCAATTACAGGTAGTGTCGGATTTTACCGATTAAACTCTCCCACCACTCGGAATTGCAACCGCGGAGGTTATTTAATTCCTGCTATGAAAAAAAACGAATAAGAAAGAGAATTCGAGAGAAGTTGAAAAAGAGAATAAAAAGCAATAAAATAGCAGCGAATTACTATATAGTTAAGTAACAAGGCCTCATAAAGAACGATGAGTAAGATAAGACTGAATGATAGAAATAAGATAGGGGGGAAATTGAAATGAATTAACTTATAAATCAGTCCATCGTGCCAAACTTTATCAAATGTTTGTCATATATCAAGTAAAGTGAGAACTGAAGACAATCCTCTATTAAATGCGTCGAATACGTTTTCCGTAATCCGCAGAAGTAGATGTTCAGTGCTGTGATTTTTGCGAAAACCGAATTGAAAATCGGGGATAATTTTATTTGTGTCAAGAAAAAGTGTCATTGTTGGAGAATTACTGATTCTGTGATTTTACTTAGAGAGGATAATAGACTGATAGGCCTATAACTATCGGGACATTCGGGTGATTTTCCTGGTTTGGGAATGAAAACTACTGTTGCATGTTTCCAAATAGAGGAAAAATAGTGGCAACGAAGGCATGCATTAATAATGTTTGTAATAATGATGATATATTTATGAGAGAGAATTTTAAGAATTCCATTACTAATTTTATCTGGACTGGGGGACTTGCGCGAAGGAAGATTATTAATTATATGACTTACTTCAGTAGGTGAGGTAGGAACTATTCCTACAGAAGTTGGACAAAAATTATTTAGAGCGTTACGAATTGTAATATGCAATTGAGAATGAGATAAGTTAGAACGATTGGGGGAGCATTGTTTCTCAAGGAAATCAGCGAAAAGGGAGGAATTTTCCTCGTCAGAGTTAAAAGTTTTATTATCAACTATAAGAGGACGGGACGGTGTTTTTCGATTCCGAAGAGATCTCACTACTTTCCAAAGAGTTCTAGGGTGTTTTTCTGCTTCTAAGATATATTGAGAGAAGGATTGCTGGCGGACTTCGGAGACTTTTTCATGAACAATATGTTGAAGATAATTAAGATGCTTTTTAAGGTGAGGAAGACGATATTTTTGCCACTCTTGACGAGCCTTGTTTTTAGTTTTAATAAGGTCAATGATATCAGACGGGAGTGGAGTACTATGAGGTTTACTTTGAATAGAAAAAGACGCCAAAGATTAGTTTTGAAGAATATGAGAATTTAATGAAGAAAAAGTCAATATCAGACATTTAATTGGAAGAATATCAGGAAGGTTAGATTCAAGAATATATATAAAACGTAACCAATTAACGCGTGTTTTAGGTGGAAGATCTCGCGGAATGATAGAAGTATTTAGAATCACTGCGAGGTGATCTGATGATAGTCGATTAAGGGTAATAGGGGAAAGGGGAAGAAAAATATTTTTAGAGATGAAGAGGTCGAGAATACTAGGTAAATAAATGTTACCAGGATAATATGTAGGTTCTTCAGGAGCATCAACGGAAAAGTGATATTTACGAGAAAGACGTATTAGAGAGGTGCCTTTAGAGTTGTTTAAGGAACATCCCCAAAAAGTGTGTCTAGCATTAAAGTCACCTGCTAGTATAGTAGGATTATTATCAGGGAACAATAGGTTAATATTAGAAAGATCATTATCGGCTTTTTGTGAAGAATAGATTGCAAAAATTAGAATAGGTTTAGGGGATGCTTCAATTTCTATGCCTACTTATTGAAAGATGGTAGAGTCTAGATAAATATGCTTATGAGACAGAGTACTTTTTACGATAATTACTACACCACCGCTGTGAGAAGAGTTATTTTTTCTGTGTATGGTATACCCGGGAATAAAAAGAGAGGAAGTGGAGGCTAGTTTAGTTTCCGAGATACAAGCAACTTCAATTGCTTTCTCCTCAAGCAATGTTGTAAGTTCGGCGAGCTTTGGCTTAATGCTATTAACATTCCAATTCAGAATATTTAAAGGATTATGAAAAACAGCCATTATTTGGTATTAGAGTTTGCGGTATAGAGAGTTGAAAGAGCATGAAGAAATTCCATGGCGAATTTCATTATTTGAGGAGGCAAAGATGAGTAGAGCTGAGTAGGAGTAGTAGGAGTAGAAGGAGTTGAACGCTTTGATGCTGCACTCAAGGGGATTTTATTTTGAGCAGCGACTTTAGCGTAAGATTTAGTGAAGCTAGTAGCAGCTAGAGGAATAGCAGTGGAAGAGACCTTAGGATTTAATTTAGTAGAGAAACTTATTGCATCAGAAGCTTGTTTGGGAATGGAATTTGAAGTAATAGGTTTTGGGGCATTGGAACAACCACGGTATGTAGCCCGATGATTACCATTACAATTTGCATACTTAGGCGCAGCATTTTTAGAGTTTCTTTTATCACATGTTGATGTTTCGTGATTTTCGGAGCAAAATGCACAACGAAAGTCAGAATGACAATACTTGGAAGTGTGTCTAAAGCGTAGGCACCTTTTACATTGCGGGATAATTAGTGTAGGGCGCTTATGTTCTACTTTTACCGAAAGATGTCCGAGAGTCTGTAGGCTGAAAATGTTTTTAGAATTAGGATCCGAAGAGTCAAGATGTTCTGCAACCAGAGGCCAAAGTGTGTCTCCTTTATGCATACGATGAATTTTGTGTACTTTATATTTAAGGGCAGAAAGTTCCTCAAGAATTTCATTTTCGGAAACGCTAATATTTACGTGTCGTATAATGGCGATTGTTTCCTTATCCTCGGGAAGATGAAAAGAAGAATATTGAATTTTATTTTTATCCAATAGTGAAGTAAGAGCTCGATAGTCTTTTGATGAGGTAGGAAAGACCCTAACAGAGTCATGAATATCTCGAGCACGACGAAAATCAATTTTGTAAGAAGTAATGGCTTTGCTGATATCATGCCATTTATTTTTGTCCCGAATATCAATAGGAGGAGGAAAAGAATGTTTAGAAGCTAAAGGAGTTATGGGAGGCATAGGAGTTATAACATATGGTTCAGGTGTAATTTCGGGAGAAGGCATAGAAGTTTTGGAAACACAGAGATCGTTCTCCGAATCAGATGAAGAAGAAGAGTTGGGAGAATCCTTTCTCTTTTTATTGAGGGTAGAAATTGAAGTGGGTGAACGTTATACCTTAGCAGGTGACGAGATTGGGGTAGGCATTTGACCCAAAAGCAAATCAATTTGATTTTGAAATTCAGCAAGCTTTGATAATAGGAATTCACGCTCTGCTGAAAAAGCAGCGCGCTGTTCCTCTATATATTTAATGGCTTCAGGAGAAAAAGGTAAAATATGTGTATTTTGGTTACTTACCATCTCACTTGGCGTACCTTCATTGATGAGGTCCTCGATGTCCATGGTGGAGGGTGATCCGGCTGAGTTGTTCATTTTTCCTTAACAAGGGTATCCGAGGTTCCCTTGCTGTTTAGATGCTTGTATAAACGGTGGATGATGCAATCACGGAGTGAAGAACCTGGAAAAGAAGAAAGAGGAAAAAAGGCGAAAGCGAAAGAGAGAAAAAGAAAAGAAAAAGGATGTAGGAGCAGAAAAGAATCTTCACATACACACTTATCACACGCGATTAGTTGTAAGAGTTTTTTTTTCCAAATTATAATATATTATATTATATGGAAACGTAAGTGCAGGAATACTCGTGAAAGTAGCGAGCCAGGCCCCAGCGAGTCCAGACTCGCCGATGCCTAATGAGCACTCAGAGTGTCCAGTCAGACACGAGTCTGTGTGACTAGATCTGTCGAGTGACTCGCATGAGTCAGCCGGAGAGAGTCAGTAAGAGAAGTAATGAGGGGCTCGTATATATCACCTCACTAAACCTTTTCATATTAAGAATCGAGAATTTGGGAGTACGACACCTAGTGGCTCAGAGCGGTATTACAGAGCGCGCGAAATTTGAACAGCGCGTTGCATTAGAGTTGTATTAACTCTTTTCTTTCTCAAATAGAAGTTAAGATGCATTTTGATAAAAAAAAAATACGTATCGACATGATAAAAAGGAATAAATTTATTTAATAATTTGTTTTTGTATTTGATAACGAAATCCGTTGTTGTCTACTTCACACTCTATTCGTACATTCCCTCAACAGTAGTTTGTGATAAAGAGTACGCAAAATTATCACGTAATTAAACTGTTATCTGGAGTCAACTTTTCTTGGATACACTCTAATACACATTTCAACTTTACTTTTTTTCTCCCCCTGTTTTTAATACTCTTTTCGTCTTCTACACTTGTCTCTCTCTCTCTCTCTCTCTCTCTCTTTGTCTGCTTGTTTTTGTTTTCTTCAGGTGTCTACTACAAAGAACTTCTAGCGTTTTACAATCAGACAACAATTTACCATATCGAAATTCAATCTTTTAAGATTATAATCGAAAACAATCTGAATTTTCTCTTATTATTTCGCGTCTTTCTTTCGAAGTCTCCATGTGTCTTGTTCACAATGTAAAATGTACGAATAAATAGAAGGTATACAAATACTATTAATTTTAACTAATAAATCTGAAGTGAACTTATTTAAACTTTCACTCAATTCAGGAAAATAAATTTTCTTTTTGATATTTTTAATTCTTATAGTTTTATAAACTTTGAAAGTTCAATCCTCGAATGACTTTTATTTAAATTGACTTCCTTATTGACAAAGTTTAATTTTAAAAAATACCAGGGTATATAATTAATATTATCGTAATATTTGTAAATAAATAAATTTCAACATTTGAAAACGAAAATATACTAATTGCACAAGTCATTTGTACTTTCTGAATTCTTCAAATACGTAGATTAAAATTCTCTTTTTTTACATTTTGTTCCTTCTGACCATTTACCTAATTCTGTGTAAAAAATTACTGTCATTAGTGATTGAAGTTGAAAAATGGAGTACCAGTAACCCACCAGTAAAGTATTGTAAAAGTGTTGCAAATACGCATGATTTAGAAAAATTCACAAAAATACATTAGTGTTATTGAGATGGTCCAAAATATTGAAAAGTAAAACTATTACAGTTTATACACAATTAAATGTAAAATTCATCTTGAAAATTGAGTTATTCAATCTATTTTAATAATTAAGTAATGTTATTTAATTTTTATTTATTATTACATTAATGATAAAATACATTGATTTTTCATAAGTAAAAAATAATAAAAATGAAAATTTGAACAGGGTATTAATTTTCATTTTTATCTATCTATATATAAATCAATATTTAATATTTGAATCCAAGTTTTTTTAATACTGATATGCTTTGAGATATTCAGATTCCATCAATTAACAGTGATAATATATAAATTCAAATTGCATATGCCATTAACGTAGATTTGTAAGTAATTTTATTAAATATTTTTTACAATACATAATTTTTAAATGTACATATTGATTATGCTTTAATCTAGTGTTTTCTTCAATTACATTTAAAACTTAATTAAAAATTTCAATTTAGATGTATATACAAGTTAAAATAAAATTTTGTTTTAAAAATATTATTTTTTATATTTTAGGTACACATTTATTATTTCCAAAATGTCGTTAACTAATGACAGAATAATTTATCCATGGAATAGCGATATTCTTTATTTAATACCACTTATTGGATAATGTTGGTCTAGTTTATGGCTTAGCCAATATTTTGATTTTAAACCATACTTGAGGTTAGGTTGAGACTGGATTTTACAATCTCAAGGTGTACTTCCCCTTCCATTTGGTTAATGCGTGGGCGTCTCAAGCCGCAAATTTACGGTAACCCGAGATATTCCTAACATTTTGATAGTCACTGGGTAAACCAATGTCCTATAATATGTGATTAACCTGGCAGAAAAATAGAAAAGAAAAAAACTGACTGATTAGGTTCTGATCTAAGTTATAAGCACGAATAATATACGATTAGATCGATATTGCTCTAATCCGAAAATTTTAGGGTGACAAAAGTTTTTTATTTAATTTGTATATTCATAGATTTTGCAATAATGTTTTTCAACTTTTTTTATTAAAAAGTATCCGATGATAAATTTATGAAAGGGTTGGGCTAATTTATTTCAAAGCATTTAGTAGTGTATTTTAAGTGGGTATTATTATTATTTTTTCATTATATTATAATAATATTAAAAAATATTAAAATAACATAAATAAAAGATTAGATAAAAAATTAAAATTACGCGGATACATTTTTGAAAAATATTCTAGTGAAAAATTTTCAAATTTACCGTGATAAATAGAACCTTAAATTTGAAAATTATGAAATTAAAAAGAGTGAATTCATGTTTAAGAAAACAATTCATTAGCTATCGAATGATTGGAGAAATGTGGCACGTTTGTATTTATTTTTTCCTTTTTGGAATCTGTATTATTTCTTGAAAAAAAACATCGAAAATGGGTGTGAGTGCAAAGAAAGACCAACCAGAGTCCTCAATAAAGAAAATCGATTTCATTCACTTTCACGAAAGTATAAATACGAACACTCGTTTTTATTCTACTCGTAAACTCCTCCATTACTTTTTTTGGGACGGGGAAGAGAGGTATATCGGGGGTGCACATCGGTGTGTGCTTGAGGTTTACTGATGCATATAACGTCATGGAATTGTTGTTGGTTCTATATAAGAAATCATTAATAGAAATATATTACATAAGCGTAATAAATTTATTATAAATTTAGGTTTACTTAATTTTATTTCGTATGTTATTATTTTTATAAATATTATATCAGTCACAATTTTAATATAATTAATGTGCGATAAACATAGAGTAACATTTATCATTAAAAATAATACGTATAATGTAAAATACGATCGCGTTTGAGTTATTTAAAACTAACTAACTATTTTATAAAATTAATTTTATTTTATTTCAATTATTATATTCTGATGAATATTAAATTATTGTTTTTATTCATTAATAATTTTAAACATTATTATTATATTTATTAAATCGTGTACTGTAATAATAGTATTTAAAACATTCGAGTCCATACTTTTCATACTTAATTTAAATATACTTTTATTTTCAAACTCAGAAAATAAGCGGTATATATTTGTATAAATTCCACGCACTAAAATATTTTACTTACATATTTTTGCAATTTGTATTTATTATATCACAACTTTTAGTAAATAGTAAAATTATTTGTATTTTTTAAATTATTTTAAATTTAATACAATTAAAAAAGTCTATGCATTTTCAATTTTTCTGAGAAATTTCTGTTTGAAATAAAAATTTAGAAAAAGTTTCATTTTTTCGTTAATATCAAATCACGCATTATATGTGCTCAGTATCGAAGGAATCGCGGAGGGTTCTTTAATTAAATTTAGGATTGTATTGAAGAAAAATAAGTGCATCTCAATAGCAACTTCAAAGGAATGGCAAGAAAAAGGACAAGGAGATACAAAGTTAAAAAAAGAAGATGACGGATAAGGATGAGTGAGAGTTTGGAGGAAAAAGTCAAGGCTCGTGCTGCAGATGAAAATCGAAAGTCAAAGGTCAGCGAGAATTCACGGGTCATTTGGCTAATAAAATATTCGTTTCCATGCATTCTTGGCATATTCCATAACCATTTACCTAACTCGAAAAATACCCATAAGCTCTCAATCATACGTGAGTCATGTCATGTTTTCCACTCATAAATGCGGTTCGTGTTCTCGAGCATTTCGAGAATGGGAAACAGTCTTTGTGCATTCCTCGACTCCTCATATCTTAAATGGATATTTTTGCCGGATACTGAAAAAAGGATCGAAATGGAAAGCAATGTCCGTGTATTTCGATTACTACAACTCATCCTTTACGTCTCGAAATTATATCACGAGTTTGCCACTTTCAGCTTTTTTTATGAATTGTTTGCTATTCTATAACTTACCTCTCCCCAAGCTCATTCACTACTTTCTTTTGTTCCTTTAGAAAAGTTCATTTATTTCTTTGTTGAACGTGTTCTTATTTGTGTTTCATTAACTCCTCTGGCAGACGACTATTTTCAGATACTTATTATAAAAGCCAAGTTTAACGTCTCTGTCTTGTTTAATAATTTATTGTAAGAGCTTTATTAAAACTTTCCTTCATTAAATTCAAGTGTCATATATATATTATTGTAAAATTATTATAGAACTTTTTATTGTGTTAATGGTAAATGTGAAAACCTTTTCAATTTTATATTTATTATATTTATATTAATCAAAACAAATTTTTTCAAATATTTTCAATTAAAAATATTTATATAATAAAATTAACGTCTAAAATTTAATTTACAATCTTTTTATGTAGCGTAAAAATGTTCATTTATGAAATGACTTGAACAGTTCTAATATTTAATCCATGAGTTTCTAACAAAATCTTTTCCGAAAATTCTAAAATCTATTTCAATTGTTGAGCACTTGTTTGACTTGCCTTTATTTTATTAATTTCGATGCACATTTTATTTTTCTGATATGCCGTATTTTAACAATGAAAACTAAAGAAAAGTATAGTAAAAAATTTGATGTATAAAAATGGACTAAAAACCTTTTTTTTAGTAAAAAAAATAATAAATGCTATTAGACTATGAATAATCCGAGTATAAAGTTCCAGGATGTATGATTAATATTTAAATGATTCATCAGAATCGTAAGTAAGGACAAATCTTGGTTGTTAAGATCACCAATAATGTAAAATGAAAGTCTTTACCTTCTTTACTCATTGTATGCGATGCGATTTTCGGTAATTTACAAAATATAGGAAAGAAAGAAATATTCTCAATTTAATCACTTCACTTTTACGTTTAACCTTTAAATTTCAGGACATTTTAACAAATCTACAGACTTTTGCAAGTAGTCGATTAAAAAATTCATGAATTATGTAACGTCTCGATAATTTAAACTACACTTCCTCGTTTAATTTCAAGACTTCTAAGTTAAGAAATTAGTTAAGTTCTTGATCTCGAATTGTAACCAGAATTAAATAATATAATATAGATAAAACACTGTTTCATCATTATTCAAAACTGACGATTGCGGAAAAGGTCAAGTAGTAATAGTACGTGTATACAAAACATAACTTAGAAAAATATTAGGAAATAAATAATTCTATTTCTTCATAAGATAACACGGAAGATTACGAAAAATCATGATCATAAACAAAATCGTATGATTGGCTTGGGTTACCTATGAACCGAGATTAATAATTGAGAAGTAACATGGAAGGGATAAAATTACTAATAACATAAAAGGCAGAGAAAATAGAAAGAAAGTGCTTTTTATTTCTAGAACTAGTATATTTTAACTCAAGTATTAAGGACTCTCCAATTCTGAAAATCTGTAGTGGCGACATACTGTCGCTTCTAAGAAACTGCCCACATCGTTCTTTCGAAAAAACTATTTCTAAACTACAATCGCTGTGAATAAATATCATGCAAGTAATATTAAGAAACTATTGATTAATCATTGTAATATTTTGTAACGACTCTATTTTATTCTATTATTCTTTCGGAAAATATTAACAACAATATATTCAAAGTGTAAACTAACCAAAATATGAAATAAACAAATAATTATTAAATTAACAAATATCTTAATTATTCTTTTATTTATTAATTATATTCTGAGACGTAATAATTATTAAAAAATTATTTAATATTTAAAAAAATTAAATAATATTTAATTACAATATATGTACTTTAATATTCACAAAAAATTATTCTATATTATTATTTTGTATTCAAATTGTTTTAATAAAAGCAAATAATAAATTACTTTTCTAAATGGTATTTCCATCATTACGTTGTTTCTTAAGTATTTATTTAATTATTACTTGTTAGAGTATAAACAGATAAGAATAGCCTTATTTTATCAAAATGTTGAATAAATGAAATAATAGATAATAATAAAAAACAATTATTTCATGATTACTATTTTGTGCATAAATCTTAGTTGTAGCAATTAGAAATCAAAAAAAGACATATGTGTGTACCTGACTAATTACCATTTTATCATAATAATAATAATCAAGACCATTGTGTATCAAATGCATGAAATTTAAGATAGTTGAATTTAAAATACATGATTTTTATAATTGATTAATGTTGTCTTCATTGTTTAAATTACAATTTTTCAAATATTTAATTAATTTCATTAGGATGGCATTGTTACATACGTAAACGTACGTAAACAGGAATTTTGTCTTTTGTAAAGCTCGAGTTAAGTTTCCGAAAAATAAATTAATTTTAAAGAGTGAGGATGAATGAACGTGAGTAATATATTTCTTAGTTGTTACATTCGAAGGATTGAAAGTAAAATAAAAAGTACAAAAATAAAAGGTTGCATATTTTTATTAAAATTGTATTTAATGATTTTACTTGTTTTTCTTGTACAATTTCTACCCGTTTACAAAGTTGGGTAAGAGAGAAAGAGAGAGAATGGTGCAGCTAGTCTAGATTTTCGGACACTATTGGACTCGCGGTAAACTGGTTAATATTCGAAAAACCTTTGTCTTTAAAAATGCTAATTTGTATTCAAAATCTATCCCTTTTTATTCTAATTTGCATATACTAGATCATATTTGAGAAGAGGGGATCTGTTGTGTCTTAAAATTTATTAAAATTTTACATATATGTGACAAGACTCTAACGGAGTCGCGTCGATTTGGTTGTACTGAGAGTCCGGAATATGCCCATGTTGTGTTAACTATTAACACATGTACTAATATTGTCGACTAATAGTAGGGCAATTTTCTAATCCTTTAAGATAAGATTGCATTTTATAGAGATAAGTTGGTAATGGATTTTATATTGTAGCTTTCCTCGAATTCCTTAATGTCGGATTTTTCCTTAATGTTTCTATAAAATTTATATACTTGAGATTATTTGGCCAAATTTGTTTGTAGAAATTACTAATCAGAAAACCGTAAAAATTCGAAGACCAATCGAATGTCACAACTCCGTTTGGGAGAGTAAACTCCGTAAAATATATAAAGCTGTGTAACTTTTTAGTATAATCTTCTTTTTTTCGGAATTTACTCCTGTAAATTTGTGTAAATAAAAATCAATTCTACCCTTAAACAAATGTGTTTAATTATTCAAGAAAAATTGAATCATTTCGATCAAAATTATGTGGACGGTACGAAAATGAAGTAAGTTAATTATTCGCGCACCAGGATCTTATCAATTCTCATAACCTAAGGTGTATCAAAGATGTTATCCCTTCTTGTTAATCGTATCTTTTCGATTGTTTGCAGCTTACTCAATCAAGATGTTTAATTTTAATAAAAATTGATTATTGTTAAATTATTGCCTGGACTATAATAATGAATGATTTATAAGTTATTTATTTTTTTTATAATTCATTGTTTATTTGTTATTTGTTTAATTTTATTGATTGTTAGATAATTTATTAATCTAAATAAATAAATAGTTTTATTTTAAGCTGCGATATTAGTTGAATAACTAATTTTTATCAAAATCTTTATTAACATTATTTCTTAATGATGATTTTCTTTTTAACGGTTTACCAGTTTACAATAATTTTCGATATGCCGAGTTTATTTGTATTTTCATGTTTAGTGTATTTTATGATAAGTTTTAGAGCATTTCAAAAATTTTCTTAACCCTAGCACGGATTTATTATTGATTATCGAAAAAAATTTCATATTTTTGTGTATTGACAATATTTCTCTCTCACTTAAGCTTCTTATCAAATCGGTAGTCTACACGTGCAGGTTCCCAGTTTTCTTAATTCTACATAACCTATTTGTAGTAATTTCAACTAGCCCGCTTTCTTTAAAGGTAAGAATTTTCTTGAACACATTACTATGTTTACTTAGATATGATAATGCACTTTTTGGCGGAAAATATAGGCAGATTAATATTATATTCTAAATTCATTTTTTACTTGATCAAAAAAGAAATTGGTCAACAGCTCGAGTCATGACAGCATAAGTATCAAATTTTACAAGTACGAAAATTATGATATTTCTTTGTTATTTTATTATTTCATAAATTTCTTACATTGATTATTCAATTATAATAATATTTTTATATATTAATGTTTTAAATAGAAATTTTTTAATAATATTTTTTAATAACACTATTAGTTTAAATTATATGTATTCATTGTTTTTTTCTGATGAAGTAATTTTTAGCATTGGTAATATTCAATAAATACAATTATAAAACAATGCTATAAAAAATGCAGTCAAACAAAAAGAATAATAAAAATAAGATATTTTTTATCTCCGTATGTGTTGAAAATTGTGAAGAATTTACGATTAATTATGTTACTGACGACATCTATGGAATTAGATATTTCTTGTTCTGAATGAATTAAAAGCATCTAAGTCAGTTTCTGACATTACTTGGGGAATTAAATTTTAGTGGTTTAGTAATACATTATTAAAATTTAATATCAATCATTTTTCAAGTATCTTTGATAAGTATGAATACGTCAAAATTAATTATATTCATATATAAATGATAAAAATTGTAGATTAATTTTATTTATTAGAGTCATTAATTTTCATTTTTGTAATAACATTATAATAAACTTAACATTTTGGAAAAATGATACGCACAGAAAAAGAAATTTATTGAAAGACACTAATATAAATATAATTATAATTTGTATGAAAAAAACTGGTAAATTAAAAAAGAATTTAAAATCTCCAAATATGTAAAACATAAAACAAACATAAATCTATTTTTATGCTGTCCGCTCGTAATATATTTCATACAGTTCGCTAAATTACGAACACTTCAAAGGTTCATGAAAGTGTAAGTGAGAAAAAAAGTGATGGTAATAAGATTTTATGGGTATATTTGATATTTCGTAGTTATTTTGCAGATGAATATTAAAATTAATGATAAAAAGGAAGATATTTTTTTCGCAGCTGATTTTCGAGCGAAATCCACTGATCAGTTTTATACGGCGAAACTAGAGTACAAATTCTCAATTGTCAATTAAATTCGTCACTTTTCTTGAATATTTTGAAATGAGAGTAGAAAAATAACTCTTTTGGTTAGTCGAATACTCCCTAAATTAGTTCCTTTACATAGGTTCCTATGTTCCTCCACAAGAAGTCCGAGCACCAGTGTTTCTTTTTTACTTGTCATTTTTGTTCCAGCTCTCGTTTTTCATATAGTTTTTCATTTTTAAAGGCCGCTCTTCTCTTTTATTTTTACTGCTCATTCACCCCCAAGCGCTCGCCTTACTTTAAATATGAATATACAACAGTTCATGAGCGAAAATGCAATAATACTTTTACTCGAGGAAGTAGTTGAAAAAATATTGCCAGTAAATACAGTACAGTAACTGCCTCAGTGAATCGAAAGTGCAAGCAATTCATTTTGCATTCAATAAACAAAGAGACATATGCAAGACATTTGACTTTTTAAAATATCTTTCTTTCTTGTCAAAGGCGAGTGCGTGTTGGCGTGGCTCATTTTCTTCTTCTTGGAGGTTTGCCATGCCATTGAGCGGTGAAAGCACTGAATAAAAATAAAAAAAGAAAATAGGGGAGTATAAAGGAACAAATCTTCACCTCTCCTTCGTTCCTTTTTTTTCACTACCCTCTCTACCAAATTGCTTTTGCTACCTGACGAGTCTTTTGAGCGCTGATGCAAAATTGACAACCTCAATGCATTATGTTGATTAAGCCTTTAAATTTAGCCGTTACATTTCTTACAGTAAATTGCACCCGAGTCTATCTACCCGATGTTACTCAATACATTTGTTATCTCCATACTCTCCAATTTTTTCATCTTATCGTAAACATGCATTTCGATAAACCACGTAATTACACCATTTTTCAAATACTTCAAATACACACGAGCTTTTATCGGAACATTTTCTTGAAAAAAATATTACATTTCAATTTATTAAACTGCATTTTGATTAACTGAGGAATTATTCTAAATAACTTTGCTGTAATTAGTTGTGTTAGTTTTAAAATTTCGGTATGTTTTTTAAATTCAGAAAAAAGATTTGATAAATTTTCGGACCTTAAATGATCCTTAATCATTTAATTCCTCAAGTCAAAACTTACCAATCATCGATGATTTAAATTATAAAAATTCGAGAAACTTACATCTCCAACATTATGAGTTTAATCTCTTATATCAATATTCTCGTCAATTTTATGTATTTTCATGATTTACGTTTATGCTATGTTAAATTTTTAAAAAATCAATAAAAAAATAGATGTTTGACTTGATAGATTCTTAATTCTTTATTTCAAAGTCTTCATTTAAATTGATTGGCTGGAATGAAATGGAAGGGAGGTAGCCAAAAATTAATCCAAAACATTATGTACATCCCATAGAAAAATATTATTTGAATAAATTAAAAACAATTTAAAAACTACATATTTTTTATACTATTTCATGAAATATTGATAAATACTATATATGTACTTTATTTAATAAATTTAAACTCACTAAATTAAACAAATTATTTATTCGAATAAATAATATTAAAAAATTTTTTCTACAATATTGACAAAAATACACTAAAGTATGGTTTTAAATAAATTCACGTTTTACACTAATAATATATTTATAAATTTAAGTACATTTGTGTATTGTTACGTCATAAAAATTTTTACAAATTTTAACTACAGTCAAAAATGTAATACCAATAAAAAGAATTTGAAAGATGAATCAAACTAGAGAGTTACATTTTTTAACTACATTGTTCGTTTAATTAAAAAACAGCGATTGAATTTTCGCGATATCCTCCTTTTCGCGTGATCCAAGGGCAGGTAGATAGACAAAAGAAAATCAATAATCACTTGTATAATGTTTTACAAACAACAATATATTTATAACAAAAATATGATCAACAAAGCCAATTAACCACGAAAGCGATAAACAACAGAAAATATCCCGTGCTACGCTTATGAAAAAAGCGCGCCGATATTGTTTATGTTACACGATTGGCGTAAGCAAGGCTTCTGGCGATCGAAGCTTTTTCGGAAACAAAAAGGCTCGGCCTGGAATGTTCGAAAGTTAGAAAAAGGGAAGAGAATATACACACACCTTTAAAATTGCATTTTTAACTTTACAGTCACCCGCGGGGGCGAGCCAAAGTCGCGAGAATAAACAAACATGTTGTGTCCTCCTCATTCAAATCGAACATTTCAGTGGGCTTGTGAAAAACGCATGTTTTCACTGAACATACACTATGACATAAAATTAAATACTGCGGCTGACATCAAATGATAATAGCATAGAAATCTTCTGATACGACAAAAAAAATTCACGAACTAAAGGGAAATCATCTTTTTACTCCATCTAATAACAAATGATATAGTGAGAGAAAAAACCTAATAAGCTATAAACAGGTGCTTCAATAGGAAAAGCTTTGCTTTTGCCATTAAAACGGACCATTAGTCAACATTACAGTTAACATTTACATTTAAATTAAATTAAATGTATTATTTGTGATACGATTATCGAAATCAAAGATTTAGGTCACTATAGAATTCTTCTATACTTTTGATTTACAACGAGAATATAATTAAACACAAATATTAAATAACGTACACATAGTATATATATATCATAATAGTTAATCATTTTAGAATAAATTATTTTTATTAATCATTGTTACAAATTTCAAGTAAAATTATTTAAATACAACATAATAATAAATTTTAACTATTCTTATGTATATTCACTAACTTTTTCATTAATTTGTGAATAAATTATAATTTTCATAATAAAAATATATGAATTATTTATTTATATTTCTTTTTACATACTGAGACATAATAGTATTTCTATTTTAATTTTAATTATCACGATACTTATATTATAAAAATAATATAAGTATCGTGATAATTGTTGGCTTTTGCATATGTCAATACATTTTATCGAGAAATTTGTTATCGCAAACAAAATGTTTTAATTATCAATTACTATAAAATTAAATAATGTGTAAGGTACTGCAATAATTTCTAAAAAATTGTATTTATTAAAATGATTACAATGTATAGAGTAAGTACATATTGTACGAAAATGATTGATTAATTGTATATATTACAAAATTAGCATTTATTAGAATGTAATATACATTCATTATGAAAAATATTGTTAAAGCATGTTGAATTATTCAATATTAAAATTATTATTGAAATGAAGTAATTGAAATTGTGCATGAATTTGTTATTCACACAAACTTATTAGAAATTTAAAATTTGAAAATGAATTTTTAGAAAAATTAAGAAAATTAATTTCAAGTGTTTACCAAGTGAGCAAATCTAATTGTTACATAAACATTATGATATATAGGTGAATATGTTTGAATATATTTATAAGTGTGGTTAGCGATAGAGGAATGAGGAGAGTAGCCTCAAACTCGCTTGTGGTTAATTAGTCAACTGTGTTGTTAACATTGTCCTCCCATTCCTACATATCGGTTGATTAAAAATCATTGCATTGACTAAATAATTCACAAATTATTTTGAAATGCATTTTTACTGCATCATTTTTTATTTGCTTACTGCGCACGACATTAATTTACTATGCACTAATCATTTGATGTACTGATTCGACCAACTCCATTATAAAAATTATTTGACTATTTATGGGTATAAGTACATCATAAAAACAATAATTACGATAATTGACATATGGTCAAATTTCTTTGATCATGCTGTATGTGAAATTGATTATATACATCTTAAAAATAACATAGCTTGAAATGAAGTTTATTAACGCAGAATATAAGTAAAGAATTGATTAAAGTTTCATTTGGAACAATCGCAACAACCATTTTCAAATACTTAAAAGTGAAAGACAATTAACGGATGAAGAAAGGAAAAAAATGTAATTACAAATGGCAACTTGAAATAATTAAATGCAATCTCGAGGAAACTGAAGTCACCTCCACAAAGCAATTCGGCTTAAAAGTGACAGCAAATTAATGGTGGAAGTCTTTTAGCGTATTTCGTGGTCACAGCTAATTATGGAGTAGAAAAAATCGCCAAGTCTTAAGCTCGAAATATTGTACTAAGTCTCCGAGTTGAGTACAGATTAAAACACGGGGACTACTGGCACATTCCATATTTAAGATACGGTCAAAACAAAGGAATAGTCTAGTTTCAGAACATAAGGTCAGGTTTATCTGTCAGAATTTGCATTGCATTAGCATTACTAATTACTTAAATCGTTATTACTAGGTGTTTCTGCACTTTACACTATTGACCGGTCCTACGTCCTCACCTGACTACCATTTATATTAAGGTGCAAAGCTATCACTCTGCATGTGCTACTTATATTTATGCATAAATTCAACTAATTTTTATTGGGCATTGCTTTCGGTAGTTAGGTATGCTGGACAATTTTTTAATTTTTCCGAACAATGCTGCATACGTTGATGACTTTTTCCATTTACATCAATGTGTCAAGAATCTTGTAAATAAATAAATTCGCAAAAATAATTAGGTTTCAAACAGCTGCGAGATATATTTCTTATAAGAATATAATAGTGAATAGTTGAGCGGCAACTTTGATTCACTGTAACTTCAGTACAAACCAACCCATAAATTTTATCAATGGATATATTAATTTGATACTTGATAGGAATACTTTATTTCCGTAATAAATTATTTATTCCTAGTAGTTTTTTGTTTTTATTTCTCTTGATAGATACACTTTCAAAGGACTTAAAAAGATTAATCACCTTTTTCCGATTTCTATAAGTATATACGTTTATAGATTCTTTATAAACTTTTCTAAAATAAAATAGTTCATGTTACAGCGAATGAAAGTGAGTTGTTTATGGTACTTATCCTATTAGTAAAGTACACTTTTCTTACTCATTTATACCCATTCTTCCAGAGTAATAAAATTGTTTATAAATCTTAAAAGTACTGTTTTATATTTTGAAAAAAATACCTTTAACTTGTTCTTATTTATGTAATTTTTAACTTCTAAACCGTCATAGATATATTATTAAACTAAGAATATTAAAATAATTCATAATTATTGTAGATTAATTGTAATGAGAATAAAATTTTATATTTCAAATAATGCAAAAATTAATTTTTATATACTGGGTCCAAACTTTCGAAACTTTTTTGATATTTTTTACAAATTGAAAATATGTCGTTTCCGCACACAGAATGTTCTAAGCGAAAGACGAGATATTTGTAAAATATAGAGACTTCTTGCAAGTTTGATTCAATGCTTTAAACTTTGTTCGCCAACAAACTCATGTTAAAAAATTAGTTTTCCAAAATGGATTAATTGTTTTAATTAAAAACATAGCCATATAATTGGATATTAAGCAATACATATCACGAAATATATAAAATAATGATTATAATTCTTAATGATTTCCAATATATCAATAAATTATCAGTGAAATATATTTTTGAATATCAAGTATAATATTTCAATGTCCCTCATTATGAATAATAAGCTTAATAAAAAAAAAAAATTTTCCATCATTTTTACTGAAATTTGAATAGTAAAATATCTTTAATTTTTATTAACTATTTTTTATTTCGTGTACATTCAAATTATTTTCAACTTTAATTTAAAGAAATAGAATATTAGGTATATTCAACGATTCACGCAATCTACTGTATGTACGTATAATATAAGCTGTGAATTATGTTTAAATACGCGTACCTAAATATAAAATAATTATAAAACTAGTATATCAATTCTTTTTCAAATAGAGTCGGTTTCCGTCTCTTATGATTTTCCGCGGTATTGTCTTTTGATATAAGATTCCTTATACATTTTCGGAGCACGAATCCTTGAATATTAATTTCGTACAGTTAATGTCGATCGTTTGTTTATTGCTACTTTATATTCGAAGAAAAATCGATCTTGTAAAACAACCTCATATATTCTAATAACGAAGCGAGCAGTCAGTCTTTTTTCGAACATTGTTAAGAGCACATTAACTCGCATAATCTGTATTTCAAAATTCGATACAATTAAAATCGTATTAAAATTAAATACGAATTATTTATTTATTGGATTAGTTTTCGATAAATATAGTTTTCGGTACCTAAAATCAATGCAATGTTTTTAATTATTAGTTTTCTCCCGAAATAATTAGAATATTTTTATTGATATTATTAATTTACAAGTATTAAATTAAATATTATCATAAATACAATTTTTATATGAAAGATGACCCATGAAATGCATGCAACATTAAATGAACAAAAAACATTTTTTAAAAGAAAATTATGAATTCCTTTAGCCATTTCAAATTAAAATGTGTGTGTAGGATGTGACATCTCAAAAATTAATCAAAAGAACATTAAAAATTTTCAGTAAAAATATAAATTGAATTAATAGGCATTAGAAGCAATTTGTAAATAAAGATTTTGTGTATATAAATAAAAATTATTATTAGATTCAAAATATATAAATTTTCCAAAACTGAATAATACAAAATTACACTAAAAATGTAATTGAATTAGATTTATAACACATAGAAATGAATGCAGAAGAATTTACTAAAAAATAATACATTAGTATAACAGATAATTTTTCCAAAAAATATAGGTTGATTTATGGATAATAAACAATTTATTTATCACCAGCTTCTGAATATTAAATAATTTTTCTACATTAAAGAAGCACAATTTTTTTGACAAGTACTTTATTTCGTGATCTTCACCTCCACAACATTATTTTGCTAAAACTTAATTTTTCTTCTTCTTAATGATGTGTAAATATTCATTATATATTTTTAAAAACATTGAATTATATTTTTCTAAATCAAGAAAAATTTTATTATGTGATATTAACTGTTATGGGTGAAAATTTATTCAATGATTTGAAAGACTAACATAACAAATTAAATTGAATGTAAAACCGTATTATTTATTGATACTAAAAAAATAGTAGATATAATAATTTAATAATGCAATTCTCGATGTAAAAATTATAGCAGGAGTTTGAATAACAATAAAATTATTTAAAAAGCATTCATAATTAAAAAGTATAGCACAACAATAAAAATAAAATATAACTACCATAATTTAATGTAAAATATACAAAATACATTATTTCTTTCTATTTTATTTAACTTCAAATTTATAAACTTCGAATGAATTAAATTCTTTAAAATTTCATTTTTGAGGTTTTTATCGTCGTTATTATCGAATAAGAATATACAACCAAAATTCATAATTTTTGCAAGGGTATATTCTACAGTCGAATATAATGTCCGGAAAATCTATTTTCCTCAGATTACGAAAGGATAAGGGCGGCGGTGCTTGGTGTCCAAAGAATATGGTAACGAAGGAGGGGAAGGAGTATTTGGAGGTTAACCTACACAATCCCCGAGTACTTACTTCAACTCGTACACAAGGTCGATTCGGCAATGGTCACGGGGTTGAGTACACAGAGGAGTATTACGTTGAGTACTGGAGAACCGACTTCATCGATTGGAGAAGGTGGAAGAATCGCCGAGGAATGGACGTGAGTACTTTTTCATTTTTTACCACTTCAATTCTTTTTTCTTTTTCTTTTTTTTATGTAATATCTTGGTCAATAGTTTACTCGTGGCTTGACAATGTAAGCATTACGTGTAGACTAAAAGTATGCTGGGTACATTTGAATAATGCAACGTGGTTAGGATTTACTTATTTTCTCTTGATCCGAGATCGAGATTGGCGTATTTGCCAAAGATGCGGGATCAAGTATTTTTGAAACCTTTTTGGATGAGAATATTATCATTCGTATGGAAAATCTAGATATATATCATACTTAATAAGATCAACCAACTTATGTAATATCAAAATTAAATAATTATTGTAACTGGAATTATTTTATTTCAAGACGAATATTTATTTTTAAGGATACAAGGAATATGTAGTTTTTCACATATATTCTTAGTAATGAAATCCAAATATATTAAGGTACAAGAATATTATTAAAGAAAAACTGAACATTTTCGTGAAATTTAGTGCATTTGAACAATTAAAGATTAAAGACAAAAATAATTTTGACAGTTTTGACTGTTTGAATCAAACATTTTAAGTAGACATTTTAATTTTTTGAAATAAAAAAATCATTATTACTCATAATAGTAATACATATACTTCTATATTTTAGGCATTACCTGAACTATTGAAGATAATAATTAAATATTTGTAGAAATATGTATAAAATGTGATTTTACCAGTATCAAGCATTTAGCTTTTATTTTATTTAAAAAAAACAATAGCTATTATCAGAATAACTTGTAGATTTCGTACAAGTGTTTATAAAATGTATAAAAAATGTTCCTCTTCTTTCAATTTCCAACCGCTAATCAATTATTAAAATACGATAATTTGAATCATTAGTATTTTTATTATTAAATTTTTCAATTTTTGCAAACTTATTAAAGCAAGTTTTCATGGAACATCTATGAAATTGATTCAGTATTTATTGTATTTCTTTGAGCGAATGACTATAATTCAATTTTTCTTTTTTTTCAATATAAAGGTCAGAAATTTTACTGCTTCCTGTTTGCTAAGCTTCTAGAATACTTTTTTTAAAGTTACTTTGTTGTAAAAATTCAGTTTTCCACTGAAAATGGAAATTTCTTACTTTTTATCTGCTTCATTTTGCGTTAAGTTTATATATATAAAGGATAAATTATTATTTGTTTATAAATAAATTTAGAATTTTTTTTATTAATAAGAATACAATTAAAAAAAATTTTGTATGACTAAGAAAGGAAATATAAATACAAATTAAGTAGATCGCGTAAGTTTGAGACACATGGCATTGATATGTAATGTTTAATGTGAGCACCTTTCATCCTTTTATACTGACTAAACTGTTGATAGTTGAAATTATTGTCCATAATGGATCAGGTTTATGAATCTTGGGTAGTCCATATGCTTTAGCTAAATTAATATTGATTTGTAACAATTGGTTATTGTGATATTTTTTATTAAGATATTCGTTTTCAGTTAAATATTTTAGTATTTTATGTGTTTTTATTTCCAAATATTTTAATCAATTTTTGTTTATTATTTTGTATGTATTAGTATCTCTCGACAATTTTTTCATTTTTCTATTATATTCCGTACTGATATATATAGTCACAAAAATGTTTAAAAACTCAGAAATTTAAAAATAAAAATAACTATAGTAATAATACGAATAAATTTTATATTTTATATTTACTACATTCAAAAAATTTTTTTCTGAATATGCACTGAAGTTTAAAAAACATGGAATAAATTTAATTCCTAACATAAATAATAAATTGGACTCAGTTATCATAAAAAGAAAAGAGAGAACCGAAAAATGGGATAAAACTGATGTTGTATACAAAATTAAATGCAAAGATTGTTCATCGATGTATATTGGGAAAGCTAAACATACTTTAAGAACAAAGATAAATGAACATATAAAAGATGATAATAATATATTTATGGTAGTGGCACATTTTCATGAATAAAAATTACAGTACAGATTGGGATAATTTTGATAGTCTTGGTAGGGAGATTGATTATAAAAAAAGATTAATTTCCGTAGTAATACATATTAAAATCAATAATAATACGGTTAATCGGCAAGAGAACACTCAAAATTTAAACTTTAAATATCATATGATCCTCAATAACATGACCAATACGATCTTGACGTAAACGTCGTTTCACTGTCTGTGATGATTCTCGTTGGTATTCCGAAGATGTCGATGATCTGCTGTAACGTTGCTATCAAGTGTTTTGATTTTGTATTTCGGATATGCTCTAGTATGCAAAATTTTGAAAAGACGTCGATTGTTGTGAGGATTTGTGTATTTTTATCCTTCGATTTGATAAACGGTTCAACGAAGTGTAAATGAAATGTTTGGAAAGGTCTCGCTATCTTCTCGATTGGGTGCAGTACTCCCGGTTTCCTCGTTCCATCTTTCTTATAGTACAGGAAGCTTAAGCACGACTTTACATACTTGGAGACAAAATGCCACATGCTCCCGAAATAATATTTTTCGCGAATCTTTTGTAATGTCTGCTCTTTTGCGAAATACCCTTAATCGAGATTTGACTTCCGGTCCCCTGACTCTAATATTTTCTTGATTAGTGTGATGTTCGGGACTTGGGATTAGGCTATCTTTCTCTATTCCATGAGCGTGATATCTACAGACATATATTCGATGGGGTTCCTGCTAAGGAAGTCGACGTGCTGGATGTGTCTCCCTGGCCGGTATGTGATTTCATAGTTATAATTCTGGTAGTAGACCCACCAGCGCACCACTTGGGGCTGTATCTCCATCTTCGTAGCGATAGCCCTAATAGCGATGCAATCGGTTACAATTTTAAATTTGATTCCAAGCAAGTATGCGCGGAAGGTCTTTAATCCCGTATAGACCGCTAAGGTCTCCAGACCGTAGGAGTGGTACTTCCTTTCCTCTGGGGTTGTTTGTCTACTATAGTAAGCTATTATTTAACACTTGTCATCCTCTTTCTGCATTAAAATGGCTCCTCTTCCCAGGCCAATCCATCTGTATACAATTCGGTTTCTAACTTCGGGTCAAAAACTGATACTATGGGCCGAGACGAGATGCTTCCTTTAGGCCTGTTACCGCTCGCCATTTCTCTTTTCCCCATGTCCTCGTTGCTTCTAGTTTCAAGAGTCGGGTTAGTGGTTTTGCCCTTTTTGCAAAATTGCAAATATACCGTTGGAAGTACCCTGCCAGCCCTAAGAATTGACGGACCTGATTGACCGTGCGCGGTTCTGCCGATCTTTTTAGCGCTGCTATCTTCTCCTCTCCGGGTCTTACTCCTTCCCTGGATACCTCGCGGTCTAAGTAGGTTATTTTTTCTAGGAAGAAACGGTATTTTTGCATCACTCGTTAGAATATCGCGAGCGAGTTTGATAATCCCATCGGCATTCTTAAAAACTTCTATTGGCCATCCATCGTTACGAACGCTGTCTTCTCTATGGACTCTTCGCGCATCGGTATCTGATAGAAGCCCAATTAGAGGTCTAACGCGATGAAATATTTCTTTCCTCCTAGCTGATTGATCTGGTCATTGATGAGCGGTAACAGATATTTCATCTTTTTCGTTATGCTGTTTAGCTTCCGGTAATTCTCTTTTCACCGTTTGCCTTTTGTACAAGGAATGCAGGGCTCGTGTGCAGAGAATTATTCGGCTTGATTATTTTTTTTGGTTGTCGAAGTTGCAATTGAAAATCCTCTTATTATTGTGTATTAATAAATTTTTAATGCTGATTTGTTGCTAATTGTTGTTATTAATTTTTTTCTAATAATCATTAATTGTTATTATCTATTACTAATTGTTCACTAATTATAGTTATTTATGGTTAGGTATCATCAATTTATATCATTTATTATAAATTGTTCATTAATTATCGTTATTTATGGCTAAATCATCAGTTGTTATAATCTATTATTAATTGTTCATTATTTTTTATTAATTATTGATACTTTCTTACTATGTATTGCTTCTTATCCTTAATTAATTATTGTTATTACGGTTTTAACGTTAATTATTTTTGAACTACACCCCTTGATAGTAGTTTGTTGTTACTGATTGCTATTTATCATTAATTTTGTTTATCTATTATTATTTGTTCGATAAAAGTTGTTAATTGCTGTTATTTATCATTAATTTCTACTGCCTATTATTGCTGCTCCTTATTTATTATAATTCGTTTCTCTTTATACTTAATTTTCGTTATTCATTATTATTGTTCACTAAGTGAGGTTATTTACAGCTAGTTTATCATTAATTATTACTATTGTCATTGTTGGTCCTTAATTATTAATTTATTTCTGTTTGTTCTTAATATTTATTATCTATTATTTAGTTGTTTGATAGTGTAAATTTACTCCTTGATAAATTTTCTTAATGTCGATATATTTTGTTTTTTATTGTTTTCTTCAACTTTTTCGTAATTTAATTTACTTCAATAATTTGTATTACGTTCCGTATATTATTTAAATATGGATATCGTTATGCAACAATCCGAAATTATTTACTTAAAAAATTATTTTTTTCCAAATAGTTTCTCGGGCATTTAAAAGATTGTAATTTAATACGTTTTAGTTTTTACGTGAAGAATAAAAATATTCAAATTTTAAAACTTCCGCTAGTCTCGTTACAGTAGCAGTAGACACTGTCATCGTGGCGGAACTATCAGCTGATCAGCTAGCTAAACAGACAGCTGCACTCCGTCCCGACTTTTCTCCCCGCTCCTCTCGGTGTGTCACGTGTCGCCGGCTGTAACAATGGCCGCCATTTCTTACTTGCTGCTGCGCCGAATGCATCTCCTCAGTGCGTCGAGTCTTTGATACTCCATCTCTCTCTCTCTCTCTCTCTCTCTCTCTCTGCTTAGCACACGGCGTCATCCACGCCACGTTCTCACACTGTTCGTATCGCCTTCCTTTTTTAATACACATTCTCACTTGCACCACTCGCGATTTGTTCTCTGTTTACGAACGCGTGCCCTTTTTGAACGTCAGTGTCGAAATCACGATACTGTTATGCAATGCACAGGGAAAACGGAAAAGGTGCAAGGCGAGAGATGAAAGGAAAAGTCTTCCGAAGGTAATGGTCCCGTGGATACGTTTGCACGAATCCCACTTCTGATCTGTAGAGAAATATTTTAATTGAGTATCTCAAGAGGTTACAAAGAACTAGAATACACGAAGATTTAGCTTTAACAAAATTTTTTAGCTTGGCATGAAAAATTGCACAGGGCGACCACTCGGCTAAGACTGACCTCCCGTATAATCTCTGAGACGTCCTTGCCGCCTCGGTCCTATCATAATGTTATCTCTTTCCCTCTTTTTCTTCTATATATATATATGTATTAATTGTAATAATTTTAATAAACAGTCTTGAGAAAGATAAGAGATAACTTGTCGAAAAATCGACGAAATAATTTAAGAATAACCTGTTTCATTCAACCCAAAACTCATTGGATTATATTGAATTGTAATAAAAAAAAGTTAGGCTAATGTTTCTTTCAAGTCTATGATATTAAATACAAAATATACTTTAAAAATATATAGTATTTTAAAATCATAATTAAGATATGAGATGTACGTTTAAAAAATAGAAATTACAAATAGTCTAACATAAACACTTGTAACACCACGAAATTTCACTGTGCGCGAAATCTCCCGAGCGGCTTTACAGTTTTCTTTTCTTTTATTTCCACCAAAATTCCGCACGCACTACCGAAATAAATAATTTTCACACTAATAATTTTATCCGCACAAATTTATTATAATCAATTGGGAAGAGTCCCGTTACTAAAATTTGCCGTCGGGCCGACAAATCCGCGTGGTCTACACTACTTAACACTTTATTAATTTCCGAAATATATATCAAATTAATTTTTATATATATTATTACACAAATGATAAGATGGTACAATTTTATATAAATTATTGAATATATATTAATATGGAAAATTCTTACCAATCTGCAGGAGAAAATGTTATTATATATATATATATATATAGGATATTTTAAATGGCCACTTGTCGATAATTCAATAATCGACTCTCAATAATAATAATCCAGGCAAATATTCAAATATAAATTTCTCTCTCTCTTTCTCTCCAATGGTTTTAACCATTTCCAAGGTGATATCCTAATTATTTTTAAATAATTCACTTACTTTTCAGAACTTCTTTGTTTTAACTTTACACGAAGGCAGACTCACTGTGTATTACACAAAGGCAATAATATAACTGAAAATGGCTTTTCTTTGTTCTCGAAGGAAAGCCAAAATTTTATAACATACACTACCAAGAATATTTGAAATTTTGTATAATTACACCTGAGCTTGCGTGTGTAACCCTTTCCCTTATTGGTCACACACCGTCAAGCTTCCCCCTGGTCCTGTGCTTTCGAAATCGTGCAATCTCATTGGTCGTTTGAAAAATCGACACAAAGTTGCACGATTTCATACAAAATTTAATATTACTGTAAAATGCCGATAATTCCGGGATTGGCATTATCGGCAACATCGTGGAGGCCCTAATTTAATTCAATTTACACCACTACATTCGAATTTCCATGCACCGAGATATATATGTATTTTACCGCAATACACACGATATATCTTTCTCTCTCACTCTTACTCACACTACGCGATCATTCTCTCTCACTCTAATTATAACTCACACTACAAGAATAGGGAGCGCATCGTTCGCCTCGAATTCCGGTTACATTCAAAATGCCGGCCGGCCTCGTGACAGTTGGTAAACAGTGGGACTAATAACAGAAAAAAACTATATTTCAGGCTGCTGCTGCCTTCACTGAGGACTAGTATTTATTTATTCATTTCTATTATTATTTTTCTATTAATTCCCCCCTTTCACCCATCTCACCTCACCAATTATTACATATATATATTTTTCTTTCCAGGTTAGTGATTGAAAATGAAATTAAAATATTTTCCATCACACACTTAAATATTTAATTTGCATTAATTTTTTATTAACATGCTTTAAAACACTATAATCATCTTCACGTACGTTTGCGTCTTTCCAATATTTGTATTTTTTGAGCTCACTTTCTATGGACGAGTACTTTATGAAGTCTTTCAATCGATAGTATCAGTACGTTCCGAAAAATTCAGGACCAAAAAAAGAAAAACAGATATTAGAAAATATATTATGAAAATAAAAAATTTAATTTAATTTTTAGCAATGAAAATGGTATGTACAAAAACTTTTCTGCAACTTATTTAGTATATTGGAAATGATACACGAAGATAAATTAGAAGCATAAAAATAGAATTTGTAAACAGAAATTCATGATTAACTCCGTAAGAAGATCATCATTATTTCAAAGATCAAGATAATACGCATGAAAAATAATATCTAGAAATAAGATATTTTTATATGAATGTCATAAAATAAAGATTTTTAGGAAAGGATACTGATATTTCAAGCTGGGAGTCATCATCAGGATATTGAGGACTAAGTTTGAATAAAAAAAGTGGATCGATTAGGAGGATTAAACGTCGGAAGCATATCACTGATATTTTTGCTCTTTCTTCTCTAATTCAAGAAATAAAAAAAGTGAAATAGAATAGTGAAAACTGAATTGACGCATACAAGTTAAAAAATTTTTATTGGTTGAGAATAAAGTTCATTGTTACCTTTTTTATTGGTCCTTTTCCAGGTATTAAAATGATAAATCAAAAAGCTTAAAGAAATGCTTTCCAATCTATTATTCATATTATGAAACCTCTGAATAACGGACACTTAACAAAATTACTATATACAAATACTAAGCTTGTACAATAATAAGTAATTGTGATAATTATATATGATAATTTTAATTTTTAAGAAATTTTAATTGAAAAAATTTATTATATAATGTACAAAATGGAATGAATTCTGGTCAATTATTAAATGAACTTTGAACGATGTAAATACGTTAAAAATTGTATACCTTTATATTTATATTGTTTTTAAAAAATAAAAATGAACTTGTTTAATTATCAACTAAGTATAAATTATTGGAATAAAGTATTAAATTAAAAATTCAAGAACTTTATTTATAATTTAATACAGTTGAGATTAGATTAATAATTTGCAAACTATTAAAATGATGTTAATGCGTTTATTCTAATAAATAAGATTCATTTAAGGTATTCGAGTTTAATCATGTATTTTTAAATCATTATATTTATTACTTGATTGTGTGACATAAAAATGAAATCTATAATAAATTTATGTATGCATTTGAAATAGATATTGAATTATCCATTTATAACTTTTCGATCATGTAAATTAGTGAGTATGATCAAATAGACAACAATTACGTACATGACACGCTAATCAAAGCCTCTTTAGCTGATTAATATATATCGTTTATTAGTCTATGAAAATTGATGTTACTATTTGTGCATTGTAATACATAAAAGGCATAAAAGAAGGAGTTCAATTTTTGGTAGGATCATTTTTTTGAAAAAAAAATTATGGATTTTCGATCATGAATATTATGTATATTTTTAATTTCAGTATAATTTTAATATAATATAAAAAATTTGAGTATTTTGATTTCAACATGCATAAATCACAGAAACGGTGCACAAATAAATCAGATTAATTTTTTCCATCCATTTCTTTTATAAAATTGTGTTAAAATCCTTTTTAAATTTATTTTACATTCAATGTTTGCTTTCTTAGCACTTTTACATGTTGGAAATCATTAGTTTTGCATTCATTATTAGGCTTACTGCTATTAAAAAAATTTAAAATTTCTTTTGTTTACTCCATTATTTGTCTTTTTATCTTTTTTTCTCTAAGACCTTTAATCTATTCATAATTTTATGCCCCTCTCTTTAAAAAACTTTACGAATGGGTTTGCAGATTTTTTTATCTTAAACGAATATTTATTTTAATCTTTGCGAAATTAAAATTCGAGATCTATAATAAATATAAATTTTTGCTTAAAAATAAAGATACATAATCTTTTGCATTATTGATGAAATAAGTGGTTTATATATTAATATCAACTATTAGTTCAATTGATTATATTTGCCTAAACTTTTATAATTATCATTGAAGCTAGAATGGTATATATTGTATAAAATAAAGATATATTATATCAATCAGTATTGCTCTCTTATAATTATAGCTAAGTGAATTACAGTTTTCTTCACATTGTGCCAATCACATGCTTTGTAATTGAAGTACTTTTCGTAAACAAGTTATGCTGTTGCTCAGCAGTTTACAAAAAACTTTTACTCTCTGACCTAACTAATAAATGAATACAATTAACTCTAAATGCATAAATAATAAGTTAAATACTAATAATAAATATTTTTCAAAAAAAGAATTATGTAAAATAAACTTTACAAAAGACAAAGAGGGTATTGCTCAAAAAGGGGGTTAGGCACAGTAATCAAATGCCACTAAACTCGAAAAGAGAAAAACTCTAAAATTGAGTTTAACTAAAACCAAGTATATACTATACTTCTATGTATATGGCGAGAAAATTATCTGCCCACGAGTCAAACTTCTACGCTATATGTATTATATAGAAACAAAAGAGTGAGAGTAAAAACGAGTAATGAGGGACTCGTATATATCACCTCACTAAACCTTTTCATATTAAAAAAGCTAGAATTTGGGAGTACGCCACCAAGTGGCTGAGAGCGGTACTACTTAGCGCGCGAGATTTGAACAGCGCGATTGCATGAGTTTTGTGTAGAAATTGTATTAACTCCTTTCTTTCTCAAACAGATTAAAACCCTCATTTTTAATGGTGCAAGCATTTATGTGATCTTTCGCACAAAGGAAACCTGGATATCGAATTCGTAATGGGAACCTGCTATGCCACTCATTAATTCATATTAATTGTGAATTTGCAAATCCACAATTGAGCGATTGAAAAGAATCTTTTACAGTCAGTATCTGCAACATATTGATCTCTATCCAATGACAAAGCTTCAGCAGTCATTCATTTCAAAAGATTTGTTTTTTTAATATTTACTACGAGTATCGATTACATCCACAAACAATAATGCAAATAATTATATATATATAATGGTAAAGTTTACACTTATATCTAGATAATTTCTAATTAGACATTGTTAGATGCATTACTTCCATATGCTTAAAAAAATAAAAAAAAAAATTACTTAGTAAATAATAACGTTTCGAAAATTTGCCATAATATTAGAAAAATATTATAATTCAATATATATTTCAAAAAATATTTTGATTTAAACTTTGTAAATTAAACTGTATCAATTATTAATAATTTACATTATCATTTTACTATAGTTCATAATATATTAAAAACAAGCCTATGGTACACTTTAGCGTATATATAAATTTATATTTTGTATTGTATGTTATACTTGATTTACAACATATTGTGTAAAAAATCTAAATTATAAATATATAAATGAAATAACAAATTTAATTTAATTTCTCGAGAAGGGAGAATAATATAAAGAATTTCTAATTCACAAATTTGTTTAAAATAACATTGTTGCTATCACAATATTTTGAAAAACTCTTTTAATTATTGCTCTTTTAATTATTTATATCTTATAAACCATATTTTAACAATGTACATTTTACTAATCATTAAAAAATCAATGAAGATTAAATTAATTACTTTCATTTACTCATCAGATGTACAATATGGCTATTATTTTTTGTTGCTCATAAAAATATACATTCCTTAAATTATAATTATTTATGATGATTAGAGATGATTCCATATATACAAAAAAAAGTCAAAATTTGATCGTCTTGAGCTAAAAGGTTAATTTTTATACAATATTCGGATTCCCATATATCTTTATAATTGAGAAAAAAAAGATAGATAATTTTAATTTTTATTTCTGTTTTATTCTGTTTTGGAAAATTTAATATAAAGAAAAATTCTTTTATGTTATTTCATTTTATAATTAGTAATATAAATATAAAATATAGTTATTTATTGAAATGAATTTATTTAATTAAAGATTCATGAAACTTGTGTGTAATTTATTCGTTAAAATTATAAAGTAACAAGTAGTTAATATGTTTATTTTTTCTTCTACAAATATAATATTTAAAAAAAAGAAAAAGTAAAGTTAGATGTAACCATTTAAATTAAATACATCACAAATTTTTTTTTTAATCTCAATAAATTTTATATCATAATCATGTATTCCTCGTAGGGAAACATGAATCAATACTATTAATAATTTATTTGCTTAAAACTTGCTTAAAATTAATAATGTTGAGAATAAATAATTTTATGTAATCACAAATTTTTATTTTTTTTTTTTTATGTATAAATTAAAAATAATATATTCTGTATTAACTTATAAATAATGAAAAGTAATACTAAATTATGTATTTAATTATTTAATATATTTTAAAGAGAGATATTTTAAATTAAAAACATTCTTATTGGTATTTATTCATTATTTTTAATTATTCGTATTATCTTTATATATTTAGATTTAATTATATTTAATTACTACTTTTTAGGTTTATGTATATTTCATTATTATTATTTACTAAATTACAGAATTTGAATTTTTTCTCAATTTGTTCACTACAGCTCATGAGCTTGGAGTGTATTATTATATCATTTTTTTTTGTTTTTCTACGCATATAAAATCTTCATTTTACGTTAGGAATACAAAACATTGTAATATTACTTATTCTAATTGCTCTTCTGCATTACATTGTTATTATTCTTATTACATATTTCACTGGTATTACTTTTATTACACTATATTGCGTAATATATTTCTAATCAACTTTTATTTTTTTCTTTTTTCTTCTAGTTTCTCCCTAGTTTTTTTCCCTCTGTAAATGAAGCTTGCGAGAAATCTGCGATTCTCTCAGGATTCATTCAAGTTGAATTTGTATAGTATATCTGGACCTGAATCTCATTTTACATTGATATAGGCAACTAAAATCTTTATAAATATTGTTTAAGTCATTTAAATGTATTTTAATTTTAATATAATAAAATAACGCGATCGGTTTTATTGTTTTATCAATAAATTTTCTAGGATTTTTTAATTCAACTGTAATCATATGTTTTATGCATTATAATGCAAAGAGGGAAATTTTTATTAAATTACATAATAGGAAACAATATAAGACTAGTAAAAGGGATATGAAATTTCAATATAAAAAAGTAAAGTACCTTGCATGCATTTATAGAAACAAAAGAAAAACGCAATAATAATATAAATGAAAATAAAGAGATTGAAAAAATCTATAAATAAGTGAGTTCTTCTAAACAAATACATTTAAAAATGTATATTTTAATTTAACACAAACATAATCGAGAGGTATTTTCATTACAATGATGATTTTATTTTAATTACAATTTTATGCTATTGACTATAGTTGCGATAAATCTTTTGGAAATTGCACATCTATCATAATATTAATATTTTAATTATCTAATATTATTAGTAAAATATTTAATTCTATATTTCAATAGACTTTATCCTTATTGAATTAGAAATTCTGTAGAATAATAGTTATATATTAAATTCGAAACACAAACTTCACTGTTTTATCGAGAAAAATAGATATGTATCTTATTGGATTTCAATCATGAAGCCTAAGTTTCAACTATTTTCCATTCATCTATAACCGACTTAGGAAGTTTTCGCTCATTTCACTGAATATTACGTCGTTCAATTGATGTTAATTTTAAAGAATTTATATATATTATTATTACTTCTACATTTTCTGGCCTTATTCTATTGATATTTATGAACTATCACAATTACTCGTGATCCATAAATCTTCTTATTGTATCGAAAGTTTCAACACCATAAGAGAATGTAATTTAAAATTTGTCCAAGTTGAACTATTGATAATTCTAATATAATAAAATGTCTTATTATTCTTAAAAAATTCTATTTCTTCATTTTTATTAAATTAAAAATTTATGCTTAATGGGTATCTTAATGGTAATCTTTGTTTTGTGTACAATCTTATTTCATTTTTTTATTAAGAATTTTTTTGAGTTTTGTTTTATTTTATAATTGTAACAACAAAGCGTAAATTTCACGGTATTTTCCACTCTTAGTTATGTAAATTTCTGTAACTTTAATTGAATTTCATTTACACTTTTACAGTTATACGTTTGGTCCTCTATTTTCATAATAGACTATTAAAGTTTCTTACATAAAGATTGGAATGCTATAATTATCTTCGTTTAATACACCAGTACATTGAACGTTTTCATTTAAAGTATTCGTGCACAAACTAAATAATTCAATTTTTTAAGTAGTATTTAATACTTGAGTTTCATTATAAAGTTGCCCGATAAAAGGCTAGTTATGTTATATTCATATCTATTATTTTAAAATACTGTGTAAGCTTTTTTGATCTGTGTACGTTTTAAAGGATATAAGGATACTCTTTTATTTAATGAAGTCTTTAAACTAGTTAACTTTTTACCTAGACGATGAAGTTTCCACTTTTTATTATGAGATTTAAGTGCAGTACCACCGGTAATTTTTTCTTATAATTCTATCATATTATTGTTCAATTCAGATTTTTCGGTACTGATTCCTTGATTCCATATTGATAATAATATGGAAATAGTGTATGAGATATAGAAAATGATTTTAATAGTTAATGGATGCTTTGTCATATACTTATATCAATAATAAGTTTTCTTGTCAAATACTGCAGGTATACTTAAATCAAAATATATTAGAATTCTATATCACATTTTCACACACTTTTACGCGTTTTCGTTTTATTATCTAATGTGTCATAAGCTATGAGGATTTCGTATTACAATTTATTGATACACTTGATTTCTCTCAAAGAATCTCTATATTCGATTTATAAGATTCTATCACCCACGAATTTTTTTTTTTTTTAATTATTCCGTTTTGTCTTTTCTTTTATCCTTATTTCAGTAAAAATATAAACACAAATTTTGCAATACTACTTATTTTTTGAAATGTATTTGATAATAAATTAAATAATAACATCTTTTTTAGAGGAAGAAATGAATTCAAAAAAACAATACAATTTTTCTTTACTTATTGTTCTGACAATTACATCTACCATGCATATTACATGAGCACAATTAAAATTTTTCTATAAAAATACGAGTATGCTATTAGAAAATTGACCACATATATAATAAGCAATAAGTTGTAAAATATTTTCTGAAACTCTTATAATGCAGAAAAATTTATATTTTTATTATTTACTTTAAATTTTGTTTATTTCCAAGTCGTTTGGATAAATTTATTTTAAATTTAAAAAATTTAATTTTTAAATTAATTAAAATTTATAAAAACTAGTTATTTAATGTTATAAATTTCCTCCATTTTTTTAAACTCATTTTTTTATTAGCTTTTCATTTCTTTAATTTCTGTAATTAAAACAAACTGACTTAACTGAATTAATATTTTCATTTAGTTACTTAACTAAAATTAGCTATGAAAGAAGAATTTTTTAAGTCCTGTAATAATTTTTCATTTTAAGTGATTATAATTACCAATGAAAATAATGGACATTTTTTATATATGCATTTTTTTATTTTACCAGTATGATTTGTATGCTCAAAATTGATAATGAAAAATCAGTTATTGACAGATAAATAAGGTACATTTGATCGAACAAAAAATAGATTGTTGTAAATAATTCATATATATACAATGAAGTTTTATTAAATTTAAAAAATTCATTATATAAAAAATAATATTAATCGTAATAATACATTATCTGAATTTTTTTAGACTGGATATTGTGCAAGTATTTTCCAACAATACTCCTTTCTACAGAGTAAAGTATCGATAATTTCTTGGATTAAGTCAGACTATCAGAGACTGTTCGACATTATAACAATAGAAACCTCAGATAATGTCGATAAAACACTTGTATATAATATGCTATTTTGAAAATAACTTTACTTTTCTAAAAAACCAATTTCTGTTTCATGCAGGTTATATGGCATATAGGTAATTGTCAATATGTTGACTGTGTTGGAAGGCTAATGGAAAAGTAAAGCAAGGCTAAACAAAAATAAATGTAAAAATAAAATTTACAGAAATTTATAATTTCCATTCAAAGCAAATACTAGTTAATTAATACGCAAATGTTTACATACAATTAAAATAATGAATTTATAATTACTTGCTTCCCGATAGTATAATTTATTGAAAAATACGAAGCTATTTTGGATGTAAAGTTGTTTATTTAAATTAAATGATTGTTATTGAGGTTGAAAGATATTTTAATAATTTTAATAATAAAAATTTTACTTAATAAATATGTAAATAATATGGTAAAATAAATTCGAAAGAACCAAGTAGAATGACACATTCAAATACCAGAATAATAGAAATCGTGTAAAAAAAAAAGACTCGAACATATATAAAAATTTTTAAGATAGTCTAAACAAAGGATAAGTAATAATAAAATATAATTTTAATAAATAGGGTACGGTAAAAATGTTTATTAATTCTAAATTGGATTCACATGTGATCTTTTTAATGCTACCAACCGCCACGATGTTTTTATTATCATTTTTATCTTTGTTTTTAATATTCCTTTACAGGTAGTTACATTGCAAACAACAAACTGACGACTTACCAAAGGCTATATTTTTTCTTTTCATGGAATTTTTGTATGTTTGTATAAACTGCGAGAAAAAAACTTAAAGTGATATAGAAGCACCCGTATGATAAAACATTCGTTGTCATAAATTTGGACTCGAGAATAAGCGTGAATATAAATGACTACATGATCAAATATGTTAAAAATTGTATTAACTTGTAGATTTAGCGATATTCAAAGCATATATGAATTTCAGTAGATCGTGAAATAATATATGATAATACAACATCCATTATAATTATTTATACCATGAGCTAATAATATGCTACTAACAGTACTTAAATAATAACTTTTCTTGATGCTATGATTTTAAAGAAGACATATAAATATAATTATCAGTATAACTTGGATGATTAATAAGATAATTTATACGGTTTTTGTTTATCTCGATTGTATAACTAATTCATTTTAGTTCTTATTACTAATTAAATTCAGTTAGTAGAACTATGTTATGTTATGAAATTTAGGACAGTAATTTTTAAAGCATTAAAAAAATCTGAAATACAAACATTATACTGAAAATACCTTTTTAATATTTAAGGTTTAATTTACAAATTCAATTTTTTGATGTATTTATTTTTTTTTGATATTATTATGAATATAATCATTTAATCATATAATAGCAAAGAATCATAAAAAGAAATATTATGATTGTATTATATAAGATTGGATAAATTGCGTAACATTAAGATCGAAATATATTTTTATTATAAAATTATATCTATTTACATTAAAATACATTATTATCGTTGATTAATGGTAAAATATACATATCAATAACTGATCTTTTTATAAGACCTTTGGCCGTGGTGATGGAAACAACGCGCAATATACCGTCTTTTTCAGGATATACAGTTTGCGAATCAGACCACTGCATATTAGGTATATTCTTATCTATGATCAAAACTATGATGCCAGGTTTTAAAAATCTAATATAAGTGTCCCTCTATTTGATTCTGCTATGCAGTTGATATAGGTATTCCAATTGCTACTTCTGCAAAAAATTCTGTATCATTTATTAGATGCTGAAACTTATTTAATCTCGAAGTTGTTATATCTGACATCGAGTTGAGGGAATTACATTAGTAAGCTCCCAATAAGAAAATGATCGGGAGTTAAAGGAGTAAGATCATTAAGTTCTTTAGATAAGGAAGATAAAAGTCGTGAGTTTAAGCATTCTTCTATTTGCGCCAATACAGTATACATTTCCTCATAAATGAGTCGCGTCTCGCCTATTACACTTTTTAAATGCATCTTTGCGGATTTTACGGCTCTTTATCAAAAACCATCGAAATTCAGAGCGTGCGAGTGAATAAAGTGTCATTATATATTTTCAAAAGCAAAGAAATTACTCACGACAGTTTTAGTGATCAACTTATACAATTTATGTATTTTATTTAACTATAACTATATATATATAACCATTATTTATATTTTAACGGGAACCTAAAATTATTGATTGATAATTTACAGAGTCTTTCCGGTTAAAGATGGAATTCGCCATTTGAATATTCGATGATGTGTTAATATTCACTTGACGCACAGATTTTTCTCCTAATCTTATTTATGATAATGCACGTTATGATTGAAGAATAATTTGTAATTCTAGAAAAAATCTCTACAATGATGTAAAATGGTACACTAATCGCACTCTTCTCGATATATGTGAGTTCCATGTTTCTTTTCTTTTTCCAAACACCCAAACGATCGCATAGTTCATGCGTCATAATATGAGGCTAGGCATAGGTATCCAATAAAACGCGACATTCCTGTTGTTTGCCGTATTTATCGTTGATAAAAATTGAGGCTGTTGGTAGTAATGCATAATTCAATGATCCTCCAGAATAAGCGATGCAGTATTGTACCTTTTGCTTAAATTAAACTCATACATGAATATTTTAATCCAACTGTACCTGAGATTTTAGCGCGTCAACGCATAGTAATATATTACGTTTTCAACCGCATTTAAGACATGAGCTTCCTGGATAATTATTTAAGGTATTATTAAGGTACCGTATTGAAAAGCAGTTAAAACATAGTTTTAATTCTTTAAATTTATCACATACATAAATCACGTGATTTTCTTTTCAATAAGTGTAACTAGGTTTTTTAGTTATTGCTGAAAAGGACTTAAAAGCAAGCCCACGTATCTCTATCCACCTTGACCCTTTAGACTTTCCGTTGTTCGTCTTATTTTTTTAGGATTTTAATTTGCTTAATAATTTACAATGTTCATCAAGTCCGTTTAGAAATTTATTCAAAGTTAGTTTATCAGGTGTTCGAGGCGCAAATTATATATTTAGAGATGCTCAAAGTTTCAATCATTCTTGCTACTTCTGCCTTTAAAGAAGAATTGAGATAATAAAATTTCTAAATATTGTTGAGTTTTTAATTATCATTACTAAGTAAAACAAAAGTATCCCTAAAACGTAATAAATTGTCAATCATACTATCAAAAACCGGTAAATTTATTTTCGCCAAGCCAACAGTTTCTTCGGTTGCGTTGCCTGTATTTATTATTTTTGTTCGGGGCAGTTTGCCTTCATAGAACAGAAAAGAGAAAGCGGGCGAAAACTATAATTTCGGCGTGAAAAGCGTCCGGGGGTGGAGGCGAACCCGGAAGAAACTTTGATCTGCGTGGGGCCCAAGCCGGGAAAAATCTGGCAATGCTGGACCTCGCGTCTTGTGCACTGGCTGCACAATTCTTCTGTTCGTCTCGGTTTTGTGATTTTGCGTTTTTGTGTTTGCGAATGCTCTGCTGTTTGAGCATTGAGCGGCGTGCGTGTGTGATTGGTTTGTTTCTGTGAGCCAGGAAGATCCAGGACCACTCGATCCTGTTCTCGATGGGGAGACTCGATCCCGTCTATCTACCCGGCAGCGTCCAGCGATTGACTCTTGGACGGGCGCATACTTGCACCAGGACTGCCACATCTGGTACTGCGCGTCACCCGACGGCCACGCTGCGGCTTCCACGCGAGTAAGCCGCCGATCGAGAGCGCCTGCGAGCGCTGATAATCCCGCGAGTGCAGTTGTACCCATGTAAGTTGTACATTTATTTGCGGACGCACCGATAGGCTTTTTTCCTCCTTAGCGAAAGGGGGTTTTTGCCTGCGTCGAATAAATTGAATTTATTGATTGTTTTAACCCGCAAAATCATTTGTTTTATTTAAATTTCCTAGCAGCAATTATCCGTTTCCTCACTTCCTTCTTAATTTATTATTGTAGCAATAACATAAACAATTTTCATGGTCGGTTTCGTTTCCGAGATAGTATTTTTTAATATTTTTCTTACCTTTGCGAAGGTAACATAATATATATTTTCAGTATAATAAAATTTTCTCATTCTAAGGAATTTCAATCTTTACTATCTTACGTTTTTTCATTGTCTACTACTATTTCATGTAAAATGTCGCCAGATTCAATTTCTAATTCTTCTATTTGATCTTATATTTTATCGAACTCTGTTTAATAAAAGGTTCCGTTTTTTGTAAATGTAATTATAGATCATCTAAATCTAAATTTTTCTGTGATTCTTCCAAATTTTTAGTGGATCTCATTAACTTTCCCTTTATATTAGACCATGTTCTGAGTAAAGTTTTCATCATTGCTTATTAATGAACCTTAATTGAATGCAAATAGAATAAATAAAGAGAATTAGAAATCGAAATCTCCCAAATTGTATAAAGATACTCCAAAGGTCATTGTTATACCCACTCGCCGTCAACTAGTACCAAGTCATCGACTCATAGATATATGTATACAAAGTTGTGAATTAGCTCCTCTTATTTTCTTTAGTTCGTTGACACAATGAGATGATGTCTGAACATCAAGTAGCACCAAACTCATAGCAGGTATTGGTATGTGTAGTCCATACGTGAAAAATATGCTATTTTCCTAAATGTACAGATCGTTTTAGTCTACAATGTGAGTTCAAAGTACAAAGTTTTGTTCGAAATTATGCTGTTCACCCTTTAGATTTTTTTATTTTAATCACTGTTACTGGTAAAATTTGACAATAAGATCTGTCTCGAAAAATCATTTGGTTAATCCTCGTATTTTCCCCCTTTTTTGGTTTAGAGAATAAAAAAAAACTTGACAATTAATATTTAAGAAATTTCTTTAATTTTCTTTGATGTATTGAAGATTTATTGACAAAATATTGTTTGTTTGTTAACAAATGATTACAGAAATGTTATGTTTGAAAGTAAATACAAGTAAGAGTTGCATAGATATCGTTACAATTTTGAATATGAGTGTTGACCGTAATCGCCTGAAGTTCTAAAAGTTTCTAATGAAATATTTAAAAACATATAATTTGTTAATTCGCCATATGAATAGATATAGTAAAGGAGATGGACGGAGGGAGACAATATGAACCCGGGACAGGAAAAAACAAAGGCCGGGAGGGGAAGGCCCCCAAACACAAAAAAAGAGCTGACGCAACTTATATTAGAGGTTAGCAACAAAAAGAGGGTAGCTTTCTCGGAGGAAGGCAAACCAGAGGTGAGTTCGAGAACAGAAAAGGAGGAGAAGCAGAAAAAGATGGAAGACAAGGAAATAACAGAGGCAGATTACAAGGAAAGGTATGAAAAAATGGAATGCAAACTAAAGAAACTAGAAAAAATTATTGAAAAAATGGAGAAAGAAATTGCAAGACTAAAGGAGAATGAAAGTATGAATAGAACTTGGGCAAGAGGGGTAGAAGTTAGAATGAACAGTATGGAGGATAAATATACAGAGATAACGGAGAAAGAAAAAGAGGGGAGTACATGAAGGGAGAATATAGAAAAATGGGCGACAGAGATGAAACAGGAGATAGGAAGCAACAGAAGTGAGATATATGAAACAGGCTGAGAATACAAAAGAGGCGACTCTACCATAATCTCAAGGCCTGAAAGCAGAGCGAGTGTGAGATCAATTGGATCAAGATGGAGTGATGGCAGTGCATGGAGTGGGGGAAGAGCTAGCCTAACGGATCAGGAGACGCACGAAATAAGAAGGCTAATGAGAGAAAAAGAACGCAGAGACAGAGAAGAGAACTTTGTTATCAGGGGAATGAACAGGGCTGAAGTGGAGAAAGAGGCAATACTAGAATGGGTGAGAACCTTCATAGAACAAAAATTAGGTCTGGAGATCACAACAAAAAGTGCATGGTGGAGCGGGAGCTTACTGGTGGTAAAGATGAAAAACAAAAAGAAAAGGGACATAGTATGGACGAACAGGAGACGATTAATAGGCACAGAGATCTATATAGACTTCGACCTGATGTACGAAGAGAGATCCATACAAGGTGAAATTAAAGAATAGATGAGGAAAGCCATGAGACAGGGAGTTTTTGCAAAGGTCGGACTGAAAAAGGTGTTTGTAGAGGGAGAGTGGAGGAGATGGAGTGGACGGGAAGAAATGAACAAAATACTCGAGAAGATCATTCAGAAATACGAAAGAAGAGAGGACAACAGAGAAGAGAGAGAAGATTAAAACACATCTAGCACCTTAGAAGAAGAAAAAAAGAGAGAGGAACTGAAGGAGAAAGAAAGAAACAATACAAATGAGATAATAGAAGAAAAAGAGAAAGAGAAAACAGAAGCAGAGGAGAAGGAAAAGGAGGCAAGGAACGGGTTAGAAATAAAAATGAATTAGAAGACAGAAACAAAGCACGAACCAAAAAGAGTACAAGGAAAAAGCACAAGGAAAGCAATAGAACAAACAAAAAAAAGATAGACGGACAATACAAAGAAGACAGAAAGAGAGGAGAATTAAACATCATGTTTTTGAATGTAGCGGGAATATGGGGTAAAGATGAAGAATTTTGGAAATACGTGAGAGATTATGACTACATCTGCTTGGCAGAAACATGGCTGAAAGAAAAGGACAGTAAAAAGTACATAGAAAGGCTACCGAAGAACATGATATGGAAAGTAATAGGAGCAAGCAGAGAAAGAAAAAAAGGGAGAGCAAAAGGGGGGTTGTTGATAGGAATGAACAAAAATAAAATGGACATGACTTTAATACTTGGAGAGGACAAAGGAGAAGGACTGGTGAGAACTGAAATTAAAATAGGGAAAGTAAGAAAAAACACTTGATATATGGGGCATATATAACTACAAGGGAAAGATTGAAGAGAAATGGAACATAATCGCAGAGAACAGTGACAACGAGAAGGAAGAAACACTACTGATGGGAGATTTCAATGCTAGAACGGGAGAATTAGGAAACTACATACAAGAAGAAGGAAAATGGGAACGTAGGAAAAGCAAAGATAAGACTATAAGAAAAAGATGGAAAACAATATGTGAGCAAAAGAGACAAAAATGGAAGGACAAGGAGATAGAAGTAATAAAAAACCTGAAAAACGAGAAGGATATATGGGGATTTATTAATAGAGGCAGGAAAAAAAGAGAGCAAATAGAACAAGAAATAGAAAAAGAGAGTTGGGAAAGACACTTCATGAAATTGCTAGAAGGTAACAAAGTAAAAAGAAAAACAAAAGATAGAACAAACAGGATAACCAAAGAAAAGGTAGAAGAAAATAGGATAAGAATACCAAAAGTAGACATTATCAAAGAATGGCAGCGACTCAAAAATAACAAAGCAGCAGGCATTAACGAGATCGGAAACGAAGCATGGCTGTATGGAGGAGAGGAAATCAAGGAAAGGCTAAAGGAGATAATAAGAATAGCATGGGAGTCCACTGTAATACCGGAAGACTGGAAAACGGCGGTAATCACGCCAATATATAAAAAAAAGGCAATAAGCTTAACCCGGAAAATTACAGAGGACTCTCCATGCTACAGACAGCATATAAAATATATACTGGCTTAATTAAAAAATGGCTAGACAAAGAAACGGAAGAAAAAGGGTTATTACCAGAAGGACAAGCAGGGTTCAGAAGCAATAGATCTACAATGAAGAACATATATATCCTAAACCACGTGATACAGAGGAAATTAGAGGAAAAAAAGAGGATGTATGTACTGTTCGTTGATCTAAAAGCAGCATTCGATACAGTTAACAGAGGTAAGCTATGGGAGATTATGAAAAAAAGGATACAGCGAAGGGCTAATAGAGAGATTAAAGAAGATCTATGAAGAAACAAGGTGTTGCATCAAGACTAGTGAAGGACTAACTGATGAATTCTGGACCTAAAAAGGTCTCAGACAAGGATGCTGCCTGAGTCCAACGCTATTTAATATCTACATAGCAAACCTGGAAATAGAACTGAAGAAAAGAGGTATCGGAGGCACCAAAATTGGAAAACAGAGAATATGGACTCTTGCATATGCAGATGACTTAGCAATGATGGGGGAAAACAGAGAAGCCATGCTGAATATGTTAGAAGCGCTAAGGAAATTTCTGGACCATAGAAAGCTAAAATTAAACGCAGAAAAAACAAAGATGATGATGGTGAAAAGCGGAAAAAAATCTAAAGTAGAGGAATGGATATGGAAGAAGAGCAACATAGAAACGGTGGAAAAATTTTGTTACCTGGGCTTTGTGTTGATGAAATTAATATTTTTTAACGAATTTAATGATATAATTTAATTAATATACAAAATATTTATATTTTGTACATTCTTAACCACTTATTCAAAATAAACTTATTTCAAAAATCAAAAGAAACTGCAAAAGAATCATGTAAATAATTATGTTTTAATGATATTATACTTAATGAAATATTTCAAGAGGTATCGATACTTCAAAAATAAATTCAATATATCGCTCAAAAATACACAAAAACTTGAATAAAATAGAAATATTAATTATTTTTTTTAATTTTTTAATTTTGATGAAGTCATTCTATAAACCTATTGGTGCATAAATGCTAGTATAAGTCAAAAATAATTGGTTCAAATCTGCAGCCTAGATGATTTATATACTTTATTTGTATAAATGAATTGATATACATATATTGTAACTAATTTTTTTTGAAAATATTTGTTACATCTATATATTTATTTGATTTTTTTAACAATTTTTTAGTATTTCATGTATTTGTATTAAATTTACTGAAATATTTGATATATACATATATTATTCTACAAATAACGTATAATTATGTAAATGTATTTTTATCTATAAAAATAAAAATAAATAAAAAATATATAAACGTATAAATTTAATAATGAAAGTAAAAATAAAATTTTTATGTGAAGAAATTATTTTTTATCGCCTATCTTTTATAATGGTTCGGTATTAAATTACTAATACTATTACCATCTTAAAGGATGAGTAAAGTATATATTTTTAAAATCTAATACTTTTCGAAACAAATATTTGTTGTATTTATTCATTTAATATGATATGTGATAAGAATCGCTCAGAAGTTAAATATTTAATTTCCTAGTTTCGAATTCTTGGAGGTAATAGCTTTTTACAAAATACGGATGGGCAGTTAGTGCACTAATAAAGTGATGCGCTCTAGGAGGGTATATGCTCGTGCACACACACACACACGCACGTAGCGACGCATGTTCCTTCTTAAAGGCTAGTCTCAAAAGTAAATAATGTAAATAAATTACAACAATGAATGTCAGATTTAAATTTCCACGGATAATACTATAGTTTTGTTTCATGCTCTCTAAGTGTAATAGGCATATAGAGTTGGGTTTATAACAATTATTTTTTTCATGTACATATAAAAACATTTGAAATTTAAAAAATGTATCTTTAAATGTAATATAACAATTATAATAATTTTAATTTTATAATTATGATGTAAAATTTGTTGAAAATGTAGAATTATATTTATTATTTAGGAGTCAGGTGTAAATCAATTATTACACATCGAACATATTGGAGCAAATGAATGTTTATTTCAGTATATTTTTTACGGTGCTTTGTGAGGGTTCGACAAATACTAGCCTTGCCGTCTAATCGGGCAGCATTTTTAATTCTTTGAATCTGCCATAAAAGCTTTTCCCTAAAACCTTCTCTTTTACAAACTTAAGAATATTTTCTTTTACAAAAAATAACAACTTTTATTAAAACTCAAAAAAATACTTCTAAAACATGTATAAAAAAGCCCTATAGATTATTTTCAATTCTATTGATTCAAATTTTAATTCAAACTTACTTTATGCATTGAAATAGAAATATTATATTAAAATAAGATGGCAAATTGCTTTTGTTCAAGGCAATTGATTTAGGTATTTAAATATTAAAGAGAGTTATGATATAGAGAGTTTGATCTCTAATAATCCTTAAATGTTATGCATAAAATATATTGTTATGACCCAATTGCAGCTTTCACTACTCGTCGGTTTCAAACAAATCTAAATACATAAGTCATAAAAAAAAGTTACAAATAAATGAATATAATTAAATGACAATACGAAAATCAATTGATTAACTGGATTAATGAAGACATAATAATGTTTCATACATTACATAATTGCATGAATCAAAAACAATATTCCACTTCATTCCTTGATAATATGTCACACACACATACACACTATTTATTGTGATTTTACTCTTTCATTCAACGATTCTAGAATTTATGAAAGCATACGGGTATAATAATAAAAACATACGAAAATAATCCAAATAAATGTAGTTTCTCTTTTAAATTAATTTAAACCGTGGTTTTGTAATTCTTCTTTTTCGCTTTTCGATATTTCAATCAATGCTTATGTTTTAATTAATCAGTACATTATTATCATTACACTATTATCAAGTTATACGTCAATAATAAAAAATGTTTTAATTTTAAAATAAATTCAAATTTAAAAAGTAGTTTTTAGGAGCAGATAAATTATAAGTATCAACTGTAATTTCCCCATATTTTTAATTAAAATTTCCTCATGTAATTTTGATAATCTTGTAAAATAAAAACTTTAAAGGTACATGACCGTGAATTGTAAACGGAAACTATACAAGTGATATCAAATGAAATTTTCGACAGATTATTTCGAATATATTCTCGATCGAAAGCACAAAACCTTAGTTTAGAAAGTACTAAACGACCACCAAAATGTGAATGATAATTTATAGTTAATCTTATTTCAAGGTTTATTTAATCAATCTAAGGTTGTATTGCTGCTCCATAGTTTCGGACAAAATGGATTGTTTCTTTATACAAATTTATACACATATGCACATCCGAGCTTGACATTCCAAATGACTTACTTCAATTGAAGACACTTTTGAAAACTCAGCCACGTGCAATGAAGTATAAAGAAAATCTTGTTATGTTCCTTGTTTCAAGGAGCCTGTATTAAGAAGTCTTAGGTGAATTGTATATTTTTGGACATATGTATCTAAAGAGCTTACACATGTTAGTACCTGTATTTTTCGTGTACCCAGTGAAGATATTCTTAAAAATTCTCATAAATGCTTCTTTATTTGTCATTTTCTTCGTTTAATAATTTTCGAGAATGTTTTAGTATTGCCATTAAAAAGTAAAATTAGTCAACTATTTCAAATATATTGCTTCCTAGGAACAACTTTCAGTTTATAAAAACAATACGTGACTCTAAAAGTATAAAAACATATATTTTATTTTCTCTTTAGTATAACAAATGAGTTCTTTTAAATTCCGTGTATCGAGTTTTTGTATCAACTTTTAACAGCAATACTAATTTATTCCAATTTTTTTTATCGTTATAACAAAGATAAATAATTTGCTCATTTGCAATACAATTTATGCCGATAAATTTAATAATATTTTAATATCACATAGATGAATAATTAATTATCAGTGTAATTGTTATAATGATGAATAGAACGTTAAATTTGTTTTTTATTTATTATTATTATTATTATTAAATTTTATTATTTTTTTTATTAACGTTTAGAGTTTAATATAATTTTACGATTCCCAATTACGTTGTTGTAGTTCACTGACGCGTGTTGGATGGGATGACAGGGGGATCTTATTGAATTAAAAAAAGTCTTTTGTTTAGGTCAACCATAGGGATCGGACGTGCTCAGACCTGGCTACTAGTGCTCTCGGTTGTCGCGGAACCGCGCATTAGTTTTTATTTATTATGTTTTATGCTTACCCTACCTGGCCTAAAAAACCTTCTATGGGTCGAAAGAGGGAAAAAATCTTAACATTCTAATTGTCTATAAACTAAATTATTTTTACTTAACTTCTAGTCTTAAAAACTATATTTTGTGCACGCAAGTTCAATAAAACTCGGGAAACCTTCGGGTTAATATAGCATGCTCAGACACCATCGGCACATCGGCCTTCCTTATTCATTTATTGGCCGCCGAGAACCGCACGTCCGCGTATCCCGCCAATTTTGTCATAAACATTCGAGGCCAGGCTAACTATATTGTCCCGGGCCCCACTGGGCTCGCTTCCCTCGACGCCTCCGCGAACCCAGATTTCAAAACTTCCCTATGTATAAGGCGCTACATGACTTACGACGTCTCACCGGATTCTACCGATGGGTGGGGGCGGCACTTCCACGCTCGAAAACTATCGTGAATTTCTTACATCCTTCCCCCGTACAAAATGCATTAATTTTGTACCATTACCTTATTAGCTAACTTTATTATTTTGAGACTCGGACGTTTCAGCGTACCGTGCGGGGTTTTCACCTCGATGACTCTTACTTGACCATCTTTACCTGGGTTCACGTTTATGACCGATCCTTTGATCCAGGCATTTCGCGGTGCCTGAAAATTTATGATCATTACCAGATCGCCTATCTCTATTGCTTTCGACTTTCTATTCCATTCATCTCTAGTTATTAGATTAGACAAGTACTCGCGGATCCAGCGTTTCCAGAACGCATCCACGAACTATTGTGCTAATTGCTATTGTCAGCGGACGCATAATCCGGTAATATCGTATTTTTTTAGATTCACTTCGTCGGAAGATGTCCCGATGAAAAAGTGATTCGACGTTAATGTCTCCTGGTCACGTGGGTCGACAGAAACGTGGATGAGTGGTAGCGAATTCACGGAGTGTTCTATTTCGGTAAATGTCGTGTATAATACTTCCTCGGTAATGATTTGACCTTTGAAAATTACATGAAGCGAAGATTTCACGGATCTTATAAGCCTCTCCCACGCTCCCCCCATATGAGGTGCATGAGGGGGATTGAAGCGCCATTCAGCCTTTCTCGCGTGCGTAAAAGATTTTATTTATTCGTTCTCAATACTTGCGACAGCATCTTTTAATTCCTTGCTGGCGGCCGCGAAATTCTTTCCATTGTTGCTGTAAAAGATCAACGGGCAACCGCGACGGGCGGCTAACCGCTTGATCGCCATAATCGCAGAACCGGCGTTCAGGAATGTCGCGATTTCCAGGTGAATGGCACGTGTCGTGAGACAGGTTAAGAGAACACCCCATTTTTTTTGGCGGCGTCGGTCTATTTTCACTCACAAGGGTCCTAAGTAATCCACACCGCAGTGTGAAAGGGCCTTTGTCTATGGACTACGCGACCGGCCGGTAATGTGCCCATCAGAGGAGCTCGCGGTTTCCCTCGCAGCAGTCGGCAGTCGAGGTATTTACTGCAGAGATTTCGTAGCGCTCCGCGCATCCTTACAATGTGAAATCTTTGACGAAGCTCTTTCAGTATTGTCTCATTGCTTCCGTGATGGTATTTGTAGTGGTATTTTTTTATAAGCAGTCACGTTGTCTCATGTTTACCATTTAGTATAATTGGAAAGTTATCGAAGGCCTCTTCGCGTATCTTCGTCGCTCGTCCGTTGGCTCTAAGAATACCGTGTTTGTCTAAGTAGGGATTAAGGTTTAGGATTTTGCTGTCCGTCGCAATGTCTCCACTGCGTGACAAATCGTAAATTTCGCGAGGGAACGAATTGCTCTGAGCGTTCGCATACAAAAACCGTTTATAGTCGGTCTCGTCACTGAGGGGAACGTTCAACTTTGCGCTATTCATCCATTTTTGTAAAAAAACGTTTTACGCGACGCGCGATATTTAGAAGTCCCAGCCATCCGTACAACTTAGTTTTCGCTGAAAACTCCATTTTTGCGGAAACGGTCAGGAAGACGTACATTCGTTTTCTTTCAATTTTTTTCATCTCGGCGACTTCGCTCGCTGTAAATATATGGAGTTGCGCCTCGAAATTTTCCCGCTTTTTCATCACCAAGTATCGCGGTATGCTACACGTATTTAGCAATCGCGCCACGTTCACCCACGCTCGAAATATTTCAAGATCGTCATGTTTTAGCTTTTCATCTCATCCTATCCCGCTCCTCCAAAGGTTCTGCATAATTACCTTAGATTGGAGGGTCCACGGCGCGATTAAACCGAACGGATCGAAAATTGACATTACTACGCCTAGTACTTCGCGTTTCGTCGGTATTTGCTTCCCGTCTAGGATATCCGTTTTTAACTTGGCGAAGGATACATTAAATTTCAATTCGGCATTATCGGTATCCCAGATCATCCCCAAAACCTTCTCCTTTTCTCCTATATCTAATTTCGCGCATCCTTTTTTAGTCAGTTTATGGACCGCGATTCCTTCAAATATTCGAAGCCTGTTACTCACCCACGTATGCATCGCAAAGTTCGCGCGTTCGTTTATTTTTATTATCGCCGACACTATTTGCCTAGCTTCCACCTCCTCGTGTTACACGGCGGCGACTTTGCTCCGAAAATCAGGCTCGTGATTTGATACTCCGGCGGTCTTGCCTCGCAATTTTCTCTCCGATACAAAAATCTTTGCGCGTGTCTGTCATCCGCCTTTATTTTAACGCACAAAAACATATCGCAAATATCGCCCTTAAACCCTACGGCGTATTGGTGAAATCTTATTAATATTCCAGGAAGGGAATTTAACAGATCTGGTCTAGCCTTAAGTTGGTCGTTGAGACTGATCCCGTGGGATTTCGCCGCCGCGTCGATAACAAGCCGTATTTTTCCCGGTTTGTTGACATTAACTACCCCGAAATGCGGCAACTACCATTTTCTTTTGCCTGCGACCGGATCGTTAACTCTTTTCACATACTCGCAGTCGAGAAATAGTCTCATCTCCCCACAATATAGTTTCGCGTAGGCGGGTCACGGTATAATCGTCTTTATAATAAAATTAGGCGTTTTTCCGCAGTCTCCTTCCATCGGTTTCCGGTGTGGCTCGTTTTTTCTATAACAGGCCCGTCTCCCATTCTCGACCGCTAAACTTGGTAATTTTTTCTAATATTTCCACCGCGCGCGCATTCCTGCCATATTTGCTACACGCCTCATTCACGCCTATGCTTTCTAATTAATAATATTCCTTTATTAGATGGTCTCATATTTCCTCCTTTGCCTCGGCGGGTATCTTTTCCGCGGTCTGGGCTTTAATTTGCCATACTTCGCAATTTTCACCAATCCGCACAATTGCTTCCAGTGGCCTGTGCACTGCCCAACCGAGAAGCCATCGCGAAATCGTCAATCTCGAGTCCATGCTAAAGTATTCTCGCGTTATAATCAAATCCCAGTTATCTTGGCCTATAAGTATCGCGGGTGTTGCCTTTTCATGGGATATCACCCTAATCTTTTCGGAGATCTTTTCTAACACGTTTGCGACTTCTTGGGGTATCGTCTGTTCGGGAAGCTTTAAATTTCCCACTATCACCGCGCCCTTTAAATTATATTTATCCCTTCAGTTGGGATGCTTAGCGCAGCCGATTACGTTGAAGTTAACTTTCTCGCTCGCGACTTTCATTACATTCGCACCTAACCGTTTAATCTCTAGATTTGTGGGAGTACCCTTCGCGTCTATGGACCTAGCCAAATTTTCATTGATAAGGGTAACCGTTGTACCCTCATCAGACAACGCGTATGTTTTTAATTCGCGCGATTGACCTATTACGTCTTTGTTTTTGTCCGACGATTTGCGGACTTGCGACCGCTCATTCATGCGTGAATATTTACTCTTGCGCGATCGCCTTCGGCGGCGTGAGTCGCGTTTTTTATCTCGTCTCAACGATCGTTCATGGGAGCTTTTATCTGTTTCCTGTTGTTTATGCAACATTGAATGGTGTGAACCGCCGCAACGAGCGCAATCCTTCGCTTTTTTGGAGTCAAATTTCACGTGGTTCGGTCTCAAACAGATATAATATAATCGATGCTGCTTCGACAGGCCGAAGCACTTGTGATTCGACGCATTAAAAAATCGCTTACATTTGAGTATGATGTGACTCTCACTATCACATATACAGCAAGAACCTTGTTTTGCTTCAACTCGCGTCTCTTGCTACAAATCATTGTCCGTTGCTGGATTTGTTGCTGACGCCTCCGCTAAATAGATATAACGAGACCCCTTTTTCCCATTACCCTTAGCATTTAAATCGCGCGTTGCCGCAATTGTACAAAACAAATTTATGCTGCTATTCGCATTTGTCTTCGTCAAACAAGAAATTGCACAGCTTCTCTAATTCCGGCTTATGCTCCGCTATGCTCATCGCGTGCCGATTATATGCGTAGACCATTGCCGCCGGCAGTTTCTTAGCGCTCGCCTGTGTGAGGTCTCGCGAATGTAAATATCCGATAAATTCATTAAACTTAAAAGCCGTTGTCGCGTTCTGCACCTTTGCCGCTAATTGAATTATGTTTATTTTTCCCAACTCTAATGATGGCAAAGCTTTTAAATCCGCGAATAATTTGCCTGCTACGGCATTTTTGTTTCCGTAGTATCATTCTAACACTCGCATAATTGCATCGGCATCACGTGTTGATGTCAGCATAGCACCTACGGTTTCTCGCGCTTCTCCTTTAAGCGCATTAAACAATCGCGCAAAATTCTCGCGCTCCCTATACTCGCCTAATTCCGAGGGCAAGTAAAACGCCTCCTTGAAATTCTTCCATTCTAGGAGGTTGCCTGAGAGCTCAGCAACTCTTTCGCACTGGTTAGCCGATTGATTAGCCGCGAGATTCCGCCAATTGACGAATTTTCTCCTATAACCGCTAACAATTTTTCGATCGTTCTCGCTAGACGCAAGTTAGATTCACACTCATTACAATTATTGTTATGATACGTCACCGCTGTGCTGTGCTGCCATTCATTCATTGCCGGGGTTGCTGCTGCTGCTGGTGATGTCGTATAGAGCGGTGGTGTATCCAGGATAACGGCGTTCGGCAGCATCCCATCCTCATGTTGTGGCCTGGATGCAACTCGGAGATCGCGCAGGGCTGATTATTCTCAGCGATATCTCGCACCGGGGGGTCCCTCTGCGCGGTTCTCGCGTTCATGCTGGTCCCTAACCGTGGATAGGTCGACAGTCATGCGATGGCGTGGTCCGAATCGAGTCCTGGCGACAATGTTCGTATCGCTGTCGCTTTCGGCTCAATCCCTCTCCTTCACTTGGCAGTTGTATTTCTGAATTTCTAAATACTATATTATTTTTATTTTCACAGATATCTTTTTTTATCGTTAAATTATTCATTTTAATTTTTAAGGTGAAATTTACAAATCTTATCAAAAATTATTTATATGAGCTGCAAAACTATTCATATTTCATTTGGTGTAATTTAGCTTCCAAATATTTTGTAACCAATCCTGTTATCAACTGTATTAATATAACGTTTACAATATCAATTTATAAAATAATAATTTAAATTTCCAAATTACAATTAAAGATAATTGATTAGTTTCTTTTTATGCAATAAATGAATTTCAATAAGTAATAATTAAACATAAGTTATTAAAAATAACTCAAGTATAAAAATGTATTGAATGTCATTTTATATTCAGAATATAATATAAATATAAATATTGAAATATACATTCATATAAAATATTTGTAATTGTTTCTTTAATTTTAAATAAATTATAAATTAAAAATTAAAATTAACAATTTCAGTGGAATCTATAGATATTGTACACTGTTGTTTTATATTATGAGATAACTGATATGAGTAAGTTTTTCATGGCTGACTAAGAATATATATTTTTTTTATTAATTATAAGGTAGTTATTATACATATAGAAAATTATATGAAACATTGGTTATTATTAACTAAGAATAAAATAATTGAGTAAAATATTAGAAGTATGAGGACATGTATTTTGTTAAGAAGCAATTTGTTTGTTTACAGTATGAAACGAAAAATTTGTTAGAATACCATAAAAGACTAATTTTTATATTTTGAGAAATATATTATAACGATAATACAGTGCAGAAATATCATTTCATAGGGGCTGAGTAATAATTTTATTAATATTCATATTCGGTTCACAAATGAACTTTTATTACTAAGCATCGATGCTATACTATTCATAATATTGAGTATACTAATTCAAAAATAGAACTATCGAGAAAAAAATGTGGAAATATATAGAAAACGTTGAAAATATAGAAAATTTGGAAAGCTGTACTTGAGTTGAGAGTTGAGTCGCGTGATGACACAAGAGGCGAAATCCAGGAACATGCATCGCAGAATTAAGAATTAGTGGGGAACGTAAGCGCAGTATTAGCGGATTGCCGCAATGGCGTGGAAACAATTTTTTGTATTCGCTGTTTTTCTTTATTAGCTTTCTTTTGTTTCGTTGTCCATCCGCTCCGATCGTATACTCTCACGTGCGCATCTCAAACGAAGATTTATTTTTTGCTAATGTTGCTCTAGATTTCTCGATACTAGCAAATGATTTTATGTGTCCTCCGGATTTTCTGATTCCCACCTCGTTGCTCCCTCGAGCTTATTTTTCCACTAATATTATCTGCATCCTTGACTACTTTCCCACTTTTCTGATAGATTCCTAGTTCACCGAGTTTCTCCATGAATTACCTCCATCAATATTCCTGTAAATTAAATGAGGGAGTTAAGTTGTGTGGTAATATGGAAGGTCCAGAGTTATATAGAATTATTATCTGAGGCTCTAATGAACACTAAAATGAATTTCAAGGAATTTAATATCAACATTACATCTATTTTTGATATTTATTGTACAATTTTTAATGCAATATCGTAAATCAGCTTTAAAACCTATTATTTAACTTTATACTTAAAACAGTCTTAGACCATCTTAAAAATATCATAATCAATTATTATAGAATAATTTAGGAAGTATGATAGTTTATCAAACTAATTTTGACTAAAAAAATTATCTTATGTCCTATACTTTTAAAAATTTTATACATACTATGTGTATTTTCTTTTAACGCAAAATAGAACTTGTATATATTGACTGTTTAATAATTTTTTTTTCTAATTTAAATTAGTTACACATATTTACAAAATATAAAATAAGATATAAAATAATAAAACAATACTTTTTGAGAAATATCGATAAAGTTGATGAAATTGCAAAAAACTTTCGATCAAGAATTTTTCTCTGTTTTTGTATAAAAAAATTATTTATATATTACAAGTTTATATATTTAAAAGTAGAATTTCATTTATAACTATAAATAATAAAGATCAAAATTTAAAAAATGATTTCTTTGCAATTCAAATTTCGTAAAAAGCAACTAATACGTATATAAATCAATATTGCCATTTAATTTAATTCTTAGATTTGGATGATAAAAATGTAAATAATGTGCTGTACTGATAAATGCCCAAAAATTTCTATAAAAGTAAATTTACAGATATTTCGTATAATTTATTATTTTAAAGAAACATAGTAAATTAAAAGAAAATTTTTGAGTAAAACGTGATAATTAATCGACCGATGTTAAAAGATTAAATACTTAACCATCGAACCATTAACGTTTTATAAACCTTACGCAGTATGCTTATCACGGAAATAGTCGGTTAAGTTTCTACACTTTATTTAACAAGATGATATAATTTGAATTGAATATTATATTATTTTTAAGTAAAAAAGTGGATATTACCATTCCTATCTATTATATTTAGTAAAAACAAATAATTTAATATTTTTAAAACAAGCTGAAATAAAAAAAAAATTTATCAAGCTTTAATTTTTGTTGAAGTCGATAGTATTGTATTTATTCAATTATTCAATATAAAGTATTTAAAGTAATAAATTTCCAGATTTTTTCAAATAATTTTTATTTTAATGTATTCATGTATTGCATCGTAAATTGTAATTCCTTAAATTTTTCAGAAAATTTCTCGTTCGATTTATTTGGAATTTCTAATTTGTCCATCAATTAACAGTATTTGAGAATTTAATATAAGAAAGTTGAATAACAGAATTGAAAAGCTTCTTTGAGGATTCTGGATATCTATTAATATTCCGTGAATGTGGAGCATCTGTCTTACTTGATATATGCGAATAGTATATGAGCAGAAATACTCTGTAACATCTTGAACATTTATTTACAATGCTTCGAGAACGGGAAATACCGAGTATAGAGACAGAGAGGAAAATGAAGTACCTAATTAATAATTGAATACAAGAAGTGCAATTGCATAAATTTTGAATACGTTTGAGGGAAATTAGGGTAAATTGTTAAATTTTGTACGTTCATTAATATTTGAATTACTTATATATATTATAATTGCATAGTAATGTCAATCATAATTATTAACTAATGTTAACAGTAGTACTGAGATTTATTAAAATCACCTAATTTTGCGCACAATAATACATTCATATAATTAAAAATTGACGGAATATTATGTGATATTTTTATTGCTGAATTTATTATTTATTATTAACAAAAATCTTTGATAACACAGTCATTGAGCAAATTGATTGTTCAATATAAGTACATTAAAATTAAAAATATTAAAGATTAATATAATAAACCAAAAATAAGTTAAATCTAAATATAAGATTAAAATGAGTCAATATTGAGAACAAAATGAAATAATGACAACAACAGAAATACACAAGATATAAATCTGAATTGTTCCAATTACTACAGCTGCGATTAAATATTAGCTCTGTAAAGTTAATTTGACGATTGAAAATAGCTTTTCAATTATTTTGTTAAGTCGTGAGTTTTTTTATTTTTGATTTTACTTTTTCTGCTAGTTTTTTGACGTATTTAAAATGTAATTTCAACTGCTCTTTATATTTTTAAAGAAAAATTCAGAATAATCACTTACTGCATACTTGAATGATCCAACATGGAAAACAACAGAATCATTTTGTACTTTTTTTTCTAAATCTCATGATGAATATACCTGATACTTTTGTTACGGAAAGTATATGTTAAATCTTTGGAAATAGAGTTAAGCTATCGGAAATATCTTTTAGGCAGTCACAAAAAAAAACTTTTCATGTAATTGTAACTTTTTTATATCGGAGAATTGATGTAAGTTTAGTAAACTTTGCGTCACAAGTCTTATTCTTTAAATTATGGGCATATTATTTATATTTATAAATTAGTATTTGGTATTATTCGACATTACCAGCAGTGTCATGTAATTTATGTGCATAAGTGTTACTCTGACAATGACACTCACACTTTGCCTCGGTTCCATTTTATCTAATAGATATATCTTGAATCCCAGTCACATAAAAACTGCAACAGAAAGATTCACATTCAAGATTGGGTAGTTGGAAGTTATTACGAATCTTCGGAAGAGCAATAGGAAAACATTTTCAAAAAGTGATTCTCCATAACTTAATTTTATCAAGCTAATACTCTTGCGATTAACCTGATATAATAAATACAAATTGTTATTCAAAATTCAATTATTATTTTGATGCTCAAACGAATCATTCGTGACGAGTTGGGAAGCGAATTTATTTTTTAAACAATCTAATTTATGTATTTTATGTACAGTTTAATTTTACATTTTTTCACATACATAATTTTTATTAAATAATGTCATTTCGGGAATAAGTTTCTTTTTATATTTAACGTGAATTACTTCAAGATAACCAGTCATTTACTTAAATATAATATTGCATAATTCTTGAGGTGGAGTAGGCACTGGATGGAGTACCTCAAGAATATTACGACATAGTGTGAGAACTCATTGAAGATTACCGCCCGGCTGAGAATCCCGAGAGAATTCCGGTCGCATTAGCTAAGCAGCTGAGTGATTTACTAAAATAATGTCAACTTCTGATTCATGAAGGAGAAAAGGGAACCATTTGAGGCGTTAAAAAGGATACTCGCCGAGGTGCCAGTTCTTTAACTTTACAATCCACACTGATCTGAAATCCATACTGATGCCTCCATCGACGTCTATGGAGCCATCCTGATGTAGCACCTTCCGGAGAATTAACACTAAAACTAATGTAATGTATGAGCCGCAAAATAACTCCGGTGGAGCGCAAGTTCACGAGCTATGAGTTCGAGTTTCTCGCGATGGTTGGAGCGATGGAAAAATTTCAAAGCTATCTGCTCAGACTTCGATTTAAAACTTTGACCGATTGCGCGGCCTTCCAACAGACAATGGACAAGAAAGAGCTCATACCGTCAGACGATGGATCATGTTCGTCGAAGAATTCGACTATGCGATCGAAGATTGAGTAGGAACTAGAATGAGTCTTATTGATGCGCTCAGCCGTGCTACTTCGATCAGCGTGATCGAAGATTCGCTTACAGGGAGATTGGGAAGGGGCCAAGAGTAGGATAACAAGATTGCAAGATAAAGAAACTATTAAATTTTGAGACTAGTATAAGATATGCATTGATTTAAAAAGGCGATGTGCAAAAAAAGGCACTCGTCGATTCCCGATGGACATCAAAAAGAGATAAGAAGGAGAGCATACGAAGTTGGTTAAGTCGGCGTCAAATAGACTCGAATTTCTTACATGGGAATATTATATCCGAAACGTTAAAAAAAAGACTGAAAGCGTCATTCATAATTGTCTTCACTGAATCATTGGATTAAAGAAAAGTGGGAAGAAAGAAAGCCTACTCAACCCGATCTCCAAGAAAGATCAACTGCTAAATACAATACACCAGGATCATTGAAGGACTACTGCCGGCAATAAAAAAGCGGTACAAGTACCTATTGGTCGCGGTCGATGTCTTTACCAAATATGCATGGATATTCCATCCGCGTTCCACATCTATTATAAAAGGTTTGAAGAAATTGAAATTTCGTCAGCAGCATTTCGGGGATCCAAGACGTTTAATCATCAACTGAGGGATGGCGTTTAACTTTACCTAAGTCCGTGCACGAAAGAAGAAATCCTTCATTTGGTTATAACCGCCGGAATTCCGAAGGAAAATCGGCAAGTCAAGCAAGTGAATACGCTTATGTCGAGTTCAATGACGAAAATCGTCATCGAAAAAGTCAAAAAATAGTACAAATTGAGGAGTCGAGTTCAGCCAGCCATCAACAGAATACATCAGAGAGCTATTTGAAGAAGATGACGTTCAGCACCAAACTGATAGATTTGAAGAATGTTCGTACACAGGAGATGCTTAGTGAAGAGTCTGCCAAGCTGCATCATTTCGTTGCAAGCAAAGTAACGCATTAAATAAATACAGCGCGAGATAAAAAAGTATGATCAACGACGGCACCAAGCTAGAAAGTATGAGCTCGGCAATTTGGTGACGATCAAGTGGACGTCACAGGGCCCAGTTTTTATTGTTTGTTATTAAATTCTTTGACCCGTACAAGGTAGTGAGGTGCAATGCAAACGACCACTATGCGGCTAAGAAAGTTAGGACCGGTGAAGATCCCAATGAAGCAACAGCTTCTGCGGGCTGCAAAAAGTCATGGCGTAGTTTTCGAGATGACCTTCGAGAAGAGTTTCAAAGTGATGTCGAGTACGATGATGATGAAAATGAAGAACCGGTAATATAAGGTGCGCTTGTGTAATTATGCGATGTGCATTCAGCGTGATTTGTAAAAATTCGTGCAATGTGCGTGATTAATGATTGCTTATTTGCATAAATACAAAAGATGAAAAGATAAAATGCAATATAAACGTGTAAGCCTTTGTGATAATTTTGCTACGTGAATTAATATAAAATAAACAGTAAAGATTCTAAATATGTAGCGTAGAGTGATTGCGTTTGGAGCAAACACCGGTCAGAAGGGCCGATTGTGAGAGTGAGACAGAGCGTAACTGAGTGAGTGAATGAAAGCATGTGAGTGGGAGAGAGAAAGAGGTACTGAGTGTGTGTGAGTAAGAGAGATAGAAATAGAGAGATGTAAAATGCGAGCATGTCGGTGCATATGAAGGATGGGAATGGCTTGTTGGCCTAAGTACCTATATCAGAAACAGGCGAATAAAATTAAATAGTACATAAGCATTATTGTGGAGTATTGGGGAAAACCCTCACACAAGCTAAAACGGGGGAAGAATTTTGGCGAAGTGATGGTGGTCATACGTAGTTGAAAGCTTGTTTAGTTAAAACCCGGTCTATACAAATAAAGAGCATTCGTTTTGTCAATTAAACCTTGTATTATCTAATTCACTACTCTGCGATTCTTTTTAATCACTACAATAATATTACACGAGTATTTTTCAGATTTATTAAGTGATAATTGCATGCAATATACAATGTATTATATTATATTATATTATATAATGATTTCTTTTAGCAAATTTAAAAACATTAACTATTCTAAAATCGTAGTAGTAAGTAATTCGATTCACTTATCATCCATTAAATTCAATTTTAACTATCGGCTTGATCTCTTTATATTAATTTTGTACCACATTTTTTTAGATAAATATTTATTCTATTATTTAAAATTAATTTTTTACATTATTCAATGAAGCATCGTAAATAAATATATATTAATATATATCAAGACCCTTACAAAACATTATTAAAATACACTGTGCAAAAATTTCTGTTAAAATATCATCAAAATTTTAAAAAAGTGTTTCATCTAAATGCGCAATTATCTTAATTTTTGAAATTTAAATTTAAAAATAAAGCTTCTAAGTTAACTTAACAATGTTAAATTTTAAATTTCAAATAAAATAAAAATGATTCAAAGTAAAATTTTAATGTGTATTTGTATTTTCCATTAATGCTACTTTCTAGATTTTTTAATGGGAAGTTAATAACGTACAGTCGAGAAATAGGCGATGCCACCTTGAAAATCTCATTTTTGAACGAGCAATTCTTTAGAATAAGTCGAATTGAAAAAGTATTTAATTTAAAAAAGTTTTAGTTATTGCGAATATTTATTTCATAAACTCGGAGTTGTTTAATTTTATCGTAATTTAAATAAGCTTTTAGATTTGTTAAACCTGACATCAGGATAACCTCCTTTTTCCATCTCATCTTGTCACATTCCATCTATTTTGAGATAACTGAAAATCGAGGAAACAAGAATAGAACACGTTGTTCCTCTTATATTACACAATGCTTATGCAAATATAAACAAATACTTTTAAAACTGCTACTTCAGTTCAAAATCTCTGACCTTATTCAATTTAAATGCTATATATTATTATTACCATTATTATATATTATTTACTTTGTATACGCGCGCATTATATGTATGTGGTTGATGTCCTCTACTTTGTTACCAATATTTTGTTCACCTAAAAATCTTAATAAATTGATTTTAAGGATACTTTCGGTTCTTTCCTTATATTATAGATCGAATTTTATGAAGAAATCATATTACAGCTCTAACACTGATTCTTTACTTTTAAATCAATTTTTATGGATCTCAACTTATAATACAAAGCAAATGAAATTTATTATTTTTGCTTAATAACAAATAGAAATGAAAAACTATAAAATTGATAAGTTTTTTCTAAATATAAAAAATGTATTATTTATAACTTAATTATTATTTTTAAATAGATATTCGGAATAAGCAAACAGAATCACTTAGTGTTAAATTATGTGAAGTTTTGAAAATACTCTTTTAATGAAATCACTGTAAAAATAATTAATAACTTGATATTAATTTTAACTTTCATATTTACGTACACTGTTTTCATTTACATATTTAATTGTATAGTAATGTGTTGAATGCTCAAAATTCTTTTCCTTTTTTATATTTATAAATCTTAGACCAACAGTCCACAAGCTTATATTGAAAAAAAATTCTTTGTAAAAAAATAAATTATTGCAAACTGAATAAAATATGAAAATTTTATTTCTATCCTGCATATTACAGGTAAATAATTTCTAAAATAAACATAACTTAAACATGGTGAACCAATTTTAAAATATAAAATAGGATTTCATTTTTCAGTAATTTTTCAAAGAAATAAAATATAATAAGCAAAGAGCATGATATGAATAAAAATCACCTTTCTCAGATATATCTTATTAATGTAATTTAATTTATAAAAAAAGACCTTAAGTCTCGAAATCTTTTAATATCGAATGCCTTAAGATCATGGAGGAGAGTAGAAAAATGAGAACAAAGAGTGCAAGAAAAGAGTAAAAGGTTACCAAGAGTACACCAATTTACTGAATACAGCAAAAAAGTACCCGTTTACACGATATATACAATTTCCTTAAATATCCACGTAATTCCAATTACTTTACGTGTCTGGTTAAATCAACTTAAAGTACTCTCCTGTCTTTCCATACCCGGAATGAGGTGAGGTTCTAATCTGTTTGCGGCTGAAATTGAGATTTGTCTTTATAGCAATAAAGAATTATTTAATCTTGCCACTTTTTACATTATTCTCATTCAGGAATACAAATGAAATAATGGCATGAGTAATATATTATTTGAATAATCTTTGAGTTGAAAAAATTCAATTATCTTTTATTATGTTTGAAGCGTAATCTTAATAAGGAAAGCAGTAAAATTAAGTGCTGTATGTCTCTTAAGTTGTATTAATAACAAGTTTAGAAATTTTAAAAATGCTCCAAAGTTTACTCTATATATTAACTATTGTTTCCATGTAAAACAATTTTTAATTTTATTGAATTTGTTACGTCGCGTTGTTTACGTTCGAATCGCGGTAACATGATTTCGTTCTCTTTTTTATTAATAATTAGAAAGTCCTCCCTTTTCGGCCTATGCTCGCGCGCAATAGCTTGGGACGGAGGGGTGATTCCGTTCGCGAATTTTAAAGTAACTCGTAACAAAACAATAAAAAAAAAAATTAGTTGTTGAGGTTAGCCTGGTAACCTCTTTACGAGAAACAAAAATTATTGAAACACTTTTAATATTGAAGGAAAATAAAGAAGAACAATCAATGTTAATAAAAAGGTTTTATTCCTTACTTTTCCTATTGCGATTGAGTATGCGTGTATGTGTGTGTAGTGGCTTATCTGTGACCTTGACAACTTCCTCAGGAGGAAATACCCAGTGAAGGAGTGAAAAACTTTTTAATTGACAAAACTTGGAAACAAATAGAGCTTGATTGCTCTTGTAAAAAACTGAATTTTGAATGTGCTTCACCTGATTTTTCCTCCCTTTTTATACAATTTTTCTAACACAGGGTGTACGGGCAAGTGGGAAAACTTTATAGGTTTTCTTGGAAAACTTCAATAGATTTTCGTTTTTCCTTTTATTTAGTGTTAATTAATTAATTAATTCAAATTCTAATTTTGTGAAAACTTGGTCCATACCCCTGTTCACATGTGTATTTTTTTATTTTTTTAAATTTCTTATTATTTAATGAGTTATTTGATTTTGTTTAATTATTTCTTTAAATAACAATGGAGTGTATTTTTTTTATTTTACATATATGAGTGAAAGTGTCTGATCTAATGTGTTAAAATTTTAGTTTGTAAATTTTGTGTATTTATTATGCTCATCAGCATAATAAATACACAATAAATTGACGCACGCCTTTTGATACAACAAAAGGTGTGCGTCAATTTGATTAATTTAGTGATTTGCTTATTATAAAATCTTATTTTAATAATTTTGGTGAACAAGATGACTTTCTTTATTAGTTATGGAGTGATTAGAATAGCTTTTATTAATTTATATAATTGTTAATTAAAAGTTATAAATAAAAATGTATTTAATTAGTTTTTGGTGTTATTATTTCATCATTTGACATATGTAAATAATGTGAGAGAACTGTGGAAACATTTTAAAAGGGTTAGTTTTGTTTTTTATTAATTATTTAATATACTTTTCTTTGTTTATATATAGTTTCCTTTTTCACAATTTATGTGCTCAGGAATTTTCCCTGTCCACTTTCTCTTAGTTTTTTTTTACATAGTTTTAAATAGCCCTTTTTTTTCTACAAAGCTTTTTGGTATATCTTTCACAAGTCAACTTTTGACTTTCTTACCCAGTGACATTTTTTTAAACTTCTAAAATTTTCCTATTAGTTAGAGAGAGAAAGTAGATAGGAAATTTTATTTTATTTAAAATTTCTGTTTATTTTTAATGTGTACTATTTTATGATATTAGGATTAGCGAGAATCTTTAATTGCTTTATTTTCTATGTTTAAATTCAACCTATTTATTGAATTTTTATTTGTTTTTGATATATTTCTTAATATTTAACTTGTTTTATTATTTTCCCTTTTTTCTTTCTTCACTATCGTACTATAGTATACTTATTTGTAATATTTGTTGTATTTCTTTTTAATACTCTTCATCATCATTACTATTGTTATTATCTATTATTATTTGTTATTATCAACTAACTATTATCATTATTACTTATTATAATTATTTATTATTATTACTTATTATTAACTTAGTTATTATTATTACTATTATTATTATTTATTATTATTACTTATTATAATTATTTATTATTATTACATATTATTAACTTAGCTATTATTATTACTATTATAATTATTATTTTAGTGTAAATTATTAATACATTTAAGATTTTTTTTTATATTTAAATATTATTATAAATTTTTTGATTGATTATTCTTAAAATTATTTATTATTTTAGTAAATTATTATTATTATTATTATTGTATTTAATTACCGTTATTATTTATTATAATAATGTTATTTATTATAATAATTTATTTATTAAAAATAATTATCTAAAATTTGCTAATTAAATATTCTTTTTTTTGTTTTGAAAATAAAATCAAAAGTTTTTGTTCGGCTGCTGCCGTAACAAATTCATTCACTTTTAGCATTATGTAGAAGAACAAAATTAATATATTCAAAAAAAATTTATAAATTATATTTTTAATGTTAAAAAAAAGATATTTTTTTATTTTTATAATTTGACATTTAATTATCAATCAAAATATTTTTAAAGTAAATAAATTTTTTACATATATTTGAGTTGCACTGTACAATTATTTTTCGGCTAAAAATTAAAAAAAAAATTTTCTGTATTATATTTCAAAACCATACATAAACACCTTTTTAATAATAAAAAATGTTTATATATAGATTAAAATATTTCGACAAAAAATAATTTTCTACAGAATACTTAATAAGCACTATTATATATTTTTAATTCTATTTTAAAAACAATAATAAAATATCTTCTGAGAATTTAATAAACATAAATCATTAATTTAAATTTAACTCCTCTTCACATCTTGCCCAACTCACCCCTGCGAATGATGTATGATCCACTCACTTCGAGTAAGCTCCGAAACGATCACATAATTTAGGTTGTAGGTGATACGGTCGAGTCAGTTTACAGTCGTACAAGACCTCATAGCTGGACCACAGTACCTCCTCAACTTTCGATCGATTCAGTATACTTACAAACCTCGATCGCGCCTCTCATTTTCTCCTGCATCCTTTACCACTCATCTTCTCGTAAGATATTTTCTTATGCTTCCAAATCAATCAACGCGCAGACAATACACCTTCCAGCAGCACTTGCTTGTGGCTACAGCTTCCTGATCTCAGCCGCCTTGGTTTATAGCTTTGAGTTCCGGTGCGGTTGCCTTTATTTTCCTCGGACAAGCCCTTGATATGTGCCCGTATTCATTGCAATTAAAATACCTAGCTCCCTTTTCTGTTGTCAGGTAGTCCTGCGTGAGGTGTCCGGCTTCATCACAATTGTGGCATCTTGATGCTTGATACGATTTACTCAGATACAAATTGGTTTTAATAGTTGTTCGATGGAAAGTGTCAGTTCCTACGACTTTTTTGCTATTGATGGTTGCTCTATTTTCCGTCTTTTTCGACTCCAGCTGTTCCAATGCATCTAAAAAGTCGTTTCGGTCCTTTAAATCACACAGTTACAGTTGATAATATACCCACAAATATCTTCAGTGGTCACATCTTTTTGTGTACTGAAGGCTTTGATACTTTTCACATACGCAAGTATCATCTCTTCTTTCCTCTTCCTCCGCCTATTCAAATTGGCATAGATCTCCACCGCGCACACCTTCCTCTCGAACGCCGAAATTAGTCGTAGTCACCTCATGCAATCTGCACTGACTTCAGCCCACAACGTTGCGGACTCCGTCAGCACTCTCCTAGCCGCCAGGAAAGTCTCAAGCGCGATCCACATATACGTTATTGTATCTATCTCCACTTTTCTCGGCCAATCATTCACCGCACACACGGGGCCATTACCACTAAACATTGGCAACAATACCATTTTTAAAATAAATGGGAGTCGTTCATATCTTGCGTTTCCTAATGGGTACGTGTCGAAACATCGTTATCTTCTCGGGCTTCGCATACTCATCGTTGCTATTCGCATAAAATAATCAATATTTTCAAAGAAGTTCTTTCAGCAGTTGTTTTACCATCTCCATGGTAGCATCTGAAGCAATCTTAGAAGCGTTTCGTTCCTATGCCAGTTCCTCCATCCTCGCGTACAAGTCCCTCATCACTTTCTCGAGAATTCGCTACATCGCTAGATTTTTCAATGCTTCTTTGGTTTTTTGGAGAACTGCTTTTTTCTTTACCACGAGAGGCTACCATCGCCTCGGTACGTGGCCGTGAATACTTCTTTTAAGCTAATCCTTGGCTGAACTTTATCTTGTTATTCATAAGCGTCGAAATATCTTTCATATAAAACGATTCCTATCGCCTAACTCCGACGCGGATATTTTTTGTCCGCTTTACCACTTACAGTCATAATCGGTAGTCAGATAAACTCGTATACTCACTAGCCCTTTCACAAGCAGTTCTCTTTGTTAGGTTGTACACGCTTCACTTCTCAGCTTTGTTTTGTTCATCGTCTTATAATTCTTTCACTCGCATGCTTTCATTCACTCACTCATTTACACTCTCCCACATTTCCACATTATGCAATTTATATTTTAATTTATAAAGAAAATATTAATATGGCGTATTTAAATGTTCTTTTTATTATACAATTGTTTTCAAGGATCAATAAAAATTTTTTAAAAATCTTTTATTTCCTTGTTTTATTAAGTTTTCAATAAGAGTCTCGACTGCACTCAAAAAAATGTTTTCTTATTTATATCTTCTAATTTTTTGTCCCCATTATTCGTATTTTTCCTTTTATCCTTTTACACATATTGTATTTTATATTTTTGTTTGACATAGTAATAACTTAAAACTAGATATATTAAAGCTAAAACAACGTATGAAGCATAATAAAGAAATCGCAAAAAATAATCTGTCATCTCAATGCTTGCAATAAATGTATAATTGAAATAATATATAAATAAATACAGTCAAGTTTAATTTAATCAAATTACATTTTATACGTTTTATTAGCGTTGGGTAACGATTTTGTACTTTTTAAATTAACCACGGCCGTAAACTGAATTTTCGGGTAAGTTTCATGTTGTGCGAGGGGTTGCTTATGCATTTTTAAGGGGAAACACTTTTTTTTTCTTCTTAGTATGCACTACCATAAGCCGTTGAACCAGCGTCTGCCGATTATCTTTAATTACATTACTTATTATAAACGATTATCCTGTTTTCGTCTTTTCCTTTCCAGACGTTCTTTTTCCTTTTTATTTTTTTTTGACCGGCTCATGCATCGCGAATTCTCCAATATTTCATTTCGTTACAACAATACTTAAAAGGTTTGAAAAAATAGTAATTTGCAATTTTACTATAAATTTTCAAATATATATTTGAAAATAAACACATTTTAATTAACCTAGTCATAAACCTATTTTTTATTTAATACAATTTGTAACGTGTGTAGATAATAATAAATTAGCTTATTATTGTATAAATATGATCATACGCCCACTCATTATGTGTGTTAGTCCGATGGTTCAGGTTATTCAATTTTCGTGTACTTTTTTTATTCTATTTTTTTTTCCTATTTCCTCTCTTCTAGTTTGAATATGAATTTATCTCGCATCTAGAACCGAAAAAATACGTCGCGGGTTTCATATAATTTTCAATTTAGAAGTATGGAGTTTGTGCATTTTGAGAAAATCAGAATTATAGGAAGTTGGTATTAGTGAATCTCTATACAAAATCGACTACGAACAGATATTTTTAACATTTGGTGATTCTGCTTGAATATGTAAGCATATGCGTGATTATTATAGAAATGAATAAAATAAATAATATAGATAAAATGTAAAATGATACCTGATAAAAATATTAGAATTTATATATAACTTAATAAAATTAATGTATATATATAAGGTCGATTCTCATAACTAATAATAATAATAATAATAATAATAACGTGAATAATAACAAATTGTAAATATAAATAATTGAAAAATAACTTTTTCTCACTTGAACATCATAAATAATGTAAATAAATGAAACATTTTAATTAAGAACAAACTCGGGATAATTGCGTGATAGAAATAAAAAATTTAGGATGAATCAAATTAGGCCGGGGAAGAAAAGAATGACGAGGAAAACAATTTTTAGAAAAACCCTTGAAAATACAAAATATTCAATTTTTAAATACTGGTTTCTTATAAATAAATTAACATTTAAGTGTATCAATTGTAAATAGCAAAGTGCTTGGATTTATATAAATTATTTTGTGATTGAAGTGTTTCTTTTAAATTTCTTATAATTCTAAAATTCGTTTAAGCGAGTGATAAGTTTCTTTTCAGAGCAGAAATGAAAATTTTGCTATTGGTAAATAACACAGATACTAAAATTCTTGAAGAGAAAAAATAATAATTATTAAATGAAACAATGTCAACTAATTTACTTTAGAAAGACAATTTATTAATAAAAAAGCGCAGAGGTCATTGTGATAACTGATTAGAATAATAATGCATTGAACTATTTAATTTCATTAATAATATTGGACATATTAGTAATGCACATTAGAGACAATTTATATAAAAATATGGGTTGCAAAAGAGAGATAAATAGAAAGTGAGATACGAGTGTATATGTGATGGATAGAAATCGAATCAGGAGCATCAAATATATGTTATGAGATGTGATGTAGCGGAAGTACAAAGTGTAGAGATGTGAGCGCTTCAGAAACAGAGTAAAGACTCCTCGAATCTGTACCATGCAAACATGCATACACACATGCTTCCATACACGAAAGCACTGGATACAGTAAGGATGTAGCAAATGCACAGTGTATAGTGAGTTGATAGTCGCGGTGCTGTACGTATGATACACCCACGGTTATGTCCCTCTTTTGTACCATGAGGCTAGGGTACGACTATACCAGTCGTATGCTTTGTGAATAATTAATACATCCATAAACAAGACCATCGACCATACATAATCAATACTGTTACTTCACTGACACATAAAATTTATGTTCCGGTATGTGCATGAACGTGTACGAGCGTGCACCAACGTGAACCAGTATGCACCAGTGAGTACACCCCCCAACCGCTCTGCCAACCAACCAACATCCAGTTTCATCTTCTACTTGTTGTGTATCACGTTTATATTTCACTCTGCTTATAAATGTAGGCGCACATCTCCTCTGATGTATGATACTCAATATTAGAAATATAATATGTAAACTAGTTTGGGATACGTCTCTATTTTAATTAATACACTGCTGCTGCATCTGCCACGAATATTATTGCAGCCCTATGAATAAGGTCTGGAAAATATGTTGAACCACATAAACAGTAATACTCGCGAAAATATTATTTTAAACGGAGAAATGTATTTTTAGATTTTCTTTAAGTATTTAAAAAAAGCAACGATCGTTCACTTCAAATTGAAAAACAAAATGTATTTGCTTTTTACGACTAAACGAATTTTAAGAATGTTTTTTTCAAATCATTAATAATGCATTATAAATTAGTTATATTTTACAAATCGAATTAAAATGATCAAATAGCTTCCATATTCTTGTCTTGTCTCTGTATTGAGACTAAACTGTATTGAGCTCTGTACTCGCTTCTGAGGTCCACTTCCAGCTAAATTCGCCAGAGTGAGGAAAATTACGGTCCTCTTCCGATTCGCGACTACTAATTAATGTAACTTATTCAAAGAGACCAATTCGATGTGGTCCTCCTCCTCCTAATTCTCTTGCTCTTCCATTATTTAATCGTCATAAAACTTTATAAAATTAAATACTTCCACCTATTTTTCTAATTATTATCCTCATGACATTTTCTCCTTTATAAAATTATTATCTGTCAATAAATCAATTATTCCTTCTTACGCAAAATAAAAATGAAAAAATTAGTGAATTAATTTAACTCACTTTTAAAAATAAACTTATTTTCTTCTTGGCATTAAAAAAAATAATTAACTTTTTATAAATATTAATTTCTTTGTCATTGTAAATAATAATTAACAATTATTATTAGTTTATTTAATAATACCTATTTATAATCTACACAATAGTAATGATTTCGTTGGAGATAATTTTCGTTTTCGTTTTCAATTTTATTATTTAAAAATTGTATACTCTCGAAATTTTTGGTTTTATTCTAATCGGAAATTTTCATAATTTTTCAAATTATGTAGAAATTGTATATAATACAATATTTGTTAAAAATATTTGATGCTAAATCAATTAATCCGTATTTATACATAGCACAAGTAAGTATCACACGTAATAATAATCCACACACCTACTAGAACTAAAATATTCACAGTTTAATTTTTCATTTTATTTATAGTAAATATTACATGAAAAAGAGAAAAATTACCTTTTTTTAACCATAATATATATCATTCTTTTGCCTGAGTATATATTTTTGTACTCGAAAAAATTATTTTTTACTGAAAATGAGTGATATTTATTGTTGACTTTATATTTATAATGTATGATTTACTTGAAAAAGTGATACTTTTTTTCTTGAAATAGTAAATTTGTATTTTATGAAAACCATTTTTTTGTTGTTCAATATTGCTATGGGTAATAATATTATTATAAATAATACATTATAAATTATATATTATGTAGTTATTTATGTATAACAAAACAACTTCTTATATTAAACTTGTTGCAATGTTTTTTTTATATCGTATATTAAATTATATATTGCTTATAATGCATTTTCATAAAACTTTGTATATTTATTAAAAACAAATGTAAGAAAAAAAAAAGTTAGATGAAATTTATTTTCTTGGCTTTATCAAGTAACAGATTCTCTATCACAAAATGAAATTAAAAATTCCATGCAAATTTTACTTAAATAAGAGTCAAATAAGAACTTTGGTTTAAAAACCACCAGATAGCAATTTTCACTGTAATGTGATCATAAAATGCAATTTTCCCAGATTAATTCTCCAAAGTTCTCGAAATTCGACATTTATTAGTTTATTCGTTTGGGTTATAGTTGCTGGTGGGTAATGACAACCCGCAAACGGAGAAGGAGCAGATCTTCGACCCCCCAATTGTAGCCACTCGCATCCGTTTCATCCCCTACACCTCTCACATACGCATTGTCTGCATGCGGGTGGAGCTTTACGGCTGCCCTTGGACTGGTAAGTAAAATTTACGATTTAGCATAAGGAATATCGAGGGAGTAGCGGCACATCTAGCCTTTTGACACTTCTTCCCAAACTCAAAATTCTTTCTTCTTTCCTTTCTTTTTTATTGGATGAGCCTTATCCCTTCGGTGTATTTGCGCTAATGGACCAATCAAAAAAATCAAATTTAAAATTAATTAACCAACCCCTTTACAAAATCATTCAATATATTTAAAATTCCTTCTTATAATTTCAAACTTGGTCTAATACTTTAATATTTCTTGAACAAATCACAATTGACTAGAAAAACGTATATTAAAATCGAAACTATTAGTTTATATTATATTCATGCACAAAATTATTTAGAAAGGTCGTTGACGTTTTTAAAAATATATTTAAGTTTTAAATGTTTGATCTGTACGATTTTATGAATATTAAAAAGCATATAGTATTTTGTATCTCAAGTTGCACAAGAAAATTTTTCTGCTATCATACAAATTGAATACATGTATTTTCTAATAGTCGTGATCTAACCTGATACGTGTTTTTTGTTATTATTACTATTATTGTTATTTTTGTTGTTGTTAGTAATACGTGATTTATGAGATACATAACAGAAAAAAATAGAAATATATAACGAAAAAGACTCGGCATTTCTGCGAATCGTAAATTAGCTCCTTCATTGTATTATTTCTTTCTAGATCACGTTATTCATCTCCCTTTTTATGGGACCCGACCCATTTTTATTGCTTCGGATTTTCCTTCCCGGAGTACATCAAACTCTGAAAATAAAGATTAAATGAAAGAAGAGGGAAAGAAAATGATGTAATGCAGAAAGGAAAACTAACGGATTTACGTGAGTTTTAAAAAAGACCTTAAAAGTTCGGAGATACTGATAACTCCGCTAAATTACTTGGTTTATTTTAATAATAGTTGAAGGAAAAGTGACTATCGGGATAAACCTAAAAATCTAGAGTTTAATCTACTTCAATATATTTGTAAATTTGCGTATAAAAATAGCTTGATTAAATGAATTTACAAACTAAGACCTTTGTAAGAAATAATTTTCGTTACTCGAAAATTCATTTTAATTAATAAATCATAAGGCAACGATAATGGTTCTCGTAAATGTCAAGTGAATTTAACTTGTCCGACTATGTAACTTAAACGTTCATTACAGTTAGATTGACTCATAAATTCACTAACAGAAGAACTAAATAATATGATGTTAGAGTCCAAATGTGCACGTACAAACAGTATATTTTCTCAACTATATTTTATAATATATGAATATTAATAAGTTCGATAACATCAATAATCAGATATTACATTACTGAATATTTAAGTATGAATACCGTACATTTGCTTTAACAGACAAAATAATGGATTTGTTTCATATTTCTATAATCATTGTACACCAATTTAAATAGTTTCAATCGAGAAACTATTTCCTCGCGTTTGATATTAAAAAAGAAAAGCAATGAAATATGAAATTATATTAAATTTCTCTTTAGGTATTTTGACGATGCATATTGTCATTTAATTCTATTTTATTATTAATATCATTAATTTTCTTTCCGAACTTCGAAACAGCAACAAATTTAAAGTGAAAGCATCATTTTCCAGTTAGTTTAGATGTACAAATGATCGCGTGAAATTTCCGCGCCCGGAAAAGCCTCAGACATGTTTTTCGCTGCTGGTTTGCTGATGCTCAACCTCAGACCGAAGTGGATTAATGTTGACTAGTAGACTCAGATATGCTTCCACTAACCGATCATAAATTTAATTTAAATTAATTTTGGATAGTCTGATAGTTTTGTGCAAGCGGAAGTACAATTTTCTGTGAGGAGCGAAAGAAATAAAGGTTGTTTGTGCGGAACATTTGAATGTTGAATTATGGGAAATGGAATAGTTAAGTAGATACGTATACATCACTCCACAAATATATCAACAGCATATCAAATTAAATTAAATACCGATTAAGCATTCTAATTATGATATATATGCTTTAATTCTTTTGTTGATTTTTCCGATTGACAATCTACTAAGTGTGTACATTAGTTCTATACGATGTTTTTGGTAGTTAGATTATGTAGCCATAGTTCGTATTCAATGAAACCTTAAAATAGTTTCAAATTCAGTTTTGGAGCACTTTTCGAATATTTTTCAAGTGAAAAAGAATGAAGAAACAAAAAAATTCAATAAAATTTGTCTTCTTGATCAAAGAGTAATATTCGATTTGAAATCGTAGTACTTTTGAGATGCATCGCATATTAGGAAAAATGGAATTTAAAAAATAAATTGCATTTGTAATTTCAATTTGGAATTGCTTGTATTAGGGATTTTTCTTTTTGTACGAGCAAATTTTTAATGCCTGCTCAAGCGTAAGATATGAATTAATATGCAGCATCTACATTACAGTTATACACGTAATACCCGTAAAGTTGAGACAATATTCCACTGGATCTGGATGGAAAATACCAATTAACTTGCTCTCCAGCAGACGTATAAAGTGAGGTTGCGTTAAGAGTTAATCGAAGTAAACAATGTGAATTTCTCGTGAGGAGCAAAATTCATTTACTTTTACTTGATATATGCACTTGCGTACATAGTGTCCAGGTGAAACTACTAATGTGAAAGTAGTTGAAAACCCAGCCAAACTTCTTTATTCAATACCCTACCCCTACATAATTTGAATTTACTTTATAATAAAATCAATTTAGTAATGCTCAATCGACTTCTGATCTATCATTTCAATTTTATCGTCATCGATGTTTTGAATTGCATTAGTTTTTAATTACGTTTTGTATATTTCTAACTTTCCTTCGCTATATACTTTAAGTATTTGTTCATATATATTTTTATATACGCTATCATATTTGTTTCATTTATTTATTAAAAAATACTCTAAATTAAAACAAAGTTTAGTAAAATTTATTTTATATCCCTGTTCATGAAAAATTGTTAAATAGATTAAAAAACTGTTTTCAATTATAATGAATAACAAATTTAATTTAAAAAAATATCAAACGTCATTTTTCTTTGTTCGATACCACTGAGAATGAAAGTTTGAAACGTGAAGAAAATCAATAAATTTTGTTATTTGTTGCGAAGAATAAAGCCACATCTGGATGACTTTGGAAATGAAAAAAATTATTTCGTCTTCATTCATTTTTAATATTACAGATTAAAATACAAAAATGAATGTTATCATTTGTAGAGGGTTTGGTCTCGTATTCAATGCCCCAAGGTGTCCAACGAGGATCAGAGTTGGATTTCACGGATCGAACTTATGATGGGATCGAGGAAACTGATTTTCTCAGCAGAGGATTGGGTCAACTTGCAGATGGGCGGAAGGGGGTTGATAACTTCAGATCAGATGTCAACGGCGATGGCAAGGGTAACTTGAATAAATATTATCTTGTGAATTTTTTATTTAAGTATTTCATAATAATATTTAAGTAATGGTTCTAGAATTTTGAAGAAGTTTTTAACTATCAAGATGCATATTTTTATTCGTGATATTTATCTAACGTGTCTGTGTTAAGCAATGCTTTTACATTTTTTAATATCGATACTAAATCTTTTGATTATCAATGAAAAACCTTTCTTTCCTAACATATTTAGCAAAATATTTTAAGTAATATATGCATTAACTCGTGCCCTCCTAAAATTCGTAATTCCTTCTTGGACTCTTGTTGTAATGTAAAAGTTCTCCCAAAACTAGAAAGCTGCTTACCTACAATCTTTACTCTTGTTTTTGAAGTGCATATAAAACTTCTGCAATAAAGGTCATCTAAAACATTTAAATAAATTTTTTTCTAGCTCTACTATCTTTTACGAAAAGAGGCATTTTATTCATAATTGTAAAAACCAACAATTATTATAATTCGGTGGATATTTTATGAATAAGATTAAAATTAAGTATGAGAAATATTATATAAATAAACTTCACATTATAAAGTTAAAATAAAATAATAATTATATAATGAAATTTAAATTAAATATTTATTGTATTTAGCAAAAATATAATGTCATATTTAAATAAGATGAACTAAACATTAATGTTCTATTAATGAATAAATTGATGAAATTTATGTAGTAAAGATTTGAATTAGTGAAAATATTAATATTTTTTTAAATAATTTTCTTATACTTTTAAATATTATTTTATTACATAATATTATTTGTTATTTCTTTCTAGGAAGTGAAATATTTACATAAATAGTAATTAAATTGCTATTGCATGAAAATTCTTGTTATATTATCGAATTAAAAATATTTTATAAAGTATTAGGAAAATTGTTGAACCCTTGATAATTAGTTTTATATTTTAAGTGGCCCACTAAAAACCAAAAGAATTTTTTTTGAGAACATAAATTTCTTTCTATAAGTTTAAAATAACACAAAAATAATTATACTATCATAATATATATAATTGTAACTATATTATCTGCATTTAATTATCCTTGTGAAGTTTTTTAATCTTAATTACATATAAATAGCTTAAATTGCTCAGAATATTTAGTGGAATAGATATGAACTCACAGTTTGTAATCAATTCTCTAAAGTATTCCCTTTATTTAGTGGTTGAGTGTCAATAATGTACTGATTATTCTAACCCGTTATATTCTATTCGTGTCTACATTTATCATTTTGATTAGTGAATGCTTTTCTACTTTTGAAATTTATAATGTCCAATTTCACCAAAGGTATTTTTTATTATCTACATTGAAATCAAATCAATTAATGTAATTCTTTTATAGATGTCTATAACATTGACTTTAAATTAATTATCAAACTAATATTTTTCAGATAAATTTTTATATACTCAAATTATATATGTATACTTAAATAATAAGAAAGTGTGGAATTCGTAATCAATGGGTACACGGAAATATTAGGCCAACAAATGTCAGCCAGGAGTAGCTGTTTTTGGTAGAAATGAATCATATAAATATAGTTTTGGTTTGACTAATGTAATACAGGCCTGATTATGTATGCATTAGTGGAAATTCGTATGCAGTCCTAGTCGGAGAACGAAGACAATTGTGTCTGTCTACTCACTCGCTCACGTGGCCATTACATAAAAACGAGAGGGAGACAAGAACAGAACACGGGAATCGTCGTCGCGCGGGAAAATATACACCCCCGCGTTCCTCCATGCGAATATGAAACAAACAAACTCGTTACGTTTGAATCTACTTCGATTTACATACATATTGAAGTCAAGACGCTTACCAGAGCAAATCTGCTCTCACTTCTTTACTCGGATATATTTCTATGTACTCTAGAACTCAGTTTGCTCCTCTTTTTATTAAAACCAACTCTAGCCGTCAAGTTTTCCTCCGGTTTTCTTTCGGTAGTCTGACTGAGGAATAACGTTGCATTCTTTAAGTTTATTTAGTCAATGCCAAACCATAACTCTTGGTTTATAAATTTAAATCACAGGTATCTAGTAATAACCAAACGACGATAATTTCTTATTATATACCTTCATCCGCAAATTAATTCAAATTCTTGTCAAGTATTTATCATTTCAATTTTAAAGCTACTTGTATACTTTGTAGCTTACCTAAAGAAACAAGAATTATTTGAAGAAATATTATAAATAAAAAAGTTTTTTAATTCTCTAATTGTAATAAATTTATATTTATAAAAAGTCATATTACTCATTAATTGTAAATTTAATTCAATATTTATTATTTCATAATTAGTCTCTGTAATGTTTGAGAGTTTTAGGCATAAGAAAATAATTAAAATTTTCAAAATTAAAGTTAAACGTTGCAGTTGTCGGTAATCAAAGACGAAACTCGGAAAAATTAAATTAAATATTCCATGCAGGAATTCAAAGGAATTTACATGTATCTACAACTTCAAATTTTAACTTTTGGCTGAATGACCTATAAAAAAGGTATAAAATTTTTATTATGATATTTGATACATTTCACGCGTAAATGTACAGAAAAGTTAGATGAATATACATACATAATTAAAATTATAAATGCAAATTTACAAAATTATATGAAAAATATTAAATTTAATTTTTTCTTTTATAAAATGTACCATAAATGATATATTTAATAATAAATACACGTGCTATTTATATTTTAATACAATAAATACTTTAGATAAAAAAATATATTATAAACTTTCGTAGTTTCTTCTATAACACAACAAAATATGTTTGTATTTTTGTTAATCACAGAATTTCGTTTTTCACTATTTTGTTCTCTAAAATCTGCATTTATAAATTCTTTCCTTGCGTAATTCCTAATTTTACAATTTGTGTATTGATTTAATTCTTTAGACTAACAACTTGTTCATTGAAGTCTAATATGTTATGACTTTATTTTTATCAGTGAATATATAAAAAAATGCAATAAGTCAAATTTTTTTTTTATATTTTTAATATCAGCCAAGACTTTTCAATTAGTGTTTGTAAAATTAATAATATTTTAATAAATAAAAATTTGTATTATACTTTAATCATTTATAATTCTCTGGTTGAGAGCTCAATCCTTTTAAAACGATTTGTAATAAACAAAGCTGTTCGTTATTAATAGTTAATATTTCATTATAATAGTTAATAGTAAATAGTTAAAATTTTCACTCTACTACATGATTTCTCTCTTGATACTTGTGTACTCTGGCCTAGGCAAAAGCGAACAAGTTTTGGTAAATGGCTTAGGGCTCAAAATTATTATAAATTTAATATTCGTTAATTCATTCGAAGTCATTTCAATTAAAAATATTAGATGCAGAATATTAAATATTACAACATAAAAATTTTTTACTAAATCAATTTTGAGTTGAATTCCTTGAAATTTTGAACAAATATTTATAAACTGTTTGGTTACAAGGGTTGTAAAATTTTGAGTATTATTTTTATTAAATAAAACTATTTTACTTAAACAATTTTGAAATTTACACAACAATTTAACTAATTTACTTGATTGGTAGCTTAAGAACAATACGAATGATACGATTCAAGACATTGCTTTATAAAATAAAATTTATCAATCATTGGTTTCTACAACTGTTCATCGCTTAAAATCAATCAAACCCAATGTAACAAAAAATTATTTAAATGAATAACTTTGACGAATGACCAAATTTTCTATCGAGGAAACGTGTAAAGACTTTTCCACTTGATTTGGATTCGGTCGCTGCTTGTATATTTATCCGTCCTCGAATGGAACTCTCCCCCCCCCCTTCGTGACCAAATGCAGAAGAAAAAAAGAAATGTCGAGTCTGTGTCAGGTTTGTCGTTTATTGTTAAACGTGCTTCAAAGTTGAAAATTGCATCGCAGCTTCCTCGATACAAACAAGTGCACCCTCGTGAATCCGATGTGAAGTCGTGAGCGGATGAGGATGGTTGTGCAAACCACGAGTGATATCGGTGCCAACTAAAAAGAGAAACCCTTTGAATGCAAAAGGGCGAGAGCAAAAGAGGGTCTGCTCTGCGGAATTGACGTCGCACAGATCGAATCGAGCACTTTGCCAAATGCTTTTGTGCCTCTGAAAGCTTTTCTTATAAATCTCAGTGCAGAATTAAGTCAACATTTATAGCTTGCATTTTTCTTGAAAAATATGAACGGGGTTAATCTTTCGATAGCCTACGTACATCAACTTTAAGATAGAGTATATTTGATCACAATTTTTTACTCAGTCTTATCAAAGACATATGATGCTTTGTATTCTATTTAATTTTCATCTATACATTTGATATATTCCTTGTTGAGAAATGTGAAAGAATTTCACGCTCTCTGCGCAGCAATAATTTTTTTAAAAATCATTTGTACTGTAACCAATAGCATATATTTTTTTAAAAAGAAGACCTACATGCTACAATACCGATTAAAATTTCTAAAATAAAATGTTGCCAATGTTTTTTATTTTGTACTTTGCGGCTTTGTTGATGCTAAAATAATAATAATTATGCACAAAAAACTTTTCACTATTTTATTACATCAAGTATTTTCTAAAAAGATAACCCTGCTTTATATCTGTAGAAATCATTAATTAAAAATTAATATTATTCATCACTTTTTCTATATAATTTAGATTTTTCTATATAATTTAGAGAGAGAGAGAGAGATAGTTTTATTGAATTTTAAAAAATTTGTAGCGGGCAATGCATTGACGATAACAATAACCTGTCGTTATTACCTGTCAAACTATTTGAAGTAATAACAATATGGGTAACAAATACGATGCTAGATTTGCAACGCACATGTACGTAGTTCTCCTAAAACCATCATCTCCTACGCATCCTATGTAGTATTTTATAAATAAAGTATCTTATATTTCGAATATTTATGTTAATATTTATATTTGTGTTTAATTCATCCTATTTCTCAAAAAATGTTAAAAATTTTAATTATAGAATTATATACACTTTTATATGATTATCTTGATTTTTGTTTCAACATGTACCAACTTATAATCCATTTATTATTGTTTTAACAGATATTAATATTTTTATTTTTTTGGAATATTTTTAAGTAAATGTACTATTTAAAGTTCCTTTTATTTATATAATAGTCCATATTATTTACATTTTATGTATGCCAATAAAAAAAAATTGTTAGATATATAATTTATATTTTTACAATTTCACCATTAATAAGACAGATTATTTTGTAAAATTTTGAATTTTTCATACTAATTGATAAAACTAAACATGTAAAGCTGATGACATACGCTCACGTTCCCATTAATCATTTCAATCATAGCAATTTTCTTGTAAAAAAATTTATATCATTATTGTATTTCCTTTGCTATTATATGAATTAAACAATTTTTATATAAAAATTTTAGCAAAGATAAAAATAATTAAACTGAGATAATCTAATTTTAGTTTTTTAAATTACATTAAAGTAAAATCGAAAGTTGACTATTATTTCAATACATCTCATCAATTATTGGTGTTATGTATTTAAGCATTTATAAAATTGTAAAATTTATATTCTTCTTTGATTTGTTATATCTTCGTACAAATATTTCTGATATATTACTGTAAATAACTGTAATATTAGTTAAGCATTTGAAAATATAATACAATGTTCCAATAATGATCGTATATGCTATAACAAATTAAGAGGTATAAATATGTATATTATATTATTAATTTTAAATATTTATTTGCGATGAACACCAATTATAAATAGAAATTTATTTAAACAATCCTTAATAGTGATGTTCTATCAATCATTCTATCTATTACTAATGTAATAATATAATAAAAATAGGGAATTCCGCTCTCCGAACACCCTATGTCTGATTAAAGTATCATTTATATTTTAGGAAGGGTATTGTATCGAATCGTACTTAATACTGAGATATTGTAAAGTAAATGGAATATCTATAGATTTTCTCATTTATTATTTCTACCTTTACTTTATACTACATATAATATTATTATCGGAATTTAGAGAGTACATTCAAAATAACTTTATAGCTTTGGTTTCTGAAAGTATATCATGGCTTTGTTTTCATTGGTACAAATAATTTTTTTACTTAATAAAATAAATCACTTATTTATTTACAACTGATTTAATAACGAATAAGGTGTATCTATTTTATACAAACACAGATATAAAATAGATAAAATTAAAATTTTTAAACTGTATACTATTTTTATTGGAAAGGATGATATATGATTTTGGTCATATTGGACTAACGTAAAACTAAAGGGAAAATTTATACCTATACTATCATTAGAATTACTATGATAGATTTATTATATATATACGTGGTCCATCCACGAAATATCGAGTTTTTTTTTTTATTTTCCGCCTATTCGTCGTAGAAATTTAGGAGGGGTCTTAAAATTTTGCTCATTGTTGCTCTTTCTGCATTTGTCCCTCTTTTTTTTGTTTTTTCGATAATTAGGTGCAACAGAATTTTACTTCGCGCGAAGGGTGTTTTTCAAATTTTTGTCAGAGCGCGTTGAAGGGATTACTGGAAAACCACTACGCGAAAATTTTTTGTTCAAAGATTAAAAAAAAAAATAAAATTCTTACTTTTCTTTTTTGAAAGATGATTTAGTGCTGGACTTATAAACAGTGTGAAATAAAAATTTTAAATTCTTCAAAATAATTTCCTCCTGTATCAATACATTTTTGAAGGCGTATTTTCCAAATTTCAAATGCATCTTCAAACTCTTCAGCTTTGATGTTTTCCAAAATTTTTTCGCATTTTTAAATGTTTTTGCTCTATATTGAGCATCATAGATAGCGTTAAATTCAGATTTTCCATGATTATTCTAATCGTTAATCGAAGGTCTGAATTTAAAATTTCTAACACGCGTCGTGTGTTTCTAGCCATTCGAAAGCTTTTTGGACGGCCAGATCGAGGCTCATCAATGATTCTTTATCGGCCCTCTTTAAAAGCTCTATGCCATTTTCCACTTTGCGATTTTGACATGCAATTATGTCTATACGTTTCTTACAATATTTTATAAATTTCCACACTGTTTGTTTTAATTGCAAAAAAACTTTATCGCGTAACGCTGTTCGAGTAGTCGCTTCATTGGGCCGTATCAAAAAAATGAAAAATACCCTTTACGCGAAGTAAAATCTTGCCGCACCTAATTATCGAAAAAACAAAAAAAAGGGACAAATGAAATGAAGAGTTTGTCGAGATTTTAAGACCCCTCTCAAATTTCTCGCGCAAAATGAAAAAAAAAAACTCGATACTTCGTGGATGAACCATGTATATATACATGGTTATATATTATATATATATATGTATACATATATATATATATATATATTATTATATATATACATATACATATATATATATGTATATTATTCAGTTTAATTTTTTCTTCAACCCACATTTGAGAATTACTGAGGAATGAAATGTCGAGGTTTATAAATTTCAGATCTGTACTCTCAGGTAAAATTGTAAATGCGAGGATAAAATAAACGAATACCTACTATTTTGGAATTTCCTTATAATTACTTATTCAACCTACAAATGTTCCTCCTTAATAACACGTTCACAGAAACCTTTTAGATACTATTCAGTTTTTATTATTCATAATATGGAAAAGTTATAGTGCAATTTACAGTTATACATATATATTAAAATAAAAAAAATTTTTATGTATATTTATTGTGACTCACAGTTGTGTATATTAAAGTATCGATAATAATGGTAAATAATCAATAATAATAGAAATATGTATTTCAAAAAAATTGTTTGTCCTTAAAGTATCAAGTTTTTTATTTTTAAGCCACAATTTATCGTAACGATTTGGAAGAGATCTTAAAATCTGGAGAGAAGTTTTTTTCTATTTGTCCTTTTTTTTGATTATTTTGTGATCATTTAAACCGGCAAGATTTGCATTCGCGCGAAGAATGTTTTTTAGTTTTGTGACAAGACGCGATGAAGCGATTAGTGGAACAATACTATCTTGTAAATCATTGGCTTACAGCTGAGTAAATTACTGCAGATATTTTTAAGTTTGTTAGGGGTAACTGTATACATGTATTGATAAATTCATGGTATTATTGATTATCCTAATCCTTAAATGATGGTTTGAACTCAAAATTTTGTTCACACATTAGATGCTAGAATCAATTTTGGTTATTTTTTGGTACTGATAAGGGCAATAATCGGTGATTTTCTTCAAAGCCTCATTTGATTTTTTTAATTTCAATTTATATATAATTATCCTTAAAGAATTGTTTAACATTTAAGAGTCTTTATAGTATTTTATTAAGCTACAAACAAATTTTTATTGTGTAAATTTGTTTCATCATCTATTCCATCGCGCTATATCAAAAAACCGAAACACATCCTTCGCTTGAAGCAAAGTCTTGCCGCTTGTATATATTAAAAAAACAAAAAAAAAGTACAAATAAAAAAACTTTCCGCTACATTTTAAAATCACTACAACTTCAGAGTCACTATAATCAATAGTGGCTATAAAAAGAGTCGATACTTTATGAAAAAACAATGTATAATTTAAAATAATTCTTTTTAATAATTTTTTAATTTAACAGTAATAGAACGAATTTATAAATAATTTGTTGGAATAATTTTTATTACTTAAACATTAAAAGTAAAATAACTCGATTAAAAAATTAAATAGTAAAATTTTCTGTTATTTATATAGTTAATCAAAAAATAATGTAGTCAGAGTGATTATCGTCGATTTATTTTGATTATAAATTTTTCGCTCAATTAAGGTAAAATAATTGAAGAAAGTTTAATAACTTTGACTTTTGTTTTTTTCTGCGAAGGATATGAATGGGTCGGCTGGAGGAATGACACACCGAATATATTGGGGCGACCCGTCGAAATAACTTTTGAGTTCGATTATGCGAGAAATTTCACGGCAATGCATCTTCACACCAACAATTTCTTTACGAAAGACGTTCAGGTAAACAACTACTCATAACACTATAAAATTAGATTGTGCTCCTTTTAATCATAGTTTCATTTATTTTGAAATGCAAATGTTTATATTAAAATTATTGATTATAGATACTTGAAGTTTTCGGTTATTTCATATAATTTTTTAAATTAATGTACTGAACTCAGTAACCATTTTCTAAGAATATGGAAAAATCGAATATGTATCAATTGAAAATACGATTCAAATATTTTCAAACATAAATATATTAAAATTAAATTACTCGAAAAATGTCTATTGTGTGAATTGAGTTAATCAATGTTTAAAAGTTTTACATAGAAATTTACTTGTTTTTGACATATATTAGACCTAAAAATATTTTTTTTATTTGAATTTTTATCAATTTTATAATTTTATTCATTTATTTAAAAAAAATACTAATAAATCTTTCGTGTAATGAATAAAGTATTTGTCCTCGTAGAATATATTAATGTATTTATTCGTATGAAATTCATAAAATAATTGAAAAAAAATATAATTTTCTTTAAATCTCAAACCCGTTAAAAACATGATTGTTAAATATTTATATAACAATAATGACTACAAACCTTTCCATAATAAATTTAGATTGATTGTTAAATATTTACCAGAAACTTTTATTGAAATAAATATTGAATTTACCAATTTTAACAGTATTCAACAGCGTATTTTACACAATGGTTAGAAGTAATATTGGGTCAACTAATTGAGGGTCAACTATTAGCAGGAGAGGCAGAGACATAGAGTGCATTACTTTTGAATAACATAATAGGAGTAAAAGTGATAAAGATTGAGAGGTTGAAAAGTTGAGGTTGACTGTTGAATGCATTCGCAGGTGTTTAGCCACGCGAAGGTGTACTTTAATGGGGGCAACAACCAGTTCGATGGAGAACCTGTGCAATTCTCCTACATGCCGGACCTCGTGCTCGAACAGGCGCGTGACGTCACCATAAAACTGCATTCAAGGGCGGGTCGGTTTATTAAACTTCAACTGTACTTCGCGGCCCGTTGGATTATGCTCAGCGAAATTGTCTTCGAGTCCGGTGAGCCTCATATTTTTATCCTTTTAAGATAAAATCCACTAGATCTTTTAATTATTTAAATAAATTAAGAGGTAATTTTTGCAGTGTATGTTTTTCTTTTTTAACCATTTATGGTTATCTATTTTATTATTTATTTATGCACTGTGTGCCGATATATATTATGAGACAGAGTGCTCACGAAAGGATTTTGTGACATTCTTAACCTTTTCAAAGAATTAACCTTTTCAACTTAGACTTAGTTAAGCTGATTAATAATGGTTACATTATGATAATATAAATTTAAAATTTAAAACTGAAAAATAATATAAAACTTCATATTTCAATATTGGATTTTATACTAATATATATAAAGTGCAACAACAATATTAGTAATTTATAATTACTTAATTAATCCCAATTTAACGTTAATACAATTATTATTAATTTTATGACGAGAAGACTCCGTTCGCCCTTCATGGGTGAAGGGCAGAGTTGAGTGCTCAGTGAAAACTTAAAAAAAATCAACGCCAGGATAATCGGCAGCTGATCTGCCAGAGATCGGCTGCCGATCCCGAAGAACCATGTCGAAGCAGTAGAAAAAACCAGCGGACGGTTTTGCGAATGACGGATATACTGAATCGGCCGAGAACGAAAGGAACAGGGAAACTCGATTTACGGGGACGATGCCCTAGGGATGATCAACAATAAAACAAAACCCCTAGTGCAAAAGTGGAGACTTGTCACGAGCCAAGGTTGCAGACGGCGAATGCAAATGGTAAATTTGCAGCGGATGCAAATTCACACATTCTTTTTAATTAAATATAATAATATTTTAAAAGTATCGAAGAATCGATAGTCTTAAAAATATTATTTATAAGACATTTAAAAAATTTAAAAATTAATTTTAAAATTACTCTTTTATATTTAAATCCCCAATAAAAAATGTATCAAAAAATAATATAATACTATAATAATTTCATACAATAATATAATACAATGTCATAAAATAACATAAAATCACAGAAATATTGTAAAAAAAAAATATTTAAACATTCTAAACTTTATATTTATATAAAAATTGTATGACTACAGATATTTTAATAAATTATAAAAAATATAAAATTAATAATATTTTTTATTTATTTCAATAAGATTCATATTTAGAAAGAGAAAAAAAATTTTATTGTGAACTCTTCTAACTAATGAAATACGAATATTTTTTTATCTATTATGATCACGTGATATAAATGTGTTATTATAATTTTCTGTTACTTTCATTTACCTATATATTGCACAATAATTAAATTAGTTGTTAATCAAATCTTTATATAATTGAAAAGTTGAAATAGTATTAAACATCCTAAAAATTTAGTAATTAAATAAAAAATACAAAAATTAAAAATTTTGAAGTCAGATACAATTTTAAAATATTTTATTAATACTGCATATATAAAATACAAATTGTCTACGTAAATAATTGATATTTTGTTCACTTTAATCATGAACTGAGATATAAATATTTAACGACGGTTTTAAATTTTTAAGAGAGTATTTATTTAAATAAATAATTGAATAAATATCCAGCGTTTATCGATACAGTCAAATAGATGTAAGCTTGTTCAACAAGAGATGGAAGCGAACTATTCATCTCCATTTTGTATTTATTCCATGAAAAGACAAAAGCCTTTTTATTAATTCATCCTTTTTTATAACCATCCTATCAATTATAAAAAGTAGACAAATTCATTACATACAAATACCTCGATGATTTTACTATTTACGAAAATATATGTCTATATCAAAATGATTATATCTACCGGTGATGTAAAGCAACAAACAGATTAGCGGTAAAATAAATTAAAAATAAACATGTAGATGCAGTATCAAAGAAATTCGCGATTTCATATTTTTCCTGCCTTAAGAGTTACTAAGCATATAAATAAATAAATAAAGGAATAAGTAAATAAATATAGTAAAGCTGTAGCAATACACATTAAACATTGACGAATTTAGATAAGTTGTAGTATACCTATAGAATAGATGGGGGTTGGGGGATCGGAAGGCAAACAACTCACTATTATAAATGTTAGGTCATTGCGTTGGGCTCACTGGAGTTGAAATCTCGCGTAGATCGAGTTGCTCGGAAGTAAAGCTATATAATGGGTGATAAATAATTTCTGGAAATGAAACGTCATTACGATAAAGCCTACAGATAGGGTTGTGGCCATCCAAAGCATACAAAATCCAGGCTCCATCGAATTTGATTTTGCAAATTCTGGATTAACATTGATAACATATTCATTATTATTTTTGACGACAGCGTTGCAACTTAATATTTTAATGCTATGCTGGATTTTTCTAGTATTTTATATGTTTTGGATTCTGTTATCTTTTATAAATATCATGATATCTGCAGATTTTTGAATTTTTAATATTATTCAGCATCTATGCATTATTTGTTAATCTTCTTAATCGAATATTTTTATTTTATTTTATGAAATATTTTATCACTAAATTTTTAAAGTGTATAAGTATGACAAATTTTTTAAAAAAATAGTAGCTTAGATAAAAATATTGATCCATGTATTAATATAAATATTAACAAAACTAGAAATAAATATGTATTTAAATAAAAAGAAGTAACATTGAATCAAGTAAAATAATTTAATTAAATTTAAAATTTATTAAATGCATTCAATAACTACATCAAGCACTTAATATACTAGTGTTACAAAAAATAAATGTTTAAAAACAATTTTATTTCCTTTACAAATTTCATATAACTAAAATATTTAATGTTAATATAATTTAGATAGGACAAGATAAATAAAATAACAACTATAATTAAAACTTATAAAGTAAATGATCAAAAACTGTAAAAAAATAGGCTCACAAATTGTTATAACTTTTATGAATTACTATATGTTAATTTATTAACCATTATTTCGATTAATAGTTTTTCTTGTAAACAATATTGTTACATAGTAAAATACATATTACAAATCCATCAGAATACTTTAATCTAATGGAAGAACATCCATTGTTGTTACATCTGGAAAATTTCCAGTCAATAAAGTCATTCGGTATTGATGCAACAAACGAAATCGTTACGATAGGTAGTAAAAGACTAGTATCACAGCCTATAAAATGTGCGTATTTCTCATCTACCACAGAAAAAATAAGCGGAAATATATGCAGCTTTCAAAACTATATCTTTACTTAAAGTAACTGTAAAATAATACACGATCAATAAAATACTTGTTAAAATAGAAGAAGTATTAGTATAATGTAAATACTGTAAGAGTAAAAATTTAAAAAAATTATATAAATGATAATTTTCGAATGAATAATATCATTTTCAAAAGAAATAATAAAAATAAGAAATAAATTTTTATCAGGGTAATAAATATAATAAAAAATTTAAATTCTTAATGTTATTTGGCAAGAAAAGTGTTGTTTTATTTTAATCAAACATAAAATATATGCTAGTTGATGGAGCTAAACTCTTAATAGAAAAAAAATTTTCTTTTTCCTGCTTTTCACATATTTTTGACGCGCAGTCAGCATGTCATTTTTTACATTCACATTAATAAAACCTAGATTTAGACTGATATCATATACTTGTCTTAAATTTGATTCAAAAAACCATAATAAAGACTTTAACAAGATATTCAATGTAGATGAATCAATTTAATTAAATTTAAATACAATAATAATTTATAAATTGATTGATTATCAATATGTATTAAATTCCAAGAAAAAATCTCCAGCTCAAATTATGTTTGTCTTCATGTTTTCATAAGAAAGGTGAATTTTATACATATAATAAACAATATCGATCGACCTTTTTCATAGACTACAGTAGAGAGACGAAATATGAGATGAAAATTGACAGTGAATAGTTTGTAAGTGTCATATGATAGAAAAATAGACAAAAAATAAAAATTCCTTTGTTTTATATTCAAATATAAAAATAAACATTTGGCGATTTATTTTGTCTATATATAAAATTATTATAATGCTAGAATATTTATTATGGATTAATTAAATATTACATTTTATTAGTTTCATCTTTTTTAATACACGAATAACTACGTGTTATGTATAATAATAAATAGAAAAATAAAAAAAAAAATTGTAAATACTCGAATCTAACATTTTTTTATTATATAATATTTCAAGAATTCTTGAATTAAAAATGAATAATCATGAAATATAAATGAATGAAATAAGATTATATTGATTCAATCATTTATACTATTTTAACTTTCATATAAAAAGATGAACAGTAAATAAAAATGACATACAGTGGATTCTTTCAATGATTCATCCTGTATAAGCAGTACACGAAAAAAAATTTGTGATTACTAATTAATTGCTACGTCTCAAGAAAAATTTAAAAAAGCAAAATATTTTATGATGAAAATATGAAATATATTTATTAAATATTTTATGTATACTTTTTGTTATAAAAATTTCAAAAATATAAATATTTTTAACACAATCTTATATTGAAAAAAAAAACTTTGTTTTCATTGTAAATTGAATTATACCATTTGAATTAAAACTTACACAAATACATATATTTAGTATATTAATGAAAAAAGAATAAATAAATTATAATTGGTGAAATTTATTAAAAAAAATTTTTACATTAAAAAAATAATTTATTTAATAAAACGAATAAAAATAAGCAGAGAAGTTAGCATTAACATAAGATATTATTTCTTCACAAAATTTGTAAAATAAATAATTTATTGATCCAACTAGTAACATGTATATTGTTTGATAAGACATCAAAATCGATAAAAAATTTTTAAAAGTTATTCTGAATTAAAGTTATTTTTTATTAAAAAGTAATCTTAAAGCAAAAAGTTTTAATATATTTACATTGATTAAATTAAGCTTTTAAAAATAATAATTATTTATTTAATGAGTAAAAATTTGTTATACAATACTTTTAAATATATTAGAAAATTACGTAGAAACTTAGCTATTATCGAGTTTGTTCGTTATCGATATAAATCATAAGCCTCCGAGAAAAATTAATAAGTTGGCACATGTTCTTTTATTAGATGAAATTATCAAAGGTGAGTGAAGAAAAAAAATTAGTCGTTTTTTCGAAAAGAACTCAAAATCATTCAACGACTTTCCATCGATTCGATATCAGACATCTTTCATGTACAATATTCATATTGCAAATGAATTTTATTTGTTTCAGTTGTACACTTGATAAGATATAGATTATCCCTGTGTGTAAGTTAGTGAACTCTGACCATCCGAGCTCCAAAATGTTGGTCCTCTCAGAGTTATTAAGGAACAACTGGGTGCATATCTGAAAAAACATCTGCATCTTGAGACTGACCACCGATCATTGCAAATGATCAGACCTTCCAAATTCGCATTTTCATCTTCCAGCTCCTAAATAAATGTTAAAGTAGTAAAAATTTAGAATGCGATGCATTTTTTTTAATAATACAATACTGCGGGATAATTTGAAATCGATACAATGAACACGCAAATTTAAGAATTTTCCTTGAATAATTTTTAAAGATTTTTTTTATCTTATAAATAATAAATTTATGTTATAAATTAAATAATTTTTAAAACTTTTGAACTGATGTGTGTTTTTCTGTAGTGACATATTTAATCATAATATATAAAACTATTTCCTCTAACATGACTATTTTATAATGATGAATTGGAGACAAAATACTTCTGAATCGGAGACTTTGTATACCGCGTGTGCTTCAGAAAATGACAACAACTTTCCCAGCTCAAGTAGTCGAAGAATTAACCACGATGAAATTTGCAACAAACCAGTGGGGGTGGCTTTTCCTCTAGCAAGCGGATTTATGTCTAGGTAGAACACTATGGTATGAAATAAAGAATCAAAGGAATAACTGAATATTAATTATGGTGTTTTTATTTACGAAAATATGTATAATTTCTCACTCCTCAGCCTCTTTAACTCTCTCTTTCTCTCTCTCTTTTCCTCCCCCCACTGACCCATATTTTCTTCTTAATTAATAGCTCGTATATCTCACTACAAATAGGTTAGTAACTACTATATTATTGTGCCAAAAATATGTCTACTAATATAATATTATATTTACAAGATGTATTCTGTAGCATTTGTACAACCTCCTGTACATAAATATGTATCTGTATATATATCTCTAAAAGGATAAGCATATCTTTTTTATGAAATACTTGTGAAATGTGCAAATAACTATACAAAAGTCTTCGACCAGTAACAAAGGAAGTTTTTCATATTTTTCGATTTTTGAATAATGAAAAATTGATTATATATAATAATTTAAACCAGTTGAAATTTTATTTAAAACTTATGACTAAATGCAATTCCAATTTTGATTAAAGTCATTCAAAGTTTTAATTACTTTAAAGAATAATATAATAATTCACTCGATAAAAGGTATCTTAATCAAAAATAAAAATGAAAAACTAATTTACATTGATTTTATTTAGTAAATATATAAGATGTTTTTTCAATTTAAAAAATTTTTATTCAAATATATATTTATAATCTATTCGAAATATTTTAGTAAAATGTTGAAATAAATAAATGGATTAATGCACACACACTGTGTAGTTTCTAAATTTCAGATCAATAAAATATATCTACTTCTCAATTGGTTATGCATTTCAAACTCCCGCCGTCGAACGTCGACCTTCGAACTGGCTATTCGGCCAGTGGATGACAAATGCCCATACTCAATGAATTCATATCTTCGGAGGAAATAAATATAGCAAGATATTTCATATCTGGAGCTTTTTATTGAGCCAAGTAAAAGTATTTTGCAACAAATATTGCATATCTTGACTATCGTCCTTATGGTCACTGTCATAGCCTTATTTAGAATCAGTGATTTTTTATGCTATGCACACAAATCTACTATCAGTAGCAGATTTTCATCATTTAATATTCCATCCATTTTAAGTTAAATACTGTGCGCATGATGTAACTATCGTTTTTCGATAATTTAAATAACACCCTGATTATCTAAGTTAATAGCTGGTTTTTTAAACTTTAAGATTGATCTCTAAACCTTGCTTTCGAAGCTATCTGAAATATAGTTAATCACTATTACACTAACATAAATATATTTTACAATTTAAGTTTCAGTACAATATATTACTTTTTATGTAATCTATCTTTTTTTAATGTTCGAAATTTAATTATTTTAATAGTGATAATTTTTAATAATTCTATTAACTAACAATAAATTAGTCATAATAATAAGCAAATATTTATTATTGTTCATTTAATTTAAAAACTGCTATTAAATTTTCGCTATGTGCTCTGTATCGCGTAATCAAAGGGAAGGTAAAATGGAAAAAATGTTAAAGATCACTTTGTATTATATTTTACAAAACAACAATATATTATTAATAAAAATACAAACAATAATTGAAACAATTAAGGAAAAGCGTTATAAGAATTAATATCACGCGCTACACTTGCGATAAAGCGGGCCGATAATTTACTTGTTTCGTGAATGACATGTGCGAAGCTTCTCACGATCGCAACTTATTCGGATAAAAAGGCTCGCTCTAGAATACCAAAAAAATTAGAAATGGAGATAGGACGTACATGTTATCACTGAACAATTACTATAAAAAATATTATTACTTGTATATATTTGGAAAAAGCAATAATTAATTTTTGGAATTTTAGTAGATGTTATCAGTCAAGAGAATCAATATATTCAACATACTTACATAATGTATTATTGTAAATTGGTGATCCCCAAGAGGTGCAGCTGAATAAAACAAGTCTATTCTATTATTTTCGTCGACGTTTCAGCAAGTATCACTTTCCCTTATCGAAACTGTTTATTTAACACATAATAATTACAAAAATTAACAAATTATTAATTACATATGTATAATATAACGATTTTACTATAATGACCAATTAACTTTCGGAAGTAAATATTTAACGACTTGTCAGTCGTAACGTCATTGTGTAAACTTTAAACAAAAATCATATCCCCTCAATACATACATCATTTGACGTCACACGCTACGTCATATTGTTGTGATTCGTCATATTATTGAGGATCATATGATATTTATTATTGAGATTTTGTGTGTCCTCTTTTCTATTTATGGTATTATTATTGATTTTAATGTAAATCATTTCAGAAATTAAACGTTTTTTATAATTATTCTCGTAGTCAAGAATGTCTACATTATCCCAATCAATCACATGTCCTTTATCTCGTGCATGGGCTGAGACAATCGATGTGTGATTGTTGTCTTTTTTATGCTCATTAATTCTTATTTTTAAGTTTCTTTTTGTTTCACCAACATACACTGAAGAGCAATCTTTACATTTTATTTTATATACAATGTTAGTTTTCTCCTCTTTAATCGTAACGTCTTTTCTTTTTTGAATAACAGAATTAAGTTTGTTATTAATATTAGGGATTAGTTTTATTCCGAATTTCTTAAATTTTGTTGCATATTCCGAAAAATATTTTTCTGAATATGGAAATGATATAGTACGGAAATCATCCAAACTGTTACTGTTCTTATTTTTATTTTTAAATTTTATTTTTTTTAGACGTTTTTTAATATGTTTTTCTATAAAGTAATCAGGGTAATTATTTTGTAATATTATATATTTAACCCTTTTTAGATTATATTTATGAAAACAAGGATTGGAGAGTGATATGGCTCTGTCTATTAGATTGTAAATAATATTACATTTTTGAGACAGTGTGTGATTGGATAGAAAATTGAGTATCCTGTTCGACTATGTAGGTTTCTGATACCAATTTGTAATGATTCTATTATTTTTAGTTTTTATAATAGATAAATCTAAAAGATTGATTGAAATATTGATTTCCACTTCAGATGTAAATTGAAGACGACAATTGTATTTATTAAAAGTGTTTAAAATGATCTGTAAATGATCTCTTTTAATGCAACAAATTGTGTCATCAACTGCGATAAAATAGTGGAGTGATATTATGATATTATATTTATTTTTTAATATATTAAGTCAATCAGATTCCAAGTCATCCATCACTATGTCTGCAAATAAGGGTGAGATTGGGGAACCCATTGAAGTGTCATAAATTTGTTTGTAGAATTTCTTTTCAAATACAAAATATGTATTATCGAAAAGAAATTCAGTTATTTTAATAATTTCATTGAATGGAATTTTACTAACATTGTATATGTTGTTTATTCTTCTTTCCTAGCTTTTAATTACTAGCTCGTAAGGCACATTGGTGAATAATGAGCTTACATCTAACGAAATAAGTATGTAATTGTTTGGGATGTTTACATTTTTAGTATATTTTTTAATTCTAAACTATTGTTTATTCTTGACTCGGGAGGTTTTATACATTTTTTAAGTTCGCTATATAAAATTTTTGAAATGAAATGTAAGGGACTATTAATTGTCGAAATGATAGGTCGCATAGGACAGTCGGGTTTGTGTATTTTCGGTAGTCCATATGCTTTCGCTAAATTAGTGTTTGTTTGTGTAAATTGATTATTGTAGTATTTTGTCTCTAAATATTCATTCTCATTTAAGTCTTTTAATAATTTGTGAGTTTTTAACTCTAGATTTTTAATGGATTTTTATTAATTGTTGTGTATGTATTGGTGTCATCTAATAGCTTTTTCATTTTTATAGTATATTCATCTACACCAATACATACAGTAGTATTATCTTTGTCCGATTCAGTAAAAAATATGTTTGGGTTGTTTTTTAAGAACTTTTTTGTTTTTTGGAGTTTAATCATTTCAGTCCTAGTCTTATCGTGAACAAAATTAGATTTGTTGTTAATATTTTTCTTTATGTATTCAATAATAATTGGGATAATGTAGACATTCTTGACTATGAGAATAATTATAAAAAACGTTTAATTTCTGAAATGATTTACATTAAAATCAATAATAATACCATAAACAGAAAAGAGGACACACAAAATCTCAATAATAAATATCATATAATCCTCAATAATATGACGAATCACAACAATATGACGTAGCGTGTGATGTCAAATAATGTATGTATTGAGGGGATATGATTTTTGTTTACAGTTTACGCAATGACGTTACGACTGACAAGTCGTTGAATATTTACTTCCAAAAGTTAATTGGTAATTATAGTAAAATCGTTATATTATACATATGTAATTAATAATTTGTTAATTTTTGTAATTATTATGTGTTAAATAAACAGTTTCGATAAGGGAAAGTGATACTTGTCGAAACGTCGACGAAAATAATAGAATAGACATGTTTTATTCAGCTGCACCTCTTGGGATCACCGATTTACAATAATACAATAAACATGGAAGGTGCATCATATCAAACTTTTAAAAAAAACTTACATAATTATTAACTTAATATTGAGAAACAATATACAAACACTTTCAAACATAATTTCATATATGTATATAAAAACTAATAATACAGTGAACAGCAAACAGTAAACTGTGGGTAGCTTTGCGTCACTGAGAGGCCACGTCGTAGATCTGGCTGTTGCATGATCTGCGCCCCTGACATGGGTGCTAATTGTTAGAACACACGAATCTTTGTTCAATTCCGATCGAGATCTGTTGAATGTTCGAATCCGATTGGCCGAGTGTAAGAGATTGGGAATGCGAACACATGACGTATACCGCAGCACAGTTCATGTTCATAACATTAATTAATAATATACGAATATCTTAAACGTAATTGTTCACTACATAGATTTCTATTGCTTTTTATGTACAAATTAATATTCTTATCAATTTTGTTGTATAATTGATATAATCATTTTTTTCAACTAAACTTATATTTATAATTTACGAAAATATAAATATATGGGACTTATTAAAATAATTTAATTTTTCGTTGCTATTTTATGAAATTTCATATTCAGTATTTAATATTATTGAATCAAACCAAATTTTAATCAGAAGTAGATATTTTTTTGACACTGTATAATATATTACATTAATGATAATGTAGATTTTTTGTAATTATTTTTTATTTTTTTGATATTTAAAACGTATACGATTCGTAATTATATCATTAAAGTGTAGTAAATGTTTTTTCAAATGATTGTTATATTTTGTGTGTGTGCAATTCTTGTTCTTCAAAATTTTGTGTTAATGAACATAATATTCAACAATTTACAATATTATCATTTCCCTCTAATAAATTTTTTTGTCTTTCCGTTTATTATAATATTTTTCATAACAAATATTATAGTATGTTATCAATTTTATAGTATGTCAAAATATCCTTTTTGAGTATGAATACAAAAAATATAAAGATTACCACTTATAAATTTTTCAACGATGTTTCAACGATGTAGTTATCATCCTTCTCAAGACCTTTATTAAAATAAATTTATTAGTGTATTTTTTGTAATTATAATAACTAATTAACAATATGTAAATTTTGATTTTTATGTTATTAAATATCTTAATCTCTATGGAATTATTTGATATATTGTTGTTATTATTTTGTGTGACTGTTGTCCGAATGGAATTGTCTATCAGATAATAAAATTGCTCTGTCAAAAACAAAATGTGCATTGTTAAATAGAAATTTTATTATTTCTTAGATATAGTAAAATAGGATAGCATTAAGGTTGTGTGTTTTGTTCATAAATTCTCATAAACTTTTAATCGCTACCTCGGAAGGTATATTAGTAAAAAATGAGCTGACGTATAAGGAAATCAATATATAATTTTTCGAAATGGTCACATTATTTAATTTGTTTTTTAGTTCAAAGCTATTTTTTATTTGTGAATTCAAAGATGATATACATCTTTTTAAGTCGTTATATAGTATTTTTAATATAATATGAAGAGCATTATTTATTGTTAAAAATATGGGGCGCAACCAGAAGTTTTGTTTATAGATTTTTAGTAAACCATATTCTTTGATAAGTTCTATATTAGTTTGCATTATTTGTATGTTGTATAATTTATTTTGTAGCATTTGTTTGTCATTGAATATTTTTAGCCATAAATAAATATTTTATTAGTGGATTTTTATTTATATTAATATAGGTTTCTTCATCATTTAATAATTTCGTCATTTTTTATTTATAATCCGAAACTTTCATGAATACTATTAAATTGTCTTTATCAGCACGTGTAAAAAAATATCTGTGAATATTCTATTAAAATTTTTTTTTGTATTCTTTAGGTTTTCTTTGTATATATTACTTTCGTTGTTTAACTTTTTGTTGTTAAGTTATCTAATAATATTATTAATAACAATGTTACGAATTACTTTTTTCACTGATTTGTGACATTGAGATATGAACGTATTGTCTCAATGATTTTCATAGTTGTAAAAGTATCTTTTTTTGTAAATATTGCTTCAGTATTAAATTGAGGTATGAGTAAAATAATTTAAGCAACGTTATAGGATATTGTTGTTTTTGTTAAATTTTTTATTCGCTATTTGTTAAAATTATTATTTTCTACTGTTAGTTGTTTGTTATTGTATTTTGGTTTATTTATTAGTCTATTTAATTTATCATCTAGATTTTTAATTGTAAAATAAATTGAGAACTAGATATATTTTATTGATCTGAAATTTAGAAACTACACAGTGTGTGTGCATTAATCCATTTATTTATTTCAACATTTTACTAAAATATTTCGAATAGATTATAAATATATATTTGAATAAAAATTTTTTAAATTGAAAAAACATCTTATATATTTACTAAATAAAATCAATGTAAATTAGTTTTTCATTTTTATTTTTGATTAAGATACCTTTTATCGTGTGAATTATTATATTATTCTTTAAAGTAATTAAAACTTTGAATGACTTTAATCAAAATTGGAATTGCATTTAGTCATAAGTTTTAAATAAAATTTCAACTGGTTTAAATTATTATATATAATCAATTTTTCATTATTCAAAAATCGAAAAATATGAAAAACTTCCTTTGTTACTGGTCGAAGACTTTAGTATAGTTATTTGCACATTTCACAAGTATTTCATAAAAAAGATATGCTTATCCTTTTAGAGATATATATACAGATACATATTTATGTACAGGAGGTTGTACAAATGCTACAGAATACATCTTGTAAATATAATATTATATTAGTAGACATATTTTTGGCACAATAATATAGTAGTTACTAACCTATTTGTAGTGAGATATATGAGCTATTAATTAAGAAGAAAATATGGGTCAGTGGGGGGAGGAAAAGAGAGAGAGAAAGAGAGAGTTAAAGAGGCTGAGGAGTAAGAAATTATACATATTTTCATAAATAAAAACACCATAATTAATATTCAGTTATTCCTTTGATTCTTTATTTCATACCATAGTGTTCTACCTAGACATAAATCCGCTTGCTAGAGGAAAAGCCACCCCCACTGGTTTGTTGCAAATTTCATCGTGGTTAATTCTTCGACTACTTGAGCTGGGAAAGTTGTTGTCATTTCCTGAAGTAGAGGTGGTGCAAACCATCTGTGATTCAGCAAAGTCCTCGCTGCCGATTCATATTTCTTCTGCCTCCATACGAAACCAGTTCAGAATTATTAAATACTCATGCTGGAAACGACTATTCATCTGTATATGATTTACTCGCAAACACGTCAATGTACCGCTGTGAAACCGGGTTACTTCATTCTTACAATTGGTTACATCCGCGAATACATTCGAGAAGAGTCCCGAACATAAGTTGCAAGGTAATATTTGTAAGTTGTAGGTATAAGTATAAACATTTACAATATATAATTTATGTATCGAAATATTAGGAGGGTGACAAAAGCCAAATGAGAAATTTGCAAAGGCACGTAAGAAAAGAACTGTTACTTAACTGAAAATAACTAAAAAAAGCAGCGTTTATTCACTTCATTTTTTTCTGTATATACTATGTTTCTTTACCCATCAGTTTTCAATAAAGGGGCATTTGATTTTAAATAATTTTTATTTTACATGGTGTCATATTTGGCTTACGTTTAAAAAGAGTTCCTAATATTATTAAGCAAGTCTAATTTTTATATATTTATATAGGAAACAGTTCATAGTAAAAACAATTTATATAAGAATTTTAGATTTTAGTTGACTTATTTTTTGTTGACTTAACAAAATAAGCATGGAAGTACACGATTTTAATATACTGACGAAAATTGAAGGTACGATAGAGAATTACTAAGCTTACTATTTTATATTAATCTCGGGAGCTTATTATAAATACAAATTATAAATTATTTTTTATTTTTTTATGTGAAATTAATATTTGATATTTCTTAACACAAAAAAATAGTTATATTTAATTTTATAAACTAATATAATAAAATTTGTCTATATTAGTTTTTTATAAAATGCCATTGGCCTTATTAAAAATTCAATTTATTGTAAAGTAAAAGTACTACCACTTTATCATGTGTGAGAGAAATTATTTAACTTCATAAAATGAACACTGAATATAAGGGAGTAATGATGCATTTATTTATATTTCAAGTATCAATTATATCAACCCATATATCGATCGCACATATAATCGAGCTAGAGGAACCTGAAGTGGTTTGAATGCTATAGTTGTGTATACGATAGTGACGCCTTCGTGGAGAGTCTTTCTGCAGATGGTCTCCTCGCAGGTAAAAGGCTCAGGCATTGTTCTCTTGGGTTTTTTCTGGCTGCCCGTGCGTATTCAATCCGATGCAGCCTTTTCATTTTCTTCACACGTCTTTCTACATTACAAATAAATTAATAATTTTTATAATTATTAATTGTGTTGAATTTATTTTATTCCATTTAATATTAATATATATTAAACCTTAAATATATTTATTTAAATTACATCCCGGTTCCTGGCCTAAGAAGGGGTTCCGTTTTACACTGTTTATACATTACAATAATTTAGATATTTTTTTAATTAACAATTTTATACATTTTGTACAGTTTGCTTAGTTAACTAATCATAATTGTATTGCTCGGATGTCATTGTTCTTCTTTATCTGTCATTTCTCTTTGCTCTTCTCTTCGTATTGCGCTATCTTTCTCTCTATCTTCTTGTCTATCTCCCTGATTTTTTTTAACATAGCTCTGTCCTCAAATCTTCCTCTGCATCTTTTCATTATCTCGAAGTTTGTCTATCTTTAACACCCCTCCGCCTTGATTTTTCCGAATAGGTCAGTTGTTTCCTCGTAATCTCTTATTCAATGTACCCAATCACCTTCTCCGCTTTTGCACATTTGGCCTGTTCATTCCTCAGCATTCATCCTGTATCTTTTGGCTGCGGTTATATTCCCGCTCCTTTTTCTTGCTACTACTCTCATGTCTTTTGCTTTACACTCCTCTCTAAGGTATACTGGCAGTCCATTCTCTTTTATCTTTAGGTATGATCAGTTATACCTTGCTCCCTCCATTCTGCTTCTTCTACGTTGCAGTTGCCCGTTTCTGTCCCTTCTTCTGATCTCCGTATATATTTTCTTGTCTTTGGATTCCCAGTATTTTATTTGTGTTCTACTTAGTCCCAGTTTGTTCAGCCATATCTCTGATTCATCTTTTCCTTTTTTCTCAGCCCATTCTCTTTCATCTTCATAGTATTTCCTGACCAGTTTATCTTCTTCCATTTACTTAATTTTGTCCTCGTATTTCCTTACCCTGATCATCCATTCTTCTACCTCTTCATTTCCATACCTCTGTTTTTCTGTTCCTTCTCTACTTCACCATCATGATCGTAGTTTCTACGGTGTTCAGTCGTAACTCTATCTGTTCTAGAAATTTCTTCAGGGTCTTCATCATTCCCTGCAGTGCTTCCTTGTTTTCTCATATTATCGCTAGTTCATGAGTGTATACTAATGATCATAACCTCGTATCCCTTATCTTTGTCCTACCTATATTCTTCCTCTTAATTTCTTCTTCTATCTCTGAGATGTATATACTGACAAAAGCGGACTGACGCAACATCCTTACCTCAGCCCTTTAATTGTCAAAAAATCTTCCGTTAAACCTTCATTTGTCCTCACCGTGCATTTCGTTTCTTGATATATCATACTTAGCGGCGATAGAATTAGGCAATGTGCATCTCGACACTGGTACTACATGCAGCAAGCAGCGGAAAGATTATTATAAAGTACAAGTCGTAGCGCAAGATGCAAAATCCTTGTTCCCAAATACTAACAGCATGCATTCTACACCCTGATATCCTGATTGTAGCATATGTATCTCGGCTACACGGCGAACGGTGTTCCAGGGGAGTCGTCGTCAACCGACCAGTGGTTTTTGTTTTTTTTTTCAGTTCCGTCGAGGAATTTCATGAAGTGTCTTATCCATTCCATCCTGCCTATGTTTCCCTCCCTTTTTTGTCTTTTTAATCTGCCTTTGTTCAAGCAACTCCAAACCTGTCTTTCGCTCTTTAGTTTCCTTAGCTCTTCTACGTCTCTTTCCTTCTGCTACTGTCTCTCTCGCTCATATAGTGTTTTCCAGATCCTTTTTTTTACAGATACATCTCCTTTGAGGTGTTCCCTTCTTTCGAGTCCTTCAAAGCTTTCTTTGCTCTGTTCTTTTCTCTCTTGTATTCTTTGTCATATTATTTACGTTCTCCTATTTTCCTCTTTATTTCTTTCCTCTGCATACTGCCGTTAATTTTGTCCCTCAATTCTGTCCATAGTTCCTTCATATCTCTGTCTCTGCTCCGCTCTTCGTAATTCCCGTCTATTTTCTGTTTGTATTCCCTTATGCTATCTTTATTTCATATGGCTACTGATATGTGTTTGTCCCTCTCATGTACCTCCCTTTTCTTTTCTCTTTCCCCCATTTGTATCGTAAATACCAGTGGAAGGTGGTCAGATTCTATTCTCCTCTCTAGCTTGAAGTGTTCTACTCTATGTCATGTTTCTTTGTCAGTTATCACTAAATTAATTACTGTACTGCCTCTCGCGCGAATGAAATTATATTCTCCTTCTTCATCTTCTCTGACTATTCCATTTAGAACACAGCAACCGATTTTTATTATTCTGTTCACCAGTTTTTTCCTTCCTTATCTACTTTCCTATCTTTGCTCTTCCGTTGAATTATAGCGCCGTTTTCCGTATCATGCATAAATTCTCGTTATCCCCTTCTTTGGATCCTCCCCCTGTTGTATCCTATACTTTCTCTGCCTGTCCCTTGCCTATGCTAAATTTGTTTCACTTCGTCCTTATTTTTTTCTTCTAATGTGCTCTTAACTTCCTATTTCTTCTCTTTTCTTTGTGTTGTCTCTCTCGTGCTTATCCTTTTTCCTCCCTTTGCTTGTTTCGTTATCCTTGTCATCTTCCTTTTCTGTCACTCCTCTCCTCTCTATTCCATATATTATGCTGTTCATCCTCTCCGCACCTGCCCATCTTTACCATTTTCCATTTATATACACCTTTTTATTCCATTTTGGAAAAAATTTCAATTCTTCTCGCATTCCTTAACCATTCCTTGATCTCCTCATAGAACCTTATTTCCTCGAAAGTGAGGTCAAAATCCATGAATATGGTTGTGTCTATGAGCCTTTTTGTTTGCTCTCAAACCCTGTCTCTTTCTTATCTTTATCACTCTCATCCCTCTGCTCCACCATGCACTTCTTACTCCCACTTCCACGTTTAGTTTTTCCTTGATAAAGCTCTTGGCCCATTTCTGCACTCCCTGCTTTTCTGTCTCTACTTTGTCCATCCCCTTGAAGACCACGTTTTTTCCCTGCTCTTCTTTTCTTCCATTCTCGCTCCTACATACTCTTTCTTATATCCTCCATTTTTCTGTCTGTCATCGCCATCCTGCTTATGCTCCTTCCGTTGCTGTTGCTCCGCCTAGAGGTGTTCGACCTGCAACTCATCCTGCTGCTTAGTCTTGTTTCATGTCCTCATCTTTTCCTTTGCTGATTTTCTTTCCCTCCGACTGTCCTCCTCTCACGGTATCCGCCCAATTCTCTATATCCATTCTTATTTCCTGCAGCTTATCCTTCATTAGTTCACTCATCCTTTCTTCCGTATCATTCATTTTTTATTCCATTTAGCCCATGCCTGAAACTTTCCTCATTTTCTCTTATTTTCTCCATGATTTTTTCTTGCATTTTTTCAATTCTTACCAATGTTTCTTTCATCTCTTTCCTATCATTCTCCATTTTTGTTCTATCTTCTCAATTTTCTTTGTAATCTCTCTCCTGTATTTCTCTCTTTCTTCTTTTTCTTCTTGCCTGATCTTCTTTTCCTCTTTTCTTAGCCTTTGAATCTCCTCCCATAAACCTTTCTCCTCGAAGGTAACTTTCTTTTTTCCCATGTCAAGTTTCAGTTGGACTCCTTTATTTTTGTTATTATTTCCCTTGCCTCTAGTAGTCATTTTTTTCTCTTGCTTGTCGCTCATTTCCTTTTATGTATTTTTTATTTGGTTGACTATTTGTTTTTTTTATTATGCTGTTTTATTCTCTGTATTATCTTATTTTATTTTATTTTATTTATTTGACTTAATTATTATATTTCTTTTATTTTATTTTCCTATAGTTTGTTTTGTATGCTGCTTATTATATTTTGTTTTATTATTTTATATATGTCGAGTTTGAATTTGTATTGTTATTTTTTTTGTTTTAATTTAATTTTTATCTGAATTTGTTTTTATTTAATTTTAATTATGTTTTTGGTTTTGATTTTATTCAATTTTATTTTTATTATAATTTAATTATATTTGTTGAAGAATACTTTATACCTTATTATTATATTTTAGTATTTTAGTTTATGATGTTTGCTACCTACGGGATTTCGTATCTGCAGTCCTTTGTTCAGTCCTTTATCTCGTCTCAATCACTGCTAATTCACTTGCCGACGCTATTGGTCTCTCGGCGCGGTCTGCGCTCTCAATTGTCACCGACCATAGTTGCTGTCCGTGGTGTCCATTATTTTACCCGGTCTCTGCACCTCGTCCCGTCTTTGCGTGTAACCTCACATTTTATAATAATAAGGATAAAATATATTTGTTAATGAAGTGTACCCATTCTGATACAAAATAAAAGAAAAAATATTATAACTTATACATTAAATAAAATTTGATGATATTGTGTATCAAGTTATTGTAATAGATAATTTTTAATTTTGTTATTTACATTTAAAAATATGTAATTAATAATTTAAATAATAATCAGTATTATGATAAGATATAACAAAAAAATATTAATAAATTTACTGATGTGAACACGAAACGTATTCATTATTGTTTTATTATTGAAATTTATTAAATTTATAGTTTTAGTTATTAATTTTAAATGGAATTCAATTAATTGAATTGTTAAAAATTTTTTTATGATAAAGATAATAATTTCAATCAGAATTTTAGGACAGAAATTAATATATGTTAAAGTGTATCTAATTTAATTTATTTATTTTTAGTTATCTCAGAGTGGAGTAACAACACTGAAGAAGAGGAAATAAAAACAAAAAATGCAACAGTACCGATAACAGGAATTCCTTTCCTGAATAATGAGGGTCCTCTTCAAAGGGATGAAGTGAAGACTACCTTCAACAATAACGAAACAAATGAGAGTGCATGTAAGTTCATTTTTTTAAAAAAACCTCTTTCTACCTACAAAGAGATATGAGAATATAAACAGTATTATAGCAATTTTTTTGTTCTAATACCATTACGAGGTTCTAATTCAATACAGAAGAACACAAATTTACCTACTCTTTGATTAAAGTAGTAGAGATTTTAAACAATATTTTCGATTAATTTGCACATAATTTTTTCCATTTTACATAAAATGATTTTTTCAAAAAATATTTCATTTGAATATTTATCAGTATTTTTCAAGCAAATGAATAGATAAAGAAAATAAATTTCATTAAATTTGATAATTTATTACAAATATTCAATCAATAGTTTCCATAGTGGCGACGATCGTTGACGGATACGCGGACCTTCACTTTCTTCACAGTCATCGACTGGCCGCATCGACAAAGATGATTTACAAGGTCTGAGGATAGATAATTTTAGATTAGAAACAAAGCAGGGCTTCAGGTTGAATTTTTGCGTGGATAATGGACGTCGATTCACCCGACATTTTTTCTAATTGCATGATGGGCGTCATCATGCTTGTAACTCTGCAATGATTTCTTTCGTCTCACATTCATGTTTTTTGCGGATAATCAAATTGGAATTGTAAATTAATCCGGTTTCTCATGGTATAAAAAGGTATTTGTGCGGAAATCCTCTATAGATAAGTAGTCGGTCTCATCACGACTATTTTAGAACCACGAATTGCCGTCACACAGAGGTAGAGATGACTGATTGACTCTCTGAACTCTCTCGACAACTCGCTTGAACCGTTGGTGGTTCGGATTATATCAAATAATCACCGGTGAGTAAAGAATATGGCTTTTTCCGTCCATGGTCTGATAAAAGATCACGCTGAAAATATCCGCGAGATACTAGCGGGAAGATGACTTTTCCTCCTACAAGGGGGTTTTAATGTCTAGGTAGGACACTAAGATTTGAAATAAAAAAACAAAGATATTGTGAAATATTACTTATGGTGCTTTATTTATGATAGTATGCATAGTTTCTCCTTCTCCTTATCATCGCACCTTAAAAGAGATACACTAATCCCATTTATTTAAAGTTTTGCAAAAGCTGCAAACAAAAATTATGTTTTTATACATCAAAAAAAAAGGTTTTCAATTTTAAGAGCGGGTTACAATAAGGAACAGCTTTTACACAATATATGGAACAGATAAAAATGGTGCTTGACGAATTTATATACACAACGCAGTTTATACACGCTTGTGATTAATTAGTACAGAATTTCATAAATTTAAATTTGTGAGAACGTATTAGAGAGAAGAAAGAATGAAGGGTTACTTTCTACGTATTCCATTTCTATTACTATATAGTCCAATGCCTTGGTTCTTATGTTCCTCATTTCTCGACTAATTTGGCATATTTAGATTTTTTGATGAAAAAACGACTAAAGTTAAGGATAAATGCATTACGTAATTAAAACCGTAGTAATTATATAAATAATCAAAAAAATATAGGTTATAATTAATATGGATTTTAATGTAAAATATCAATGTTCGGGTATGAAACAAATAAATAACAATTGGAAAAAACGGGAAAAAAAACAAAAATTTTTTATAAATTTTTCAAATTATGAAGAATTTTATATTTTTTATCCATCAAATAATACTAGTTTTAATAGTAAAAATTTTTAAACATAAAATGATAAATGTATCTGTAGCAGTCCATGCGTAAAGCAGATTTATCCATCACATGGTACTTATAATCCCTATTTAAAAAATCAGACACAGTGAACTAACTTTTAATATTCTTCAAACAAGTGTTTAATATCTATAAATAATGATACAAACAAGGATATTTTAGACATAGGTAGGCTCTAAAAAGTGTCGAATAAGAAAGTTAAGAGTTTTGGAATTATTAACTTAATAGGAAAGAAAACCAATCTTTGTAAGAATACATTTTGTGAAACAAATAATAAAAAACTAAAGAAAAAGTCTGTTAGTAATATAATATTTTACTAATGGCTTTAGTAAATTTTAAAACCATAAACCGTTAAGCATTAGTGAAACTATACAAACTTCAATAGAAACAGATTCTTAGCAAAAGGTCCAGCGTAATCTTAGGATCCAAATGAGACTCAAATGTATGTTAATACGGTTAATAATAATTTCAATGGGATTATAATATTGTAAAGATATCTAACATCTTTGAGTTTTAAGCATTAACAAAATATTATAGTTACAAGCAATAAAAAACTAATCTTTATATTTTTTATTAATTTAAAACAAATTATTTTTCCAGTGCTATTGCAAAAATAGTATTTTAGTGTTTATGAAATAAATATTGACAGAATAAAAAAAATTTTTTATAGTATTTTATATAACTTTCTATTTTTTTAAATTCTCTTTTATATATAATAGATTATATCAAAAATCCATTTATAATTTTTTTTTACTAAAATTTTTCATATTGTAAATTTTTATCTGTATTAGCTATTGCCTTAATTAGTCATATCTTTAATCAAATTTAGAATACGAGAGTAGATAACATCTGTTTTTTTTTATTTTTCAAAGTGTATTTGTTATAAAATAAATGTAAGAATATGTCATTATCTTATAAATATTATTTATATTTAGTTATATAAAATTCTTTATTGTTATTTTGATGTATTTAATTATTTATGAATATTGTTTCTGTACTTTTTTGTGTAATTTAAAATTATAAAATTTGTTTTCTAATGGTACGTACATTAATTTATTATAAAATTATTATTGTCTTATGTAGTTATAAATTTACACCTACTATTTTATTTTTTCTCTTTTCTTTGGTAAGCAATATACTTTTATACATTATATTATATGTTATAATACTCTTGTAAATCTGATAATAGATTGTGATGAACTTCCATTCACCACAGAAAACAAAATAGAGTAAAATAAAAATAATAAATTTAAATTTAACCTCGTATCTGTCACCATTAGGGTAGGTAACGCCATGTTGTGGGTAGTGGAGCAGCCGATATACAGAGGCTGGATGCCGGTTAACATATAGGCGGTGCTGCACTCACCCCACAAGATGATTTAAGAAATTAGATATATATATATATATATATATATATATATATATATATATTTTAGTCAAGAATATGTAATAATGTGGTACTGTTATTTTATTAATCTGTCGCGTAACCACAGCTTTGCCGTACAGGCAGAGCATGAAAATATCGGCAAAGGCGTGAGTGGGTAAATTATTAAATTTATTATACTAAAAGGAGAGTGTGTAGTATTGTCGCGAAGCTTAAAATATGTTAGTAATTGTTAATTTATAATTATTGATAAGGAATTGATGACGTAAATCAATCCCTTGAAGATTATTAGTGATTGATCGATATTAACAGATTTTAAGTAATTCCATATGAGCTCGCGAAAGTGAAAAGACGAGCAGCTTATCAGTATATTTCCGTCATTTGTACTAGGAGTTTATATGTTTTTATTTTCTGAAATTCTTTTGTAAAAATTTAAGATAAGATTAAGGTGAATAGAATTATTATTATAATAATGAGGACTCAGGTGATCTAAGAAATTGATAAAGAGAGAGAGAAAGGGATAGATGTCCATATTATATCAATAAATTTAATAATATATTAATTTCAATATTATATATGTATATATATATAAAAAATCGTCAATAATAACTGGAGGTAATTACATATATCATTTGTATATATATATATATATATATATATATATTCGAAGATCTGCTTAAAAAAAGGTATGAATTTCTACTATTTAAAATATAAATGTATTTGATTATTTATTTATAATGTTTTAAATGATATTTTGTACTTTATTCATGAATTCTGGTAATGCCGACCATTTACAAATTTATTGATTAGTTAGTGATTTATAAGGGGTAATTAATACGAAATATTATTCATAAATTTTCATATTCTAATATCTATCTATATATAATTGATAAATAAGTGAATTGTTACAATTTCAGAAGTGTTGACTTTTTCTGTTGTATTTAATAATAATTGATTATTTCGATTTTAAGAAAGTAAGTGATAATAATTTATTAGTAATTAAGTAGTGTAGTTAGTGTTGCAAAGTAATAAAAATAATAATCCCGGCAGTATTTCTGTCGACGAACTCGACCTTCGGTAAAGTGTCGGGGACGAAAGTTATGCGTATTTTATATTATCAAAAGTAAAAATGATTGAATTATTAAATTTAAATAATAATAAAATTTACTGTCTGTTGACGGAATTTTTAATATTACAAGATTATTCCAATAGCGTTGTAAAATTCTTATTTTAACTAATTCTTTATATTTCTCAATTTTTGAACATTATAATCAGGAAATCATAATTTTTATAGTTATGTTAAAAATAAATTCATCTTTAACACCATATGTCTAATAGATTTTTCAGATTCAAAATTTAAATGGCACGTATCTTTTTTATGGAAAAAAATATAGGTTAGTATTCAATGTTCTAAAAATTATATTTAATATTATAAATTTGCGTGATAGCTCTCCAATATCCACAAGCCATAAATATTTACTCTATCAACTATTGAAGCCACTGCTTATAATTGTTATTAGCCGAAGCGATTTGAGGTACTAAGTGTACTGAGGAGTCGTGCTCTTAACACATTACTATTAAATATTTATTTGAAAAACTTTGATCAGTTTGCTTTCAATGTTTTACTTTTGCAGATACTTTTAAAGAATTTTTAATAATAATATTTCTAATTTACAAATACTTCGGAATATTTTTCAGTTTTATAAATAAATTCCTTTGTAAGACATTGAATGTAATCGAGAAATAGTATTTCTAGTTTTCTAAAATCATTAATCATATAATTTACGTACATTATGTAATAATACATGATGCAATTTTTTAAATTTTTCATTACAAATTATGGAAATAAATACAATATTAATATTAAGTTTTCACAAGATATTTATTTAAAATTTATTAAAAATGTGTATTTAAATTCGAATAGGGTTCATATTATTAATAAATTATAAAATTAATTTTTGCGAAAGTTTCGAGTTATGCGTGCCAGGACAGGAAGAGGAATTTTTGTCATAGAGAAAATTGAATGTGGTCTGATTTTTTTTTCTTTTGCTTTTTACGTTCATGAAATCTTAGATTAAGGTTTCCGAAGAATGGTATGGTTCGCGTCATCTCAAAAAGGGTGTAAAAGCTGTTTCAAAAATCTGCAACTAACTATCACCGGAAAAGCCAGAAAAATAATTTCATTCGAAGTGTGAGTTTCTTTTAATTGTATTTGTATGGACTCTATCGCGTGTTTATGCAAGTTCTAATACAACTATGACATCATTTTTCTTTTATTTTATTTTTGTCGCGATTAAACCACAGTATTCTATCTCCTTTTATTTAAATTATTTATATTCTATCTCCCGTTACCACCATATGCAATAACTGATACTAATAATTGTATAATCAACTTCTGAAAAAATAACTTCCAATTTTGTATGATTTCTTAGTGGATAAATGTTTGTAATATTTTATAATTATATTATAATTGTATAATAATATTAGTTTATTAATTTTTTTTATTATTTAATTATTAAATAATAATATATCATAGACTTTCTTAAAAAATAATTTACTTTTTTTAGTTCCAGATAAGACTAAAGAATCGGAGTCAAAACAATTAATTGGATTAGTAATTGGAATATTGACAACAGTTATTTTCATGCTTTTAGCTGCTATAACTATTGTTTTTTATCGTAATCGACGCCTTAAAGCTGCTCTTATACCAATATCATTTTATGATCATCAAGGCGATGTGAAGGTGAGCTAATATTTTGCTTAATAAACTGCTTCGTGTTTTCAAAGAATTCAAATTATTTTAAATAATTAATTACTATGCTGTAAAAAGAGTAACTTTTGAATGATGAGTATAAATTTATTTTCACAACAAAAGTTCAAACACTTTTTAGATATATAATATATGTAATTTGTATTTGATTTGCGTTATAAAAGTATCTATTTATTTATTGTGTCAATGGGGATACATCATCAGAAATAGCAACAAAAGCTCGAAATGTCAAGTTTTATGTCATTATATTTTCTTTCCTTCTATTTTTTATATTTCCTTCTTTTTCATACTCTAGTTTAGCGATATATTTTTTTCTTTTATGCTACATATTTTTTCCATTTTATTTATTTATAACACCAGAGGTTTTCTTATTTTCTATTATTCAAGTTCCGAGGTATATAAATAAATAGAATAATAAATAATCCAAATACACATGTAGTTTATTCAATATTAAAAATCATTCGAAATAGTATAAATATATATTTTTAACTTACCTTATAAATTCATAAATAATATATAGTAGCAAAAGTATTAAATGTCTTATTTTAAAATATTAAAATCACCGGAAAATATTTAAGCAATTTATTGTTAGAAGATTAATCAATTTATTATGAAAAAATCTTTAAATACATTTATCATTTAAGATAAAAACCGTTCATAACATATGTATATAACTTCTTTGTATTAGATTAAAATGCGTTTTTCGTTAAACCACAATTTGGAATATTTTAGTATATTAAAAAATTTTATAAAATGAATCTTTGAATATATTTTTTAGAGTACATTTATGAATAGCACTGTGTGTTTACAAAAATATTTGGGAGTAGAGAATTATAAAAAATGGCTTATTACATAAATTAGAGAAAAAATAATTAATTTCTAAGAGCTAATTTTTCCTTTTATCAGAGGTTTTTAATACTATTTTTGAGTTAAAAAATATTATTAATAAGTAAACTTAAATATGCTTTATTTGTATTTATAAGTGAGTAAGTAGTTTTTTTATTTCGCACGCGATTGTGTATATTATCTGTGGTATTTCTTAAATATTGGAACGCTGATTCATTGGAAAGTAAAAAAGAAGTAGAAGATGAATGAAAAACATTATTGACTACGGAAAAAATTGATACTATGAAAAAAGTTTTCGATGAAATGTTGACAAGTGTTTACTGTCATACAGAATTAACAAAATCAGATTAATAACCAACTAAAGTAAATTTGTGGCAATGGATCTTTATGTTCTATTTCTCTTTAGCGCTACTCTCATTGTTCTTTACTTTTTCCATCTCTTTCCTTTCATTTTTTTTTTAGTAGTTTATTCAGCACTTGCTTTTTTCACCTTATATATGATTTTCTTGGTGCTTGAAAAATGTGTGCACTTGCGCACGTGAATTTACGGTTGAACTGAAATTTAATTTCATGCACATTTACATACTCTTCTTTAAAATTATATAACCTATATATTACTTTGGTCAATTTTTTTCCTTTCTTTATGCATAAAGTTACGATTATTTAATATCATATTAATGTATATTTTCCATTTATAATACCATGAAAAAAATTATCACTTAAATTTTTTAAATTTTCGTGTAAATTGAAAGTGTAATTTTGAATGCATATTAAGAAATTCTAATTTATTTAATAACAAATTTTGTTACATCTATGCATAGATCAAACTACATTATTTCTTATGGGAAAGATATAACTTGTTACGGCAGCAGCCGAACGAATCTTTATTTATATTTTTAAACAAAAAACGAATTTAGAATAATTAATTTTAGGGAAAAGTTATAAAAAAAATATGATAATAAATTTTTAAATTGAAAAGAAAAAAAAAACTATAATAAAATTTTTTTTATTTTTATAAATAATTTTATATAATAATAATAATAATAATAAGTAGAAATAATGACAAATTATAATAATTTTAAATCAAAATAATAAATAATTAGAGTAATAAGTAATAAGAATAATCGATCAAAATTTTTCATAATAATATTTAAATATAAAAGAAAAGAAAGTGAAAGGAAATAAAAGATTTTAGACATATCATCAAATATTCTTAATATTCATAATAATAATAATAATAGTTAGTAATATAAGTAAAAATAATAGTAAATAAGTTAATATTAAGTAATAATATTAAATAAAATAAGTAATTATAATTAATAAAATAAGTAATAATAATAATACTTAGTTAATATTAAGCAATAATACTAATAGTATTAATAATAAAAGTATTAGAAAGAAATATAAATAACATTACAAATAAGTTCCCATTGTACTTTTTCAATACAATGGGGAAGAAAGAAGAAAAGAAAAAAATATAAAATAAGTCTAATAATAAAAAATCAATCAAAACTAGCTAAAATCCCAATTAAGAAATTGAATCTAAACATAGAAAACAAAACAAATAAAGACACTTGCTAATCCTATCATCACAAAACAGTACAAATTAAAAACAAATAGAAATTCTAAAATAAAATAAAATTTTATATCTATCCTCTCTCTCTAACTAATAGGAAAATTTTAAGGAGCCTAAAAAGTGTCACTGGGCAAGAAAGTCAGAAAGTGACCAGAGAAAGGTTTAGCAAAAAAACTCAATGTAGAAAAAAAGGGTCTATCTAACCCTATGTAAAAAAACTGAGACAATGAAAACAAGGAAAATTCCAATGTACCAGTCTCAACAAAGAAAATTAGTTAAAAACAAAGAAAACTATATTAAATAATTATTAGAAAATAAAACAAACCTTTTTAAAATGATTCCAGCAGACCCGCACATCATTTGTATATGTCAAATGATGAAATAATAAAACCAACTATCAATAAAACACATTTTTATTAATAACTTCTTATTAACAATATATAAATTAATAAAACTTATTGTAATCACTTCACTATAAGATGAGAAAACCATCTCATTCACTATAATTAACAAAACAAGTTTTTAAAAAACATGTAAAACACTAAATTAATTCATTAGCGCATATCCTTTGTAATATTAATTCACAATTTTTTTCACAATAATTATACAAAATCTACAAACTAAAATTGTAAAACACTAGAACAAACACTTCACTTCACATATGTAAAATAAAAATAATACACTTCATTGTTATTTTAAGAGTTAATTAAACAAAATGAAGTAACTCTGTTAAAAACAATAAATTCAAAAAAATAAAAAAATACACATGTAAACAGATGTATGGAGCAAGTTTTAACTAAATTAGAATTTGGATTAATTAACTATTTAATGCCAAATAAATAAGAAAACTAAAATCTATTCAAGTTTTCCAAGAAAACACATAAAATTTTCCCACTTGCCCATACACCCTGTGTTTAAAAAATTGTATAAAAAGGGAGGAAAAAACAGGTGAAGCACACTCAAATTTCAAGTTTTTTACAGAGTAGTCAAGCTCTGTTTCTATTTTTAAAATCTATCAAAAAGTTTTGCTGTCAAATAATTTCTGTTGCTTTCACGGATTTCTCCTGCCTAAGCTGTCCAACGTTGCCGAAAGGTTTTTTTTGGATTCACGCATTCACACACGCATTCAACAAAAGTAAGGATCAAATTTTCTTTATATTTTTTTTATTGTATTATTTTGACTTTCCTTTGTAAACACTATAACCTCTAAAATCATTCGCGTGTGTTTTGAAACGTTTATTTGAAGTTTCGTGGTTTAATTCAATATTTTTTATTTCGCGATTACCGATCACTCCTCCGTCCCGAGCTAGTGTGCGTAAGCATAGGCTGAAAAGGGAGGATCGTTCAATTAAATAAAACACAAACCGATCAAATTTCGACGGCGCGTTTAGATTTGAAATCGCGACGTAACAAACTAAAGAATTTCAGTAGCTTTAAATATTTTATAAGGAGAACTAATATTTTGGAAATATTCAAATCGGATAATTTAATTTTTTAAATGCATCAAGTATTTTATGATATTTCATTAAAATCAACGATTAATAGCAGCTATTATTTTATGTAAATTAATCATGTAATAAATTGATTGTAAGAAAATATGATCAAAATTTATTTTATAAACCAACAAAGATCTCTCATGGTAACTAATTATAAAGTAATTAATATTGCTATATTTAATCCATTATAATTTAATATCACAAATGTAAATCCAAAGATTTAATACATTAGATTAAGAATTGAAAAGTTAAAATTAAAAATAAAAAAAAATACCGATACTCACTTTTTTTAAATTTATCAATAAAATTATAATATTTATCGTTAATATGAATAATAATATTAATAATAATTAATAAATAATAAATGAGCATTTTAATAAATAAATAATAAATTTATGGCACAGACAATTTTATTTTTATTTAATCTAAATAAGATCACTCTAACTGTGCTTACTCGTTGAAATACAAATTTGGACTGCTCGCTCGCCTTTTAATTTTTTGTAGTTCGCCTACCTAATCGTCGAAACTTCACCTACTTTTTTTTTTGATAACTTATTAACGGGTTTTAATTTTCATTTGTTTCGTGGGTATGATTTTTCGTTTCCTACTTCAGCTTTCGAGAAAGCCTCCGCCCTTGGCATAAAAAACTTTTTTTATGCAACAAAAGGAAAAAGCCATAACATGCTAACTAAAATAATTGTCGATACCCATTCGCTTTTACTTTTTTATTGATATTCCTGCGGTCAAACTTTGCGTCTGGGGTACTGGAACGTACGATCCCTACAGTATCCAGATTCTTATTGAATTATACGTCTACAATTTTCATTGAGTCGATGCATTTTCGCATCCAGCCGAGCATTTACCTAATAAACCTCACCAACGCATCTCGCACATCGTCCCAAAGTATTGATTTTCTTATAGAAACCTACTTTTGACCTCAAAGTCAACCATTTTATTCATTTCATTTCGGTGATGTTGTATAAAATTTGCTCGTGGGCATCGATTATTTCACAATCTGATGAAGAGGGAAAAATGCGAAAAGTGAGAGTGAGAGAGAGAGAGAGAGAGAGAGAGAGAGAGAGAGAGAGAGAGAAAGAGAAAATGATGAGCTTATATACATTAAATAAAGGTTATTCTATTTATGATTTACATCAATAATTTTTTATTAAAATTCTTAATTTATTAAAATTTCCGCGCTTATTGGACCGATAGTATTAGGATACTAGAAGAGCGAGGAGTATTTATATTTTGGAAGTGGGCTCCGACTAGCCGTCTTTGTTTATTATTATACGGCAGTCTTTGTCTTTCGACCGCTATTTACTATTACAGATTGGCTTTAGCCCTTAATTCTATTTGTTACTGTCTTTTTCATCACACTTCCTGGACTTTATGTATTTCTAGTACTCTTTTGATGTCTAGTTCGCTTCTTTTTTTTTTTAATTAAACTTTTCACGCGTTATTAACAGTTAGATTTTATCGAATTGTATCTGTGTTACATGTTAAAATTATTTGACTATAAATGAGATATGGCATGATTAAACTATTGTAAACTTTAACAATTACAAATTATAAAACAGTAGAAATCAAAGACATTGGTCAGAAACGTCAAATGAAATTTCGAGAAAAGATATAATCCTAATGTTAAGAAAAAGTTTATAAAAAAAGATTTATAAGAACAAAAGGATCTTTTTTGTTTTTTACATTTTTTTCATAATGGATGGGGTTTTCTACTAACGTTTTTTTCTTTCAACTTTTCGGTCTATTGTTTTGAATCTTGTCAAGTAGTAGAAGTCTTTTTAAATTTTTTGATTGTTACTACACGAGCGTCTCGAGACTTCACTAAATCACTAATTGTAAATTTTTCTGAACTTGCTTGTTTTATTTATGTTAAATTTGGAATACATGATTGTTATCGAGGAAGGAACATTGAATTGAATTTTTACCATTTCATTGCGTAAATATAGTATGAATAGATTCTATATCACTCAATTAAAACCGAATATCTAATTCTAAAATAACCAATTTTAGTTTTTAATATTATTCATTCCCTGCATAAAATTATAAAAATAAATTTATGTTAAATAACTTAATTTTGAATATAGAATGAATTTTTACAAAAACAGAAGTAAATAATTACAGTACAATACGTAAATTAAAGTGTACCCATATATCAAGTGTGTATTTATTGCGTGGAAAATTTCGTAATAGTGACTGTAAAGAAGGTTTTTCTCTGAGCGAGATTAGCGCGATATTATTAATTACAATTAATTACTTGAACAACCCACTGTTATACTATTCTAATTCTAGTGATCAAGATAACAATGAAATAGAAAGGAAATAATGAGTTTTGTAAATACCAATTATTATTCCTAAATTCAAAGTTATTTTTGTCGATTGTAATTTTTTTCCTGCAATTTATTCTTCCAGCAAACAGAAATTCGTTGGATAAATATAATATATCGAAACAACTAAATCTGCATAAAGAAATAACGTATTAAAGTCTATAACAACATAGAAAACGACTTCCTTTCATTAATCTATTTTCACGCATAACTCACATACAACGTAATTCACAGTAAATATTATAAATCGTGAACACACAAATATGTAAAGTGTGTTGCTAATGTATACACAAGGTTAATTTGGTCACGTTGTACCAATACTAAGGCAAATATGGACGAGCCAATAGGCTCCTAATTTCTATCGCATTTCATTAACTCAGGTGAACATTAAATTCCTTCATTCGAAATTTGTATGTCTAATTAAAAAAAGTTAAAAAAATCGACATTTATGGTCATATTTTTTCGTCGGATCGTACTTCAACTCGGAAAATTTATTCTCCCCTTGCAGATTTATACTAACTAAAAGGCATGTCAATATATTGATTACAATAACGTATTAATTTCTAGAACCCGATTCAAGTAGTACCAACAACTATATTCTATAATTAATACTTAAATAGGTAAAGAAAAGAAAAAAAACAGATTGAAATTTAAATTTCTATCAATTATTACAATAATTATAAAAGGAAAATAAATCATAATAAATTTGATTATTTTTTGTTTAATAACACAATCAATATTGAATATTATGAGTAAAAAAATTACCTTGCATTTTTTATAAAGGTTTCATTTCTGCAGCATTTTTTAAAATAGTTTTATGAGGAGCTATGTAGTAATAAATTAATAATTTTTGAATATAGTTTTTGAAAAAGTATCAATAACGTATTATGGTTTTTAAAATTCATAAGTAACTCTTTAAACAATATTAAAAAAAATATTTAAATTTAAATATTAACAAGTATACGTAAAAATACTTATGTATAGTATTTACTAAAATATCTTATCGAAGTCATTTCTTATTATATTTAAAATGCCTACAACGAGTGTTTAGAATTGATATTTTTGTGTGTATAAAAATGTTTGTTATAAATATAAATTGAATTTTCACGTAAAAATTTTTTATTTATCATTTAGAAAAATAATTTATTCAAGCAAATAAAAATATCCATTATAATTTGAGGAACTTTTTCTATTTATCTATAAAATCACGTGTTTAAGAATACGGATCAGACTTTGTTTTAACTTTTTTATTTTAAAATAAGGTGAGTAACAGCATTTAATATGGACAAACTTAAACGTCATCTGAGCAAATTAAATGATTGACAATAGTTACACTATATTTACTCGCTGTAAATATTATTTTCTGTATTTTCTGTAACAGAAAATAACAATCTTTTCGATTTTTTCAAAGAAGAATTATTTTCGTAAATCTCATAAAATATATTTATGACAGTCGACTCTATTCATCTTTTTGTTACGAATCCAATATCAAAAGCGTTTTGTGATATTGTGTTGATAATTGCAATTGAAAAATTAATTTTTGTTTTATTATAGGAAAGTATAGTAAATGTCGAAAGAACTTTTAATGAAAAACTAAATTTAGAAAATTGGTTTTTGCGTTTTTTTAATTTAGTTCACAGTTTTAGCAGTAACATTTGAAAGAGAAAAATTTATATTAGTTGATAAAACAAGACATGAATTTTACAATTTTTTGGGTGTAAATTGTCCTACGACTGATAGAAAAAGAAATCTCTTTTTTGATTTTTGAATTTTTATAACATTTTAATTTTGACATTTTAATTTATTATTATAAAGTTCAAAAACTTACTTTAATACTCATTTTTTTATTACAAATACATATTTTTACTATATCTTATAAAAATAAAAACATAGAACAGATAAAAATCAATAAAACAGTTTTTAATTTTTTTAAAATTATTTTTTCTACAGCTTTACTAAATTAAAACTTATTTCTTAAAATTCTTTTATTGGATTATAAAAATTATATAAAATTATTTATTATTAATTAATTTATGATTTTAGAGTTGAATGCATTTAGTTACCTGATTAAGTAGTTTTTTTATGCTTTTTCCTCTACTGTTATACATTATGAAAATTCTAGTTTCACAATTTTTGAATGTATACACATCTACATAATTTTTTCATTCTCTTATTTATAACCCAATACATAAAATAAGCATAAAAACAGTAAAATTCTAAATAATAATAATTAGATATTAAATGCTGGTATTAATACTTTTGGTATTATTTCTGTAATTATTAAATTATTCTTTATTATTTCAGGAATTTGCGATTAATAGAAGGCGCGTGATAAATAAATTGTTTGAGATTACGAAGTTAAAGATACATCAATACGTATATAGAAAAATGAAAGGCTTATTGTGCCTTATTTGGATTTTAGTTTAAACTTTTCGACGCATATATTAATTTAAATGTAATAATTATTAAATATTAGTAGATAAAATTTTCAAAAATAAATTGAAAAAAAAAGGATAAATTAATTAGAAATAACAAGAAAACATTTAAAGATCAATAAAATTTTCGTTGGTGTTTCTTAGAAGCATTAAAAGTTGGATAAGCCAGAAATAGAGTTGGTTCAGAACCGTAACTGATAATTTAATAATATTTTTTTTAATACTACGGTAGTGGTTTGTGATGTTTTTTACGTACATAGATTCTACATACTAATTTAAGTAATAATTATCGCAGACTAACTTTTTGTTGAATTGTATTGAAAAAAAATTTAACTGCAGCTGAAACAGACGTGCAATAAAAATTAAAAAAAAATATTAAGGAAAACCATATTGGTATTTAAAATTTTTTAATACCTATTTAAATACAATATGATCGATTATAATCCATTTAGATTACTCATTAAAATTAATTTCTCTCCTTGCTTTTTTCTCTTTCAATCATTAAAAGAAAATGGTCAAGATGAAAAGTCAATTTGTTAAAATCTTCTTTAGATCATTATTTAAGGTACTTCTTTGGTCACTAATGTCATGAATTGAAGTAACTAAAGAACTAAGAAGTAATTGCAAAAGTTGAGAGTTCAATCGAGATGCTTTGAGTGTTCACTAATAATGCTCGAATGATAAAGCAGTTGCTCCATTACAATAAGAGAAGTTATTTAACTATTTTCAACGATGCGATAACGATTTTCTTTTAAATTCAAAATTATTATACAAGTCTGAATTAATTTTCATATAATTTATGGTCTTTAATTTTTACAGTACACAGTATTTATCTTCATTTTTAATTTATAAATTACTTTTTGATTTAGTAGTGTTTTGTACATAGTGTTTTAGAAGAATTCAAATAATTCTCACAGATTAGTTTATAAGAATTTACTTTTTAGCTTATTAAATATCAGATGAAATATATATATTTACAAATTAAATTGATAAGTTTGAATATCTATTTACATCCAGGAACTATTTACCACTTACACAATTAAAGCAGTATAGTAATATTAATTAAAGAAATTTCTACAGAAATATACTTACGAAATTTTAATTATAGATAATAAATATGTAGAGCAAATTATACGATTATTTTTAGAAAAAATATTTTACAAATTAAATGCTTAAATGTTAGTAAATTAATAAAATACTTTTGTCAAAAATATTCAGTTTTTATGTTTCATTTAACAATTAAAAATTTTATTTACTTAATAATACTTAAATCTTTGGATATTCTTACACAAAAAGTATTATAATTTGATTAAAAATGATATTAAAAAGATGGAATTATAAATAAAAATAGAACATGATGATGAATGTTTTGGAATACTCGAATCGTGTATTTTATAATTATTTATATTAAAACTAAACTATCCTTCTTTTCATTTAGTTTTTATAAATTGTTTATTATTTTATTTGCTAGTCCCTATATTGATTTAATAATTCCATTTATTTTACTTTATATTTGTTCCATTAATATTTTATTATTTTATTTATTTCGTAATTTTAGATTTTAGACCAGGCAATGGAATTTGGTTTTTTATATAATATTTATTCCACTAATAATTGGAGAATTATTTTGTGTATGAAAAAAGACACTTTCGTCGTTTTACAGTACTCAAGAGAAATATATTGAATAATATTTAATTTTACGAAGAAAATATGTTTTACTATGTTATCCTGCAAACTTTTCAGCTCAACTGTTAAATATATAAATTTGAATAAGTTATGAAAAAATTTTAGTCAGTAGATTGGTGAATTAAATGGTGTTAATTTATACAAATTTATGTTTTAATTAAGTTTGATTTTAGATTAAGTAAACATAAAAATATCAAATTGAAATAATTCTATTTTTAAATTTTGTAATAATTTTATAATTATTAAAATTATATCAGTAATTTATATTCAATTATGTTAAATTTAAAAATAGGGGAAATAAAATAAATAAAATAAAATCTTCACTGAATTAATTTGCAATTTCAAGAATAATAAATAAGTTTCAATCAAGCAAAAAAATTAATTTTCATTTGTACGGATCAGTCTGTTAACAGAAAAATTTATTTCTAGTAAGCATTTTAGTACAGTATTCTTATCAATGCAATAAATGATCAATTAATTTGATTAAAAAATCTTAAACGGTCGTGAATTTCACTTATTATATGACAGACATAGATAGTTTCTGATATGTAGTCATGATAATACTTAAAAAATTTGATCATTATAATTAAATATCTTTGAGAATCTATATTATTAAGTTGACTATAAGATCTTCTGCAATAGATTCTTATGGAATAATCTATAAAATGATAAATTTTTTTGAATATACAATCTATTTTACATTTTAAATCATTTTAAATTTTAAGTCATTTAAAGAAGATTGATATTTCAAATATAATGATTTTGATACATATTAATAATTGAAATATTTTGGCGATTTTACCCAGTTATTTAGAAATGTCAATAAATTTACAAAAAGCAGAATAATACATTGAAATAAAAATATAATTAACTATTTAATATCACAATTTCTAAATTTAATTGTTTGATTAAATGCCAAATAATTTATCTTTTCTCACTACTCCAGTAGAATGGAAAAAATATTGAGAGCTATAATAATTTAACATAAATTTATCATTAGCTATTTAATGATATTTAATAATTGTAAATTTTTAAATAATATCGTTTTATTGTAATATCCGATTATAAAAAAAATGAATTATTGATTAATCGATTGGCAATGATTTCAGAAAGGATCTCGTGAGAAGAAAAATGCCTCACTCACCTCGTAACAATACAATCACAGTATCATCACAGTTCACAGTATCATCATTCGGGTGCTGCGTCCTCGCGTATCAGATTGAATCAATTCGCGAACTTTCCGTGAAACCGAAGCTCCGTCTCGGAGAACAAAGATTTTTTTTTATTCCATATGCGATATCACGAATCGATGAGTAAAAATCGTATAATCGGATTGTGTGAAATTCGAGCATGCATGAAATAATAACGTAAAATCTACATTTTTTTTAAAAAAAAATATTGACTTATTACACAAATTTAAATTTCAACACAATTATATATTTTTTGAACTCTTTACAATCCATATTAAAGGTATACAATAAAAATGAACAATTTATGAATATATAATAAATTTTTAACGATTAAAGTTAATAGATATTGAATGTGAAAAATAAATAAATATTAACATGTATTTCAAATATTTTATTCCATTCAATTGATTTAAGATTCATTGACAATTAAAATTAAATATCTGAAATATTACAGAACCCAGTAATTATTTATACGCATTATTAAAGCTGTTGAAATAATTTTACTATAATTTATTAAAATGATTCCTACATTAACTTCATCAAAATGTTATAATAAAATAAATAGGTTTTTTAGGGAAAAAATACGAATAAAATGTAAAAATATGCTGATCATCGTTCCACAATATTTAAGATTTGAATTTTATTTCTTATTTTTTATATTCAAAACACATCATTTTTCCTCAAATAAGAATTTTTCTTTATTTTACTATAAATATAAACATGAATGGAATCAACAAGAACTCTGAATTTAGAAAAAGATTCATAAACCTAAACATATAAGGTGTATAAAAGAAAGATTGAAGTACAAATTTGATAATAAGCCATAAATATTTTTATATAAATAGTGAATAAAAAGTTTTTTTACATCAATATATAAATGTGTCAAAACCGAATTTTACTATTAAATATATTTGATAATAAAATAATGGAATCAATACTACTAATTCTGTATAACTTTTTATCTTCAATTTAAAAAATAAATGTTTATAAATATAAAAATAGTATTGAAGATCAACATATTGACAAATTTATTTTATATAACTGTTTTATTAATGTTTTATGTTTGGTAAATTATATTAATGTTAAGGTTTTCTTCTATATATAATTTATTTAATTAATTACAAATCTTCATATTAATTAATGGTTTGAAGTTTGATATCATCTTATATTATATACGTATATTCCTAACCTACTCAAATGAAACCAGAAAGTTAACATGTTTGAAAATTAAAATAAAATGTTAAAAAATATTTGTAGTATGATTTATGTAAAAAATTTATGACAAAAATAAAAATGGGTGTTAGTTATCCATTATATTAATATGTTGATCAAGTATTTATAAAATTTTGTTGTAAAATATGGAAATCTGTATGATAATTCAACGTAATTATATAATTTGTTGTATATTTATAAAATTTTCATAAAAAATATTACTTATAAATATTATACAATGAAGAAAATGTCTATAAATATGTAAAATTATGGACGTGTTGTATGTTGCAATCGGGATTTTCTATTTATGTAATGAATTATCTCTAGTCGATACAAGGTTTATTGTAACTACAAATAAGTATTACTTTCCCCGACAATCATGAGATTTTTCAAAATTATGATTCGGGTAACACTAATTTCAGTCATTTTAAATAGACTGAAATTAATATTGATATGAATGTTATTCTAGCCGTTGGGAATCAATAGAAATTTAGAATGCTAAAAATGGATAAAAATAAAATTGTGCTTGAGATTTGTGGATCGATAAGTCCGTACTTGGGAATCTAAATGTATACAAACAGAAACAGGTAGGCACTTTAATTAGCATCTCGAGAGACAGTGAGAAATTTACATTGTCAACCTGGTGGTTATCTCAGAAAATACACTCTTGAATTAATACACCGATGTTGAGTAAAGTAACCCATAGCTCTTTCTCTAATTCAACAGTTTCTGAATGACCTCCGATTCTTCAATACACGAGTGCCATCTTAAATGTCAAGAGATGCCAAATCACTTCCTTCAAGCTCTTATTGAGTTAACACAAACCTTCTGAAGCGATATTCCGTACTCGTTCTAATGATTCCATAAAGGACGAATGCGTTGAATCTCGCTCGAAAATTTTAAATTAATAGCTCTATCATTTTTTGATTTCATTCATTAATATAATTAAAAATAAATATATTTAATTCGACCATCCATACAATTACAAAAATCGTCTGATCAAGTAACTTTATTACGTAGACACTAAGATATTGATAAATTGATTAATAAGAAAAACCAACAAGCAATTCTGTACTATATACGGGGATATCAATTTAATCATTGTAAAAACAAAAACAACAATTTTTGGATAATATCAAAAGAATTTTAATAAGTGTAAATTGTATAATAAATTGTAATTAATACTTTTTACTTAATATTTTTTCATTGTATAAGGTTGAAAGTAATGTATGTTTAGATTTTTCTAAAAAATTAACTTTAACGTAGATGATTAAAAAAAAAGAAATAAGAAATGAAAAAAAGATGCAAAAAACAATTTGAAATTAGAAAGCAATTAAAATGAATAAATATAATTCAGACAAACTTATTATTTATTTATTATAGTTATTTTTTAAAACTAATATAAATTTATATAATATTTATAGAAGAATTCATGAAAGAAGTTTTCAATCCATCAATCTAAAACTAGCTCGAATGAATATTAAAATTTAGATATAAGTAATTATAAAATGAAGTTTATAATGCAAGACTTTTTCCTTTCTAACTCCAACGAGAAGTTCTTGCCTGCTAAGTAGTGATTTGTAAAATATAAATATATTTAATTATAGTAAAAATTTAATGTAATATAAAGAAGTTTGTGAAATATTCAAATTTTGCGGGAAATTTCAATAATCTTGGAGTGGAATAACCAAAGCACAGTTTATTTTAAGAAAAACGTCAAAGAAACAGAATTCTGAATTTTGTAAGACTACATTCGAATTTGTTAGATTCGATTTAATAAATAAATCTTTTTTTAATTCTCGCTGATATATAATTAGTTTTAAATCTAATTTTTAATTAAATTTAATAATAAATTGCCAGAATTATTTTAATTAATTTTATGATGAAAATTTTATTAGAGTAACTGTTAGTCAATAAATCGGGTGTTTGTTATTCGCGAGTAATTTCAGTATTTATGATTTTACAAAAAAAAGGTCACTATTGCATATAATTTATTTTAATCGATGAGGTATTTGAAAAAAAAGAATATGAAAACAAGAAATTTATAAAAATACCAGACAATTTTATTCAGATTTTAAATACAAGTATAATTAACTTTGAGAAGGAGAGGAATCGTCCGATCCGTACGATTTCCTGATTGAATATATAAAACATAATTTTTAATTTTCTATAGCTCGCCACGATCCCCTCCTTTTCAAGTTTCACAAACAATGATTCCTTATAAAAAACTTAATATTAGTCGCGAACCGCCTAATCTCTCTCGCACGTAACTTAATATTTTACAGCCGCTATTTACAATAATTTTAAACCTATCCGGCATAAAAAAACCTCCTCCTGGTTCTGAGAAGGAAAAAGCCATCGCATACACAAATCTATATCATATTCACTTATAACTAAATTCTTAAATTAACAATACTATAATAATGAATCTATTAATTGAACCCCGCGAAAAATTATTCTTTTTCGATAACGTAGCACTCAACTTTTAACCTATGACGCAATTTACTCTCGTTTCATACAGAATTTTGACTCTTCCGGCGAGTTTTTATTTTTATTTGAATCGAGTGTCCTCTAGGACCAGGACTATCGTACATATGAATAATATATATATTTTTTCGTCCGCGACGATATCTTTAAATATTTATCGATTCGGTTTTCTTACGCTAATCGCCAAGTTACGCCGCATTTTTAATAACTCAAACCGTCGCCCATTTGACCTTTCAATATTTAATTTTTGCGGTCTGGCTTCACGTCGGAGTGCTGGACAGTGTGGGTGTCCTCTCCAGCATTCTGCTTGGTGCCATATCGCACGTCTGCGATTTGTTCAAAGACTCGACGTTTTCACATCGAGCCGAGATTTGCACAGCAAATCCCACCAACGCGTCTCGTACGACGCCCCAACGCGCTGGATTTCCTGGCCCAAGCCTTTCACGTGGACCGCGAAACCAGCTCATTTCTCTATAATAATTTCCTCGACATTAGATACATGGTCCATGGGCGTCGATTTCTTCCTCAAAAAATTAGATCGCGCGAATGAATGACGAGAATTAAAGCGTACGCGAAAATGAGAGAAACAGAGCGATACCGAAACATAGCTTGTGGAGCGAGAGAGAGAGAGAAAGAGAGAATATGTATGTATGAGAGAGAGAGGCAGAAGGAGGATGAGAGAATATTGTATGTATGAGAGAGAGAGAGAGAGAGAGAGAGAGAGGGAGAGAGAAAAAGATATAGCTTATACGTAAAACCGCGACATATAGCACGCGAATTATCTTTATATTATTTTGTACTTTCGCATATGTGTCGATTACACATTTTGATTGCTGTTAAATATAAATTATTTAAACATTTTTCGGACGCATGAACTTAGAAGTATCAGGAGTCTAGAAGGGCGAGGAGCACGCGTAATGCCCTTTGCGGACTTGGGCCCGGCCAGCCGTCTCCCTCTGTTGTTCTAGGGCGATCCTTCCCCCTTACGCCGGGTCCAATTTTTCTAATACACCCCTCGAAATTTTTAGCCGCTAATTGTTTAAATTTTATAAATTTTTTTTACGCGTCGTTAACAGTAACATTTAAATTTTGTTACATTTAACTCGGTCTACCTATGTGATAAATTTTCATCTTTTTATCATTTGAGATCAGTCAGAGAAATAGGGAAAGTATATTTTTTGAACTTCTAGTTTACCAAATAATATCTGAAAATAATGGGTAATTTTATTTTATAAAAAATCTTTTTTCCGTATTATTCTAAAACATTTATAATAATTAAATTTTAAGTTTAAAACTACCGTTGTGATCCAAAAATAGTTACTTAAAGAAGCAAATTTAACATTTGAATTAAAATAAACATATAAATTTTATTCTGATGAGTTATCAGCAGAAATGGCGGTCTGAATATAAAAAAAACCTAAATATAGAAGCGTGATATTAGCATGTTCTAAACCTTTAATATTGTCGTGGTGCTAATGGTAACGCAAAATAGAAGTAAGATTAACTTAAACATCAGCTTAATATGAATACAGCATTAACCATACAGATCCGACCCAATAATTTCAATAGGTGCTCATTTACAAATATCAAGTCATAGTTTTCATGTCAATAGTAGTAAAAGCATGTAACGTGGAAAAAAAAAATTATAATTGAAATGACCAAGGTTGAAGCACACCTTGTAAAGTCTTGTCGAATCTAGCCTCTATTTTCCTTGGCGAAGTTACCTAGATAATAAAAGCTTCTCGTGTTCAACTGCAGTATACAAAGTGTCAGAAAAAATATAATTAGTTCAATATCAGTGGATAATTTACATTTATATGACGGTTAATTTCATCTCACCATCTTTTGTGTAGAACAAACTGGAGATCGTGCTTGGATTTCTTAAATTTCCTCTGCTGTGTCATCGTTTTGATCATTTTCAGTTCCACTTTCCCTATTAACTCCAAATCTATCTGTGGTATACGGTTTAATCACTGGAGGCACGAACAACTTTAATAAATGTCATAAAGTTGAACGAAATTGCAGTCTTGCCTTGGCTGCTGATTCTTTTCCGCGAGTCACTAACCCCGCACTTTACTGTACATGGTGATTATGTGAAAAATCTTGACAAGTCACTCATAAATAATTTACTACAGTAATGTAAAAGGTCATTCATATCAACGACAGATTATAGTTTAAAAAATGAATTCGCTCTATTACCTCGTTGTAATTTACTTTTTTGTGTATATATTTATAATGCCATTTTTAATAGTCGGCATAATTTATAAAATTTTAGTAATCATAATGTAAATAACTAGATTAAAAAAATGATTTATTGTATTTGTAACAAGATAGCTACGTTCGACCTTCACGGGTGAAGGGCAGATTCGAGCGCTCGTTGAAAATCTAGAGAAAATTAACACCGGGATAAATGGCAGCCAGTCTGCTAAGGATTTTGAATGTTGCTCACAGGTGTTGTCAAAAAAAACAAATTTAAATAAATAAATGTCATCGAGAAGGTGTTCTTTAATGAATAGCTCTCTTAAATACATACAAAATCTATGGTATAGTCTATATATTCAATTGGAAAAAAATTCAAAATAGAATAATATAATAATTTTAATTCGAAGATGCTAATCCCCGAAACAAAGCAGTAGTAACCGTTTAGTATTTACAATATATAAGTTACATCTATTCGGTGAGTGACCACCGGGTGGGTCACAAACATGAAAAATAATAATAGAATTATTAAGATATGTGTTTGAGTTAATTTAATAATTATTTCCTAAATCATTTATAATATTAAACTATATTTTTTTGATTTTAAATATTTGTTAGTAATAAAAAATATCTACAGATGATTTACGGCAAATTTAAATTGTCAATTTAAAATTTTTTTTAATTTTTATTCATGAAAAAATTTGATATTTTTATATATTATGATACTCATTCTCTAAATTTTTTTATTATACCAAAATATTTTCTAAAATCTTGTTAATACTATTGCTTCTTGTTTTGGCGTATTTGAAAAAAAAATCATCGTCATTGAATAATTAATATTCCTATATCTTTTTAAAATTAATTAAATTTATTGTAATTTTTTAAAATAATATATAGAATAATTTTAGCTAAATTATAGAATCATAAAAATTAGTGTTAGCAAATGTTGTAAAATTAAAAAACTTTTATGATTACTTGTGTTCATTGAAATCTATTACCATTTTACCTGTATCTATTCATTATCACTGTATCTATCTTAGTTTTCATCTAATAATTTATACAGTTTTAAAACGAATCACTTAAGCAGTAAAATTTAAATTAAATATAATTATCTTTTTCATTATTAAGAATTTATATATTATAATTTAAGACTTATATTACTTAGTTATTTTTATAAAATATAAAATTTTAATGTAAAATGTCCAATATTTTATTATACTTTTCAGATAAATTTTTTCAAATTACAAGTTTTTTTACCAAAAAAATTACTTTTTAAAATATCAAAAACATTAATATTTTTAACAACAAATTTAATATAAAATAAAATACAAAAAAAAAATTTTAAGCAATATATTCATTTAATATAAGTTAAATAGTCATTGATTTATATTTTGATTTAACTGAATTATTTTCCCTTTATACATTTATAAAAAACAGGATGAATATATTACTTGTTTTTTTACGCTTAGAATTCTCTTTATTTCAGATATACCTATATATAAAACTTTGTCTTTCTGTATTGGGTGGGTACCAAAGTATCAGTCTTAGTTCTAGATTTAGATTTATACTTGTTTTCCAAATTATCGAATATAACTATTTCAGTAATAGACAGTATAAATATATCATAAAATATCATTGTCATTCTTTATTTTTGAGTTTAAAAAAAAAAAAAAAATGATTTAGTTATTGGATTTAATTATTAGATTTAAATGAACTAAATGATATTTGAATTCACACGTATAAATACACATACACCTGTATGTAAGGGATTCGAATATGGAAAAGAAGACAGATTTAGTAAGAGATATAGATGTTTAAAATATAATTAGATAGCAATACAAAGTAAGAAGTACATAAAGGTGTCGAAAGACAAAAAGAGAGAGAATGAGAGACCAAGTGATTGGGATACTGGATTATGGAAATTTCGAGTTTTCGCTTGCCTGAGCAATCCAAAAGCTCTCTGAATATTTAACGTTCGCCCTTTAATAACGCGACAGTATGAATGGAATATCTGTTAGGTCTTACCATGTTAAATTTTGAGCCAAAACCACTCAAACACTGTGTCTTCTGTGTAATTAGAAACATAAAGTTTTAGTTTCTGTGTTCTGCTTTCATTGGATGTATAAAGTGAACATGGATTTTTATGACATTTTTACAACAATTCTCAATACTTTTATAAACAATAGTTAACAATAATAATAAAAATAAAAACAATAACAACAAAAATGATTTTAATTTTCTCTTAAAGAAAATATAAATGTTAAAAATGTACTTAACGATACTGGAATAAATGGTGAGAGAGTTTCTTGTAAACGTGAATTATAAACTAAAATATTTAAAAATCTGAACTTCTTAAAAATACTGGAATCATTTGTGAAAATATTTTTTATTTCATGTAATGTACTTTTATAGATGAAAATATTATCAAAAATAGTTTTACTCTTATTATTATAATATTTTTTATAATTGTTGAACAAAATAATATTTGATTTTCAAAATCTGATTGTGATTTCTTCCAGCGATTATTAATTAATTTATGATAACTAATTCTTTTATTGTAAACTAATATTTTTCTTATCACTATATTATTAAAGACTATAAAATTTTACAAATAAGTTTAAAAAATGTTCTTTATATAATTTGTTAATTCAATAAAGAGTAAAAGGATTTTCTTGTAATGTTCAAAAAACTATATTTCTTTAATGCAATATAAAAAATTTATCAAAACAGTAAATAAAAAGAAAAAATACGATGAAAAAAGGGAAGCGAGGAAAAACTTACCTTCCGTTGCTCGAGAAACCTTGGCATGATAAAATCTTGTTGAATCTTAATGATTATATAGTTATCTTATCTACAAGAGACACAACTATTTTGTAGACTAACTGATAGTGAATTTGATACATGTAATAGAGAAGAAGGATGAATGATGGCACAGAGAAGTAGAGACAGAGAGAAAGAGAGAGAGAGAGAGAGAGAGAGAGACAAAGGTGTTGAGACGAAGTATAAAAACATGTTTCTAAGCGGAAATTAACATCTTAAGATTATGTCTTGTACTTGTACAGACATTGGAGATGAAAAACTAATGAATATGAAACTTAGATTTTCAACTTTTATTCATTTATCTCTGACTTATATTTGGTGTAATGTATTATTTGGCTGAATCAAAATTATTAAAAAATCTCTTATTTTTTACTATTGACAAAATATTTTAAATACAGTATACATTTAAAATCGAATATGTAGTAAATCTTATCGTTTATCTTGTTAATTGTAATTGTTTATATATTTATCTGCAATTGACTATCACTATTATGATTCAAATTAATTCCATATTGATCAATATTTATTTCTTTAAAATATTATATAAATATTATTAACTATATTTATTATATATTATATATATTATATAAGTCATAATTGTCAATAAAAATTTTTAAAAAATGTAACAAGTTCAAGCAATTAAGTGTTGAAAATATAATCAATTTTACAGAATATTGTTTAAACTGTAATAATAAAATTATGAATTAAATATTAAAAAATAAATAACAAAGGGTAGTCTGTTTTACAAATTATTTATTTTTAATGACTTTTAATGAATGTACTATTTCAATAAGTGTTCAATGAATGTTCAATGAATAGTTTTAAATATTTAGGAAATAAAATAAAAATAGATTCATTGTACAATTCAGTTTATTAGGTAATCATTCAATATTTATATATGAATTTATAGAATACCTTATGAAAGAATATAGAATATTTGTATACGTGCATTCAAATTAAATGATTAACAACATAGCGAATTTTATGGACATTATCATTATGGAATTTCAAAGACATTAATTAATGATTGCATAGATTTTTCAATTCTTTGAAAATAATTTTCTATAGATGTATTAAATCGAGGTATATATACTCCAATATATATATAGTTCTGATAATGTCATGCAAAGTGCAAGATTATTTGTTGCAAGAACATGAATTTTTTAATTTAATGTTAGATAAATATTTTCAGAATGAAACGAATATATCGTGTTTATATAGAAAGTATTTGAATTTAATTCGGTTAAAGAAGTTATAGAAAGCAATAAAATAAAAGAATAATATAGTGAATCAGTGTCATTCATTGACCTTTGCATAGAACTTCATATTATACGTGTTAAGAAAATTTGAGGAAAAATTCAATTGTAACGTATATAAAGTATAGTCAAATACTGTAATTATGTTAAGAGAAAAATGTTTGAAGAATTTTGTAGTTAAAACAATGATGCTCTTATTCATATAATTTTTAATTTTAAAATATATAAGATTTTACATATGTAATATAGAAAGTAAATTTAAATCTTAATCAATTTTGTTTTGAGCAATTAAATTTTAGAATAAATATTAAGTTTAATTCAATGCATGATTCTATTAGACAAATCGATATTGTTATTATATAATATTAGAAATCAATATTATTTAGAAATTGATAATTTATATGAGTTTATATATCAAACAGTACATAATAAAAAATGTTTTTAATAATAGATAAAATACCATGATGGCTATATTATATTATATTATATGTAAGAATTATTGAATACATAAATTATTATTAATTTTAGTAGTTTTTAATTTCAGATAGTCATATGTTAGAAAAATATATCTTCTATTCATCAATAAAAAACGCCAGTAAAAAATTTTATTTATAGGTTAATAGAAGGTCTAAAGTAATATTATACTATCAAATTTAAAACGACAATTTAATTATTTAGGTTCATGCACAAAAATATATATTTTATAAATTATTATTCACTCGTTTGTGTTATAAGAGCAATATTCAATGCGTGAGATACTTGAATTAATGTACTCATTACTTTTTAAACTAGAGCGTAAAAATATTTTAAAGAAAAGTTTTATTCAATCCTCTTTTTATCACTTGAGAACGTGTAATACTGCGTCATTTTCTCTGCGCAAATATTGTTTGTTATAAAACCGATAATTTTCCAGAGTCCTCATAGATTCTCGCAAAAAGGGCACCGGGAAGATGATAAGCCATTAAAATGCTCTTGAGATAAAGGGTGCGTCATCTCGTTAAAGCACACTTCGACCCCAACTCCCACGAAAATCACATTAGAGCTCTTCGCATGCTTCATTCCAAGCTACGTTAACCAAAGACAAGTGCCAATATAGTCTTTTTAGACTTCTTTCCAAATATCGTTCAATTTGTTTATGAAATATTTATTTTTATTGTAGAATAGTTGTCCTAACTCTACGATGATATTAAACTGTGTTTCATTATTTTTTTTATTTTTTAATTCAATGTTTAAAATTTCAAATTTTTACTATATGAAGATGTAAGTCTACATTACATAAATGAAGTTATTTACTTGCATGCTTATAATAAATTCTTAAAAATATAAGTTTTAGGACATACATCATTTGTAAATTTATATATTTTATACATTTGATAAAAGAAAACTTTTTAAAAATCGAAATAGTTGATAAACAATATAAAACACTCGTGTGCCTTTCGATTTAACAAAAATTTTTGCAATTAAAAATTTTTTTTTCTTCAAAACAAAGCAAGTAAAAAATGGCCGTATAAAGTAAGGGATCAGTGGTTTTTAACAAAAACAAAAGAATAAAAGAATAAATCAATTTGTAAAAGACAGTACACGTTTCAGGGAGGCGGGTGTAAATGGTGGGATTGGGGAAAAGGCGGGAAAGGATAGTTTGAAGTAGGTTTGTGCTGATCATGTATATAGTTAAGGATATATAGAGTATGCATTAATTATAACACATATTTGGTAGGTCTCAGTGGAGGACAGCAAGGGAAGTCTCAGAGACAAGGGACCCATTTGCCCCCCACATCCGTTGCAGTACCATCCAACCGCTTATGTCGCCATGGCCACCGTAGTACAGAATACGACAACCACTACTCCACAAGTACACAAAACAACATCTAACTACACCGGTAAGTATTTATTCGTACTCCCCCCCCCCATATATATATGTGGGTACATACCCGGAATGTGGGGTAGTGCACAAGCACAGCAAGTAGGTGAAAGAGAGAGATAAAGAAGCTTGAACTTCAAACACCATTCGCTCATCTTTCACATAAAAGTCTGTGCTCTCTATTTCTATTCGCCTACTCGTCCTCATGTACACGTGCAACCGGAAATAAAATGTAAGCAACGCGTTATTCGAACTACTGGTAAAGTCAACGATATGAATCTACGTTTCAGATTCTACAATGCGGATAGAGGAAGATAACGGTTCAAGTGGACGCCGCCACTTGCAAAAAGAACCAACGAAAATCCAGTTTCTGTTTGTGCGCGTGCGTGCGCTGGCCATAAGATTCGATACTGCACTGCCCTTTTTTTTCGCTACCCCTCGTTCACTCGCAATACCCCTTTAACACCCCTCACAGTATTTACTTGGAGCCTAGATGTCGCCTAATTGTCCTTCAAAACGATGGTACTTGGGTTAAACCCAGGATAAAATTCATAGCGTGGAGCAGAGTGTTCCCTGAAAAGCTCCGCAAAAACTTTTTTTTCCTGTTTTCCACAATCTTCTGCACCGAATAATTGTATACTATCTTGTTACACTGTTAAAGTAGCCTACGGTTAGAGGCTTTATAAAGATGACGAGCAGTGGCTTGGCTTTCAAATTTATTCTAGTGATTTTTATTCTCTGCTAATATGCAAATCTGTGAAATTAACCAATAGCCGTTTGGCTTCCTCATTACACTCTTATTAAAGCTAATTTTTTCTCTCCAACCTACTGTTAGCATCTCAATATTATCTTTGCTATTTCTACTTTCATCTATATCTATCAGTAATACTTTATACAAGTATTACTAATATGTCCCAAACAATATGGCAAATTTTAAGTCATGAAAAAGCAGCTAATGATACATATAACAATTTGTAATAAAATCACTAGATTCTTATTTTTTAAAATGTCACTCATCATATTCAGGGTTTTTTTAACAATTTTAATGAAAAAATGCATTTTTTAACGTTTTCTGCTGTAAAATGAAAACTCTTAATTTTAACACATAGTATCAACGAACGATTTGTAACTAATAAAATTGTGAATAATATACATTTTTTTTATAAACCAATCGGAAAATTAGAAACGGAAAAATTTTTAAAAAACCTGAAAAATTTTAATTTTTTTAATATTTTGAAACTCTTGTTTTAGAAATAAAGCGAATAATATGCATTATTATTTATTATTACATAATTTGTACAAAATTTTATCTTCACTGAATTATTAGTTTTCGAGTAATACTAATTTTAATTAAATTATGCATTGATAATATAAATAATTTTATAAAAATGTTGTTGGATTTTCTTGTGTAATTTAAATATATTCTCTTTTTTAATATTTAAAAATTTATTAAAAAAAAAAAAAAATAAACATTGAAAATATTATATACATATTTCTGTATTATATTAATTTATTACATTATAGAAATTTATCTTCTGTACGGATAATCAATTATTATTGAAACAACAATGAATTTTAAATTATTAAATAAAAAATGCTAATTTAATTTATTGAATTTGATCCATTAAATGAATTACCGCGCAAAGAAATTTATAATTCAATATTAGTATTTTATATTGCTTAATTGTACTTGTATTTAAAAATAAATTGAAAGACGTAAAAGTTTGATTCACAGTAACAAAGAGAAGGAGCATTGGTGGACAATAAAAATAAAATAGAAAAAGTCAAGAAAAATATGTGCATTGAAATATTGATTAGTCCTAGAAGAAAGATCGGGGTTGAGAGTAAATGCGGTTATAGGACACTGCTGCGGGTGGGAGGGGGTAAAAAGAAGAAGGGAACATCATTTCTCGTAGACTATCCTCGACTGGATAGATTACTCACGGTTCGGAAAATAGTTTCGTTTGTTAAACGAAGAGTGCGTGAGGAACTCGTAAGTTTGTCGTCTGCCCGCTCCTGAAATTCAAAAGTTTCGTAGTCTTTATTACTCTTTCCTCTCTCTCTTCTACCGCTTTCTTGCGATTTAAATGTAAATTTATTATGTACACTATCTACTATGAACAGTAGTTTGATAACTGTTTTATCAATTCGGATCTCTTATTCTCCGCAGTTCCTTAACCGAAATCTACATATGTAACTAATTCCATCACGCTGGTTTCAATTTCAAGCATTTATAAAGAGACATTAAAGTTACTTTACTCTGAATCCAGAGTCTTCAATGGAGGTTACTTATTTTTAAATGTGAAGCGCTCTTCATTAAACTTTAATGTTTTCTTCTAAACTAGTTCCTTGGCATATATCTATATATATATATATATATATTATATATATATTTATATTGTATTTTACCAATTAATTAATTTTAATTAAATTCAAGGCTAATCGAAAATGCGGCACATTTAACTTTATAATTCAATTTAACAGTATTTTTCTTGTAGAATAATATAAAATCCACAAAGTTGATTATTATTACTATTGTCGAATAAGAATTTTTTATTTAAACTTATGCTAAGTATAAAAGATAATTCATACTTTAAGATTCATTTAGTAGACGAATGGAGAATTTTAATTATTGATATTTTTTGAATTAAAAGAACTAAATTCACAAACGTAATGCAATTTCCTCTAATATTTAAGTTTATTTTTTTATATTCGTGTCTATTATATTGAATAGAAAAGTTATAAAATTTAGGTCGCGTTATCTCGTGATGATGTGGAATCTGTTTGTTAAATTCTGTTAAAATACATGCCTAGTTTCCTCACACATGGAGAGGTGGTGCCATATTTCACACACCTCATGAATGCACTGTCATCGTGCCTATCGAGTTCGTTCCTCAAATTCACGCTATTCCTGGTAGAATCCAACTTCTGGAGATGGCGCTGTCCGCAATTAAAGAGGGAAAGGCATTGGTGACACCCTCATAATAAATACACTTACACATATTATAAACAAACTTCTTGCTCACTTCGCATATATAATGAATGCAGCACTACCTTTTGAGAAAATCAATGAAATTACAGTTGGAAAGAGGTAAAACAGTGAATAAAATCTGCGAAGATTTTTTAATAATATATATTTAATAATATTTATAAAAATTAGCGTTCTGATTCACTACAATTTTATTGTATAACTTGTTTTTTGTAAGCTTTTTTCTTCTATTTAAAAGTAACATTGATTTCTAGGAATGTTATTACCCATATTTCTTAGGATGAGTTATTTGGATTTTTCTTATCTGCATGAAACTTGCTAGACTGAAGGTAATTGCACGAGCGTCGATGAATCGTATGAAAAGTTGACTCTTATAGAAAATAAGCATATTAAATCTGTTTTATGGTGCTACAAGACATACATAATCACTAAACTATTTTTTTATCTATTAATAGGTCTTCTGAATTTGTAAATAAATACAATATTCAAATCATCTTGAGTTAGATAAAATCAAGATGTAGTAAAAAGATATTTAAAATTTTATGCAATTCGAAAATTATCATTTTTCAAATGATGAATATATTTTTTTAACCAAAATATTTCGTACTGTTTTGAATTTACCGACACTATATATTTTTGTTATTGAAGTTGTTATAACTCGCCTGCCGAAAGAAAGTCTGATAACAGGTGATAACGGGTCTAGACGGAATATCGTCGTACGTTTTGAAGGAGACTATAGTGAGATAAAGATAAGCAGATAAAATTATTCCTATAGGAGTCGAACTGTTAGATCGCGATCCTTAACTAACACTTTCTTAAGCGAAATTACTTATTTAGACATTCGGACTTTCTCTCACGATTAGTAAACTAAATCAATTTAAACGTTTACGTAAATATCTCCTTTTATCACCATCGAGAGTTCCTTCAATTCTTCTTCTCCCTTTTGACGCGATAGTTCCAGATTTTAGCGAGTCACATATGTGTAACTATTGAATTATTATTTTTATTTTTTTCTCACAGAAATGATGGAAATTATCATAAGTGCATATTTTATTCATTTTTAATAATTAATAATACGTAACAAATACATTTTTAAAAATTATGCGTAAATTATCGCTTTGAATATTTACTACATCAGTTTTCCATTGACAACAAAAATTGAAAAATGTATCTGGTTTGTGACTTTGTTTTTCTACTTAATAGAACACCCGGAAGAGCTCCCAGTCATTCCGCTTTTGCTGAACACGTCGATCAATCTCAGGGAGCCTATTTCCTCGGTTCAGGAGTATCCGAGCGGGGCGCCACCCATCCCACCACCTCCTCAAAAATACTATGGCAGCAGGGAGGTGTGTAAGGTGATGACCCCTTTATAAAATAAAAATACCTTTTCTTGGATTAGATTACTCTTTTGTTTGGACAACAATCAGTCGTTGAAAATTATTCGGGTTTTATGTTTCTGTATAATTATATTTTTTATTTCCAATCATTTACTTTCATTTTCATTGTTGAAATAAATAAACATATTTTAAATATAAAATATAGTCACACAACTTCTATTTAAGCAATCCATTTTTTATGTCATTCATAGAAAAATTAAATTATTCTAATCATTATTACTCTATTTATGTCATGTTATGTTGTATTAAATTCTAGAACAAATTATTTATATTCAATCAATATTAAGTTCTTTATACTTTAAATTATCGAATTGTGTTTTGTGAAAAATTTATATGCAATTTTTAAAATATAATTTAATTAATTCTTATGGGGTATATTTAACTACTTGAAAAAATTTATTAGCAAAATATGCAAAATATTCGGGTCATCTTCATGATAAAATACAATAATTTTTCATCGTCTACATAAAAATTTCGTAATTTCTTTTTGTTTCATTCACTCTTTTTTTTGAGTGAACAGGATTGCATTTAATTGCCAGACTTATTTTTAATACAATTTGAAATATTTTTCTTTAAAAATTTAATTTTAAATAATGCAAGTTATAAAGAAAGCATTTACTGCTCGCTATATCCATTTATTTACCAAACAATCGTTTTTATAATTTCATATAAGTTTTTTGTTTACGTATTATGTTTATATATATCTTTAATATAATTGAGAACTTTCTGAAATATTTATTTTCTAAAAAAGTTTTATTCTATATTTATCTGTTAATTTCTCGATTACTAATTAATAATAAGTTAATAAGTAGCATTATAATTAATTTTGTATTTTATCTTTTCAGTTGTGTTTCATATAAATTTTTTCATTGTTTCTAATTTGATTTTGTATGCCTACTTCGTATATTTTGCTTTAGTTGCTACAAAAAGTTTTGCACTATAATACCAACTAAAAAAAACAGAATAATTCAAAAAAATTGATAATAATAAAATCAGAATATTTCAGTTGGTATTATAGTGCAACACTTTTTTACTTATTTCAAAACCTTTGACACCTTGATAAAATTGTGATTATGAACTTACAAGCAACTAAAATTCTAAATCTTGCATTATACTTTAATTAATTTGACTATCAAATTAATATTTTCTAATTGTCATTTTTATACTTACTTAATAATAGTTCATTAAATATATATTTTTTAGTATTTTAAATTCAATAATTATAATATATTAATACGATTGTCTTTTTTAGTTATTTAATGGAGCTGAAATTAAAGATATTTGGTGTTCAATTTTATATTTAATTTAGAATTTTATTAACAATTTGTGTTATGTCGACCGGTGGCAGAGTAGAATTATCACAAAAGTAGAAAGTGAAATTATTACTTAATTGCATTAATCGAATAAATAGTATTATCAATTTGATGTTTAATTGTAAATTGATTATAAATGTTGCGGAAAATCAATAAGGATAGAAGGTTTTAAATCCGGACACGTGCCCTACAAGTATTTATTGAAATTGAATTTGAATTTGCAGAGTCCACAACTATCGCTATTTCCATCGTCTCCAAATTTGAGTTGCACACCCCCGGCACTCAGTGGAAAGGCCTCTAGCAGTCTCAACAGCTACACCCCTGAGGACATGCTCACTGAAGACGACGACGAGGTTGCTGCAACTGTCCGAGATTGCATCATTTTTAACTTTCCCCGAAAGAGGCTCAACATCACTGAGAGTCTAGGCTCCGGGTACTTTGGTGACATACACCTCTGTGAGGTCGATCGCTTTCCCGGATACGAGGAGGTGTTCCGAAACACTAGCAGTGATCTTGTCGTTGTCAAATCCCTCAGGCCTGGATCCTCCGAGATATTTAGGTAGGATTTTTTATAATTATGTATATATTTTTTTACCAACAATTTTAACGTAAAAAATACAACGTTTTTTCTAATTATCGAATTAATGGCTACTTTTATGTATTACGGTACGTAAGCATTTATCTTCAATTTTCGTCGCAATTTCAGTTTGATAAGACAATTTCAAGTATTTTTAAATATGTAAAAACAAAATAAATTTTTAAATTATCAAGAGAAATCCGTGAAACTATTTTCATTTACGTTTGCTTGCAATAACATTTTGTGAAGATTGTTTTTTTTTATAATTCAACATTTTATATTTATACTAATATAAACTATTGACCTCAAGTAAAAATAATTATAAAAAAAATATAAATATTTAATCGTAATCAGATAACGTTAATACATTTCTTTGGAATATATCAATTAGCCTTAGTTAATAATGAGTTAAATATATAATCTCAATTTTTACAGGTATTAAATGAAATTTTGCTAATATTGTGTATAATAGCTAATCTTCTTTTCAAACTTTGTATAATCATCTCGTAAAATACATTAGTATATAAGGAACTTATATCTAACGAAATCAGTATATGATTTGTTGGAATTATTATGTCAAAGAATTTAGCCACATCATCTTTTTGAACAATACGGTTACTAATCAACAAGCGTAGTGAAATTTATAACGCAACTAATATAAAACACAGTTACCGATAACTAATTTGAATACATTTGACAATGATTATTTTTTATAACTTTGTTCTTGCTGATTTTCTTAATGTTAAACATCTAAACTGTAAATTTATAAATGTATGATTTATACTCAATGAATAAATGATAATTTTAGATTGAAAGTTTACTAAATATTCATTTATCTGCCTATAACATATTAAGACGTAACGCTAAATTTATTAAAATTTTATGGATATAAGAATTATAGCTACATCTATTAATAAGAAATTTATCAAAATCAAATGAGTATTGAGTCTTAATAAATTTAACTATTGAATTATTGTAGATATTGATTGACTTTTAAAGTTAATCACTGAAAATGCTAAATTCATCAGTATGAATAATTAAAAAGTCTGATAGAAAGAAAATACATAATTATCTTTTCAATATCAAACTGCCGTTTCTGTTTACAAGAGTAAAACTTTTTGCATTATTCACTACTATTTTAGAAATCGAGTGTTGTTTACACGTCACATCCACTTAAGTAAACGTCACAACATTTTGTTTTGCAAAGAAAGTTTTTCCTTCCATCCACAATCGTTTTGAATTCACTTTCCTATCGAACACTTGTAATTCTGGCAACGGCTGCTATTATCTAGAAAAGTCACACCTCTTAACTTTTGAACCTTTCATTTTAGTTATGTGTGTATTAAAATAATTTAATCTGGTCAATATCGTTAAGCTAAAAAATTTAATGCAAGAAAATAAAGGAAAACATCTCGGGGAATATAATTAAATTTAAAATTAATTTAATTTTATGTTGTCTAATCATCCTGAAATTTAAATATTATGAGAACGTTTTAAGAAGCCAGTAAAGTATTTTCCAGTATGATATAAATAACTTTTCTTTATTTTAATTATTGAAAATATGACTTTTTTAAAATTGAAATATGATATATTGTTGTTGAGAATGATCCAATGCGTATGAATAAAACAAAATTATTCTAATTGATACGTTGATATTTCAACAAGGTATCTGACCCTGTTATTATAATCAAAAATATTGAGACGACCTCACCCCCTCTTAATATTAATGATTAAAACAAAGAGTATATCCGAGAAGTGACCATTCAATACACAGAAAAGAATATTAACAATAAAACACAATTTAACAATAAAATATACATATGAAAAATCAAAAATTAAAGAAAACAAAAAACTTTTTAAATACCAATAACAATGTATTTCTTACTAACGCCGATAAAGGTAATGTGACTGTATGTATTAGTACTAAATAAATTAATAAAAAAATGAAACAATTATTAGATGATGCTAATATATACAAATTAATAACTAAATATCCATTAAAAATTCTACAAACTAAAAAACATTCATTTCTGAAAGGGTTAAATTAAAATGAATATCCATATAAAAAATATCTTAACAATTATTTATTACAAACTAATACTAACTTAGCCAAAGTATATGCACTAGCAAAAATTTACAAATTTGACTGTTCAATGCATCCTATAATTTCTACTATCAATAATCCCTTACATTGCATATCGAGATTGTTATGTAAGGAATCAAAAAAATGTATCAAGCTGATATAATGATGGATGATTTGTGAGTCTGAATTCCAAAATCTGAAAATTAATCACAACATTATTCCATTATTTTATTATAGATATGTCGATGATACAATTTGTTGTATTCAAAAAGAACATTTAGATGTTATTTTGAATACATTTAACAAATATAATAGTTATCTAAAATTTACATATGAAATGGAAAACAATAATTCTATTAACTTATTTGATCTTTTCATAATAAAAACCAAAAATAATAAAATTATTACGAATTGTTATCAGAAGCCTACACAGTCTGACAGCATACTTAATTTCATATCCAATGACACATTGTCATAAAAAAAGAATATTGTGTATAATTTAATAGATAGAGCCATTTTGTTATATAACCAATGTTTTCATAAAAATAATCTAGAAAGGGTAAAATCTATTCTCCAAAAAAATAATTACCCGGATTATTTTATTACCGAAAAATGAGACAAAATTAATATTATTTATAAAATAAAATGCAAGGATTGCATATCTGTGTATATTAATGAAAGAAACGTGGTTTAGGAACAAGGATTAACAAAAATATCAAAAATAATAATAATACTTCTACAATAGCGACACATTCTTTAAAATACAATTACAGTATTGGTCGGGAAAACATAGATGTTCTTGATAAGAAAACAAATTATATAAAAAGACTAGTATCGGAAACGACACATATTAAAACTAATAATAATACGATTAACCAGCAAAACGACACATAAAATTTTAATTTTAAGTATCATATGATCCTCAATAACATGACGAATAACATTATGACGTAGAGCATGAGATTATGATAAAATATATTGTGGCAAACTTTATATCGTTTAAAAATAAAATTTTTGGCATTATAACCGATATGTCATAGAACACCAGCGTACGCGTGCGCTTTAATAATTGCTAATTATACGTGTAAAAATAAATTATATTTTTTAAAAACTCATTACCAAACGTATGTATTAATTATAATAATTTTAAGTAAAGTTTCTAAACAAGGAAAAGGGATAACTTGTCGAAACGTCGACGCATCAATTAGAATAATTTTGTTTTATTCGCCCACATCTCACTAGATCATTCTCAATTTTTCAACGCAAAAAATGGAAGGTGCTTTATATCAAATTATAAAAAATGAAATATTGTTGTTTTTGTTCTACTTCTTCTTTTTCTTCTTCTTCTTCTTATTATTATTATTATTGTTATTATTATTATTATTATTGTTATTATTGTTGTTGTTATTATTATTATTATTATTATTATTATTATTATTATTATTAAGGAAATTGGAAGAAACGTAAAAATAAACGGGACTTTTAATTTTTAATTACAGGCTAGAATTCAGGCAAGAAGCAAAAAAGCTGGCGAAACTTAACGATCGAAACGTTGCACGCTTACTTGGTGCCAGCCTCAATGATGATCCAATGTGCGTCGTTCTAGAAAATAGCGAGTTTGGAGATTTAAATCATTACCTGCAGAGTCACATAGCCGAAACATCCACCGTTCAAACGGCAAAAACATTAAGGTATGTGTAAAAAAACAAATTGTTAAACAAGCATCATTCATTCATTATCGATTAATATTTTTCATATTGAAAATTCTTAGTAACATGGTATTTAATATTTTTCTTTTATATTCAAAGCTATTTTGGAAAAACTTAGCTTTAGAATATTCTCTACAATCTTTATAAACAGTGAGTAAATTACTGTAATGTAACTATCATACATGCTGAACTAAGAGTAATGTAAAATATTACACAGTATTAGGCAATAAAAGTTAAGGAAGCCACAGCTTTACTGATACAACTAAAAAAAGCGCATTCGACTTCGCAAACGCTTTATTTTTTTATCTACAACCGTGTTAAAGTATATTTGCAAGAGAATTCTAAGAGTTAAAAAAACTTTACTTTAAGTTGAATAGCTTGGCGAAGGTCCTTAAAAGTGAACGTTAAGAATTCCAAACGAGAAATCGATTCATTTTAAAGTGTCTGAAGTAAATAATTACACACTTTACTACCCATTACTGGACTTAAAATTATAATTTACCAAAGGAGTACTTCAAAATTAACTTTCTAGATTCACGTTGTTTGTAGTATTTTTTATATTTACAGTACTATAATTACTAATATTTATTTTACAATTTAATATTCATTATAAACGTAAAAAAAGATTCAAGTAATTATATTAACAAAATAATATCCAATATTTAATAAATAGTTTTTACATATAAATAGAATATTTATTTTAATTTCAGTATATAATCAATTTGAATAAAATTGTAATCTATAAAAAAAGGAAATTATATTTATATACTTAAAATTCAAAGCTTATATATTGTAATAAATGTTTATATAATTAGTTATGGTTTTTTGAATTGTGTCTTACCAAAGGTAAAATATTAAAAATAATTATAAATATATTTATTTTTAAAAAAAAATAATACGATTCGGAAGAAGTATTTTCGATTTTATATTTGATATGCGAACTTCAAAATACAGAAAAGTATTTATGATTACTTAAAGTATGATTACTTTAAATATTAACAAAGGTTATAAAATCAGCTTCAAATGTCTTGTTTAATAAGAATCTTTTCTAAATTCAGTTTGTAAGCAGATATAAGTTTATTCATTTTTTAATCAATATTTTTATCTTATCTTTAATTGTATATCGTTATTTTTAAATGATTTACTGATAATTTTCTATTGCGTATTACAAGATTTATTTTTTCCGAAAAATTGTTTTATAAATTCATAACATTTATTTATACAGTATTATAAGTATTAAACACAAGTTGTTTTTAATATTTTTTTTCCTAAAAATCTTTAGATTCATCTCCGATATTAGTATCAAAGTTAAATTTTTTTATGGTAAAAATAAATTTAATTTACATTAAGCAATATAATTTTTATAAATACATTATACATTACTGTTTAAAATTAAAAAACGTCATGGATAAATAATTGTGTGAATTTAAATTGTAATGATTGATAGATAATTGTAATTAATTTTTATTAATTTTTTTATTTTTTACTCATCATCAATTTTTTAATTTACTTTATAATTAAAACTTACATAAATGCAATAAATGACTGTAATAAAATGTATATGCATCATGTAGTATGGTTGGTTTATAAAATTTAATGAAATATCGGTGTTTCTAAAAGTGTACTTGTAAATGAGTATGATGATGCAATTGGATCCAATTAATGTGCAATGTACAAGTATAATTCATACTCTTTTCAGTAGTATTACTTTTGAATTTAACTGTATATATATAGTTAATGTATATGTGCTAATTATCATACTCATCACAGGAATCAAACTCGCTAAGAAATATTGTGGTTAGGTTGGAGTTGATCGTTGATTCTTCCCGTGTATGCTGCTTGAATTGAAATTGCTTACTCTTAGTCTGTCATTGTGGTTACACTCAACGTTGACAGTACTACTGATAAGCACATGTCGATATATACAATTAGAGCCCGTGTCTCAATGCGCTTTATTATCTGCTTAAGAAACTTTCTAGCACAAGATCAACCGGTCATATACTGTGTATAATGACAAGTACTTGTTTTTAATTTTGTTAACAATATAGATAGATTAAATAAAAAATGAAACTACATATACAGATAACAAAAAAAGGTTTGTATTATTACGATAATTTGTTATGCATTGAAGGTTTTAACAAATGTTTTTTTATTATTTTAAATATTTTTTCTTTATTAGCTAAATGCAGACATTAGTTAAACGGATAAGGATCGAATTTAGCTTTTTAAAAAAATTTCATTATTCTGATTTTAAATATTTAGAAAAAAAGAATAATTGAAACCAAAATTATATGAAAATTTATTTTTTTTCAATCGATTGTATAAAATTTATTTTTACAAAGTATTCAAGAAAAATTCATTATATCATAATCTTAATTATTTTTCTTTTTTTAATAAATGAAATATGTATAGTTAATTTCATATCAACATATTTTTTATTATAACGAGACACGTTCATCGCTAAGAACGTGCCGTGGCGATCCCCCCTCAACGCTCAAAGCCCCACAGTCGGACCCCTCGCTAGCGCGTGTACATGGCACGCACCCGGTGCTCCACGTGATTGCGGACAGCTCATCGCTTTCACACGCACGCCGATCTCGCGCTGCAGAACCGAGGCTATGTAGTGTCCGAGTGCACTCACCTTGTAGTAGACTCTTTCTGACCTTGCTACCGATCTAATCTTCCTTGCCGATCATCCTGTCGTATACGATATCGTGGCAATACTTGACTTTTCTCCAACTCTGTTAGACACGGCTCCATACCAACCACAAAATCCGAAACTGACACGATACTGTGCTGTTTCAAATCCTAAAAAAAAAATTGAAAATCGTTTGCCATTTAAATTTTTCCTTATTTTACGTCAAAGAGTCTGCAGATTCTTGTAATTGCGTCCGCTGCAATTACAAGAAGACACCTCGTCAGAACCTTAGCTTCACTTGGGCTTTCTCGCGTACTAAGAGAGTTTTTTTTAACCGCCCTTGATACACCGTCTATTTTTCTCATCTGTTTTCATTTCCTTTTCTTTCGTTACAGTTAATATTTCGTTGATGGTGGTAAATTTAAAAATCCGCCTAATCCGATTGTTTTCATCCATTCGCATCTCGTTATTACCTGTTCCTTATACATATGTAATATTTAGATCTATGTTACGCATAATTCTTTGTTAGTTAATTTTTTTTATTTGTCAAATTAAGCAAAATATCTGACGTTTGGAAATTAGAAAAGAAAATATTGTAAAGTAATTATATTTCCCAATTACTTGTAAAGCTATACAATGGTCGTGCGTGTGTTTCAGTTCGGTGTCTTTGTTATTATCGACGAGCTCCGTAGTGGTCGCGCAAAGAGTAGTCATTTTGACGAGGTAAATATTGCCGAGGAATCATAAATGTTCTCGAAATTTGTCAAGGGAAACAAAATCTAGTGAATAGAGTTTCATAATTTAATAATTGTCTTGTTAACTTAGCGATAAATTTAATCAATGCTATATGAATATCAAAGAATCCCATTTATTTGTATATTTGTTTAGAAAACTTGAAATAAATGGATTCGCCGCCTCGGTGATAAATTTATTAAACAAAAACTCTGAATTTTTTTTTACTATTACCACCTGCCACCCATCCAAATCTTTGTCAGACCGGCTGGCACGTTATCCCATCTTTTCGACGAGACATCGACTCTACCCTTCACCCGTGAAGGATGAACGGAGCCGTCTCTAATCAGATTATTATTAAACATAAGATTTTATTATATAAGATTTCTTATTATCAATGTTTAATATTATATGTTTAATATTATAAATTTTTTTATTATTTTACTTTGAATCAACTTTTTAAATATATACACTGCATAATCTTAAAATATTTTAATGTATATAAAGATTTTTTAGTAATCATTTAGGATAGAGTAGAATAACTTTCAATATCGTATTATTCGATATCACTAAGATCAGCAACAATTATTGTTTCACTGCCACAAATGAAAATTATTGTTACATGTATGCAACGAAATTGCATTCGGCAAGGTTAGTTTTTCACGGCAGATAAAAACTGACCACCTAACACACTGTTTCAGTTTAGATGCCCCCGTGACGACAAAAGTTTAATGATCGTGAAAACTACACCAACTTAATCATTTGTCGATTTCAAAATGACAACGGTAAATCATTTGAAATCAACAAATCGTATTCACAAAAACGCGAGTCGATAACCAAGCCGACACCGCTCGGTGAGACACAAGCTCGAACGTCGCGTAACACCGAATGCGCATATAGAAATTAAAGTAGTCCCGTGACAATATAAACGGGAGAAATAACCCGCGGCGAGAGATTCAGACTAAGATTCTTGAGGAGGATTGACTCTGGTACTACCATCAGAAGAAAAACTCTGAAAGAATCAATAGAAAATTTAATATAATTTCGTGATTACACGATTTACATATTTAAATTTCTTCCAAATTGTACAGATATTGACATATGTTATTGATCAAGCATACTTTGTCGTAACATAAGTATTGCCTTGACACAATTATTAATAAGTTTGTGAACCGCGATATCCCGTCTTAACAATGATATTGACGGTCACATTATATTCCTAACGTATCAGCTGATACTGTCCCGTAAGAAGGAAGTCATTAGCCGATAATATACGCACCTTAAGAAAATATCAATTGGTTTCTTATAAAATACAGGGAGAGGACACTCCGAAAGCTGAAGCACCGAAAGGTAGTGGGGAGGAGATCGTCGAAGTGCGAGATTCCGAAAAGCTAAAATTACAAAACTGTAATTAATTACTTTATTTTTTTATTTTTTCTTTGTATTTGTTTTTTGTTAAAAAAAATAATATATATTAAATAAAAAAAAAAAAAAAAAAATAATATAAATATTTTTTTGCTAGATAAATTCTTTTGTGTACCCTCTAAAATACCGAATGAATAACTAACGGTTAGACAAGAAAAAATCGTGTCTTTATATATTCACTTATTGGTACCTTAATTACTATACCAAATACAACGTTAATAATTTGCTATAAAATGATTTTTTCAGCGAAAAAAATATTTCAAACGATCTATCGATAAATACAAAAAATGAAAAGATAACTAATTGAGATGTGATTTTGTACATTATAGTTCAAATTAAATGCAATACTATTAATACTAAGAATATATATTCACTTGCATAATATAAGTAATATTATAATAAAAAACAGATTAATATAAGATTTTCAAAATAAATATATTTATAATATAAGTTAACTATGTAACGAGATGGCTCCGTTTCCCCTCCGCGAGTGGAGGGCAGAATCGAACGCTGGTTGAAATTATAGAAAGATAAACGCCGCGAATAGCGTCAGCCGGTCTGCGAGGGATGGCGGAATGTTGATCAAGGACGTGAAATAAAAAGAATTATAATTTATTAATAAATTATCACTATGGTGACGACTTTAATTCTTAACTCATTTCTGAAAAATACAAAAGAATCGATTAATTATTTATTGTGAGGTCAATAATACATCACGATTATAAACAAGGATATCGAAACGGAGATTTTAATTTATCATTTGAATTATAACAACAGATCGCAATAATAAACAATTTTGGTCAAACGGAGATTTTAATTTATCGTTTGATTTTTCGATTCGGACCTTGATAGATATATTGATCTCCAGGCGAATCACTGAACTTACAATAAGAAATAGACGAACACACATTAGATTATTAAGATTTCGAGAATTATAAGCAATTAATTCGATTTAATTATTTTCAAAAATTTTTACATTTGAAATTTCCGGGCGCGAATAATGAATAAATTTATATATAAAAATAAATATATATATAAATTACAAATGTTATATTCTAAAAAAAATCTATCGGCATAAGCGAGTATTTTATAAATAAAAAATACAATCGCAATTTGACGCCGTATAATATTTTCGCGATGATGGATACAATCAAGAGGTGACGGAAAACGGCGAAATAGACACCTAATTACAGCGAACGCATTGAGGGCCTTTAAGCTTAGTCCCAGAAATGACGAGAGTAAAATTGCTTGCGATTTTTCTTTTTGGGATTGAGCTTACACGTAAACGTGTCTAGCCCGGATTTATTGTCCCTCATAAATTTCTCGATTTATTTTCTCCCCGTGATGATCCGCGAGGTCAATTACCTGCATGACCCTTGGGATCTCGACTCGGGACGGAGCGCGTTTTTGCGCGGAAAAATTTAGGTCGACCGAAATTTTTGTATAACGAGTGAGTCTTGTTACAAGAATAATAAAGAAACTATTATTAATCAGGGAACTGTAATACATAATACTTATTTTACTTAGATTAATAACAAAAGCATGTGATGCTTACATGTGTTAGTATAAAATTGAAATAATTTGATCATTTCTATCCATCAATCCATCAATTTTTACTTATTATTTTCATAATTTATATCTTCTTTTATATTTAATCTAATTTAAATTCAATATTTTAAAAAAATGACATAATTGTGTATATATTTAATTCTACAAATTATTTAAATGCTTTTACAACAAATATTTATTGAAATAAAGAGATACAAGTGTACTTAGGATTAGTTTATAATAATCTGTAAATTATAGGTAAAGATTTAATTTTCAATAGTATATGCCTATCATAATATATTATATCATATTACATTAGTTTTCATACATACATTAAAAAAATGAAATTTAAAAAAAAATACAATAATAAACATTAAAATACATAATACTTTCTAAAATGTATTTGAAAAAATAACATTTCAATACAGTGTCGAAGATTTCGTATATATTTTTTTATATCATTAAAATTCAAGCTATTGTAAAATTTTCTTGTACACAAGATTTTGTATGAGTAAAAAATTATGTCCTTTGGAATAGTTTAAAACGCTAAATTTTTTTATGAATATTGTAATATAGCTTTTAACAATGTCAAAATATATAATGTTATATATATTCTAAAACATGTAAAAATGTAAATAAAATTTATATAAATATAAAATAGTAACAATTTATTTAATGAATTTAAATGAATGCTCGTAAATATATTCATTATAATTTCTATTTTTTAATTTAATATAGTGTTACATACGCTATGTAGCAGCATTTTTTAACATTCTTCTTTACTCATGGGCCAATAACGCTGGTGACATTGAACATCGATATCGTGAAGCTGCAGAAATGATGGATTATACGAAGATTCAGCCACCCCCTATAGCGTGTTTTAGGTACAGCTTTGCGCCGTTGATGCACGCAGATTCCAAGCGCTAGGAGTTAACGCGGTCCGCGTAATCGGGCTGTTGAGGCCCGATTACGCGCAACGAGGACGAGCGTCCTGCGGGATCCGTGTACCTAGACCGCGACAGCGAAAAACCGCGAAGACTCTCGCGGGATAGTTCCTAAACTGGAGAACTTCTACTCCGTGGTTGTTGTTGTTGAAGCGAAGTGGAATTCATTCGTGATCAACTCACGGATCAAGCAACATCGAAATTCTTAAACTTAAAGTAGGTACGGAACTTTAAATTCGTCAACTGCTCGGAGATTAATTGTATATACAAGCGATAGGTCTTAAACCGCATCGGTAGCCAAAACAATCGGTGTGAAATTACCCTCTACCGTCTGAGGCTTCCTCTCGACTTGTTAATAAATACCAGTATACGGATTCGACAACACGGAAGTGTTTTTTATTTGTATCCGTCTTCTGGACCTGCGCTATGGAATTAAGAGATTATTCCAAAGCTGTTCGCGACCCGAAGTGTGGTGTGACGCATACGTGTATATATATTACAATGTTTTGTTTTTTCTATATTTAAAATGGGTCTACTAAAATTTAAAAATATAAATAAAATCGCAGATAAAATTATAAATGAATAAATTACAGTCGCCGCCTTAATACGATCAACGAACAATTAAGGAAATACATTTCCATTCGCTTAACTTGACGACGAAGTCTGTCCTTGCGCAGGATCACACGATGCACTGACTTCTAATCCGTCAATACGTTGCAGTCGTTGTAGCCAAACATGCTGCAATATTGTGCTATAAGCTCGTTGGGGATTTATATATATTCGTTCCCTGTATATTTTCATATAAACTAAGATGAGTGCTTGGCGTGGCGATTAAGCCCGCTCTGCTTTACTTTGAATTGACAATTCGATTCAATACCCCCCTGTACATACCATTATACAATCACACGCTTGTACATCAACTTTAATAAGTGACTGTTACAATATATTTATATACATACGTTCGTAACAATAGTTACAAGTCTTAGGTAATAACCCAGTCCTTTTTGTATTTAAATTTAATTACATAATACAATTCTTTTATATAAGTGTTAATTAATGATTATTAATTGAAATTTTCAATATTAATTCTTATAACAAATGAATTTTTTCATAGAAATGGATACTTATATAAACATAAATATGTTATAATAAAAAACAAATATTTCTCTATAAATTCTCTATAAATCTTCACAAAATAATATTAAATCAAATAAAAAAAACTAAAATTAAATAAAAATTTTTTCTTGTTATTCATTTATTTAAAAATTTTTTGTTAATCAAATTAGTTTATTATCTTGATTAAAATATTTAAAAATTATTTATAACTTTTATTTGTAAAAAAACATTTTCTTTTAATAAGTAATATATTATTATTTATTAATATTTGTTATTTATTATTTATAAATTATTTGTTAGTATTTCTTAATTGTTTTCCAAATTATTTTGAAACGCTGTAATTCAATAGTAATAATTAATATGTAATTCATCCATCGCTTTTGTTCACTTTTTTATAAAACAAAATAATTTAAATTATTTTTTAGTAAAATAAATTGATTTTGAATTTTCAGCTTATATTTACCTGCGTATTTTGCAAAATATCGCGTGATTGTACGTCGTAACATTTGTTTATAAATATCTTTTATGGTAAATTATTTATTCTTATTATCCTTGACTAAATGCGTAAAATTATTTATAAATAATGAATCAATTATATTAAGCATAAGCTTAAATAAGAAAAAAAAAGTAATTATAACTTTAAATTATAAGGGGCATTAACTTGTAATCGTCATAAAATATGTCTTAGTTATTAAAAAAATTTTATGTATAATTTATCACAAATAATTAAATGAATTAAATGAATATAAAGTCTTTCAATTGATTCAGCATTATTAGCAATGTGAGTTTAAAATAAAAAGTAAATGTTAATATAAATGAAATTAACATTCAAACAACATTTATTCGATAATAAATAAAAAAATGGAAATTTTAATGATTGTTTAGTCGATGAGATGTATAGCGTTCAGTAATAAGTTCACCTTTCATCGATTATTACCTATAGATAGCAGATGGCAAATCCATCAAAAGTTTACTGGAAAATCAGTCACAAATGGTCTGCATTATTCTAGATCAATAACTCTATCGCAGATATCGTGTTAGAATGTCACATTTGCTTGTTTGTGATCATTGAAGAATTGATCTTTTCAAACTCAACTCGCATTCAATTTGCAACCTAGCTTTTCTGTAAATGAACTATAATACACTCCAGTAGTCGGTAATAAACTCTGAATGATAAGTGGGACATAAATGTTTCCGTATATACAAGGAACAAGTGCCTTTCCAATACAATCACGTGCTTCGAATGCTTGCAAGTACGTTGAACTATATCGAAGCATTCTACTACTTAGTTGTCAGAAATCTTTGATATATTTTTTTTCTTAAATTCTTACAGTTAAAATAGAGATAAATTTGTTTCTCATATGAAAACTGATTTTACAATTGAATTCAATTATCAAATGTTAAAATTGCTTTATTTTTCATTCATATATTATATTGACATTCGTTTAATTTTAATTTTTTATTTTTTAATAATTTACAAACAAACTCATCAATATCAAATTATATGGAAACTATGAAAAACTAATATTTGAATTTAGAATTTTCGATACTAATATTGTTTAAAAAATACAAATTCTTCAAAATGACCTTATCATTTAATGTAATCACATAATTTTGATACCTATTTAATAATACTGGTAGATTATATTCTTAATTATGTATATTAGATAAATTGATTATTCTTAATTAACTAATTAATTGATAATTGACTATTATGCCTTCAAAAGAATCTCGAATATTGAAGAATTGAGAATCTTAAGAATTTTACGTCAAGGGAATCTAGATATAGTGGAATAACGTAAACCTATGCGTAATGAGGAAATTAAATTTCAGCATTGTTACTGTTGAGGTAACTAACTTTGTTTGAGTTTGTTCAAAATAAACTTTAATGTATAATATATAATACATAATACCTATATAATTAATTATATTGTTCTTATGACAAATTATTTATGTCTACTTAAAATATTTTTAAAACTTTATTTTTTTAACATAGATATTAATATTATTAATTTATTTCATTAAAAAATTTTTTTATTACATATAAATAAATTATCGTTTTATTCTAACTCTTACAATATTTCATTATTTTTATTTTTTTAAGTAAAATTATTAAAAATATTTAAATGTGTACTGATACATGTTATTGGTATAAAAACGTTTGATACTTGAATTATACGTTAAAATATTAATGTAAAGTTTATATCCAAATAAAATACATTGTGTTCATGCATGCAATAATATAGAAAGAGGTGATCGGGGATGTAACGATACGGGAAAATAAATCAAGGTAATTGAGCATAAGAATAACAAAATAATTTATTTGCTCCGCGTGACAACGGCATAAAAAACCCTCTCGGGGCGAGGAAAAAAGCCAACGATATTCGCAATACAAGTACTTAGCTGATAAGTATACAATGTTGGAGGAGCGCAGGAGACAATCCTTTTCACTCGGCGTCCTCCGCTTCGGGTGATGCCACGCAGGACGTAGACGCCTCGCAGGACGTGGACGCGTAGACGCTCGGACGCTGGTTGTCGGCCGCCTCGGCTTGTGATTGCCTCTCTCGGCGTGGTGGATTGCCGGGATGGACAGGAGTCGCCGCTGCGGGCGATTCTCCGCGGTAGCCCTTGAGGGGGTTAATTCGCACCACACTGCCACTACGAGATCACGCGAATTCTGTTAATTCGCGCGACGTCGGGAGATGCCGTCGGAAAACTCGAATTATGCGAGAAAGCAAGCTGTTGCGAGGAAAGGCGACCGGGGTCAACTGGCCACGCCGCGCGCGGAGGTCAGGGATCTTCCGGGTTCGAGAAGATTCGGACCCCCATAAAATTAGGACCCGCCCTCGCCAATATTTTCCGTAAACGCGGTTTCTCTTGCCGTCGGCAAGAGAAAGTCCCAAACACATTGATTATTAAAATTAAATATTCCTTTTAAATACAAAAAATTTTTTTAATAAATAAACTTTAGTATTGCATAAAAGAATTTTATTTTTTAAGAAATTTATATAAATTTCAAATTATTTAATTACAAAATGGATAATTTTCAACATATTAAAATTATTTTTAAATTATTTTTATAAAATTTTTTTTCAACCGAATGTATTTAAATTTTAAAATATCACAAAACGAAAGAATAAATTTACAATTTTGAAAAACGTATGAAACTATACTTCTATAAATTTCTTAATTGAATATATTTTTTTTTATTCTCATAAATTTCAGATTAATTTCTATAGATTAATTAATAGTACGTAACCATAATTTTATCTTCATTCTTATTCTGTTTTTATTATTATATATTGAGATATATACATTCACATATTTGTACAAATCCTCCTTAAATTCTTAAACATGGAAGTAATTAGGCGCATGAAAAATTTGGAATTTACTTGTAAATTATTGAATTACATAAACAGTATATAAATTACTTTAATATTGGTGTTGATTGTAAGACGTTACGGCTTTGTAAGTTTAGTTTGCAACTTTTTTTACAAAATCACCTTCGTTTTAATCGTACACTTATCGATTTTTTACATAAAATCATAAATATCTTACGTCTATTATACTTTAGAGTAATTCTCATCTTTGTACCTTATTGTTTCAATTTATTTTTTTTCTCGTTCTATTTCTCTCTTTGACTTTGTTAAAAAGAATTAACAGCATTTTTATTAATCGCTATACTTCTTGCTTGATTTATATTTTACATGGCGCGGAATAGTTTTCTTTGTGATAAATAAAAAAGATAGTTCAACTATTTTTAAAGAACTTAAAATGTCCAGTAGGTCATCGTGTGAGCGGAAACCAAATGAAACCATGATGAATGAAAGAAATAATAAACAAGGATGGCTGGATTGACGTGCGAGGATATCCTGGCAGATCGGTAGGTCAACATACGACGTGGACCTGAGCGATAAATTTTAGGTTTTTATGGCGGAGGTGATTTGAACGAAATTAATTAGTTTTGTATTAGGTTTTTCCTTCTTTAGTAGAAAGATAGTTTTTTTCTGCCAAGGACTAAAGCTTTCTGCGAAAAGCTGAAATAGGAAACGAAAAAGTAGTGCGCGCACGAAGAAAACAAAATATAAATTTCGGTAGATTAATTAGCAGAAAAAAAATGAAGTCACGAAGGGCAATGGGGTGAAGGAACAAAATCTGTACGTTGAAGAGCGAACACGCCCGAAGACACTTATATTTTTAGAATATAATTGTTTGCTAAATTTTAATCATTTTTCATTTTCACGTTCATTTTTTCTAATTCACCTTCACCTTATCATTACTTCGTTTTAAAATAATTTAAGTATATTTATATTTTTTTTAATTTTTATCGTGAAAGAGGTAAGTATTTGTAACAAATCATTATTAACAATTGGTTCATATTTTTGCAGTTATTTTAAAATTTTAATTATGATTAATTCGTGTTTTTACTATTAAACATGAAGTTGAATACATCATTTTCCACACATATTTCCATTATTACTGAATTATAAATTTTCTATAAAATAGAATTTATAAAATGTACATACAAAATATTTATGGATGATGCAGCAATAACTCGTTATTTATTTGAAATACAATGTATTTTTTATGTATACAGAAATGGTACAGAAATTTTTTACTCGGTTGGGAATAGTTAATTATAATATGAATTAATAATATTATCTATTATTAAAATTTAATATTATGTACAAAATTATTAAAAAATTCTAGCGTTGGCTTTTATACGTTTTTTTTTTTACTTAGATTTATTTAAAGTACAAAATCAATGGAAGAAGTATGTATGTACTTATATATTTGTATAAATATTTGATAAGCAAAATATTGCAATTCAAACTATTGGTTATGGTTTAATAACGTATGACTTTTATAATATAATCATTTAATGATAAATTGTGGTTGATGCTCATTTTAAAAAATAAAGAATTCATTTTTTATTATTCTGAAAATTTTTCATTTTTTATGGACAGTGCAATATTTTGTTTATCTTCAGTTATGTATTATTTTTCAAAATTTTACAACGGTGCAGTATCTTAATAAATGCGAATAAAACGGTTTTGAGATATTTCAATTACTGCTAGTAAATTTATTAAATACCATGGTACAAATTTAAACGTCACGACTTATCAAAAATAAAAATATCAATCCAATTTATGGCAAACCATCATTCTTTCGTTTTCATAAAAGGTACATTTGTTTTGTATGGCCCCTTTCCCTTCCATTTAATATTTTGTTACCTATATCCACATTCACTGCGTGTTCCTTTTTCCCCTATATAACACATGAGTATAAGGTAAATTTTATTTGTCTACCGAAATTCGACGAAATTCATTTTATGATCATTTTGATCATTCGAGATCAATAATTTTTCATTGTTTCGTCTAACTTGACACAGTGTGGACATCTTGCACTCGTGAATACTTTAGCTTCAACCTGCCTATATCCCTTCGCTCAACCACATTTTTCCTGGTCCCTGTTCTCACCTTAGCCATTCTGTAATTTTATATTTCATATGTCTAATTATTTAGCAAATTCAGCAACTCTGATCACGATTGATTTCTCTGTTGCAGTTTTGGTACTCTGATCTACATGGCAACGCAAATAGCTTCCGGTATGAAATACCTCGAGGAAATGGACTTTGTGCATCGAGATCTCGCTACGAGGTAAGATCTCAAGAGGCATGATCTCAACTCCATTACAGACACGCGATTCTCAAAGCGATACTGGCTGTGATAGACGTACAAACTGTTCCCATTGGCCTCATTTGCCCCCACGACCTTTCGGCTCGATTGATATTATACTTTACATATCTTTCGCTTTTGTTGCAACATGTTGACTTTCCTTTAATCTCCGTTTGAGCCAAAAATATGCTTCGGAAAAACACATACAATATCTTGTGATTCAGAAAAGAGGCCTACTTCCCTAATTGAACATTTTTTGATACCTCGCAACATATTCTTAGTTATTCAAATTAACGTAAACTCTGGAAAAATTTAGAAAAAGTAATTAAAAATATTAGGAACCAAGTGAGTTATAAAAAAATATTAAAATGCATAAAATACATTTAATAATTCGTCGGATGCCAAGTCATAGAACCTGAGATTTTACGATCCTCAGTCATTCGGTTTGCATCCAGTTTAATAGTCAATAGTTCCTTGGTATGAGGCGCGAGTATATGGCGTCATTTAGTAGACGCACGTGTACCAATTATTAACTCTAATCATAAACCTTAATTATAATGTCCTCCGATAGGCTACTGTATAATTGTCGCCTGGAAATTCATTAACGGTTATTTATAGAAATGTATTTAAGAGAAATGTAGTATAAATATTATGAAGTTTAGTTACCATTACTTTCATTCATACTATTTATTGACTTTTATACTTCATTATAGAATTTATGCAAATTTTAAGCCTTGAGATTGTAAAATTCTACAACTGTTATTTGTTAAACTGAACTCGATCCTTGGGAAAATTATTAAAACTATATATCACTTGTTAAAAATATCATTATAATATCCTATTATACGTCCCATGCACCATAAATGTATTTCAATGCTCTTTTTGACACTTACAAATAAAGTTTTTCAACTTTTAAGTTTTTAAAAGTTTTGCATTAATAAAAATGAAAGTAAACTTATTAAAAATCAAAAAAGATTTTCTTTTGAATTTACGATTTTAAGCGATAAATTATTAAAGCAAATTAATGATTTTAGACAGTTTTGAAAGAAATCCAAATATATAGTATGCAAAGATAAATTTTTTGAAATAATCCAATAATCCTGATTCCAGTTTTTAAACGATTCATTAGTATTCTGCAATTGATTATTTTTTTCCCTAATATTGTGTCCCTAATATTTTTTTCCTAATATAGTGTCCCTAATATTGGGTTAAACTTATTGGCGGTGAGTTAAATATCTCTCAAGTTCACATTTGCTTACTTAATTCCCACAAAAACAATATAAAAAGATACTGTCCAACCTGGTATTAATAATCAAATTTGAAATTCTTCACGATTCATAACAAAATGAAATTCGAAGTTCAAAGGTGCAGCTTATTAAGCGACCTAAATTATCTGTACATTACAGGTGCAAAACTGACCTAACTGAAGTTTAATATAAAGCTAAATTTGATTTTCCTCTTCACGCCCGAGTCACCCGATTAAATATTTTGAGTAATTAAATGGAAAATGTAACGCCTTGTTAAATTCTCTTCCCACCCAAATCTCTTCCTTTGTATTTTGATGACTTAGGGTATCACGTGATCGATTACTTGGGCGTGCCAACACCAATTCATCTTTAGCCTTTTTTTTATTATTACCCCTTCTAATATAAAGTAGCAACACTTATAACTCATTTAGACCAGTTATACTTTCTTTTTAATCTTTTATCAAATCAGAATCTCAATTAATCTTTTCGAGTTAGCTATTCAACCTTATTTTTTTTCGAAATCTAAAATTCTTGTGTTACTACATTGTTATTTGAATCATATTATTATTAGTTTATCATTTTATAATTAATTGTCTGATATTATCGACTGATATTCTAATATGTTTAATTTTAATAATTTAATAACTTTTGACTTCAAATTATCAGTAGTTAAACAAACTTTATTTGACTGAAAAATCTGATTTAAATACAAATCTGTAAGTAAATATTAAGGACAAATAGAAAATTAGTTTTTATATAAACATTTTATTGTTATTTCTCACATTTTGCATCCAAATCAATACACTGGATGACAACCTATAATATTTTTTTAATTATCGATATGTCAATAATTACAAAATTATACTTCTATAAAATTATACCCTTTCTAGATATTCATAATTAAAATCAATCATTATTATTGATTTTTTTTAAATTTTTAAAATGATTTCTTACTATTTAATAGCTTTTTAAGAATTATTCTTTAAAAACCTGTTAAATAAACAATTATGAAAAAAAGCATTCATAGCAAGAATTATAGCTAGATAGTTTTTGATATCAAAAAACTTTTTTAGTTATGGTTGTATAAGTATCTTAAAGTATGAAATATTATCTAAGAAAATTATACAAACTTCGTATTACAAACATTTATTTTCTTTTTCGAAATATAAAAGATAATTAATATTTAATAAATATTATCGGAATAGGAAAATTATAAAAAATATAAAATTTTATACATATTAATTTTGTACATATAAATTTTTCTTCGTAAATAACACAGGGGTTTTCTCTATTTAATCAAATATTTATAAGTATAACTTAAAATAACTTTATATCATAAAGTAACTTCGTGAAATTTATATTGTCATACAACTATAATCGCAAGATACATTTATAAATTCCTGGTTAAAATATAAAGTCAAAATATTTTTTAATGAAAATTGTAATTTTTGAAGTGGTTTAGTAATTATTCATACTTTATAGAATTAATCAAAATTTGTAAGTAAATCTACTACCAAAAATGCATAATTATTTCAAAAAATTTTAATTAATTTGAATTATATTAACCTTACACTTCATTAAAAAAATGGAAATTTATAAATGTTTGGCAACCACTTTAACACATATAGTAAACTTTCAAATTTTGTAGTTAATCATTAAAATTTGTAATCTAGTACGAGCTTTATCGGCTAAATACCTTTTATTTGCGTTTTTTTCCTCAATTTCATTCTAACACAATAAATTGTAGACACAATATTAAATTCAATAATAAAATTACAGAAATTGCATCGTGAACCAGGGCTACTTCGTGAAAGTTTCAGACTTTGGACCAGGTCGAAGTACTTACTTGGCAGATTATTTTAAAATTGAAGGGCGTTCATCACTTCCTATTCGCTGGATGGCGTGGGAATCGATGCTCCTGGTGAGTAACAGTTCTAGTTTATTTAGTTCATATTGCAATGCAATCCTTTTATCAAGTTGCCACCTATTTTCAATTTCTGTATTTATTATCTGATAAACGTACGCTGAATGTATAAATTTTCTTGCGTATCGAATATGACACATACACTTGCTTTTTATTACTTTCAGCCTTATATGTTAATACAATCTTTTTTTACGAATAGTTTTATAAATTAATATTTTTAAATACAAAATTTTTTATGAAAGTATTCAATATTCCTCCATCATATTGTCTTTGCAGAAAAATTAATTTAATTAAAAACTAATATTAAAAATGTAAACATATACAAAATGAATGAAATATGTATCTGAAAAATATTGAATTAAAATATAGAGTTTACAAGTGCTATATTGCATTTTCAAAAAATCAGCCCATTTGATTGATCTTCATTAAAAAAAAAAAAAAAAATTTTTTAAATGTATACATATAAGTTAAGTTTATAAAACTAAACTGCTGCTACATGTGCTACTCGACAGAAACGACCTCTCGTGGTAGTTCAATGAAACACTCAACTACTAAAGATGTAATTTTGGCCTATATTACATCGTACAAAGTTGAGCTGTATTTCAAATTAGTTTAAGTTCTTCATTTATATCGAAGATATACACGAGTATGTAAACAAAATAAAGAACAAGAAATACGATTTCTATTCCAAAATAAAGAATGTAGAATTTCATAAAAAATTATTCGGTTTCTAAATCTAAATAATTTTTTTTCTTTTTTCCTTTTAATTTCTTTAATTTAATATGAAAATTAGAGATAATAATATGAATTGAAAAATATAATTTTTCTTACAGTGTTGTTTGTTCTCAAATTTTTGTACATGTATAAATTGACATATATAAAATAATTTCTTTAATTCAACTATTTTAGTACAAGTTACCTTCAAATTAAAAGAAAGAAAACATGCACAATAGTATAAAAGAAAATTAAATAAAAAAAATGAAAATGTAAGCAACTATTCATAAATCCGGAGGAGGATTTATGATAGAGCTGAGTTGAACAAGATCAGTACTTGTGAAATTAGAGACAGTCAATCTCCATCAAGCATTTTTTAAGGAAGTACTCATAATAAAAGATCGCGTTTTTAATTTCACATTATTGATTTACTGAATTCCTTCGTAGATTAAAATTGAATTCTATAGTAGATAATATAAGAGACAGGGAGAAAATAGGAGAATGGTGAAAATTAAGAAATAAGATGTAAAAGGCAAAACCAGATGCCTCGCGAGCACGAAAATTAGGTGTTATTTAAACATACGAAAAAGAGAGAAATAGAAAGAAATATCAATAGCCCATTAATCCTCGACCATGTTATATTGTATCCACATGTTTAAATACACATGTACATTCGCGCGCTGGCACACACACACAAACACGCAAATATTATGTTCATTTATCGATATTTAATTATTTATCCTTATGTACGTCTGCACGGTTTATACGTGAGATATCGGCTATGAATATAATTTTTAGACTGTACAAAGATGGTCTAAAACTAACATTTAATATAATAATTTATATTACAGACGTGCCTGTGATGTGAAAATCTGAACGTACACGTTTATGCAAACCTCTCTTCATTCCGTCACAATACATGTATCCGTTGTTCCGTTTAGACTCTTTAAAGAAAATACGAAAAAATTTACAAGTAGTTTTCACATTAATGATTTGATTGCTACGTGTGAGACAAAGTCATTAACAAATAAAATTGAAAAAGTGGATGAGAAAAAGATAATTAAAAAAAGAATTATAACATAAAACTTGATATTATAATATATTTTTACGCATAGATACAAATTTATAATAAAATCGAAAATAAACTCATTTTGCAGAAACAAAATAATTTTAATATTAAAATAAATAAAATATATTCATTATAAATTCAATAAATGAATAAATGCTATTATCATATATATTTTAATGTTTTTACTGCTTTTACTGTTTTTAATGCTTGTAGTATATTTAAACTCATTTGAATGACAATTTTTATTCTATGCATAATATATTTATAGTATTGATTTCAAGTTTGTTATTATGAAATATATTTATTATACATTATTTTGCGTCATATTATTTACGTATATTATTGGCAATATTATGGTATACTGCATATACATTTGCCTTTTATTATTTGCGCTTGTTTTATTTCTTATAATGGTTCTGTTTATTAGTTTTGAATATTATGTTCAAATTTACAATTATTTACGAATTTTTTGTTATAATTCATATTGCATTTTAAAATTTTAAATGGATGAAAAAGTAAGTATTGCTCTTGGTAACTCGCATATAAACTTATAAAATTAAAATATTTTTCAAGACCTTCGAAGTTTGTAGACATTTGAAAATTGTAAAATCAAGCTCTTCTGTGGCTCATTCCTTGCAATTTCATTTGCTGATTTTTCTTCGGATAAAATAACTGGACCATTTTTCACTGTTTTTCGCAGGGGAACTATTCGTCCAAGAGTGACGTCTGGGCATTTGCCGTGACGTTCTGGGAGATATTGACATTTGCACGTGAACAACCATTTGAGGAACTGCCAGACCATCGTATTGTTGAAAACGCGACATATTTTTACCAGGAGTATGAAAAAAGGGTAAAAGTTTCTGTATTTGTTATTAGAATTTCCAACTGAGTAATATACGCATTTAAATATTTTGTTCTCAAATTTTTGTACACGTGAAATTCTGATTTAAAAATAGTAATACGTTTAAATTAACGAATAAACAGATAATATTAGTAATGTATAAAAACACATTAAATAATAATAAATCAGGATAAAATGTATTGCATTTAAAATGTATTTGCCTGTCATTATACATACAAATTTTAATTGTACATTTATTTAATGAAATTGGCTCAAAAATCATAAAAATCAAAATTCTATTTGAAATTTTTTACTTTAAATCAAACAGAAAATTATTAGAGAGAAAAGTTCTTTAAAAACATGTAGAAAATACTACATTTATTGACACATTTCGAATTAGTGAAGTAAAATATTGAGGTTACATAGGTTTTGAGTATATTTACATGTTCCTAGATTAATGATATTACAAAAATAATAAGTGTATCTGTAAAAATACGTAAAGACACGATAAGTACTGCTTATAAAAATTGAAAACATGAAGTTTAACGAAAGTATCGTGAAAAGAAAACGAGATATAATTATTTGTTTGTAGATAATGTTACCTCTGCCGAAAAATTGTCCAAAGGAGATATATGAATTGATGTGCGAGTGTTGGCGGCGTAATGAAATGGACCGGCCCAACTTCCAGGAAATTCATTTGTTCCTCCAGCGCAAGAACCTCGGCTACAAGCCGGATCACAATGATACTTGATATAGAAAACTCAATGGCTGGAACCTCATCCGGCTTTCCATGATGGGCGAGCTAAACGGCAATTGGTGGGGTCCAAGTCTCGGCACGATGACCCCGGGTCAACACCTTAACTGAACAAGCACTCAACACTCAGGTGTTACGTCCACGTGCTCCAGTGGCGGTAACTCACGATGATTTTTGTGGTAAAATGGCATTACCAGTAGCAGCAACAGCTCGACAATAACCGCGCGCTTCCCTCTTGATGTATTTGGTGTAAAAGAAATGTATATGTGTATCCTTAAATCGGCGTTCGATAGTATAGTAGCCCTTCACCTTCACCTGTTCCACTCCACCCCAATATCAGAAATACAGAAAATTCGACACGCACACAGTTGCAAGAACTTGACTTAATCGGTGCTTATTTGTTTATCCAATACGATTTTTTGAGGCAAATGTAAATGTTAACATTAGGAGTTGAGTTTCTAAGCTAAACATATATAGATTTTCCCTAAATTTTATTGAAATTTATATGTTTATGGATGACCTGGCCTCACAATAATATTTATCCAATACACGAATCTTTTTTTAACAACTTACCATAAAATCATACGTAACTATAGATTAGTAATTGTATTTTCTATCAAAAATTTTCATGTGTACTTATTTGTAAAATAAAAAATGTGTATCATTTACATATTTATAAACAAAGTGATATAGCATATTTATTGATCGTTATCTTATTATATGAATGATGTACAATATAACAATTCCGTTAAACAGACTATATTAATATTATTGGAAATAAGTTCTTATGCTGAATCGATATAATTTATTAAAAAAATATATGTGATTGATATATTAAATCACTAAGCATTATAATTTATCGATAAACACTTATAATGATAATTATAGATAATGCTTGTTTTAATACTCAGTTTATTACATATATATACACAATGTAGAGTATCGAATTCGAATGTGAATGAAAATTATTGATAAGAGGGAATTCGCAATGTTATTTTCATTATAATTTATTTTTTCATTACTTTTTAACAGTTTCATCATTATTATTTATTAAATTATGAATTATATGAATTATTTTACATCACTTGTTGTTGCTTGTGTTAATTTTTCAGGAGTTGAATTGTATAATAATTATAACGAGTTATATTTCGGATGTAGGCGTAACAGCGTTTAGTGAACACTATTTATTGTGAGTTACTATTTTTCACAGTATATTTAAAATATAACTGTTAGCTACCTGATAAATTTATAAGATGATATTCCTAATAAATGAATAAAAAGTTATGGTAAAAATAAACGTATTATTTATTTGCCTGAATTAGTTATTTAAGAATATTCTTTAATTTAACCTTTGACTCTTACCCTTTGTAATGTACGACTATACAGACGGTATACATGCTTTTGTAGTTATTACCAATCAATTTAAATATAAAAACGTTCTAGGAATATTATTATTTTTACGATGATTATTCTACCCTTCATTATTATCATTCCTAATTGTACTCAATCCTATTGTACCTTATTAACACGAATGATTTCATTTATTTATTTTTTGCACATTTTCAAGAGAAGAAAGGAGTCAACAAGTTAGCAGTTGGTCAATCGTATTTTTATTTTCCAAATGAAAATACAGTAGGAGTTTGAAAGAAAGAAAACACCGACACAACATGAATTCAAAATGCATGAATACACCAAATCACTTTGAGCACGTATCTATGTCTCATCCGTACGCTGTATCCGATTCCAAAAAAAAAAAATGATGCAAACTATCTGATTTACAGTTGTAAGCCATGTGAATACATGAATAATTTTAAAATAAGGATAAAAACGAATGAATACCTGTTGAATTTTAATTTATAATTGGTATACCAAATAATGAAACAAAAATAGTCTGATGTTATTGCAAATATTTTTGAAATAGAAAAAGAAAAATAGTCACTACTGTAAAACTGGTTAATGTTAATACTAAATATTTTTTGTTTAAAAAATAAGTATTCATTTTCAAAATTAATCCGCGTTACATTGTAATCATTATTACTGTTAAGTTAATTTAAAAAAAATTTGTTATTGTATAAACATATTTGACGAATGATCAAAAACCTGTTTTTATTAATTTGTTATGCCAAGTATTTCAAAACCTTTTACAATAATTTAAAATTATTTATATTGAAGAGAACTTTAGTATTTAAATTATGTCTTTAATGAGCATGATGTTGTGAGAATGAAATTCGATTTAAAATTTAATCGTCAATGTTCATTTTAATACTAAAATTCACACTATAAAACTCTTATATAATTCACAAGTAAATACGGTATAAATTCCATAGGAAATTCAAGCGAACTATCAATATACCTGTTTCTCGAGTTAGAACGCAGATTGACGGACGCATGATTATGTATAAATACACGAGTTGTCCTCCTCTCATAAAAACAGTGCAATATTCATTGCAAATCTACCTTAACAAACATTTACGATTAAAATTCACTTATACATATATATTCGGTGGATGTGAATAGGCAAATTTCTCTTTGCTCCATTTGTCGCTTGGCGGACCTCTTTTCCTGACTCTCATAATTCCCGAAACAATAGTGATTCATTAGAAGCCCCTCACTCTCGACAATTTGGTCTCGATTGGTTTTCAATTAACATAAAAACAGAAAAAGAAAGAGATAGAATTGCATGGTATGGTTATGACTATGGTACGTACACGGTGGTGTTAGTCATATTGGATTACACATTGCGAGTTATGATATCGTGGTATTTGCATTATCGAAGTTTAAATTGAAAAAATTCAAAGAAAACTCTGTTGTTTGCATTGATGAATAAATTAGGGACAAATATTTATATCTGATCAAGTAAATTGGTGTATTTTTATTCGATCTTATTGAGGATTATTCTAGAAAAATTTAAATGACTTATTGAAGATATATATTTTAAGAGGTTTTCATAATAATAACATGATTTGATTTAATATTTTAACGAAGTTTCAAGTAAATAATAGAAAAATATTCATAAATGATTCTATAAAGTGAAATTTCCAAGAAATCTAATGAACGACCAATAAGATAGAATATATAATTATTTTCAACTAATTTTATATACGTATTCATAAAATTAATCTGAATTTACGTGCAGTTGAATGTTTTTATATTACCCGACAACAAAACTAATTCCTATACAAATTTTATTTTTCACATAATTTCCTCAACCTTTCAAGTTTGCGTACATATTAGACGGAAAAAATGATTAGCTCGATATTCGATACTTAATTATTTTACAGTATCAATATTTAAATTTTCAATTTTAACCACTCTGCCAATTATTGTATAAATTTAATGATATGATCTGACATAAAAAACCCTTCCTTTAAATTGAACACGTATAGTGCCCAACTATCTAAATATGCTTATTTACGTTTTAAGTAAAATGATAAAAAATACATAAATAGATAAATAGATAGATAGATAGATAGATAGATAGATAGATATATAGATAGATAGAGAGAGAGAGAGAGAGAGATAATTAAATACTAAGGTACAAGGAATAAAATATTCTAAAAAATATATTATTACGTCTCAATATGTTATAGGCAGATAAATGAATATTTAGTAAATTTTCTATATAAAATTATCACTTATTCATTTACTATACACCATACATTTATGACTTTACAATTTAGATGTTCAACTTTAAGAAAATCAGTAAGAACAAATATGTAAAATATAATTATTGCAAAATGAATTATAATCATGTATCTTATTTCGTCAGCTTCCACCAATAGTTTCTTAATGTTGTATTATTTCTACTCAGATGTCCTTTTAGTCTTTTATCTTAGATTGTGATGAAATAGAATGTTTCGTCTTCAATATTCTACTTAGTTTTCGTTTATAATTCGCACTCATGGACTTTCATAATTTTCATTTTGTAAAACTATTGAAATTATATGAGGTAGTATTACTTAACAGAAGGAGATATTACATTATTAATTTTTATTTATAACTAGAAAAATAAAATGGTCTGTTTTAAACAACATCCCTTTATTTATTAACTTTGTACCAAAAATTAAATATCATATATTTTTACTGAATTTTACCCTAAATATTTAGTGTTTAAATACATTAACATTTATTTCAGATGTAATAAATTAATAACGGTTTTGGCTATATAATTAAGCTATATCGAATTTAATAAAAATTTAATATAATAATATTTATTTAATAATATTTTCAATTTATCAATTTATTAAATTCATATTATATAAGTTAATAATATTGAAGCAGAAAATTAAACTTATTTGTAATTATTGATTGGATCGATTTGAAATCAAATTAAATTTTAATATTATTATTTTCAACTTGTTGATATTATAAGATTTCGAAAACAACATACAAAAATGCAGTACATAAATTATTCAGGAATATCATGCATAACTACTGAATTCTTATTAAATATTCAATAAATTCATAAATTTTTCTTACTTTATTCCAAAAATTGATTATGTCAACGCTGACTCGAAGAGAAAGGCACGAAAGAGCCATAGGTCACATTGCCACTTATAATATATCGGTATGATAACAATATTGTGTTCAGCTCGTTTTCATTCTTCGATGTGAGAACTCATTTCGCTTTTAAAGGGACAAACTGATGAGTCACTGATACATAGTTGTACTAGAATTTTTTTTCACATTTATTCATATCATTGTCACTCGCTTAGATTTCTTTACTGTACGAATGTTGACTACCACCTTAGTTAGTGTTTTCAAATCGTAATGCCAATATACCCCTAAAAGAAACGATAATTATTATTTACATTAAACAAAATATATTAATTTAAAGTAAGACAATTTTATTAGTATTATAATGAGTCGGGATCCCTTCAATACCAAAATACAAAAATAACCCATGTCGAAACAAATATCTGTTTTTAGCAAAGTCTTTCTCAATTTCACGTATAAATAGAAAATATTCTATTAATATGCGCTACTTAATCATAAACAGAATTATTGGCACTCTGTTGTTTAATATTTAAAAATTCAATATTTTGACATTAAAAATCGTTTCCTTACTATAAAAAGGGAAAATAGCAACTTATTTAAATATTTTAACACCATACTCTGATTTGGTGACTTAAGTTGACAAAAAAATGTATATATCAGCTATTAACGTAATAATATATTAAAAATATGTAAATAAATTACGATATTTAAATAAATATTGATGAAAAAAGTTTTGCTTATCATTTAATACAGTATTAATTTATTATATTAATTTTTAGAGTTATCTCGTATTCAAAATATTTATTATAAACGAGTTTATGGACAAAACTACAATATTTTAACTTTTATAATGAAATATTAATTAAAAAGTAATAATATCTTAAAATTAAATTTCTTTTTGCTTCAATGCTAAACATTATTTTTATAAGGCCCATTTGTTTTAAACTGATGAGATGTTAGTTTTAAATTCATAATAATTAAAGATTCAATTTCAAGAATATCTAATATTCACATTCTATTTATACTTCAATATTTGTCATCTTTTTACATCGTTGGTGGTTTCACTGGCAGTTACATTAACCTACACATCATATGTTTGAGTTTATGACTATACTATCAAATTATTTACTGTTCACTTAACGCTCAATCTGAATTATATTTTTATACATTTTTCTTCTTGAATCTGTGTTTATTCTATCAATCATATTAAATTACACTGATCGTCAAGAAGTAGTATTATACAAACATTAGTTTCAAACACTTTCTAAAAAATATCTTGTTACATGAATTTTTTATTTCATATTATGTGCTTTGTACAATAAATATCATCTTTATGAAGTTTCAATAAAAGTTTTTTCGATATATAATAAAGTGCATAAAAAATTATGTATAGTGTAATCAAGATCACCCGTAAAATACTAATATAATTATTTGATAAAATGTAATAAAAAAAAAATGTATTTTATCATTTTACTTTATATACAGTATTAAAGTAATCTTATTGCCTTTATGCAATTTTTTTTTATAGATAATTTATAGAAATATAAATGGAATTATAGGTTAATAACAGCCCTTAACACTTTAAGGATATTACATTACATTAAATATATGGTATAACAGATATAACTATATAGCCGTCCCTTCCGCGAATTCTTTTTTTAAGCTCATAATAAGGAGGCTTTTAGCTATACTCAATAATAATTTTATAAATTATATACTTGTAACGAGCCGTCTCTATTCTTCCACAGCAGCCAAAGAAGAAATTCGAGCGGTCGTCAAAGAACGATAGAAAAACGCTGGGAATAGCGGCAACCGATTGACCAGGGATTTGGAACGTTGCTCATAGGTTTATAAAATAAAAAGAAGTAATACTTAGTAAAAGAAACAATCACCAAAGGACGATGTTCATTTAATGACGTATTGGCTGCGATTTATACGCACGCACATTACCTCTAATGTACAGGAATTTTAATTGACGAGTATTTAAACTATTCAGCAATAGAGCGGCACTGAAGCATGAGCAGTAGGAAAAGCAAAAAAGATGTAGCCGTAGGGATTGAGTCCAGGAATAATTTCATCACGAGGCGAATGATTTCAGTGCTTTATATAGTCTCAGTTTTTCGGTATTCGACTTATACAACTCTGCCCGGAATGACCGAGCTCCCGTACAAACTACTATACCGTTGCACTACCGATTAGTCGACACCCATATTGGAGAAAGAATTTTACGCACCTCATTACATGAAAACAACAAAAAATAATTATATAATATCCGATAGATCCTTATTCTGACTGCTGGATCAATGTAACGAAGGCGAACTTCAAACGCCGCCGCAAAGAACCGTAGCGAACAAAGTACTTTCACCTATTGTCGTATACCCAGAGTACGAATCCGTCCGGTAAACGGATCAGGTGTATTTTGTGATCATATTCCGGGATCATAAGCACGCTGGAGGTGATGATCGGTGTGTGGACATGATTGAGAATGTAATGACTGTGATATCGCGTAAGCTAGTCACGGTTGCGAATCCCACTAACTGGAGCCCCGACAGCCAGCTCTAAGATTAAGTGAGTTGATAACATTGCAAACAAGCGAAGAGAAGAGATAATGATAAGGTATGAAATGGACAGGAAAGGATTACGGACCTATCTTCATTGAACTGTTGCAGTGAGTCTTCATCTATTAGAGATAGTCCAGCCCCAGGAGGAAGTCGTGCTTTTATGTTACAATGGGCAGATCACGAAGATGGATTTAGAACTCTGGCCTCCCCTCTGAAAGTGACAGTTTCGGTACTGAATACGAAACTCTATGGCAGTTTCACCGTTCATTTATGCGAGGAAAAAGTGTTTTCCTCACACTCATAACAATATAACTCACGCAATCTAATTTCCATTCTATATTATGTTCCCGACATATCACTCACTTTTCGCTCTGAGCAACTTCTATCCTTTATATTCGTTTTATTATTTTTCTTCATGCACCTTTTTTCCTTGTTCTTTTCGGATACTTTCACTTATACTTGTTCTGCTCACCCTTAGGTTTCTATTCTTAACACCTTTAACCCATCCTTTCCACGTTTCCTCTCTATACTATCGACAAATTTACAGTTTTAAATTAGTCGACGTTTCATCTAATAGCTCACAAACGGAAGGCCAAACATAACATTTTAAATAGTAAAATAATCATAATCATAAAAATGACCTTCAAGGAAAAATAAAATAATAAAAAAAATTTTTATTGGTATCGCATAATAGTATGGAATAATAATAAAAATATGTAATAAAAATCATAATAATACCTAGTCTTATTTAGTTTATTTATTATTATATTTGTTAATAAATAATTTTATTTACATTGTTACATTTTACATTTTTAAATATTTAGATTTATCTCTTATTTTAATTTCTTTCTTGTTTGCCACCTTGCGTTTCTCCCCTCGCTCTTGCTTTCTCTTCCTTTTTGCTTCTAATTTCCTTATGCTCCTTAATAATTCATAATTTCTTTTTTCTACCCTAAATTCTTTCATCAACTTTTTCTCTTATTATTCTTATATCTTTCATCATCTCTCTAGTCTCCTTGTATGTGCTTATTAGTTTTGCTCAATCCCGTTTCGCTTCCTTACATAGTTCGTATCGGCAGTCGGTTTCCTCTGTCCAATATTTGTTCGCTATCGTTATATTTCCACATCTTATCCTTGCAATTGTCTTCGAGTTTACCATATTTTCTATGTTAATAAGTTACTTGGTATTCCTGCTTCTCTTATATCCTTGTATATCTTATTATACTTAGCTCCTTCTATTCTATTTAGCCTCTCTTGTATCTGTATGTTCTTATCTTTTGTTCTTATTTCTTCATATTTATTTATTCCTCTTCTGTTGCAGTATTCTATATTTTTTCTACTCAAACCTATATTATTTAACTATTTCTCTCCTGGGTCTGTTTCTTTCTTTCCTTTTCTTTTTTTCCTTTTCACTTTCAGGCATTTTCGTCAATTACATCTCTGTATGGTTTCTAACTGTTTCCTAATATTTCTGTATCCTATTTCTTTATTCCCCTTTTATTTTTTATTCGTCAAAATCCTTATATACTATGTATCCAGGTATGTAGAAATAGTGTCTATCTATAATAATTCATTTTTATTTTCTCGATCATCTCTGTATCTTCCCCCCTAGCCTCTCTATTCACACCTACCAATACCTCTCTGCCCATTTCCTTGCCTCTATCTTTTAAAATTTTATCTCTTTCGGTCTCTCTTACAACTCTATTCTCCTCTCTGTGCTTTTTTCTTCCTCTCTTCTGCTTTCTTTTATTATTAATCTTTCGTTCTGATAAAGTAGATTTAGTATTGATGAAGTTGCTGTCTCTATTCCCCCTTGAGCAACTGAATCTGCTGCTTACCCTGCCCAGGGGTTTCGAAGCATTGTCTATTAACTACCATGACCTACTTACCCCCCTTGCCTCCGCTCCCATACTTATCCGTTTCTAGTCAGCTCATCCATTTCTCAACTATGGCTCTCAAGTCTGATTTTGATTCTCCTCCCTCTATAATTTTCCAATATGTTAAATAACACTTTCTCATCTAATTTCGAATGCCTTTCAAAATAAAATTATTAAAGATCATAACCATGAATTAAAACGGAAATTAAGTAAGATAATAAAGATGAAATACTATTTCATCACGATCCAAAACTAATGACTGCTAAAACGCTTTCTGTAGCAATGATACAAGGGTACGAACCATAATTTAGACATAATAGTAGGAGTTAATATTTTAATTAATTATGAAGTAGTCCGGAAGATTACGAAAGAATACGATCATAACTAAACTGGTATGATTGGCTCGGGTCATACGTCGATGTTAATAATTGAGAAGTAACATAGAAAAGATAAAATTACAAACGATATAAATGAGAGAAAAAAATCAGGAAACGAGGTTTTTTAATCTTGAAAATAGTTTATTTTAAACTCAAGTATTAAGGACTCTCCAATTCTGAAAATCTGAAATGGTAACATATTGCTGCCTTTGAGAAACTGCCCACATCGTTCTTTCGCACTATATATTTCTAAACTATAATAGTTGTGAATAACTATTATACAAGTAATATTGAGAAATTATCGATTAATTATTGTAATCATTTTTTAACAACTCTATATTGTAATATTATTCTTACTAGAAATATTAACTATAATATATTACTTATAAACTATATATATATATAAACTATATATATTAAACTTGTAAACGAACAAAAATATTAAATAAATAAATAATAATTTAATGAACACATAAATAAATATTCATTTGTTTACTTATTACATTCAAAGATGTAACACCTCTTTTCTTTCTTTTAACTTTCCTTCTAAATCCTTCATTTTCTTCTTCTATTTCTTTTCCTTTTCTTCCGCGTCTATAATTTTTCTTGTTATACATTCAATTTTTTCCTTTCTCATTACATTAACTCCTTTCCTTCACCATTTTCTCTCTTTTCTTTCTTTCTCATTCATTCATGTTCTAACTTCTACCAAGGACACCTTTTTGTTACTTTTTTTCATTTCCTTGAGTGTGATTTGACCTCCTCTTCCCTTCTTGCCTCTGTTACTTGGTTTTTATGTTAGAATTTTTCTCTTCGCCTTCATGGGTACATCCCCAGTTGCTGAGTTCAGCCAACTGGGGGCGCCATCTTCTTTACATGTTCCAGAGTTCCCGATCTTAACCATTTTTTGCAAGAAGCACCTTCTTGTTCCTAATCTTCTCGATGGTTTCTAGTTTCTTTTCACTCTCCACACTTATTTTTTAGACCGCACTTCACTTTATTATTTCCTTATATATTTCCATTTTTCTATCCTTTCTCTAGCTGTTTATTTTTTATATCACAAAAATTACCACGCGGTGTAGAACTGCACATTATTAGTGCACATAACAAAAGCAAATAATAAGTAGTATTAAAAGGAAGAGTAACAAATGGAGAAATCAAAGGTAATATAAACTATTCAAAAATTGATAATAATATAATAATATAAACGAGTACTTACTTTCATCCTCATCCATTGAAAATATATAAATATAAATGGCGAGCCAGCTATAATATATCTCGCAATCCACTCTCGCAGTAATGTTTTGATGCTTCACACATGTGGATATCGTAGGTATACATATGTAGATATCGTAGAATCACGACGATTTAATATGGGACTTACACGCGATATACTGCTTAAATCTATACTTTCGCTATTATTTAACGTTATTTTGATCCTATTCTTTTAGTTTCTTTTAGTCAACTTATTCGTATCAAACTTTGTTGTTTATTTTTCATACCATGTACATAAATCCGGTATTTTTACGTTATAATTCGCGATATTTTCGATTATTCTTAACGAGTAAGCATTCGAATTACTTTATTTGACTCAAGCTAGATGGTTTTGTTATTTTCTGACCTTTCTGAAATGGCTACAATAAATAGTGGCTTCAAAAATAATAAATTGATATTGGTTTCCGGATATACATTATATTTATTGAATTATTTATTGTTAATGAAGACTATGATAGTTTATGTTTTTCAGTAAGAATGATTAAATTTAAATATATCTTAATTTCATATAATAAAATATTACTTGCAATTAAGTATTCATACATGTATAGATGTATATATTAAGTAAAATCCAATTTTAAAAAACCGAATTGTTACTTTGTAAATAATAAATTTTTAATAAATATTTTTATAATATTATTTAATTATTGATTTATTTTGATAAAATATATATAGTATAATACTTTAAAATTTAGTAAATGATTGCATTATTTTTAGATTTATCAAATTTTATTTTTAAATAAATTCTATATCTATATTTATATTTATTACTTTTTTCTACTGCATTTATAATAGAATATCATATCATATATTTATACAAAAAAAGAATTTATTAAAATAATTTTTTAAATTTTCAATTAAAAATGATAATTTCATTAAACACGTATTTTAATAGTTAAGCTAAAAAATATTAAATAATACATAGTACGTGTAAAATATATTTGTACGTATATTTGGACCATAAAAAACTTTCCAATAAAATAATACGAATGATAATTCTTTCAAAATTTTATATTTAAAATATTAGTATGTTAATTAATTTGTAAAGTACAATGAATTAAATTTTATTGATTCAGCTGTATTTTCTTTGTTGATGTAGAATATGTTATTTTTCAGTTCAAGAATGAAATCAACATGATAAGTTATTTTGTGGTGAATTATATGTAAAATGTAGTTTATTATTTTTAACTATTTTCTAATACTAAAAATGAAAATTTATATTGTATAAATTTAGCTAAATATGTGTACTGATTAATAAATCGTCAATTAGAATTGAAACTTATTATATTAGATTGAAAATTTAATATTAATATGATAATGCGACATTTGTTTATTATAATTTTGTGTTATTTGTACATAAATATGAGTGTAATAGAATTTTTCATAAATTGGTGAAAAAAAATTAAACTCAAATAATAATGATTTCAATATATGTTATTTGTTATGAAAACGCAGTATCAATAATAGGGTCATTTTAGACGATTTTTTATACAAAATAAATATTCTAATTAATACTCAGTCAGGTGAATCAATGGAATGACCTCCATGTTTAAGTAATACTATAGTATATTCATAAATGGAATGTACTTGTAAACATTTGTACATAAAGTGAAAGACAATAGTTGGGTTGTATGATAGAGATGGTAAAACGAAATTCAGCTTGAGTCACAACATTGTTTTCAACTGTTATGAATTCCCTCTCGCAGGTTTCGAGCTTCCAGAGGATTTGCTGATGCGGAAACAATTCAAAGACACTTGATTTATGTAACTCGAATAAACTCTCCAATTTTCAAGCGCGCGAGAGAGGAAAATTTGCTTCTTTCACACCATATGGACTAATATAACAACTCACACTAACCATGGATTATTGTAGCATAAGCAATATAGAGAAATTATCTCTGTTTCATAAATTTTTTAGCTAGTATGACTTTTCAGCAAATGTTTTAATTAATGAATATAACTCAAAGGTAAAATAAGTATCTGATTTATTGATTTATCCATTATAATTTTATATATTTTTGTTCAAGAATTAGATCATTTTAATAGTATAAATTTCTTATAATTATTATTTTATTATAAATTTATAGTAAATATAAAGCTATAATTTCAGAAGTGATATTTAAATAACACATACTTTTTATTTATAAATTTTTTTACAAATTTATTTGATTAATTTTATGTATTGTACTATAGATTTTGGTTTATATTTTATTTCTTTAAAATACATATTAATAAAAAATTATATTACAGATAATTGTTAAATTAAAATTTAACTTATATCTTGATTGTCTTCTTTATATATTCATATTTAATATTTAATATTTAAAAGTACTATCAAGGAAATTTTAATGCATAAAATTAGAAACAATCATTAAATAAATAACATAAAAATATTAAAATAAAATTAATATTTTTGAATAATACGTAAAAATTTTAATATTTTAACAAACTGTACCTAAAATATATATGGGAAAAGGATTTATATGAATACACTGACACATAAAAAACAAGAGAAATAGTAGAAATTGGCGACTAATAAAAAATGTTTCTTTTTTTATAAATCACAACTTCTTTAATAAATGATTAAGATTTTGTTTCAAATAAAATAATATATAATTATAATTGTATCAAATGTTTATTTAAGTATATTGAAGCAATTATATTTCTATTATGTCTCAAACTTATAAAGTCCAACATTGAAAGTACATGATTTTATTGGAAATCATTATATAGTAAAGTCATTATAAACAAAATTATCACAATACGGGAAATTTTAATGCGATAGTTTTTAAAGCTATTTAAAAATGAAAATCAGAGTATTACGAAAAACTAAAAAGTTAAACAATAGAAGTGTTATGCAATAAAAAGTGAAAAAAAATTGTATCTAACCTCTTATACTTTGAGAATAATAGACTGTACGGATTCAGCAAGAACTCTAAATGCTAAATCTAGATCTTAAACTTAAGCTGTACTTGATCTTTCTCGCTTTTGCACACAGTCTCTTACTTCCGAATCTTTGTTTTTTACGATTGCGTAAACAAAGAATTGAGTAAGAAGCATTCGAAGTGCTCATGTAAAAAATAAAAAATGAGGGTAATACTCTTATAACTGGGGAAGAGTCGATATATGTACGAACTTACGTACGTATATCAGTTCATGCTGAAAGTTGAAAAACACTGATTATAACGCCGATAACAGTTAAAGTTCGGCCCGGTAACAATTACAAACTTTTCTTCCACTTAACTATTTATTTGAAGAAAGAAAAAAATGTGAAGAGTGAAGATAATATATGAAGGATAGAAAAGGGTGTAAAAGAGAAAACTAGTTAAATGTATAAAGATTGTGACGGAAAAGAAAACCGGGGAAGATTTGGAAGAAAAAAGCCTTTTGGAAAAGAATATTGAATTTAGTTGAATGGACTCTTGTAACGGCTTCATATATGTAAAGAAATATTGGGCATCGGAATATCGGAGAGATGATGTGCCAATATTTCGATGAATTTGTAGAACTACCTCTCGGGCAGTTCTGACCATTCCTTTGTTAAACCCTTCTTCTTTCCTCTTACGAACTGTCGAGATACGGGGCAAATGCTACCGTCGCACGCTATTCCGATAAATATTGTCAGCGGAGCTTCGTTTGATATCCTGCAAATGTTCACGTGCCGTCGAGTAGAGCGAAAGAGATCAACGTTAGGTTAGGGGAAGAAAAGAAAAAAAGAGGACAAAATGTGAAAGTTTGAAGGAATAGAACAGAGAAGAGAGAGAGAAAGAAACAAGAATGAGGCTTTCATTTAGGGTTTTCCACCTGGAATTAAGATCCTTGTTTGCGCTAACGAGACTTGCGGAACTCATTTGGCCCATGAACTACTACCACAATTGCTACTCCTACCTCTTGTATTTGTTCCTTCTCTCTCAGTTTTGTAATTTTCCCTCTTTTTCTTACCGCAATCTCTCTCTTGCTCATATACATTTTTTTCACATTATTTCCACTCTTTCTTTCTCTTTAACCTCTATATGTAAGCTCCTCTTATGGAAGAGCAATATTCTCTCACTGATATTGATGAAGTCTTGAAAAGTCGCTGTTTGTTATGAAACCATTGAAAGAGAAGCTTGCATTTTCAACAAAATTGGTGGGGCTATACATTAAAATAGTAATAAAATGGCAAAGGCAGAGTTAGTAAACGTAAAATCATTTTTCAAACGAGTAGACGAGTTAAGTGGTTATTAGCCAAAAATTTTTTGTGACGTGAAAGTGAATTGTTCGGAAAAATTAAGAATTTAAGAAAATAACAATATCAATGATTTCAAAACTTTACAAATATGCAGTACAGTATTATTTGTTTTAGTTTAGTTAAAGATATATATACCATTGTACACTATAAACAATAAATTTTAATGCAATGAAAATACAATTATCTTATTATCAAAAATCAGAAAATTTTATAGTTTTTAATTAAGGTTATACCAAATAAATATCGATAATACACTAAACTTCTTAAAAAAAATTTCTGAAATAAATGACAATTATTATTCAAATAAAACAAATTCATTTATTCAAATAAGACAATTTATTAGAGATATAATAATGAATAAGTACCAAAACGATTACTGTGTACAATCTTTGATTCTTGTTAATTTTTTTTTCGTTTATGTGTGTATATGAAAGAAAAAATATCCTATTACTACGCGATTTTTAATCCTAAATGAAATGATTGACATTCTGTTGTTTAATGTTTATAAATTCAATATTCTGACATAAAAAACCATTTGATTGCTATAACAAGAGAAAAAAGTTATTGGCAACCGATTTAAACATTTTTATTGGTTTCTTAAGTAAACTGATAAGTAAAACAAAGAGAATGCGATAAATAACAATTTAAAGATAAGGTAGTATAAATAAATATTAATTTTTATTTAAATTCAGACACAAATGAGTGGTCAAATTAAATTCACCCTTTAATCATTATTTTCATATTAAAATTTAATATTTTTTCATATTTTGTTCATTAGTTCTTTTCTTTCAAAATTCTGTTTTAAAATAAATTAAAGAAAAAAATACTTGTCTACCTCGAAAATAAATATGTATTTTTAGAGCTTAAATTAATGACAAAATTAGATTAATCAGTATAAGGAAAAATCTCTAACAAATGTTTTATGATTTGAATACATTCAGTATAACTATAATTTTCAATTATTTTTCGCGTTTGATATTTGATATTCTTATGATCATACATCTTTTCTACTTTATGTAAAAACCTTTATCCTCTACATAATGAAAACCGTTATTCCGTTGTTATTGGGCAGAAAAAGCGATGTACATTCTAAATTAATTTTTTAATCAGAATTATCTTCATTACATAATAAATTAAAAAAAGTTAAATATAAATACTCATAATGGTCTAAACATTACTTCTCTCACGTCAAGCTAACCGTAAGAATTTTTTTATTGATATTTAACAACAAGGCTATTTTATTGTGTATTAAAAAATAAAAAATCAAACATTAATATTCCTTAACACCTGAAAAGAAATAAAAGTTAATTGAAAAGAATTGAATAGCATAGAAAACGAACAAATCACTTAAAAAATGTGTTCAAAGTATACAAAAATAAAAATTCATGAAGTGTGTTTATGAAAATTAATTAATAAAATGATAAAGAGTGTGGAGAGGAGAAATTACTGCAGGGAAAATTAAACTCGCAATTTAATAGTGTCTAATTATAATAAAGTGAATTGAAGATTTTATTTACACGGCATAAAAACCACGTACTAATTAGGGGGGAAAAGCCTTTGATGTGCCGACATCTCAAAGCAATTTATACTTATAAAGTAAAGTCATACGTCAGCACGCGCAATGAGTCGCCGCATCCTTTATGAGCATGTGATCGATCCTCATCATCTCCAAGGCATGATGGTACAGCGGGGCATTAAAGGACGCAGAGAGTAAGCGGAAGTTCTACAGAACTAGTGCTCGTCAGCACTCATACCTGGTAGGCTAGTCGCATTAGGTGAGGAAACGATCATGTATGCCCGTGTCATTAAAATTCACTCTTAATTCTATCCCAAAATAACACAGAACGCTATAAAAAATTATAGAAAATACAAAACGCTCGCAGTTCAAATTGTCATATTATGGAGGTTCGCATGAGAACTGAATTCTTTCCACGCCTTTCGAGCCCACGGGGGCCAATTGTCCGTTCCGGATCTGTCCCACCGCTATCTAGAAGGCACTAAACTGTTCGTTTCTTCCTAAACTTTCCTGAACAAAGAGGTTTTTCCAATAATTAATAATCAATCAGTATATATCACAACATAACTTGTAATATTTATATATATATATATATATTTGTTATGAGGATAATGGGTGATATTTATATTCTAGACATTAAATATCTAAAAAGTTTAAAATTTGAGAAAATACAAAATTAAGCTAATTCCTCCAATAAGAAGCATAATGAGAATAATGTTTATAATAAAAATAATAAAAATAAAGTTTAAATTTAACTACAGTAATAACAATACTATTATTATTGCATATTATTATATTTCTACAGATTATTTTTGCAGCATATATGAAAAAAGTTGATAAATATTAGCAAAGTAATTTATTATTTACTCATTGCTTATGCACTATCTTATGCGATCAATAGTATGTGTGCAATGGAAAAATAAAGGATTGAATAAAGAAACAACAAGCGTGCAAAAAAATTTCTTTTAATTCTAAAGCAATGCGTCGGGTTGCTCTTATAAAAACTAATAAATAAATAGATAGGGAGCTAGGAGAAAGATGTATGCAATAGGCGAGGAGTCGCGGTAAAAGAGAGAAGGCAGAGTAAATGGATAAAATGAGAAGAGAGAGCCCTAGAGGAAATTTATTTAAAAAGGATAATTTCTCGGATAGTGCTTGCAAACTCCTTTTTTCCTCATTGCACATAATCAATAATTCATCATAGAAAAGAGAATCAGAAAATCCATTGGTTCGAAAGGGTCGCAAGAGTGAGATGGACTCCGCATTTTCGTAATAGTCTTACTTTCTCGACCGTATCTGTCTAAGAACTATCTATCAACCAAGCCTCTAATCCCTTCGATCAAATCAACACATGGTGCACTAACTCTCAATCACTCCTCCAGGCCATACTAGCGCAGGTATTTGTACGTATATGAAAAGGAAGCAAGCAATATGTAAAAGTACGAGGGGGCGAATATTATATTGTAATTCAAGTTTCTTTGATATTTAAGGGTTGTTTAGAGATAGGAATGATTAATTCTGTTAGTATAAGAGGAAGAAAGGAAGCAAAAAAGCTGTGACTTGGAAAATGATAAGGAAGCTGAATTTATTTGGAAAAATGCCAAGAGTTAATGATTATCGTTATCTTAGATTTTCCTAATGATTTTCATGTTTTTCTTTCTAAATATAAAATGAGAATGAAAAAAGTGAAAAAACAAAAATAAAGTAGTATACTTTTGATAGTATGCGAAGTGAAAATCTTAATTTACTTGTAGTCATTTTTAATTACTAATTGATAAGCTCAAACCTTTAGAAAGTTCATATTGCAAGATAAAGTATAGTTGCTGTAAATTAAGATATATAATAAAGTAAAATATAATAAAGTTGTTAATTGTACTATAATGGCCGTGAGACAGTAGATCTCGTACGAGTGTTTGTGTTCAACGGTTGCAGAGATTCAGAGCAAATACAGCGAAAAAACAGTGAGAGAAGTGACACAAGTGAAGTTTAAACATAGGAAAATAAGCAGAGAAAATAAAAAAAAGAAAGCAGTGAACGAACAGGAATTGAAAACAAGTGAAGAAACAAAAGCGGCAGTGAGGTTAGAAGAGAGCGGAAACGGCACCCGAAAAGCGTGCGAAGATCGGAACGCAGAACCCAGGGGCAAACCTAGTGGAAAAGTGCTCGAGAAGACACAAGAAGGTGGAAAGAGGAAATGCAAGGGCAGTGCACGAAATTATAAATCTCGGGTAGGAAAAAAATAAGGGAGACCGGTGAAAAATCAGAAAGACAGCTCAAAGGCAACTTTAGATGTGAGTAATAAAAAAAAAGTATATTTCAAAGAGGATGATATGTGGGCAGAGATAGAGAGGGCAAGAAGAGAGGAGTATAAAAAATGGGGAAAAATGGGAGGAATTTGGAGAGAGATGGAAAAAAACTATGAGGAGATGTTGGAGAGGATGGAAAAGAAGCTTGACAAGCAAATAGAGAGACTTAAGGAGAATATGGATAATACGAGGACATGGGCAAGGACGATAGATGCTAAGATCAGAGACGTGGAAGAAATGTGTAAAGAGTTCAAGGAGAGGAAAAAAACAGGAATTGAATGGAGAGATGACATAGAGAAGTGGGTCACGGAGCAGATGACAGGGATGGGCAACCATGAAGATACACCAGCGGGGGAAGAGTAGAGAAAAAAGGACCAGAACTGAAGACCTGCAAGCAGAATGAGCAGAAGAACCAATGACATATGATGGAGCAACAGTAGCTACTGGAGTGTGGCAAGATCCGAGATATCGAAAAGAGAGATTAACAACATTAGGCGAAAACAGGGATAATCATGTGGGTGAATGATTTTTTGGAAAACAGACTCAGAACAGAGAAGAAGATTAAAAACAAATGGTGCAGCAGAAGTATTATTATGGTTAAAATGAACGGGAAGGAAGCAAGGGACAGAGTCTGGGAAAATAGGAGTGTAGCAAGTTTTATTTATATTATGCCATAAGTATTGGGTTCTTGGGTCCATGGTAAGAAATAATGTTAAGCTGACGTACTCTATGGTAGTCTAATGTTTTTTCACTATATTAATCGATGATATTTTCAGTTTATAGAAGCCCGGGTTGTTAGTATTGGTTATTGAACCCGCTTCGGTGTACTTACGTACAAAGGCGTCCCTGCAATTAATATAATTGGGGCCATTATTTAAATGATTAATTTGTAAGAGTATTTACAATGTTAGTTAAGGCAGTGTTATATATGACTCAGATCACACCAATGAGTATAATATAATATAAAATCATGATTGAGCATAGCGTGCGAGAGAATTATATTTTTGCAGTTTCGGTCGATATAGTAAGGAACCATATACCCAAGAAGTTACGATATCTGCGCCGTTTACCCAGTCCCTTCCTTCAGGCGGCTCTTCCTGTCCTTGGTCTACAACCTCTTATGATGATTTTATATATATATCAATTGGCTATACTCTATAATTCATAATACATCATTTGTATTTAGACCACATATATAATTTTTTTGTTAGTTGATGACCCACATCATCGTGATAAAGATTCGCTGTTAATGCTGTTTTCGTTGGAATACAAATTACGATGGGTGAGTGGATCCGTCTGTGAAAGCGCGTGGGAACTCCTGTGATTGGTGGATTGACCGACAGTGAAGTTTTCCTCTATTTAAGCGGGGACCGAGTTATGGTGCATTCATTAAAGTGATTTTACTTCGATAAAAAAAAAGGAAAAAAAGGAATATAGAGCAGACAACCATCGAGAGTTTCGGATTTGTACAGAAGGGACTGCTCCAGCTGACCTGCCAGCTGTTTACTATTTATTTTTAGTGGGCGCGTACTGCGATGAGCAATTTATTTCCTATATAAATTATTTAATTATTATAATATTCAATTAATTAATCGACGCGGCTGATATTATTTTATATTAAATTTATTTTCTTGTAATTATAATTTAAAAAACACTTATATTTTTTTTGATGATATTTTCGTATTTATTTGTAAGCATAATAATTGTATATTAATACTATATATATTATATTAATTATATTATTTATATTATATTATTTAATATATGCGCTGATAATTTATATTTTTATAGTATTTTTAACATAATTTTATATAATTTAATATATTAATTAAACTCTCTTTTTATTTCTTTTTTTTACGACATAATATTGGTTTGCTTGTGTTTTCTTTTCAGTACTGCCTCTGGGTTAGTCGATCAACCACTCTAAGCATGCGCGCGGCCCTACTTGTTCTGGAAAAAGATTTGACGACCGTTGAGGTCGTCCAGGAGAGGGCCGAGGAATACCATCGGCTCGTCCAGTGCACCCGGGCCATACTCCGGGACGACAATATGGCAAATCAGCACTGAGGACCTTTGTCGCTTTCATCACGCCCCGCGATGTTTGTCTTTCCATCTTAAACCAAAAAGAGGAGGCCTGCGAAGAGAAGGGGAAGAAGTAATATAAGTAAATATAACTAAACAAACATGATTATAATATATTCAACATATATAACTTTATAATTTTCTATAGATTAACTAATATGAATTATAAATTAATTATAATTTAAAGAAAATATTTTCAAAGTGATTATGCATAACTTCATATCTCGTATCATTACATCTCGAATTACATAGAGCATACATGAAAATATATCATGAATCAAGCTTATGCGATCATTTGAGAAGAGTGAATCATTTTAATGCAATTATTATGAAACAAACTCATTTATTTGTCATCAATTATAAGTGGTAATAAGTTGATATATAATCATAAATTTGGTTATATTTTATTTCTTGGTTTTCGAAAAAATGAATGAAACAGTTTTATTCAGAAATTATATTACATAAATTTCTTTTTTATTATTTAACAAAAATAAAATACAGATATATTATAAATCTTTACTGTATAGTTTTGACAATAATTACCCTAATGTTTAACATTATAACATTATAATTGAAGACATTATTCATGATATTTAATTGTGTTATGTATAATTTTTAATTAATGCTTTACTTATTTATGCATTCAAATTTCTAATTTATGTCCATATAATCATTGCCCTTAAATTTATCATATTATTATTATGAATTAGCTTGATTTAACTTTGTTAATTTATTAGAATTAAATTCATTTAGTAATTATATTATATTATTTTATGTTTTTCTTTATCACTTTATTTCCTTATTTATTATTTAATTAATTTATTTATTTAGTTTTATTTACTTTTATTATTAATTTAATTTAATGATTTATAATCGTTATATCCTTATTTTTCGAACTTATAATAAATTTACGTTATTTCGGTGTTATTTTTAGCTGTGGCCCGTCTGGGGGCCGTGCCTTTAGGAAGCCACGTACAAATAATACAATATAACCGAATTATTAATCCTAATTACATAATTAATTTAATAGCGCAACTATAACGTAAGAGTAGATATATCGTTAGGTTCTGTGCTTTGTACCACTGTTTTGAGTAGGCATCATGAGATCAACGGCCCTTTTCAAATTGTCCATGTGGACAGTTCTCGATCTATTATCACGCATTAAATTGGTGTCATTCACCCTGTAATCTAGTCTAGTAATTTCGTAAGGATCGATATACTGGGCATCCATTTTGCTTGAGGTAGGTTCTTTAAGCAAATATACATGTTCTACTTCTCTAAAATGTCTCGTATTTAGTCTCTGGTCGTACTAATACTTATATTTATATTTTACTTGGCTAAGGTTGAGAGCTGCACCGTTTGCAGCTGGCAAAGGATATCACGTACGTCCGTGATGTATCGATCATACGTCATAAGCGACTCACGTGGGGGAGACTGTGACGGAGTTCTCGTCGGCTATGTACACGAATTTTTGAAATATACACAGTCATTGAAATGATATCCTTTTGCAAAAATATAAATACAGTCACTAGTTTTGTATTGGTAGTCTGATTGTAGGGCTCGTATAACTTCATCCGAGTCCTCGCACATTTATATTCATTGATATCTCAGGAGTCTTTTTTTAGATCATGAGGGGTCGTGTTCAAGTAGGCTAGTCTGATTAAAGATTGAAATAGGTAGTCCTGAGGCACCGCCAGCTTATGCCATATGAGTTCCAGGGGAACGTCTGGTTCCAGACACTGGAATTGAGTGTCAAACGTACGTAAGTCCTGGACGGTTTCCCCCTGTAATTTCGGGAGTGTCAGATCCTTTCCCCAGTCTTTAACTGGCTCAGTATTTCGAGATCCGACTTATCGCTACCGAAGTGCCTAGTCACATCGGTGAGAAATCCTTCGATCGATCCGAATTCATTAAGGTGATCGGCCTAGGTGTCGGCTGCCCGGTATGCAAGCCAGTGACAATAGTATATACTCATTGAAATGGCTACCGCATGCCGTTACTACCGGCTTTATGGTACTGCAAAATCGTTGTAGCTGTTCCAAACTCCCATCGAAGATAGAGATTTATACGACCATTTGGGCTACGCTAACACCCCGCTGATCCACGAGAGAGGGAACCTCGCGACTGGTTCCTGGTGCCGCTCGCCCCTCATAAGCGTTTAACGTTCCTCGATGATTGACACCTGTACCGATCTGTTGATGATTCATAACATTCGGATCGCCGATCGCCACTGTCCTCACTTAATAACTCTTATGCTCTTGATTTCCTCGCTCTTTTTTCTGAAGGGGCATTTGCGTTCTTGCCGAATCTGATAGACGAAGTTCGTAGGAACTTGGGTGTATTGCTTGTTCCTGTACCCGTTGTGCAGCCTCGACTCATGTAATCCGCAATCGCACTATCTGGTCCATTTCCGCTCTAGGGATGAGTACCTTTCGCGTCTACCCTCGCGTCGATAACACCGGCATATTCTCCTGTGACGATTCGTCGTGATCTCCCTTCAGTGCCCTCTCTATTCCATATGAAACATCGGAGCGCATACTCATTACCCTTTTCATTATTGAAGTCCATTCATCCGCCTTGAGATCATACATTAATTCCTCAATGACATTCTTCGGTATGCCGGCGGGATATTCGCGAGGTTAAAACGCCAGACTCATGGATCATCTGTTTCAGCAATACTGCTTCAATCGATCGTGTATGGCTTCTTTTTCGATCGAGTTATTCATCCGACTTAGGAACACGCGGGTTAATTCCCGTAACTCCGTTTGGGACATTAGTTTGGCCATATCAAGGGTAACTTGCTAAGGCGTCATTTCGACGGCTCATTTCTTTGCTCCACGCAGCTCTACTTCCGAGACCGTGAATTTGGATGTCGGTTTACCGGCACTCTTTCTAAACATGTTAATCGGTACATCTCTGTCGTCCAGTCGATTTAATTGGGTCACGCGCCTACTCCTTGGCTTTAGTGTCACGACCGTACGTACCGATTTAAGAGATCACGTAAGACGTTTGCCTCGAATAGCTCCACTCGCTCCTATGGTTCTCCGCATTCGCATTTTCCTTTACACTTTTCCGCGATTACCGGCGAATAATTATTAAAGTAGGGTAGTTAGTTCCAGTTTCGGCTGATGAGGCTTATGCTCGATAACCTAATCAAATTTATTATTTTAGGGATTTGAATTAAATTTTTTTTTATTGATTTTACAAGATTTTTCCAAATTAATTTATTTAAATGCTTTTTGAGCCAATGACTCAAAATGAGGCTAACTCTCTAATTATGAATTTAATCACTCCGCGCACTTCAGTATAATATTTTGTACATTATTTATTGATGCACTCAAAGCACTTGAATGTCGTAGATTTCTATGGGTAGTTTAAATTGCATCCTACTCTGTTCACCTATAATATATCATAATTTACCATCATATATACTTATTACATTAATGTATTATGATTAACATTATAAGTATATTATAATTATAATTAACAAATATTATAATTATTACAATGATTGTTATTATATTGTGACGAGACGAGTCCGTTCGCCCTCTACGGGTGAAGGGAGAGTCGAGCGCTCGTCGAAATATTAGTTAATAATCACGCCGGGATAAAGCGGCAGCCGGTCTGCCCAGGATTTGGATCGGTGGCAAGTGGAAATAAAAAAAATCAAAATAACAATTTAGTTTAAATTTAACTGCTGCTGAAACGGTGGTTAATTTATTGTCTATCCTATAACAAACAAATTAAAATAATATAGTAATTAGCCGATTAAGAAGTTTAACTCGAAATCGCGATAACAACTTCGACGATAACATTTATCTTATTTATTAAATCATCGATATTTATACTAATACTAAATGTCGCTTTCGCTCAATCTCACGATAATATTTATTTAATATAAATTCTACTCGGACGCGATCACTGCGGAGGTCGCTGACAATAACAAACGCCGAAAGTAAACAAGCGCGCCAATTATCCGAATTCAAGTAATTATTCAGACTAATTACTTTACAAAATTTCGGACAACTGTTATATTAATAACGGTAATGAATTTAATAGAATTAAATTTACACAAAATATTTTAATACCGAGAAAAAAACTACACAAGGAAAAATAAAAGATTACGGAACAAACAAAAGCACACGATTTTTAGCGGCGCTTACGGAAATTTCGCGTACGCCTATCGCTCGTTCATGATTCGCTACGGAACGAAATAATGATATTTTGGTTGAATAACAAAAAGGATATTAATGGAAGCTCCTTAGGAGCTAAATGCGGATCCTTGGGACTTCTGGTAATTGCAGCGAAGTAAACACCAGAAGTTGCAGACCTTATTAACGCAATAAGGGAAGAAATTTAAAATCGCAAGTGATTTTTAATTTCTTTACATACATAATAGTGACTATTTCGGAATTTGTGCTAGTACGTAATAGTGACTAGCAGGAGTGGATAGATTTAGAGTGCTGCCACTGAATAAATATGAATAACAGGTAGAGGCGGAAGGGAAGGTATAGATCGGGAAGAGGCCAAAGACGGTCTGCCTCGAGGTAAGTGCTCTCGTTTAGCATATTACCTCGGTCCGGCGGTACGAGATCGGCGCACGAGAAAATTATGAAGCCGATTGGATGATAACGGCTGCAGGGGGTCCATGTGCGTGCCAGTACACGCGCAAACTGGGACCCCGCCGAGGGGGGTCATCGCGGTTTGCGCTTAGCAACGAGCGTGTCTCGTTACAATATAATTATTAATATGTATAATTATCAGTTGTTAATATGTGCGGAGAAACCCAATCGGATTAGTTTTGTTAATTAATAATTAAATTCAGCTACCTTGTCGTTGCGACGGCGATCATCACGCAGGTGTATCGCCACATCGTTATCAAGATATCTCAGCCGCTGGTGACATCTAATCTTTTCCGCTTTCGAGTTGGCCTTATCCTTGTTCAGTTTCCAGATGTTTTAGCCTTATTTCACGAAGGTCGGCTTTCTCAGCAGCTCTTTGATCGCCTTCGGTACAGCTTCCCGGCCGATGCATCAAATTATGTTACGAATTTATGTATATAGAAATATATACACAATTCTTCGCCGGTTCCCTCAGATAACGAGTTACGAGTAACTCGATAGCGAAGGTGAAAGTCCTTAATGATACACTTCCGTGTAATAATTGCATATGTGTTCTTTATTACATCATTAGGGAGAGAAACATAACTCGTGGTGTTGTATCGCGCGATAAGAGGCCGGTGTCCCGAGATGACTTCATTCGTCTCGACAAAAGGTGAATCGGATCTTTCACATTGCCGAACTTCTGGAGTTCGGGAAGTAAATATTAATTGATGATTGATTAATTGAGTAATCCGTCACAAATGAATTGATATGTTATTGCCCGAACCGCGGAAGCGAGTTTCCCCTTTTTCGGAAGACTTCTCCTGCGGCTCCGTGGTCCAGATGTTGAGTTCACGAGTCTCCCCCCTCGTCCCGGAGTTTCACCACCATATAGCGCTCCCGTTCGCGACGTCCGGTCCTGCTGGCCAGCTTGCATCGGGAATTCGCTCCATCAGCGACCTTGGGGACACGGGTACGCCTGGAATCGTTGTAGCTGCTTTCGCTCCATCTCGTCACCCATGCTTCCCCCTCCCTCGGTATCCTACGGCACGGAGTTTGAAAACTATAGTGTTAAGGCAGCGATGGATGCTTCTGCATGCCGTACGTAACAATATTATAAAATTAAAAAATATACAAAAAAAATGCAATTTTGAACTAAGAAATAGAAATTTTGATTAAATTTTCTACTAATTCAAATTATTCTTGTATTTAATATTTTAAGTAAAAGGTATTTTTTGTTTCGAAAGTAGCAATCCAAAAATAAGTTAAAAATTCAAATATATATATGATTATGTACGGGATTGCGTAACTTTTGGGAAACAAAATAAAATAAAAATGATTGTATGTTGAACGAATATGAATTTATTCGACTTAGAGTTCGCAAAAAAGGAAGTTACTGTGTGGTAGATGGTCTTTCGGATCATTAGGTAATCGTAAATTGACTTTTTGTTTCATCTAATTATGCATCGAGCATTTCTTTATTGAATGTTCATGGTCCGAAGTTCAAAAATGCAGTCTTGCATTTTGGCACATGACATTGCAGATATCCGGTCCAGCTCCGGTCGTATTTAGTAATGCGACAGATGTGACAATAATAATTAAATTTACCGAAAATTGTTTAATGACGTTTTCTTTCATTTTTTCCCTATATTCTCCATTCCACACGAAAAAGTGTTCTCTTTACTATATACTTTCTACTTACAGAATTTTCTCAGCTTCAATTCGCGATGATCGTTATGTATGTCATATGATTATTATTCGTGTATCATTATACATGATGTGTCCGGAAAGTAATACCTTCTTATTATTTTTGAAACCACTATTTGTGATAGTTCATCTTTTTTATATCTGGTGGTTTCTAAGTTACGAAAGCTGCAATAATTATTTGAAGATGAAAATCTATTTACATTGGATATGAATTTACATAATTTACCTTAAAATTTCGTAAAGAAATAAGTTGATGTGTATAGCAATCCTCATCTTACGTATTCCTATACTTACTATTTATCTGTAACTTCTTATACAGCCAGTCACCTTTAAAAGAATTAATTGAAATATTATCTTTATTATCAATGCTTTATCCTTTTTAAATAGTATTAATTTTCACTAATTTCAGACTTTTACAAAAAATGATGAATCTGATACTGTTTTTATACTTTCAATGTGTGATATGAATAATCTCTTTTTATTCATCGGAATTTTTTAAAAATAAAATAAAATACAATAACAAAACAATGCCTAAATTAAAAATTCGATGGGCGTGGTTATGCACTTTTCCTCATTAACAATCGTTTGGTAGATAAAAAAAATTTTTTTTATATAGTTTATACAGTCTGTACGATATATTAGATGAGTGCATAATTATTTTCCAAATTTATTAACTTTTTTATTAACTTGTATGTACAATTTGACTTAGTTACTGAAAATTTTCTGAATAACTATCTGAAAACTATTTGTGAAACACTACTTCTTAGTATACTTTTGTTTGTTAACGATATAGAAAAAAATTTTGTATTAAATTAAATAAATACATAAGTAAAGATGCATAGTAATTATCAGGAATATCATATAAGGAAGGGGTGATAAGGTAAATACTAGTAGTGGTTCAATCATTCAGTTGAAAAAAAGATACACTGGAAAGTACACAAAATAAACGAGATTTATTCTGCAATCAGTCATTTATATATGATTTTGCTTATAAAATACTATAAATAAAGTAATTTTATATTTGCTACTGGGAATTGACACAACTATTTAAAATATTTTTTATCTTCTTAATGAAGAAGAAGATTTTTTTATACCATTATAGTTGACAATATTGTAAATATTTATTCAGCGAAGTAGCCGTGCCAACTTTGTATAAAATGTGGCGATCAATCAGGATTAAAAATAAAAAATAAATTTTATATTTAAATAAATGCATATATTTTTAAATGAATGGATTTATTCAAAGATTCGCAACAGAAGACGGGTGAATATTAAAAAAAATAACAATTATAACAAGTTGTTATCGCAATTTCAGAATGATACTTATAAATCTCAATTACTTTTTTATACTAATACAAAATATATATTTTCTTGTTTTAAACTAATAATATGTGTTTGATTATATTTATCTCATATTTCTATTTAAATTTTATTCTTTTTAATTTATATTCAATTACTTCAGTAAAAAAAGAATATTTGATTAAATATTAGTGTTACTGTTGAGTTTACACATGCTTCGGCGTATGCTGATAGTATGTGTAATACTCTATCTCTCTCTTACTCTCTGCTTCTTGCTTTGCGTCCTAGTCAAGACCTACTAGAGCCTGATTGGTCTGGAGAGGTCACGTGACTAGAGGCGCAAAGCTCTTCCAAGAACTTTTAAAAATTCAGATGCTACGCGCGTGTATACTTTCTTGTTTACTATATACAAACCAACAGCTGTTTGTCAGTATATTTGTTTGTTTTTAATTCTAATAATAAAGAAGTGTAATTGATTATACATAGAAATAAAGAGCAGAGAGTGGCCACGTTAAATCTAAAATACAAGTGTTTTCTTTGAAACCCTTTGAACACCAAAACTCAAGAAATTCCAACAGGTTATGGGCCCAGGCACGCTTCCACTGCGCCAAACATTTATTTTTTTCTATAATTGCAAAATCCAAAATCCACAAGGACCAGGATACATTCATAGAGTGAAAATTAAGTGAAGTGTTAATTGCAATTATTTAAAAGCAAAGCAAAGTGCGTGAGTGGGTGAAATAAATAAGAATAAAGAGGTGAAACTGTACCTGGTACGAGTAAGTAAAAATGTAAAAAATAATACATATATAAAGAAGAAGCATGCTTAAATTAAATTAAAATAAAGAAGCAAATAAAAAGTAGATAAGAAATATTATTGAAAATAATACTATTGAATAAAATAAAGATGTAAGCAATAAAAGAACAAATGCTCGCATTGCTATAAGTTTATGATTAATGAGTTCTGTATTCTCAATTATATAGTACAATTATACAATACATTTGAATAATGCATGTATATTATAATGCAAAATAATTAGTATAATACAAATAAAAGAAAACAGAAAGTAATAATCTACTGTTGAATAGAAAATTAAGATCAAGTTAGTTAAAAGTTTCAGTTTTTTAGCATTTTGGTTTTAAATAATAAATATAAAGATTAAAGTTTATCGCTTAGAAGATTCAAATCTTTAAAAGTGTTATGATAAAATAAAATAAAAAAGTAAAATAAATTAAAACTGAAATAAAAAAAAAAAATAAAATTGAATCAAACTAAATATAGTGTATTTGAGTGAGAATTATGTGCCACATTGGTACTCGTCTCAACTCAAAATGCACTTTTTGTTAAAATAAAATAAAAAATGATTGTTAAAGTTACTCTAACTTGCAAAACAACAATAAAGAGGAAAAAGAATAGAAAATTAAATAAATAAAATATTTTTTTAGTGCAATGCACATAAAAAAAAAAAAAAAAAAAAAAAAATAATCATTAATATAATTAATATCAAAATAATAAACATAAAGAAGTTTCAAACCATTATGATTAAAAATGATCAATCTTAAATAAACAAAATAGAAGTAATTATAAAAGAGTTTGATTTTTTTTATAAATCAAAAGAAATTAATGTATCTTTAAATACTTTAATATAAAATAAATTTAAATAGAGTTAAAATAAAATAAAGATGTAGATGTCTATATATATGTATATATATATAGATATTTGAAAAATACAAATAATTATATGAAGATAATGATATGATAAGAATATTAAATTAGATGTCTAAAGAGTAATAAAATAAAATAATTTATATATAATTTCATGTATACTTAAGAAGATAATAATAAAATAAATGAGAATAAATTTTTTTTTAATATAAAAATATAAATAAATAAAAATAAATACATTAAAGCCAAATAAAACACATACTCTACAATATTAATAAATTTAGATAAATTACACAAATAAAAGTAGTTTGTGTAATTAAATCATATAAATAAAGATTAAATTGAATATAAAAACTAAATTTTTGTTTATGCGAATAAAAATATCATTCAAATAATTTAATAATTACTCAACTGAAGTATAATAAATGTATTAAAATGAAGATGAGATCACTAAAGAAAGTAAAAGTCAAATAAATTAAAATTATGATGAAAATAATAAAGATTGTATACAAATAGTAATGAATTAAATTATAATTAAAATGAATCAAAATAGAACTTCTGTTGGCTAGTGTATTTGAATAAAATAAACTAAAATTCATTAAATGAAGTAGATAAAAAGTTAAACTAATAATATCTTATAATAAATTTATTAATAAATATAAAAATTAATAATAATAACATTTACAATGTATTATATATAATCTAAAGAAGAATCAAAACAAAGTTTTTTATATATATAATACTGAATGTAAATTTATTAAGAAAAAGACTAAGATGATTATGTAGATGTGTAAATAGTTAAAATCTAAAATATAAAGATGAAAACCGCGCACAAGATAGAAACAATCATCTGCAGATGAAATAAGACTAAAAAGATAGTAAAGACATCATGGTGCAAATAAATGTATATATAAATATCAATAAACAAAATAAAGAGTTGGATTTCAAACTATATATACATGCATGTATGATAAAAATTAAAATAAAGAAAGAGAAACTAAAACACATAAATACATAATAACAAAATAAGATAGTTAGGAATGATTGATTTCACTTTTATTGTTAATTAAAAAAATGAAGTTAGTTATTTAAAACATATTATTAAATAATAATTAATAAAAAGAATAAAAGAGAAAAGAGAGAGGATATCTCTAGAAATTGCATATCTTTTAAACTTAAAGAGAGAAATTGAAGAGAAAAATTGTTCAATGTTTAAAATAAAAAAAAGGGGTTTAGGAGGGAGAAAGAGTAACAAAACTTATATCTAATTTTATGAATATTAACGGATTTTAATATTAATCAAAACTCTTTTGTTTAATATAATCTGTTTCTCTCCTCCCTATAAACATATGAATATGATCCTCACTATTTTTTTTTAAAAAAATAAAAAAAAAATATAATAAAGAAGTAATAAAACAATTGATAATAATATAAAGAAGAAAATCTTGTTGTAGTCAAATGAAATATAACTAAAACATAAGATAGTAATTTAACATATTTTGATGAACATGTCAAGTGATTTAAATATAAACATTTTTTATTTTTTTTTATCATTGATTTCATATAGAGATCCTGAAATAATAATATATTATAAAAGGAAAACAACAAGGATGGAACAAAATGTAGAGCAAACTCTTGCACAGGTTGGCGAGATACTTAAGAGCATGACGAAACCTGACAGCTTGCAGCAGGAAGAATCAAGAGAATTGCTTAGAGAAATGTTAGCCAGTATTTCTAAAATACAGGCTGACCAACTCGAATTGAAACGCTTACGTGTTCGTGAGTTGGAATTGCTGCAAAGCTGTGGGTCTCACACCAGTACACAAAGTGTAACGGATAAAGAAGTGGTGGAGGATATGGAAAATATCCTTCTCAATGTTACACATGACGAAGTGTTCATGGATACGGCATCAATAGCCGATAAAGAGGAAGAAATTGTGGAAAAAACCAAAGAAGTTGAAAATCAAGCTAAAGATGTGACAAGAAGAATAAAGAGGAAGCCAACAAGCTATAATTCTGACTTCAGGCTGTCTCACAAGGGTGACTTTGCTATTTGGGAGAGTAACATGAGGGCAGAATTATTATGCCAACGGCTTATCTATATAATTGATGACAAATACCCGGCACCAAAGAATAGTACATATGAAGAACTTCAAGATGATAAAGATGTGGCTTATACTAAAATACAAGTAAAGTTATCAGATCAATATCATAAGCTGGTAATGAAAATTACTGAGCCTAAAGAAATGATAAAGAAACTGAAAGAAGTTAAAAGGTCAGAACGAAACGTTTCACACAGAAATATTCGTACTGATCTTTATACAATTAAAATGAAGAAAGGCGAAAAGGTGGTAAACTTCATAGACAGGTTTGAAGCCATAATCACTGAGTATGAAGCTCACGAAGACGCCAAAGAAATAGATGAGATGGAAAAAAGGACGAGCTATTATAATGCAGTTGTAGGTGTGTACCCACAACTAGAACATATGAGTTGAGCCAGGAAAGGATTACCTGAGCCAACATATGAAGAGTTGAAAAACTTTACACTTGAGTTCGAAGCCGAACAAAAGTGTAAACAACGAAAAAAAGACCGGGATAATGATGAAAATAAGCAACCGCGCGCGATGTTTGGAGCAGGTAATAATCGGTGTCACCGATGTAACTCTCCACAACATTATACCGCGAGTTGTCCATACAATAATACAAATAAATATTTTTGCTATTATTGTCAAAGTTTAAGAGCTCACAAAGGGGCGGATTGTTTTAAAAATCCAAACCGACGACAACCAAATAAAAAACTATCATCTCGCCAACCACAAAATAATTCAGGCCAGAAAAATAAAGAAGAAAATAAAGCCAGTAAACCAAAGATGTACGGAGTTGTTAAAAAAAATTTTAAGAGGAAACACAAATTTCAGAAGAACAAAGTGAAAAATGCAGCAAACACCGCTCAAAACGACTCCAATATACAAGGTAATATTTGTTATAAAGATGTAAATAATTCTTATGTTTCAGAGATAATTGAGTTCATAGCAGACTCAGGTGCTACGCACCACATTATAAATAAATCAATACTCCTGGAAAGGCTAAAGAAGTCTAAAGACGAATATATCAAAAGTGCTAACAAGAATCAGTATGCTGATATAAGGATTGATGCAAAAGGAAATCTCACTTTATATTCAGATCCAGAGTCTAAAACAACAATCACCTTAAAGAATGTTATGGCAGCAGGTGAAATAAGTAATAACTTACTGTCGTTACGACAATTAGCAGATGCGGGTTTAGGAATAAAACTCGATAATGAAGCATTGGAAGTCTACAACAAGACAACCAATGAAATTATCCTTGAGGGGACATACGAAAAACCAAATTGGATTGTTCGCCTCCAAATCAAAAATGATAAAGAAGACAACACAGATGATATAGAATCAGGACTATATTTCTGTGAAGATAGAGTTATTACAAATTTGGAAGATAACTCATCAAATGAGTTACAATCAAATGAAAATGGACAACCAACATCATGTTCGGAGGGAGGACATGATGGACAGAACAAGATGCAATTGTCCAAGATAAGTTCAAAACCAGATTCTCTATCTGAAGGGATGTTATGGTATAATAGATTGGGTCATACATCACTGAACTATCTAAGAAAACTGAGCCAAAAATCACAGCCATTAGAAGGTATTATATTTGAAGACAAAATACGAGACTGTGAAGTCTGTATCACTTCAAAAATGGATAAAATACCATTTAAAGAAGCAAGAAAAAGATCAACCCGACCTCTGCATACAATACATACAGATATTATGGGACCAATACAACAAAAATCTTATCCAGGTCAAAATAAATACATAATAACGTTTATTGATGACTACTCAGGATGGGCAAAAGTATATGCAATTAAATCTAAAGATGAAGCAACAGATGTCTTGAAAAATTTTCTCATCTCAGTAAGAAATCTACTGGGAAAGGATGAAAAAATATATTACATCCGATCAGACCAGGCTAAAAAATATGTTGGAGGAAAATTAAAAGAAATTTTGGATCAAGAGAAAATTGAAATTGATTCTTCGGCACCTTACACACCTGAGCATAACAGTGTAGCTGAAAGATTCAATCAAACAATACAAAAGAAGATACGATCATTGATGATAGACTCAGGTCTACCAAACACTATGTGGGCATTGGCAGCAGAGGCAGCTGTTCACATTTATAATCATACACCACATAGTAGTATTGATTATGAAATACCAGTAAAGAAGTTTAACAATGAAGCAAATAATCATTTGAAGTATTTAAGAAGATTTGGGTGTGTTGCATACACAAAAGCACACATTCAAAAACAAAAGTTTGCTCCAAAGGCCATAAGAATGTTTTTAGTTGGATTTAGATCTTCTTGCTATTTACTGTGGCATCCAACAGCAAGGAAATTTATAAAATCAGGAAATGTAAGATTCAATAAAAACTTAATGTATAAAGATGTAAAAGATCTTAAAACGATGGCTAGTGCTAATGATAAAGATCATGAATCAGAACTTGAAGAACAAGATGAAGAAGAAGAGATAACCATAAAGGATAACGATGAAATGCAATCACATCAAAGCGATCAGGTAAAAATACCAAAGAAGCGGGGAAGACCTTGTAAAAGGAATTCGGAAAATAAAGATGAGACTAAAAGGATCAAAACTATAAATTTCCGACCAATTACAAGAAACATGACCAAAGAGGATAAAGAAGATAAAACACCGTCGATTAAGATTGTTAACAAAGCACAAATTGACGATGAATCAGCACACTGTTTGTTAGCCAAAATAAATAATGATCCTGTAAATTATACAGAAGCCATAAATAGTAAGGACAGTATTGAATGGTCCCGAGCTATTAAAGAAGAATTAGATTCAATGACACAAAATAATGTTTGAAAAATAATACCAAGGCCACAAAAAGAACTGGATGGTACAAAACCAAACATAATAGACTCAAGATGGATATTTAAGAAGAAAATAAATAGTGACGGAACTTTAAAATATAAAGCACGCTTAGTAGTGCGTGGATTCAAAGACAAAAGCACGTACGACTTGAAAGAGACATATGCACCAGTATCAAGGCTGCCATTAGTACGTTCCTTGCTATCCATAATAAATAAATACAATCTGCACGTTTGCCAACTGGATGTAAAGACGGCTTTCCTCAATGGCATTCTGGAAGAAGATATCTACATGGATATACCTCAAGGAGTTGAAGTTGATAAAGAAGACATGAAAAACAAAGTTTGTAAGCTTCAACGAGCATTATATGGTCTGAAAATTAGTCCAAAAAGATGGAACCAAAGATTTTCAGATGAAGCCCGCAAGTTGGGTCTAGAAAACGATCTTCATGAGCCATGTTTATATACTTGGCGCAAAGAAGGTAAAATGGCTGTGCTTCTACTATATGTCGACGATATTTTATTGGCTAGTAACGATGTAAGGCTGCTCAGTGAGATAAAAGGACAACTAAGCAGTACCTTTGAGATGAAGGACCTAGGAAAACCTAAATGCTTCCTAGGGATAAACATTAAGTGGAATAAAGATGAAAACACAGTATTTTTATCACAGGAAGATTATGTTGAAAACGTACTGTGTAGATTTAACATGGAGGACTGCAACCAATAACACACCAATGGTGACCAGGCAAGTGCATAACAGAAATAAAGTTTCGGATGCACAAGCAGAAGAAAATGATAAAGATGAAATGACTAAAGAAGAAATACCTTTTCGAGAAGCTATAGGAAGTTTGATGTATTTAGCCAATACAACAAAACCTGACATAGCGTACTCAGTAAACTTCTTAGCTCGAAAACAACACCAACCAACTGTTGAAAATTGGAAAGAAGTAAAGAGGATATTTAGATATTTAAAAGGCAATCCAAACATTGGATTCATGTACAGGTCACTAAAAGAAGATTTAGTAGCATTCACAGATGCTAGTTTCAGAGACTGTGATGACTCAACCTCTACATCAGGATATATTATATGTCTACATGGAGACACAGTGTCCTGGAGGAGTCATAAACAGACATATGTGACACTGTCTACATGTCAAGCCGAATATCTTGCAATGAGTGAGTCATGTCAAGAACTGATCTCTCTCGATAAAGCCATCAGAAATATTACAGGAAAAACATTATTGCCTGGGATAATCTGGTGCAATAACAAATCAGCGGGAGACTGTACAAAGAAAGATGGCAGTCACAGATTGAAAATGTTCGACAATCCTATCGAAGAAATTAAAGAAGAATTAAAACAAAGAGAAACAACTGGAAGCCGAAAACACATGGCAGATACACATGGCCACTACATAAAAGAATGCGTAGGACAAAAACGTATTGATGTTCAGTGGATATCCACCAAGGAAAATGTTGCTGACATAATGACGAAGCCATTGCCATTAGAATCACATAAATACCTAAGAGATAAATTACTAGAGTGTAGTAATGAATAATTAAAGATGAAAATAACAATGTTAAATTTTTTTTTATGTTGCAGGTAAAATAAAACAGGACTAAAGAAGGATGATAAAACAATAATACATTATCAGGTGAATATGATGACAATAATAAAGAAGCTATGATGTACTCCAACCGGAGATTAAGATAGTATTTTTGATGATGAATTGGACTGGGGGTTTTTAGTCGGTCAGCATTGAATAAAGCCAACCCGACACTACTCACGAGCCGTTTCAATGAAGGAACTCTCGTGGGTGTCTTATTGAAGATTTTACCTCCTTGACAACCTGGCAACTTTGGGCATCCACCGAAGGGAGGGAGTGTTGAGTTTACACATGCTTCGGCGTATGCTGATAGTATGTGTAATACTCTATCTCTCTCTTACTCTCTGCTTCTTGCTTTGCGTCCTAGTCAAGACCTACTAGAGCCTGATTGGTCTGGAGAGGTCACGTGACTAGAGGCGCAAAGCTCTTCCAGGAACTTTTAAAAATTCAGATGCTACGCGCGTGTATACTTTCTTGTTTACTATATACAAACCTACAGCTGTTTGACAGTATATTTGTTTGTTTTTAATTCTAATAATAAAGAAGTGTAATTGATTATACATAGAAATAAAGAGCAGAGAGTGGCCACGTTAAATCTAAAATACAAGTGTTTTCTTTGAAACCCTTTGAACACCAAAACTCAAGAAATTCCAAAAGTTACGCGTATTGTTGCATTGTATTCATAGTTCCTTATGAATAGATCTGTTACTATGTACTATACTATACTAATACGAGTAAAATTTTTTAAATGGCTTTGCAATCTTAGTAATCTGTAGCTGAAGTAGTCATCTGTATTATATTTTAATATTATTATAAAATATATTATTTCTTTTTAATGAACATATATGTAAAATGATAAAACTATTGTGTTACAACTTCATAAAAAATTTCTTGAAAAAGTGTTTTGTATTCTTTTTACTTAGGTTATTATAATTTAAAAACTAAATAATATAATTAGAACTTTATGCAACGCAATTGATTCCATTCAAAATTTACTGCCTCTTGTTCTTAATTTACATATTAATTAAAAATACCACACTGATATAAGAAAGTATAACAAGTAAGTTTATCGTACGCATACCAGGTGTTGAATATCTTTTATTTTTTAACAGCCTTTGCTATAGGAGGTTTGGAGAATATTTTTGATATTGGATGACAAATTGGGTCTGATTCAAGGGTGTTTTAAATTTTTGTAGGTTTGAGCAAAGCTGAATCATGAGGAAAACATTGCATTGATAATGCATGAGAGGTGCAACCCTCTTGATATTTGTTAATGAAGGATATGGGATGAGTTGATAGGGCTAGTCCTCAGCTACGTTGTTTCTGTCACATGAGTCTCAAAAGAAACTGATGTCCCCACGATCTTAAAGTAGTTTCATTTTTCAAAAATTATCTGTAATCTTTTAGAGCAAATGGTGGTGAGTAAGAATTGCTGACTGCTCAGTTAATCAAAAAGGTCAGGAAGTCTGTTTTCGCGCTATCTTTCATGATAAGTCCCCAATGTGTTTACTTAATAGTTCACAACCGTCATTAACCTTAACCATTAAGTTAATTAGGATTAAAATTACAATAAAAATACTTTTTATGCTTGATTAATTTGACGAAAGAAATATAAAAAAATATAACGACAATTATAAAAAACTGTCAAATTCTGACGCATGCATTAAAAAAACAGAATGTTTTAAATGGTTAATTATAATATGAGCGTTATATTGTTATATAGAGTGAAAATATATATAGTAATTAAATTTATTGTAATTTTATTATAAGCATGTAAAACAAAGTATATTTCATTTCATTTTTACATTGGTAAAAGTAAGTCATAATTAAAAATTCTTCATATTCCGATGTATACATTGAATAAGTGAGTGAGAGAGAGAGAAGGGGAGAAATATAGAGATAAGATGCCAAGAAAGATATATTTTTATAGAAATAGACAGTAGTAGTGGTAGAGCTCTCCTAAATAGCAGAGCTTTTAAGTGTGCAAAAGAGAAAGGAGAAGTCGGTGGCCTAAAAATAACGGGCATCATGACCAATAGGGTTGTTTAGTCTTGAATAATGAATAGGTAACGCGTTCTTCTTGACGCCACCACCCACACAGACCCGTGTACCCACCTGAGAGCTACGACTTTCACCAACGATGCATTGTCAGAGGACAAGTAAAGCCTTGGAGTCGTCAGCAGATAGAGGATGAGGAAGGAAAAAGAGAAAGGGGGTGATTCGAAAAAAACAAAGGGAGAAAAAAATTTAGCCACCCCGAGCTTAAATAAAAGACGACAAATCTTCCGATCTTCCTTACACAACTATTCTTTAAAAGCAATAACTCAAGTCTTCCTTACTTGAACGATAAAAATTTGCGACTTTTTCACTCTACAGTTCGTGTGAGCTCTTTTACTTTTTCTTATTTTTGACTTTTCTTCTTTTTGCATCTTGTATCAACCTCAATGCCTCGTGTCATGAACATTTTTTTCCTATTTATTGCAATAACTTTTTTGACTAAAAACATGTTATAAATACCAAATTAATATTTTTTTATGTTTTTACTTCTTATTCTGAAATATTTATTTGCAACAAAAAGTAATTCATATACACCGTAACAATTGACGGTATAAGCTATTGATGAATGTTTAAGAAAATTAATGATAGTTTTCGAAAAAATTATTTTTTTATGCTCAAGTTTTATCTAAAAGAATTGCAATCGTTTCTTAATGATTAACATATTTAATTGTTTTATGCATTTATATTACTCGTAATAAAAGATATGATCATTGAAACAAATGTTCTGTATAGTATACATGGTGCATCCACGAAGTATCGAGTTTTTTTTCATTTTTCGCATATTCATCGTAGAAATTCAGGAGAGATCTTAAAATGTCGACAAACTCTTTCCGCATTTGTCCTTTTTGTTTTTTTGTTTTGTTTTTCGATAATTAGGCACGGCAGGATTTAACTTCACGCGAAGGGTGTTTTTCAAACTTTTGACACGGCGCGCTGAAGCGATTAGCGGAAAACCACTACGCGAGAATGTTTTGTTCAAAGTTTATAAAAAAAAAATTCTTACCTTTCATTTTTGAAAAATGATTTATTGGTGGACTTATAAACAGGGTAAAATAAAAATTTTAAATTCTTCAAAATAATTTCCTCCTGTATCAACACATTTTTGAAGGTGTATTTTTGAAATTTCAAAGGCATCTTCAAACTCTTCAGCTTTGATGTTTTTCAAAAATTTTCACATTTATAAATTTTTTTGCACTATATTGTATACTGAAGATCGCGTTAAATTCAGTCTTTCCTGAATTGCTTAATCTGTTAATCGACAGTCCAAATTTTAAATTTCTAACACGCACCGGGTATTCCTAAACATTCGAAAGTTTTTTGGGCGCCCAAATTGAGGCTCGTCAATGATTCTTTCTCCGCCCTCTTTAAAAGCTCTGTGCCATTTTTCATTTTACGATTTTGACATACAATTATGTCCATATGCTTCTTGCAACATTTTATACGTTTCTACATTGTTTTTTTTTAATTGCAAACAAATTTTATCGCGTAACGCTATTAGAGTAGTCGCTCAATCGCGCCGTGTCAAAAAACTGAAAAACACCCTTCGCACGAAGTTAAATCCTGCCGCACCTAATTATCGAAAAACAAAAAAAAGGACAAATGCGGAAAGAGTTTGTCGACATTTTAAGACCTCTTCCGAATTTCTACGATGAATAGGCACAAAATAAAAAAAAAAAACTCGATACTTCGTGGATGCACCATGTATATTATATTAATGAATATATTATTATTATAATAAAATAGTTATAAAGTTTTTCTCAAAAAGAAATAAGAATTGTTAATCTGCTGTTTTCTAAACCCCTAAAAGTATCAAGTAAATTTTAAATTATTGTTAAAAAATATTTATAGTAATAATTAAAAACTTGAAGCTAAAAATTAGAATTGCTTAAAGTGTATTTATTGAATCATTTTATTAAAATCTTTTTGGTAAAATTATTTCAGCGGGTTAATATTTTATCAAGTAATTTTAAAACTATTAAAGGAAGAATTTTTTTATCTAAATATGATACACTATATTTTTTAATTTTGAAAAACGACTATTTTTTCTTTGTGCCATACATATTCAATAAATTTAATGTGCAATAAACTAATGGGTTCTTAATATTTAATATATAGTATGTATATAATAAAGTAAATTATGTATCTATATATAAGTAATACAGTTTCATTTTGTAATAAATAGGCGTTTTAAGGTTCGATATTTGACTGATTTTTTATATTTAAAACAAATCATCTATCTGTTTAAAATATTTTTTTGAAATATTTGTGATGAATTTCAGTTTTGAGCAATCCAATTATACTTCATATTTATTAACTACATTTTTTTCATTGATTATTTAATACAAAACTCCAGCGAAACTTTAAATGATAGTGAGTTACTTTTAATTAAGACAACTTACATAAATTAAGTTGTGAGCTTGTAGCGGATAGTCAATTGAAATGCTCGTGGCTGATAACACAAAACCTAATCACGATGCAAGGTTCTATAATTTTCTCTATTATTACTCAAAGCTCTTATCTCATCATACCGCTTCGAATATATAATTATATATATACATCAACAATATTACAAAACAATGTCATTCGATGTAATATATTACATTTGGTTACTCTCTGTCAATACTGTTGAAAACGACAACCACTATTATTTCTGTGTATATAAAGCCTGCAGGCTTGCGATGTCACTCAGTTAAATATTAGTTTTAAGAACAAAGATAACAATTATTTGTACTAGATTTACTAAATACTCATTGTTCTAAAATTCATAAATTTGAATGTGTTGATTAGTCGACCAAACAATTATCATTGGTAAATATACCAATGCTTCTCCTACCATCGTATTATTGTTTACAATAATACTAGTTAATACAATATACTAACATAATAAAAATACAGTACACTATAATTTTAAATATTTGATATAAGCGTTTACATCATTTAGTTTTTAGTCATTTATAATTCTTATAATGAAAAGTTAATTTTCTGGTAGTAGTGTAGATCTTCTAATAAATGATAGAATACAGAAAATAATTAAAGAATACTAGAAATAATGATCATTATCTCGTTTCTAAGAAGACATCTCAACATTTCTTCTTTGGAATGTGTCAGAAAATATCTGTGACTCGTGACACGCCTAAGAAACATTTTTTTGTTTTCTACTTTTAGTACTCTGTATTCTCAAAATTTCAAATAAATTTAACGTATAAAAATTTAGAAAGGAAAATAAATATTATAGATTTAAATTAATTAAACAAATATAGATAAATTAATTAAATCCAAGTAATATTAATGGTACAAATCATTTTAATAAATATTTATAATTAATATATTAAATAATTGATTATGACCGAATATAAATGTAAATAATAATTTTAAAAACGTTAAGTTTCTAAAATTGAATAAAAATTAAATGTTTCTTAGAGAATATATATGTACACACATATATATATATATATTTATCCATTTATTTTATATAAGAATATTAAATTGAAATTAGTAAATTTTCTACAACCATATTTATTATTAAATACCATTGTTTCATTTCTTTGTTGTTATATTTTCACCAAAAATCGCAACAATAAAGTATTTACTTTGTCTACATTTCAATAGTTGAACATTTTAAACAACTGATGGGTACAAAATTAGTTACTAATAAATGTTTATCTTCAGGTAGTCTATTCACCTGTCATAAACGAGTTTATCTTATATAATTTTATGTTTTTTTATTTAGGTGTTAATATGAATAGAAATATTTATTTTTATTGACTTTTTTCTAATACTTGGCATAATTTTATTTTTTATCGTAACTTTAAATTATTAATTATTCCATAAGATTTTTAGTAAAATTTACTTAATTATTTTTTTAGAAATTATTTATTAGAGTTTATAATTTTAGCAAACCTTTTTGAAATATAAATATTAAAAGTTATTAAAATGAACAAAGATTCTAAAACTTTAATTAAGACTTTATATAATACTGTAATATTCAAAAATTTATATACTGATATAAAATTACAATAGTGGATTTTAGACACTGAAAAGATAAGTTTCTATTAATACATAAATTTATTGTAGAATGTAGTAATTAGTATGCATGAGATATAAGAATTTTATTAAAAATTTTATAGAAATAATGTATACATATGATCATTTTTATTTTTAAAATTTATTTCAATGGTTTTTTGAAACTTTGAATTTATTATTAGAGAATGAAAATTTAATACTCATTTATGAGAATCATAATTGGTGTGAAAATATATTCATATTTAATTCTTGAATATAGGATATAAAAAATGAGATAAAACACGATTAGATTATTACAATAAATAAATTGAAAATTATAATTAATTAATTAATTTTTGCAATTGTGATACATGAAATATAACTATTTACTTATGAAATACCCTCGTTTATACGAAATTAAATAAAAGAATTGTTAAGTAAAAATTCATATAAAAATAAAGTGGAAGGATACATAAATCTCTGCATTATTATGTACACCTAAAAATATACCTGAAACTACACTGAAGTTTATATTTGATGCAGTGAAATAAAGAATATATATATGTATTTAATAAAGTAAAAATATTTTCTAGTCAGATGTAAACGTGACATTAGTGTTGAATTTTAAAAATCTTGTATTATTATTTAAGAAAATTATTTTATGTGCAATAAATGAAAAAATTAAATTTTCAGTATCATTATTAAAACAACAATTATATATTATTTAATTATTTCATGTATAAATTTCAATTGTAATGTAAATATCAAAATATCTTTCATGTGAATTAAATTTCACGTACAGTTATATATACATATGAATAATGAGGTATATTATGTAGCTATAGATGCATAAGAGACAACAGAAATTTTCTTCATTATTTCAGTGATTTTTATAAGTGCATATTTTACTAAAAACCAATGTTAACATTGCTTCTTAAATTTTAATAATAAAAAAATTCTTTAAATTCTGTTAAAATATTATATAAATTAATTATTAAATATTGAATATTGTATTACTAAGTTACTCTTCAAATAAAATTATACATTTTTTCTTATATTTAATATTTACTAGCAATTTTATTTTTAAAAGTAGAATTTTAACGAATAAAATGAAAAGCACACTGAAAATGTACATCTTTTTATTAATTAAAACCATATTTTAATATGTGGTTTTTATTTGAGCTTTCACATAAATAAGAATTATTTTGGATTTTGTTGCATGTTAGTAAAAAATCTATTAGCTACAATTTTTAGTATTGTAAATTCATATAATGTTATGTTATAATAGAAAATAATTTTTGGTTATATCGATTAATATTTATATTTATTTTACATCATTTTTACTTCAATCACATTATTGTAATTTTTTTAATTTAAAAAACTGTTTATTATTTAAACAATTAAGATGATTTATTCATCATTAATAATATAATTTAAAATGTAAATTTTTTTATAAAATAATTTCAGAAAAAATTTAATAGAAAGTTTTTATAAACTATTATAAATAAAAACATCTATTTTACATAATTTTGTCATGAAAAAGGATGCTTCAAATATATATATTAATCATTTTGTGGAATGAAAAACTCTTAATTAATTTATAGTTTCTCATCTTATCTTATGAAAATAGTTATGTGTGACATTAAAGTAAGAAATTGAAGAGTATACTTTATCAGTTTTGCAAAGGAATACAGAATTTTCGTAAAATAGCAATGACATTTATGTAAAAGTTATAAAATTTAGCGGCTATCACTATCACTAAAAGTACGCGTTTCATATATAAAGATATACATATGATAATTTGAATATTTAGAAAAAATTTGTAATAAATAGTTTTAAATAATTTAGTACTAAAAAAATTATTTAAAAAGCTTTTTTATTAAGTTATTTAATCTATATCATTTGATGGATCTGTAAAAATATGGATAACAGATGGATATAAAATTATAATTATGAAATAACATAATATATTTTAAATTTTATTAGTTGAAAGAAGGAAATAGTTTTTTATTACTAATAATATTTATATAGGATTTTAGCATTTAACCATTTGGTATAATAATAAGAGAATCCTAATCTAATAAAAATATTATCTTTATCTTAGAAATAATTTACTTAACAATTATATAAAAATTTATTTTATGATAAAACGCAAAAAAGGATTCATACTTGAGATCTAATCGATATACTTAATAGAAATACATTTTGTATAATGAAATTTTTTAATTAATTATACTTATTAAATATCATCTTTATTGCCTATTTTCATTATCTAATATGTAAATCTAAATTATATAGATGAACAATGAGAAAAATATGCAATCAAAATGAACAAATACAAATTAACATTTAAAATTAAAAGTTAAGGATCATCATTTAATGAATAACATTGAAATAGAAAAATGTAATATTTTTTAAGAAATAATTTAAATTGGTATTTATAATAGTCATGGACAAAAAATGTAATTATTTAAATAATATTTTTGTCATATTAAGAGTAAATATTCAAAATTCAACGAACAAATTTGTGTAAATTTATTTCATACTTGAGATACAACTTCTTAAAAAATAAATTTCATTACTCGCTCACTTTAAACTTATAAAAAAGAATACATTATGCGAAAAATGGATTATTTGTAAATCTAGCTCCGAGAAGAATGACGATATTAAAATTTATTTTCAGTTGACTGACAATGACCGCGAGTTCGTGAACGCGAACACTCAAAGATCATCCGAATAGAGTATTTAAAATCAGATTTCTTATGTTGATTATAAATGCACGTGAGAGTCTTGTGTCACATGCCCCGCCACTGGTCTCAATGTCTTAATCTTAATTCGGAGTTTAGTCACGCGGAGATTTGAGCTGGGGATTCGGGAGTAAGAGTCTCGATCTTGAACCCTAACTCCCGACTTCGAACTAGTGTAGCCCAAGCAGAGGTCATAAAGTAGCCGAGGGCCAAGATTTGTTGGACAGGGGGTGGGCACAAGAATATGAAATTGGGGTTGGGCAGGCGGAGTGTTAAGAGGGTCCGGGCGCGGGGTGCGAGGGTGCGGATGATGCTCGGAGGCGCGCGGCATCAGCCGATGGAAGGGGTGAGTCTCGGTGGGGCTGGAACGTGGCTCCGAGGCTCGCGTGCGCTTCACTACGTAGCAAGTCCTCGGAGTGAACGGGTCGCGCACTTCAGCTCTTGACTTGAATCCGGTTCTCAGAGACCTCGTGACCCCCGCCAAGACAATTCCGGAACTCGTGCGTGGCATCCTGACCCTGAGTGTGGTGTAGCTATGAGGAGCAAACTCGAGAGAAGCTGAGATGATGCTTCTCTAAACTCCAGGGAAGAAAACTTGAGATTTTGCTGCTGCTGCTTCTCTGGTGTTGGTGGTGGTGATGCTAGTTGTGGTGAGTCAACGTGGACCATAATTTATGTAGCGGATGCGCTTTTCGCTTTTTAGGTTTTCCTTCGTGCAGGATATAACTGAAATGAAATTTTCCGAGCACTCGTTGATTTATTTCACGAGCTTTGCTTTAAAATAATAACTTGGTATCTTACAGTACCTTTATACCTTTCTGCGAGTAAAAAGTGAATAGGCTCAAAATGTAAATAGAATGTAAACAGAATATAAACTCTCTGTGGCATGGGAATTCACTTCCTATTCGTTATTTGTGCTTTCTGTAAACTAAAAAAGTGTAATTTTATTAAGATTAATCAATATTATTATTTTTCTAGTATCTTTAAATGTAGTTCACTAACTTTTAACTTTTTATTTTGGGTTGGAAAGCTTTTTGTATGAGTTGCAAAATTGGCTAATAATTACATATAAGTTATAAGGTAAAGTGATATAATTTAAATTATTTGTCTTTATACTGTAGTGTTTTCAATACATTCTATAAATTTAATGTCTGCATATTCTTACAAATTTCTTATACTATTTTAAATTTATTCTATAAATAGAACTATAAATATTAAATCCAAAAATGATATAATATTTAAAATTATATTTATACAAAAATATTTATATAATATACGTAGACAAAAAGATTTGTATGAACCACGGAATAAGATTATTTCAAAGAATATAAAACAATAATACAGTGCATGAATAAAAAATGTAGTGAATGTATGTAAATTTTTATTGTAAAATGGAGAATTTATAATTTCCAATCTTATATTCTATTTTACACAATTACAATGGAACTATCGAACAATACATTGAAAAATGTATTTTAAAATATCTATAACTGCAATACCTGAATAACTAAAATAAATTTATTGACAAATTTTTAATTTATCTTGCCAATAAGGCTAGATTCTAAATGGATACAAAATGAATAAATACATACGTGTATAGATGTATGTGTATTTTTAACTATTTTGAGGTGCTCAAACTCTAAAATAATTATTTGGTAATATACATGTAAGTGCACCTTTGTAAAAATTCACGTGCTCGCTCTCACAAGTATTAATTGCCTTCTCGTTCATCTCACATACATGTGTCTTTTACATTAGTTAAATATTTTAATTAAATATATTTATTATTCTTTAAAATATTTTTGAATTGATTTCATTTAATCTTTCATGCACGTATATTTTGTAAAGATTTACTTATAATATATAAAATAAGTAAAATTAGTAAACAAAGGGAAAAATTATTGTTAAATTGAATTATTACTATTTATAATTTTTATTTATATATTATTAATTGATAAACATTAATTTTATAAAACTTATTAGGAAATAATAAACATTTGTATAAAATATAAAATATTAAAGGTGTCTCAAATTTATAATTTATAGATCTAACAATAAAAATTTATTTGAAAAAATTAGTGTAAATCTATTCTTAGATATGAATAGTTTTTACTATATTAACACTTTAAATAAATTCCACTTTTAAAAAGCACCATCAAATGGTGTTCTTAAATATATTTTATATTATTCGTATTATAATAATATACAAATTATAAACAAAATCACTTTTTCAATTTACATTTTGATGAACATTAAAAAAAGTATTTACAGTTTTGTGAATCATTTAAAAATTCTAAACAAAAAGATTAATGTACACTATACAACTTAAATTAATATAATTATATGTTCGAATAATTTTATTTATTTTAAATTTTTATATAAAGAATTTCAAAATATTCATAGATCAAGAAACTAATAAAAAAATGATGCATGATTTGTTTACTCATTTAATTATGATAACTTAATCATTATTCTGAAAGCATGTTTTGATAATTGGTTGATAATCAGAATTAATCTAATATGACTTTATTATTAATTATAGTCAATTAATTTAATTAGTATTATGTGTATATTTGAAATTACACTTTTTTAGTAAAGTAATTGATAAGAAGTGTATAACACTTTAATCAATATTCTTGTTCTGCTATTCATAATGATTAAAATTTTTTATGTAAATTTAAAATAAATATATTATATCAATAATTGATATTCATAATAATTTAATTTTAAAAATACATTCAATATTATTCTTATTGATATGATTTACATCATAGTGTATGCAATATATATATATATATATATATATATATATATATTGAATAATATGAAATTTAATTACAATAAAATATAATCTTACAAAGCCTATCATAAATTTTACATATTCTAATATATGGTAGTAAGCTTAAGAATAAATATGTATTGTATCTGAAAAATTTTAAAGAAAAAAATTTCGTTTTCTTTATACTTTGAACTTTTCTTTATTTCATTAATATTTGCAAAAAAATTATTTTTTGATGTAAATAATAAAAGTTATCAGTTATTATTTTATTATAGTTATTATTAATATTTTAATAATATATTAGCATATATTGAAAATGAAATCAGTTTTTTTTTTAACACAAATATTAATTTATAATATTTTTATGGATAATAATACATGCTTAAATATATGATGACTAAATTTTATTAAAACAAAAATATGGCACTTGTTGATGTTATTAACTGTCATTGTTATACTTTTATTTGCTATCATTTATTTGGTATTGATTTGTTAATATTAAATAAGAACATTCTTTTAAAATCAATTTATTTGAAAAAATTACAAAAAATAATAAAAAATTCTTTTTTTAGTGAAAAAAAAATTATTTAGAAAAAGATTATTTGCAAATGAAATACATTAATTTTCAAAAATTCAAAGTTTTCTATGTTATGTTATTTGTACTGTATGTTAATAAGTAAATAGTTATTTATTACAGTACAACTATGTAGAGTAATTAAAAATACTGCATAATGCAGTAAATCGGAATCACTATGTGTTTGTCGTAATATCAAATTGTGTACTTATAAAATATATGCATTATCGAAGCTCTAAAGTACAACGAAGCTTGAAACTACAAACACCTCATTAGAATTCGGAGGAACTTGTGAAATTTGAAAATAATATAGTAATTAAAAATTTTAATCGTAATCGTGCATAACTATACCTACTTATGCATCTCTTTATAAATCCAAGCAGTTTAAAGCTCATTTGATTTAAGTAGTAAAGAGTGAGTTTGCATCGGCAGGAGTCTCGGAGGCTCACAAATTCGGAAGCATTAAAGCCAAAAGGAGAATTCGCGCTTTCATTTTTTTTTCATGTCATTCACTTGTTCATTTGTTCACTAACTGACCTTAACAGTTCGTTAGTTATGTTTACTCTCTTCCTCTATTCCTTCTTCGCTTGTGCTTCATCCGTTAAGCTGAACCCAACTTGTCTGAGAAGAAGAAGAAAATAATGGATTCCATTGCACCTTCGCCCTCTAACTTTGATGCATTTTTTAAATGATATTTACGTCCGTCTTTTAGTCTTCGTTAACTTTACTTTCACGAAATATAATATATCGGTTAAACGAACAATTCACATCGATAGTTACTTTAAACGAGTATTTTTTCAGATTAAATAGGCGATCAATAGGGCGTGATTGTCGATGAATTACGATTGATAATGGAGTATTGTTGCTGGTGAGTCATAAAGTAATAATTTGGTGAAACCTTGCAAGAACCAGATAAACTCTAAGAAATATAGAGAGAATTTGAAGAGACGTAAACACAATCTAAAGAAATAAACCAAGATCCATCGCTTGGCAAAGAACATGTTTACATGCTCCAGCTAATCTTTGCTGTAATTTTGTTTCATTTAAAGGAACGTTTACAAAGAATAGGACTCCCCTGAATCGTATCCCGTAATTTGTATATAATTGGATAGACTAGACATCTAATAAGTGCATTATTAATTATTAATTATTTAATGATATTTTTCCCTTCCATTAATATCAAAACAGTGATTAATATTTTTAGGTAATATATGCAGGATGCATTATAAGAGTATTGAGATTTTTTTTTTTACTCAACTATTTATCGTTGCATATGGAGAAAAGCTGAAAAATATACGGAGGGATTTATTTTCTTTTTTTTCTTTTGCAATTAGTAAGAGTAACAGGATTTATCTTTGCCTGAAGAGTGTTTTTCAATCTTGTAACAAGGCGCAACGGGACTTCTTGTGGAACAGCACTATTTGTTTTGTGTTCGGCTTTTGGTAACAAAAAAGAGTGCATAGTATTTTCTTAGAAAAGGTGATTTATTGATTTGATTGGTACCAAATTTCTAATTAAAATACTAAATTCTAGCAAAGACAACTCGTGATACTGATCGTAAAAAAAAAAAAAAAAAATTAGGAATAACAGGGAAAATGAACCTCGCACATTTCTCGACATTGCCAAAACACTTCGATAAATGGTCAAATCATAAAAAAATAAACATCATTACTTTTATAATACACTCTCTATATAATTGGTGAACTTAATATTAATATAAAAATTTGGTCAAATTTTAACTTCGGCATTTTAAAACTTAAAAATGGTTTTAATTATATTGAACGTAAAATAAAATAGAATTATATTGTATTACTGATACTTTTAATTATAAATACATTTATGAAATACTATATAATTATTATCCATTTAATAATCATGTATAAATAAATGACGAAGTTAAACCTAATTCTTGTGTTGAAACTCCTACTCATCTAAACAATTTAATATTAATTGTATTAACTTGTTATCATTTAGAAATAATTACAATATGTCTAATAATTATTCTCTTAATACATCTGTTTTTATTTTTACAACAATTTTATATTGTTATTAGAACATTTTAATTTTATTAGATTAAATAATTAAATAATCACATCAATAAAAGCTTTTTATTTTTTTTTTTAAAGTACGTATATCATAAAAAAAATATTATGTATAATTTTTTAATACAAGTCATTTAAATTATCTTTTTTCTATGTTTATTGTTTATCTGTAGCATTCATATTGATTAAATAATAATATAGTTTAGCTAAATTAGTAATTGATACTATATAAACATATTTATGAGTTTGTATATAATCTAGAAAATTAAATGACTTTGATATAAATAATTCTATATGGATTTAATTATTTTAGCCCATTTTTAAACGTACCCATTTCATAAAAATACTTGTTTTACTTCTGAAATAAAATAAATAATTTATAAATTATGATATATAATTGTATATAAAACATCATAACAGACCAAACAGAATAATTATTATGAATATAAAATTTTTGGCAACAATATCCTTTATTTTTATTTCTAATTAATTATATATTATACTTCTAAACCGAATATGAATAACATAAACTAATAATTTTATTTACTAAAGTTCAATTAAACTTAGAGTTTTATGAATTAGTTCAACAAATTATTACACTGTTTATGCAGAATGATATGTTGATTAAAGCTGCAATAATATGAATAGATAATTATTACAGTAACAAAGATTTAAACTACACGCTAAAGATACCCATTCATACATTTCAACTTTTGTAAATTGCACGATAAATTTTTGAAAAGACAAATGTTAATTTGTACCTCATTTATTACAAAGTCAAGTAATGTTATAAGATTGAAAATATATATATGTATAATTTATAATAATAATAAATTAGTAATTAAAACAATAAATTCAGCTTATATTTTGAAATGTTATGTTTGCCTTACGTAGAAAAAAGCAAATAAAAGTTAATTAAAAAATAATTGATTAAATTTACTAAAATGTTTTAGCAAGTACTGAAATTGATTTAAAACTTATATTACATTTATGCATATATAATTTTTACATGAAAATATATTTTTTATTGCATATTTAACGCAAGAGCGCTCATTTTCTTTTTATTTCAAATCATTATATTAATTCATACTATAATTTAAATTCATATTATATAAAAATGACGATTCAAATAATCTTTCAAATCAAAAGCATTTTAATACTTTATATTTTATTTTTAAACCTAAAAAATTGATACAAACTAGTCAAAATTTTCAGGAATAGTATAATTTTTTCATTTTTATTACTCATTATAATTGTATGTCACGCTCGAATGTTTTCGTGCAAATTATTGATTAGTGGAAACAATGATTCATTTACCATATTTTTTTCAATTATATTTTTCTTCATCCTATATTAATATTTTTTTTTACTGTGAAGTAAACTTACAGGTCTTATTCATATTACATTACATTAATTATTTTAATTTAATTGTATTTTTATATTATTTCTTTTTGGTCACTTATTCCTAATACATGAATTATTTATTCTCTTAAAGTAAATTAAATATCTCATATTTCAAAAAATCAGAAAATATATTAATTAATATAAATCATACAATTATAATTATAGAATCAATTACTAAAGTAAATATTTTATAAATATAAAGTAGCACAATCGAAGTGCTTTTAATTACATTGTTCTATTGCTACATGCTAAATATTTTACCGAAATTTAAAATTTTCCGGTCATTCTAATAAATACATGAAAAATAAGTTTTTCTGCAATAGTTAATCCGAAAAACTGGTACCTGTATATTAGTCAGTAGATACTTTAGAACTAGAATTTCTGAAAAAATATGGAAACAATACAATAAAAATGTATGTATGTGCATTGTTATATAAAAGTAAAAATAAACCTCCCTGAGCCAGTCCTTTATTTAATATATATTTAAAAGAGAAATATATATATACATTCATTATTCTTCTTGTGTAAAAAAAGAAAATATTTCACCAATTGCCGAATGTAACATACACCTATAATATATTTTTTATAAAAAAAATTCATGTTAAGAAAAATCCTTCGAATATTCATTCTTTGTTATAGTCGTACAAAGAAGATAAAACAAAGCAATGTCATGGTGTGTAACTTCTGTAATTTTCCTGAACTTTTCAGGTCATAGATATGCGATACTATAATAACAGTATGCATAAGGGGAATGTGTCAAACAATTATGCACACTTCAATGGGGTTAACGATGGCATGTGATGTGTTATGCGTCTATTAGCACAGTGTAGAAGTACAATGCCAGTTGAAACTATTCGTACAGTTTTTCCTCCACACCCATCTCTCCGTCAATGGTAACATATCTTGAAACTAATCTACAATCACACCTGCTAACGAGAATGATGACGTGCATAGCTTTGACTAGGAACTGTGAGAAAATGATCAATATACCAAAACGCCAAAGAGGAACGACAAAAAGTGCATTCGGCGAAGAATGCATTTGAAGCAATTTATTATTTTTTAGTTTTCTCCAGTCGATCAGACCCATGAAATTTAACATTTTGAACATAAACATAAATATGATAGGAATTTAAGAGTATTTTATAAACTCGCACAATTTTAAATGTTAAGAATTGTATGTTAAAAAGAATGTTTTCTGTATGAATTTTTTTTACAAATTTAATAATCAATATTTGATGTACATTTTTATTCAAAATTTTTTATACTCAGTCATCAATTATTTTTATAAAAAATTGTTAATTAAATCGTTTTATTTTAAAAATAATAAAAGTTATTGGAGTTTAATAAGCTTTGATAATCAAACATGACCCATATTTTTTAATACTACCTATTCACTTTTAAATACTAAATAAAAAAAGGAAGATTTCGAATATATTTATCAGTTGATGCCAATGAAATATAATGCAATATTGTGCCAATTCTATATGTCGTTGGAACTTAGAGGCAAAAGAAGACCCTCTGAATCTTGGTGAATGCGATCTCCTACCTTCAATCATCCGTTACACCTAACACAACGATATCACATCATTTATTACGTAAGACCAACTTTATGCTCAAACGAATCCTATTTCTTTCTCTCTCTTTTTATGAACCTTGCCGAAAAAATGTAAATAAAAATATAAGTGATGAAACATAGATAAACATGTCTCGGGTATGTCTGGCCGCAGCACATGTCAGTTGTTTCGACATTGAAACGATAATTTATTTAATAAATCCTGAATTACTTGGATTTGTTTTGTAGACGTGTATGCATATGCATATGCGGATACATAAGACAATTGTAACAAAATGAACCTATTATATAAAATCATAGCTGAAATAAAATTATTTAAATAAAGACAAAAAACAAATCAATTGTTTTACTCTGACAAGATAGTTTATTAATGCAAATGTTCTTGATAACTACTCTCTGTAAAGTTTTAAAAAATTTTAATTTACTATTTTCTCATAAATTTAGATTATGATGAAAAAAATTTATTTTACAAATCCATGCTAATTGCTAAAATAGAATGGATAAAAAACGAAGTTATAAGCGATCCCAAAAGTGAAAAAGTCATTTTTGCCATTTGATCAAAAGACTAGTCAGTTTAAATAAAATTCCGCAAAATTTATTAACCGTAGAATAATTATAAAAATTGAGGATCTATAGGTCTTTAGGTACAAAACAACCTCAATTGATGACATACACTATCAAAATATTCCTTTAATTCATCTTTTAATTCAAACATCCACATCGTTCTTTCGAATTTAACAAGCATTTTCTAACTTCCTGATTTACAACAAGAAAAAACTGAAACATCACGAAAACTTGTCGACATATTATTTTTATTTTTGTAATCCATTTTGCAAAATATCGTTATTATAAATTATTTTTTTCTATTTTAAAGTTAAAATTAATTAAAATTCAAATATTTGTAAATTTCAACGATCATTATTTATAATGGTGGAGATATATATAAAATTACGTATAAATTATAATTTTCATAAAAAAAAATTAAATATTTGTTTATAATTACTTTAAATTCTGAAACTTAATAGTATGAATAAATAAAAACAAAAACAAAAAAATTGATGTATGTGGTGGGATTTACCAATGTTGTCCGAGCTGTATGTTACAGTAATAATTGTCCCGCTTATAATTGTGATTTAAAATGTTTAATTTCTGCAAATTCTACGGAGTCTAGCACTCGAGTAGGTCCGCTATCGCGCACAGCTCGCCAACGCAGCACTCGTAATGTTATGAAGTTGTTTTTAGCTTCACAAACTTACCAAATATATATGATGATACAAGCTGTACGCTTGTTATATATAGCAATGATGAATTGTAATTGTTGAGTTAGGGACATGAGAGAGAAAGAGAGAGAGAGAGAGAGAGAGAGAGAGAGAGATAAAACTACATAACAATACAAACAAAACATAACAAGAGATAAATATTTTAGAGAAAAATATTCATTTTATTGACATAGAAAGAACTAAAAGATTAGTCCAAACCAATCCTACACTAAAATATCAAAAGCTTTTCTTTCAACTTACTTAACACTCATTTTTATATAATGATTTTTTAAATAGATCAATTATTATTATTATATTTGTCTGTAATGATGGTTTTACTATATATGTATTCGAATATTATAAATAATAAACGAAACAAGAATATATACACATATTGTAAACTCGCGTGTTTTAATAACTTTAATTTGTTTTATGAAGCTATTGAAATTATTATAGGCTTAACATGGATAACATTAGAATTGGGAGGAGTGATAATTATCCTGTGTATGCAGTATTACTTACTCTTAGAATGAAGGAAACACATACTTTCATTGCCACGCACAGGAGCTAAAGGATTGTCCTACTTTATCAATTTTAGCATGACAATCCGTCACATTTGAGTTATTTTTCTCACGTTCTCCTTCAGTATCCATTCACCTGTACCAGACCAAGTTTTTCTGCCTTTCTGTATATCTAAAATTTGTTTGCCTTTTGCTTTCATTCATGAGCTTATCCATTTACTCGTTGTCTTCCCTTTTCCGTGTTTTGCGTTTGCAGACTTTATTTTCTTCGTTTCATTTATCGCTATTTGCTTGTTTTCCAATACCTTTTTACTGATATTTTTTTTTGGACCTCCTTTTTATTGCAATATTTATACATTTGTTTCTTCATTGCTTCAAAAATTAATGTTTGTATTTTTAAATAGAACACACGCTCTTAACTGTAATCTTACATGCATGCATATTTGTGTACACTCTGCTAGTATCTGTATACGTAAAATATCTGCTTCTGGTTATTTTACTAATCTGCATCATTAAAGATTGTTCAGCAACAACACATTCCTATTTTTTAAGAGCAATTACTTATTAATGGGCATTCATTGATTAACTCTTGTTAAATCTTTTTTCTAACTTTGTATACTTTTCAACAACAAACTAAAATGTTGGGTTGACATGGATTACACATACATTTGTAGCTTATATCCATTGGATTAAGTCCTTGTCAGGATGCCACTTGGTAAATCCATCTCGGAATATAAATCCTTTGTAAATACATGTATTCATGTAATGGTATTTCTGAATATATTTATTTAAAAGACTTATCCTTTTTAAGATTAATACAAAAAATATCTATTGTCGCTTTTAAATATTTATTTAGATTCTCGGCTATATTTCAATATTTAATTTTTATTATTATTGTTTATTAATATTTGTAAAATAAATTCAATGAAATTACTAATCAGTAATTTTTATTTGTAAATACAATTTTTTAGAAAGTATTTAAAATTTTAATACGTGTATAAATATATAATTGTTTGATAATTGAAATATCATAAAAATTTTATAATATAGCTGTGGTAAAAAAAAAAAAAGAAAATTTGAATTATATTACAAATTCTTCATTTTTTTTATACCATTAATTTATCATATAAAACGAGGTCAAACATTATTGTCAACTGTAACTGAATTATAAAATAAGAATAATAATATAATGACAAATATTTAAAATTTAATTTTTAAAAAATTTAATGAGGTTATTTAATATTATTATGATTAAATTTTGAGTATATAATACAATAAAAATGGGTTATAAAATAGTATCTATTATATTTTATTTAAATTGTATAATAATAGTTGTGTATATTTTCTACGTATTGATGGAAGTAATGAAGAAATCTTCTTTTCATCAGTCGATTTACGCATCACCAAAATACTATTAATATTGATATATATTTGTTTTATAATAAAGCAGAAAAGCAAAATGTTAAATAATACAAATATATTCATGTGTTTTTTAATTTCTTATTGAATATTAATTTCATTCACATAAATTATATTTAAAAACGGTTTTAGAGATTGATTCATCTTAAATATGTTTATTTAAGTTAAATTTTGAAACCACCGCATAACCAAATTTTAGATTATTGATATTTTAAAAACATCATCGTCTGAAATAATGAGATAATAAATGTTTTAGAAGTTGCAATAATAATATATTACATATAAAATTATCAAAACATCTTTCGATACCTTATCAATGAAAATATATTTTCTCACATTTAAGATAAACTTTTTTATAATTAGATTTGAATTTTTTTTTTTTTTTATTTCAAAGCTTATTTTATATTATTATTTCTTAAATATATTCAAATGAATTTACATGTTACATATTTCATTTAAAAATATATTATATGTTACATTCTCGACAAAAATATATTTTTAAAATATAATATCATTCTAGCAGATTTTATATACTCTTAGCACTTATAAAAAATCAATTTTGATTACTAATTTTTAAAATCGATTGTAACAATTTTTAGTTTGCACAGGAACTTTTATACATGGTGAATGGAGTACTGAGTATTTTTAAATAAATTATTGTAATATGTACTAAGTTGGTAAAATTTGTTATGTATAATTTGATTAAAATTTTTTGTATATCTACATATTAATAATTTTATTACTTGTTTTTTCACATAAAATGTTTATAAATTTAATTTTGAAGAATATAGCAACTGGCTAGGTGTATTGATTTTTGTAGAAAATTATATTTATGTGATTTCTTTATAAAGTAACTTTAAGTTATTTTATATTTAAAAAAACACTTTATAATCTTTGATTCCTGAAGGCTTACTAGAATTGAATTAAGCGTTGATATATTAATAATTATTTCATAAATAAACTTTCTTTTAAAGTAACATGTATTTATTTCTACATACAGATTTAGAGGTAGCATTATAATATATTTTTCGTAGTAATAAAATAGAATTTTCTCAAATATCTTGAATATTCAGATACATAAATTTTTCGATTATTGTATTATAAATATATTTACAATTAAGCAGATCGAGACAGAGAATATCTTTAAAAGTACCATAAAAATGTATAAATATCATGCGAAGATATACATATTAATTTTATTTTCAATTTTTGATTTTTAGTTGCAGTAACGTGTGTAACAGTTTGAAGTAGAAATTAAAGAGGATATTTTGAAAGAAAAAGAGGGGGAAGAAAACTTGAATTGTAAATCCGATTAATATATTTTATGTGATAAAACTTGCTTTTAAAGAGAGCAAATTATTAAGTAGTGAAGCCTCTAAAGGGGAATGAAAGGGAAGACGGAAAGGGGTCTGATAGAAAATAAAGAGGTAAGTAGACAGTTCAGTTCAGTTCGCGTGATACGGTGTGCGCGTGTATGAGTATGAGTATGTGTTGTACGAATTTGCGAATAAAAAAAGAAACATTACATGTATAATAGACTCATTGGTCTCGCAATTGATAGCAGACGAAGAAAGAAAGAGTGAGAGAAAGAAAAAAAATAGACGGCTTTAAAACGAGAGAATGCGGTCAATGACACGACGTCATGTTTTGAATAGCCAGATACCAGCCCCGTTCAGGATACGACGAGCATTGTAGTCATTAGCACTCACTCCTCCACAATAGCCTTTTATATTATTCGCGGCACATCCGTCTTCGAGCTCCATTTTCATTCAATGATGAAACAATTTCTTCTCTCTTCTGTTCTCCTCTGCTGTACGTTTCCCTCTCAAGACGGGCATATAGATATAAAATACAATTATAGCGAATCTTCATGGAAAATTTCCCCACTGCCTCACATCATCGCAATACACATTAAAACGGACCCACACATGTTTAGCGCCCCAAAAAAGAGTGAAAGCTGCGAAATACTAGTCAAGAGTAACAAAGTCTCGAAAAACTGCAAAGAAATAATGATAAAGCAAAAAAAGCCTTTTTTCCTAAATATACTACCTATTAAAGTTTTCATTTATCTAGCTCAATGCTTCTCAAAATCTTTAGGATAAGTTCCGACAACTCCGTTTTATTTATTCATTCAATTATCTTTTTTTCACTTGCATTTCCTTCTTTTCAACAAAACAATTGTATTAAACAATGTATTAAATTAACTGTATTAACTGTATTAAAAACAATGTATTAAATTTTTCTATATAATTTATATTTACAAATTAATTTTTCATTTTTTATCTTATTTATGTTTATTATATATTTTTATTATTACTATTTTATCATTTGGATATTATATAGTTGTTTAAACATTAATCAACGATTTTATTCAGTAAATCATCAAACAGATCAATTAAAAATATTAATATCACGATTATTCATTGATTCAAACTATTTTTCTATTATTTTAGTATTTAATTGTCAATATAAAATCCATATTATTCAATTTATTAAATTACAGAGTAGATATATGATTTCAATTTTAAAAAACAATTTCGAACAAAAATGGAAATAATGTCTTTTTTTAAATTTATTTTCTTTTTCAAATTCCATAAAATCTATTACATATTTAATTTAGAGCAATTATAAATATTAAAATTATTCGTAATATTAAATGAATATGCTTACGAATTGAATTATACGTACAAGCTTTAGAAAGTCCTGTTAGATAACTTAATAATCTGATTCCAGTAAACTAAACTTAATTAACAATTTTTATTAATTTAGCAATATTTTAAATTTTTTGCATAATTTATAAGTTGAATAATTCAAAATAGTCTGTAATTTTTGTAAAAAATAACAAAATAATTATTATTTTTAGTAAAATTTATTTTTTAGTTAGATTATAGTAACTGAAATTTTTTTTTCTTACCTAATAATGATTAAAAATTAAATAAAATTAACTATCTTCTTACCGATAAATAAAAAAAAAATTTATATATTATCAATTTTTAAATATTATAAAACTGTATGAAAATAGTATTTTCTTATATTTTACTAAATATTTCAAACATATTTAAACTGAATTTATGCAGATGCAATTGGACGTGTAATTTTCATTTGACATAATTTTCATGTCGAGAAACACGTAAAATAAGTGTTGCATAATCATTTACTTCTCCCGCGTAAAGACAAGGGGCTGGGGTTTTGAAATCTATACTGATCTCAGGCAAAGCAAAAATATACATTCATACGAGAATTTTAATATTTAATTTTCGTTTCAAATTAAACATATTTTTAGTACTTTAAAGAAATAAAAAGGCAAGATAACGCAAGAAAGAAAAGTTGAAGTTTAAAGAGGAAAAAAAAAAAATTAAACGATAAACCGAGTAGAAACTAGGGATAAAGTGAAGAAACGCTACTGAACAGATTTAAAATTTTAAAATATTCTTTATTATATTTTCTAATTGTATGCAACGTTTTCTTTAATTGGGGATGGCTTAGATTTTTCATGGCAATTATAACATTTTATTCTATTTAGTTGAAAATAAATTATATTATATTTTAATCGATAATAAAGTTTTTGATTAAAAGTAAAATATTGAAAAGTAAATCATGTTGATATTATGCTAGAATTTTCAATAATTTCAAAATATTTTAAGAAATAAAATTATTAACTTTTAAAATCTTTGAAATTTAATAAAAATCGTTAATGTTGAAATATCTTTAAAAACAATTGTCAATATTTAATCATAATTAAAATAAAAATATATATATAATAATATAATAATAATAATAATAATTTAATAAAAATTTATTAAATTATTTATAAAAGATAATCTAGTGTAATATTAAATAAATTAAAAAATAATTATAGAATTTAATATTAAACTAGTGTAAAAAATGTTAAATAAATTTTATATAAATGTTTAAAATGAAATACTGTGGTCTAAAAAAATTTTTCAATAATTTGAATGAAATGAAGTTATTTTTTATATCAAGAATTTATTCATTATTAAAATATGATGAATACTAAAATATAATCTTAATTTATTCAGTGTACATCTAAATTATACTATAAAAAATAATATTAATTTTTTTAATGACTGTATTTTTAATTTTAATTCATTAGGTGTTTGATATTGTAAATATTCACGAGAGTCAAAGGTAGCTAGTAACCACTTGAGATTCTTTACATTTCGCCTTTATTAGATTTTTTCGGATGCTGGGTAACAACAATTATTACTTTGGGTGATATTTTTTAAAACATAAAAATGTATTGTTAAAATTATTCTGAATTATTCTCAATGATTGAACATTGATACTTTAAAAATAATTTTAAAAAAATAAATTTAATTCTTAAATATTTTATGTATAAATAAATTTTAAATATATATTTGAATATTTTACAGTAATTAAATTTACTTCATGTTAGTACTAACAAAATTTTTTTGTAATTAAGTTTCCTTTTAGTAAGCAGTGTAATTGTTTTGAATTTCAACAAGATAATACGGGATTTTCGGGATTCATTATACAGATGGCAATAAATTTCTAAAGAAAATGAGACTGCTGAATACATCGTAAAGTGAAAATTACTAAAATTTTATAAGATTCAATTTAAAATATTATTTTGATAGATTAACAACACACAGCTGTGCGATTCGGAATAACCGTAGGCTCCGATTATCGATCACTCGATCGATATATTTAGATGTCTGCATGCTCAGCAATGTAAAAGCCAATTAAAGCTGTTATTTTAATTAGTCTTGTTTTTTTATATACAATTAGTTAATAATAAATTTTAAGAAATATTAAAATCATTTTATAAACTTTAAACAAGAATCTTATGAAGAATATAAAAGAAAAATCTCACATTGTTATTGTTCTGTTTCTTTTTTTTTTTTGTTATTACCGATAGTAACTTAACATTTTAAACAGATATAAGTCTTACAGAGTATTCTTTCGTACAACTCAATATATCATTATATTTCTTAAAATATAAATATTACTTTTATTTGGAAATTTCGAAAAATATATTATTTTAAATTATCGATGGTCAATTTAACTTGTTTTGGTTTATTTTATGATTATATCAATACTTTTTTGCCATGGGAAGGCCTAGAAGCAATTGATACGGGCCTTGACTTAATTAGAAATATCATGAGTTGATCTAATTAATATTAATATTAATATTGATATTAATCTGATTCAATATGAAATAGAACCTACACCCGTAGTATTTTACCATAAAGATTGTATATTTTAAAAATTTCAGTCCACAGGAAGAATTTAGATACTTTGTATCATACAATTGAAGTCAAGTATTGTTGATTAATGAAATAAAAAGATTAAATATATAGACTAGTTTTCTAAAAAGCTATCTATTGTTTATCAAATGTGTTGTATCAAATGTGGCTTCATCAAAGATAAGCGAAAATTGTAAGGGGGAGTTTTGGCATATTATTAACTGAGAGATGGAATATGTAGGATTATCTAATATAATCTTAGTTTCATTGACACGCCACATCCTGTAGATTGCACTAAAAAATTAGACCAGGATTAACCTCAAACATCATACTTATTTTCTCCTCCGCAGAAAGTAAGTAATAAAGTAAAGTGCAATAAATTAAACGAAAATCAAATCAATTTTAATTGATTATTTGTAATTTTATTTTATTTTTCTAAATTCGCCAAGTGATAGGTTTACTTCCTCGTACTTTAAATTATATTAAAACATTTACATTTTAATTTAAGATAAATAACATATATCACTTGCATATTATTGAACCAATTAAATTGTGATTTATTATTTATGATAAAATATATTTTTATTCATTTGTATTATTTATTATTTAACATTTGTTATTTCTTTATTAATTATGTGTTCAGTCGACGAAATTAGTGTAAATTCAACAACTTTTACAATGTATAGATTCTATTGCAAAATAAGAAATATGAAGTATAATGTATAAAGTGCAATGAACTTTTGAAATTTTTGTGGAAGCAAATATGATTCTATTGTTGTTAATTACTCCTGTTGAAACTAATTTATATATATCCTGAAAAATCAAAAAAAAAAAAGGATAGAAAAATCTGTGGGTTAATCAAATTAAATCAGCGAACAAATTATACTTTACCATATTATACTTTACTATATTTTATTCTATCTTTAAACAGTAGTAACTTCCTCTGACTTGGTAAGAAACAAAAAGTCATGTGTATGGTTAGAGAGCTCAAAAAAGAATAATAATTTTTACAATCTTTCCCTAGCCGTTTGCCGTCGACCTTCCTTTCCTTCAAATATTACAAACAATTCCTCAGTCTTATTTTATTGCTTAACAATAATAATCTTAATAATCTTAATTATTCGAGTATTCTACGTATCGCCAATCGTATTTTACGTTTAAAATCTATTACGAGTAACTTAATATTACTTAATATTAATTTATAATCTTATATGTTTATTCCAAGTTACAATAAAAAACTTCCAGCTGCCAATCGAAAGAAAAAAATCTCGCAGTTTAACAATCAATATCGGCTTACATACTATTTCTTAAAAATTATCATGGCAATAAATAAAAAGAAATCAACAAAAAATTGAATCGCGACTGTAGTTTGGGCTGCAAGCCGCTCCGCTAAACTATTCTATTTCCCTGGGTAGTTTTTCGGATAATTACACTCTCAAAATTATGTTATTCTTGACTCGATACCTCTTGTATCGCACCGAGGTTTTGACTTGCACGAAGCTCTATCAAAACCCCACCATACACGTATCGCACAACGACTCTACGTACTGGATTTCTGAGAAGGAAATATTTAATAAGACCAGGTCAAATCTTTTAACAAGTCTCTCTCTCTATCCCTCTGTCTCTCTCTCTCTCTCTCTCCTTTTGATGGGTTCCGCTAAATACGAATCTTAATAGTGTCTATTTACAACTTTACTTCTGCCGATTTATGGCTGTGGGTGATTCTGTTACAGAAGTTAGTTTTTTAGCAAAATCTGAAACTTTCAACCTATAGTATTCGAAGTTGAAGGCTGCATGATCATTCATCTGTAATTTGTGCATCTTTAAGATACAATTTTTCTAACCTGAACAAAAATACTCATCTGTTACTCTATCCGAGGTTGGTATTCAAATTCACTTAATTGGTGATATCTATTTTGTGTGCACGAACACAAAACATATTGCTTAATTATCTATTATCATACGTCGTTAATATTGATTAACGCTAACACATCGGCATAAGTCCAAAAAATCCTAAAAACTCAAAATTAAAAATTAAATTAATCGGTAACAAGGGTACTGTACCTTTATAATTCTTGAACCCTACTACCACTGCTACTGCAGCCTCTAAATCTAGCCCATGCTTATCATCACAATCCTCCACTACTTCTACTAGGAATCGGCTTTCGTAGATGAAATCTGTACATTCAAAATCACCAATGGACTCTGAATCATACCTTGACAGGTTTCTGACTACTCTGAAGCAATGACTAGATACTATTGACAGCAGATATACGAAAATAGAAGAGAAATTAATAATACTTACTGCAACAAATAAGATGAGGGCACAAAAATCAAAGGCGATAGAGCCTAGGATTACTATAATCGAGACAAAACTTTCTAGACTGGATAATAAACCTAAGCACATGAATAAATAGAGGGAATCTCCGAGCTTAAGAAGAGTATTAAAGAGCTTCAACTTAAAATTAATGCGAGTACGGCTGTAATTGATTGAATTTGGATTCGAGGGATGATGTTGGATGATGATGAAGGAGATGTAGAAAAGAGGCACTGATTATCGGCAAGCCACCAAAAACACTTTATTCACAAAAACAGAACAACACGATTATACAATTGCACAATCGCACTTTGCCGTTATGACAGAGCGTCTGACTCACAAAGATTTTTCCGAATCTAATTAGGCCGTTCAACTTGGCCCCGCCTCCCGCGACTCGCATTTCTTTTGTTTTTCCACGAACCTAAGGGCGGTTGGTCCCGTTGTTTCGATCTCGCGACATCTAGAAACTTCCGATCACGCACCGCGTTTACACTCTACGCACTTTTCCCTGGCGTAAAAAACTCCCGGCTTGCCAGCGGGAGAAAAAGCCAAACAAACTAACAATTTTCTCACGAATTTATACAATTTTATTAAATGAAAAGACGGTACGTCTTCGCTTCCGAGAAACTGGAAAAATAGAAAAACATTTAGCATGCGTCGCGAAAGAGAGAGAGAGAGAGAGAGAGAGAAAGAACGAGAAAAAGCGTTAATTAGAGAGAGATAGAGAGAGAAGTTGAAGTTTTCACGAGACATGCTCGCGAGATAGAGAGAGAAAAAAGATGGAGGCGTCCACGAGTGCGTCTACGCGTCCACTCACACAGACATTCCCGCATATCCACACACTCGCTTTCACACACACGGCGAACTATACGTGTGTCTCTTCGAGCTTTCCAGCTCTACGCAACCAAGCGCACAACAAAATAGCGCATTTTAATGGCTCTTTTTCATTTTTTTGGTTTTAGCCATCGCGGGCGTCCCCGCATTACAAACACACACCTATCTGGGAAACAATTTCCCAGTTCCGTCCCTAACAACGGCATCAAATACCATCTGATTTACTACTCTCATAGAAATTGAGTCTCTTCGAGGAGAAATCTAAGAGGTTAAGAAGAAGCACAATAAAGAAGGTGACACATTTGTCATATTCGGTCTACACTATGATAGGGGCACTAACATTATGCTGCTTGTCTTTTCTGCACTCTTTTTGTCCAATATCCTACCATCTGACACCAAGACATAGTTAGAGCAAAGCCCTTGAACCTCTAGCGATGGGCACGACGTACATCGGAAACATATCTCCCTTCTGGTAACGTTATCTTCCAAGGCCCTGACGCACTCTCTCATTGAAGCCAAAATAACACCAGGTAAACTTCACTCTTCTGCAAACAGTGGACAGCTATTTTCAGAAGCCAAGGTACCCTCTCCCTATGAACACAAACTCATAAACTGTAAGGAAATCTATATATCTAAGGAACTCTATAACCTAAGTATTTCAGCATGGCAAGTGGTTAAGTATATAAATTTCTACTGCTTTATATGTACATCCAAAGTTCTTTGTAGGAAAACAAAGGATCAAGAGCTCTCATTATATCATCCCAAACAGATCTAGACGCTTTTATAGTGAAGATAACGTCACCATTATAAAGCTCTGTAACTCCTATATCACAACTGCTGCAACATCCCTGATGCCTCTCAAGCCTTTCGACTTTATTTCCAGTCTCAATATTACTCCCACACAGCCTACAAACTCCAGTACTTACGCCCTAAACACAACCTTGTCTTCCGACTCCTTTGTGCCCTAATCCAGTAGTCTAAGAGCCTACTACCTCAATGTGAACTCCTTTACATATCACATTGAGATGTTAAGACTTTTCTTATCTTCCCATGTTTACTTACACATAATAGCTGTTACCGAAACCTGATTGGACACTAAAGTTAAGGACTGTATCGTGTAACTAAACGGCTACAAACTAATAAAAAATGACAGAAATAGGAACGGTGGAGGAGTAGCTCTTTATATTTACACCTCGTTCAACAGTCATTGACTCCTCTAACGGTATATGGACCTGAAAATCAGGTAAATCTTAATATATATTCTGTAAGGTATCTACCGCCGTAATTATCCGTTTTCCTCTATCTCCTGCCATACTCACGTTTTTTGCTAGGTTCGAATTTCATTCACCATCTCATCCTCTACATGTATATATATTATATATTATACTCTATCAAATTAATACTAGATGACTTTAATGCGGGCTTACTCTCCAATAATGAGGATACCAAATTTATTAGCATTTTAATCGAATAGCACTCTTTTTTCTCAGTCCTCTATGGTGTGACTCATCATAGAGATAAAACCAATACGTGGCTGGACCTACGGCTCATAGACACAAACGATACTCTACTAGACTACTGGAAGACTGATACGCCCCCTATAAACGGCCACAACCTCATAATAGCCGCAGTACAGGTACTAATGCCGACTTATTAACCAAGTGTTTTTGCATATCGTGATACTCTTGATTTTTTGGAGTTTCTCAATACTATAGACATATCATCTTTTACCACAGAAAGTATGGAAATGTGCATCACATCGTCACATCTCACTGAAGCTAAACATAAACTTACCTCACTAATGGTAGTAAATTTTGAACGTAAACGTTATCCTTGGCTTATACTGTAGATTTAAAGAAATTGTTAAAAGAACGCAACAAACTTTATAGACTATTTCGCCGTTCTCTCCAACTCTCAAACCTACAACTGTATTGAGCCGCATACGTTGTATCACACTCTAAGATCGAGGAAGCGAAACATAAATTCTATTTCACCCGCCTCACATCTTTCACAGACTCATAATACTATTTGGAAGGAGTTACGGAATCTTGTCGTCGCAACATGAAAAAGCAATATAAGTCCACTCTTCACGGCCGTTGAACTTACTAGGCATTTTAATAGTATCTACCACGACCTCAACGTTGGCACTGTTACTGAGTGTCTCTTAATCCTAAAAAATAGTTAATATCCAGAACTATCTAATTTCACGGAAGTATCTGCATCAGCCTTCAATCAAGCGATCTTGCATTTTCATACACAAGTTCGAGGAACTGACGGAATTCCACAAAGTGTAATAAAAGAGGTCTACCTAACCTTAGGTCAATCATTCAAGAATTTTCAACTTATCTTTATGTGAATATCGTTTCTCTTGACTTTGGAATAAATCAATTAATTATATGTGCCCTGAGAAAGATAAACATACTTATATCCCTCACAGACTATCCTCCAACCTCCGTCCTTTACTTTCTCTCCAAAGCATTCGAGTAGATAGTCCATAAACAACTGTCGTGTTATCTTGAAACCTGGGTGTTCATGGGCCCACTACAAACTGGATTCCGCATCGGACACTCCATGTATACTGAACTACTTAAGCTGACTGACGATATAAGGTATGGCATTGATCAGAAGATGGTCACTCTGCTTACAGTATTCGACTTTAGCAAAGCGTTCAAGATGATTGATCACGGTAAGCTTCTATGAAAGTTACTGGCCTTCTACCTCTCTAAGAAAGTCATCAGCTGTATAACATCTCATCTCGGTGGTAGAGATTAGGCTATCCTTGATGTAGATGGTACACTATCTTCTTTTATTAACCTCAATTATGGCGCACCACAAGGCTCGGTCCTTGGACCTTTATTATTTTCCACATACATAAACAACATTTTTCTGAGCCTCTCTAAATAAATATTAACCTTATATACGTTGATGAACTCCAGATTTATAATCAATGCCCTATTGAAGAACTCAACGGATGCTTTAAGATGATAAGATTTTTCATTTTATAGCAGAAAACGTAAAAGACATGCATTTTTTTCATCAAAATTATTAATAAAAAAAAACCTGAATATCATCAGTGGCATTTTAGAAAATAAGAATCTACTAATTTTTTTACGAATTTTGATATGCATCAATAGGTGCTTTTTTTCAAGACCCAAAAAGTGTTCTATTGCTCGGGCTATATATAAAATTAAGATTTTTATAATATTCTATAAATAAATAGTAATAATAATAATGAAATAAAGTAAATACATAATTTATACATAAATATTATTGTTAAAATGATTGTATTAATATTTTTCTGAAAAACATATTATATATTTTTGTTTAATTTACTTATTTAATTTACAGTTTTCTAATATAAGAATTTATAATATCTTAGATAACATATGTTATTATAAAATAATATTTCAAACTTATAATTTACAATTCTAAATGTTTTAATTTTAAATATTTGCATAATTTGTTGCACAAAATGATATTAAAAATTCTATCAGAAAGAGATTAAATAAATTTGTATATTATGTTGGTAAAATATTAGATATTATCTTATTTTTTTTCATGATATCATAAAAATTATTTTCTACTATTTTTTGTGTTATTTTTCCGAAAGGCTACAATAAGATTGATCCAAGTAGTATTCACAGTGACTAACTATATTTCGGGTTTTACTACTTAAAGGGATGTAGATTGAACACTAGGGTGCAAATTGCTTTAGATTCTCGAGATTGTATGCATCTACCGATATTTCTTAATTCTTTATTTTCTATTATTTCGTAAATATAATCTCTGTTCTAGTATATTTTAATTGTATTTTCTTATTTTATACATACTTTTTTTAATCAAATATTTTTTTTTTAGTTTTTCTATTCAAGATTTTTACTATCTTGATTTTGCTTCCTTACTTGAATAGTTTTGTTCATTTTCTCACAATTTTTATTCGCTTACCCGTCATTATTTTCTATTATATATTCTATTTTTGTCATTTGAGCAATTTTATTTCTAGTTTATCCTTTGAATTTCCTTTCATTTCTCCAAATCGTTCCTTCTGCAGCATACACCTGTTACCATAACCCAGCTTTACTCTCCGTAGGACATGAAATTTCCTAAATACCCATTATGATAATTAATTACTTTAAGGCGGTTAGGAATTTATATTGCTTAATTAATTTAAATTACTTATTGTGAATAAATTTGAAAAATTTGAACTTACAAGAATACAAGGATATATATTTAAATGAAATATTTACTTTATTTTTTAATGAATTATCTGATAACATAATTAAAATTAACAATAGTCGATTTTACTGTCATATTACATTATCAAATTATTTGAAAATTGTGAATAACTTTTTTATATATAATTTAATGCTAATTACATATTATAAACAATTAATTACATTATTATAATTACATTATTTATAATTAAAACGTTGCATAAATTAGAATTTAAATGTAAATTGTTTTATTAAGTCCTATTTTACACTGAATTGACAATTTTTTTCAATTTCTTATATTTTGCAAATTTTAATAAAGTTTTTACTGAGATTATCTTATGTATATTGACATATTAACAAAAGTTAAAAAACGATTATAATGGTAAAATTGTCATTACTGTTTTTTAATTTTATTAAAAAAAGGTTATGTTATATAATACATTTTTTATAGTATAGTATTCTACAAATCTCAGATAATTTTATAAATTATAAAGATGATTATAATTTTGAATGAACTATAAAAGTATACAAATTTTCATTATCATAAAATTTAAACAAATTTAAAATAATTTTTTTGGAATTCGCATGTATAAAAATATTTATTATTGAATTTAATGCATTAAATTTAAATGCGAATGAAGAACATTAATAAAAGATTTATATGAAGATTCAAAAAGAATTCGAAGATACGGTTGTGACGAGACGGCTCCGTTCGTCTGTCTCAGGTAAAGAGTAGAGTCCAGCATTCGTCGAAAACTAATAGAAAAGTTATTTAACACCGGCATAAAGCGGCAGCTGGTCTGACAGGGATTTGGATCGGCGGCAGGCGGGTATAGACAATAATAACAAAGTTTTTAATAAATCATGTCACCGGGGAAGGTGAGTCCTTTAATTGTTTGCTTCCTACATAGACAACAAAAATTTCAAGTTAAATAAAAATTTCAGTAAACTATAGTTCACATAAATGATTCGAATATTTTATTTACAAAGTCTTATAGATCTAATAATTCGTAGTAAGCGCAAAGATTTCCGAAATTATTTACTTTCGCGAACGTCTACTCGCATTTCGACCTCTACGAGGTCGCTGACAATAACAACACACGGGACGTAAACACGCGCGCGACGATTGTTTGAAATTTAAAATAATTATTGTGAATAATTACTTTAAAATTTTTCGCGAATGGAATTTCAAATAATTGTCGTTTCCCAAAATGAATCGATAAAAAATAAAGTACAACTAACAGGTGTATGAATACTAAAAGTGGCCGTGTCAAGCGGCGTGGGTGATTTCGAAGGACTGAAAATTTATCTCGCAACACACGGAAGGAATGAAATAAGTGAAGAAAAGAGATTTATGAGGGCAAGAAACGAACGGACAATCAAGAGTATAAAAAGCCCATGATAATCACAAAAAGTTGTAGATTCTCTGGTGCAAATTTTAGGAAAGTGAAGTCGCAGGCGAATGGTATTAGATTGTTGTCAAGGTAGTGTGACAACGGATTAAGCCGAGGGGAAGGTTCAGATAAGGAGCGAGGCTAGAGAGAATCTACCTCGAGACTAGCACATGAGGGATGCTAAATAGCCTCAATTCCACGAAGCTAGATCGACACGAACGTAAACGTGGCCGCTCGAAATCGCGAGGGGAGCCGAACACGTCCCGATACACGATCTATAGTGGGGCCTGAATGCGAGAGCTGTGAACAACAAGGGGAACCGTTCTGAACCATTTAGCAACGAGTGACTCTCGTTGCACGGTTAATAAACATATAAATTTGATTACAATTATAATTACAATATTATTTTTCACTGTACACATAATAAAATTAATTTATGAATTTTTAACGTATTATTAATATTCTTCTTTTCAATTTACGGGAATGCATGGTTTCTTTGTCTCATGGTAATTTCACACAAGGATACTTAAATGGCATAGAATGAATAGCGTTCGCGGCCCATCCTTATATCGAAAGAAAAGCTAAGCAAAAGTGGCACTGACCACCTCGGAGGCTGGGAAAGCTCCCTTGGCCTCACGATGGAGGGAAAGGCACCAGGTTGATTTATCCTGTTGCATGTGTATGATGAAACTGATTTTCGCATTATGCATGGTGGTGCGTGTGATAGGCGACTGATCGCGGCTCATCTATGCTCTGAAGTGGTATCGAAACAAGAATGGTACTGATCGCCTCGCAGCCACAATGGAAGTGAGGAAAAGGGGACCAGTTAACAGTCAGTCAACGGAATAGAGCTTCGTTAAATAGGGTAAGGTGGAATACCACCCAGCACGTGCGAGTTGATTTTTACAGGCGCCCATTTGTTGAGAAGGATTTGCGCTCAATGAAACGAATATGTCGACCTGTCCTCAAGCGGAGCTCATTAGTTCCCCTTCAGATTGACTCTACTTGCTTATTTACTTACATTTTCAATTAAAAAAAATTTATATTGCAGTTTAAAAATTACCATTCTACTTAATCAGAGAATCTTTGTATTTTTAACCTACACTTTATATTTCTTATTCTTTAAAATCATAATTGAATGTATCATTTTTTTCACTATTGATAAAATATTATGGTTATATTTAATAATAACACTTATTTCTTTCAATTGATTTATGTTTAAATAACCTTTATTTCTTATAATCAGTTTTATAGTTTGTTATTTAATTTATTTAGAATACTTTCATCAGTAATTGTTTAACTATAACCTCTTAAATACTTATGTTATTTTGTGAATCAAAGGTATAATATGAGCATTTATTAATTTAATCTCTGGTTGAATATGGTTTTAATAAGCTTTATATACAGGTACATACTTTATGTACAGGTAATTTTCAATATAAGTCTAGCAAAAACGTATAAAGTTTAAGCTTTAAAACATCAATCATGTTTCACTTATATTTAAATTTTTAATAAATTATTAAATATTTCATGTAATTGAAATATAACGAAGAAAAAGCTAAAAATGAACATAAATGAAAGTAATATTTTTACAATTATACAATTATAGTAACGGTAACATACTGAACAGCGAATAATTATTTCAGACATATTTTATGCCATATGAACATGAAATTTATATTATATTCATTATATAAATTAAATAAAATTATACATTTATTATATACCTAGTTCAATTAACATGGTTTTATTACCATAAGTATTTAGAAAAAAGTTATATATTTTATTTTATTAGTCAGATTTACTTTTCTATATAGAACAATTATGAACATAATATAAAATTTTTATCTATATTACTTTTTATAATAAAAAAAAATAATGCTACAATCTTTGTAAAGATTATATTACTAATATTATTCATATGAATTTGTAAATAGAATTAAAAAACTATTAAATATTTTCTTAAATATTTAGTTATTGTTTCTTGTTTTTCTTAGTGATAAAATTTATTATAGTAATTTTTTTAATTTATGTATACGTTTAATTAAATATGATAATGATTTGAATTTTAATATTATAACTTCTGGTTAGTATAAATGAAATTCAGATCATAGGTTACAACGCTTTCGATAATTTGTTTGCTTATGATTATATTAATTGCTGACATAATTTATTATTATTTAATAAAATAATATGGATTTAATTTGTATGTTTTGTTTGTTTCTATCTATATCTATAACATAAAAGATGATGATAAAAAAAATAAATCCACCTAATTAATAAAAAAATATTACTGTAATTAAATTTTCATTTCTCATTGCACGAACACTGTAGCTTCAAATCAACTATTATTATCGTATCAAATAGAAATTCAATTGGAAATAGTTCTAGATCTATATTAAAGATTAGTATATATACATGAAAATGTACACATAAATATGTGTAGATGTATGTAGGACGTTGTAGGCACAGGGATAGCAGGACCATTGAAAATTCCCAATGTAATGTGATTCACCCATGTAACACTAACGATGTACTCACATGAACCTGTTACATTATGTACAAATATATCTTTGAAGTGAATATCTAATAAAATTTTTATCAGTACTTTTCTTCTGATATCATCATAATAACGGTATAACCAAAGATATTTGCAGACATTCCAATTCTTATCTTATTTTCTTCAAATCGAATTCAACGAGATAATTGTGTAAGTATCAATAAATAACAAATAATAGGCGCTTAAAAATTTAAAACAAATATTAAAATAATATGTTTAGAATAATAATTTGATAAAGAGAGTATAAAATGAATAATTTTTGGCTTATACTGAAAATAAGTACAATATTTTTAATGAAAATCATTATATTTATGATATCTTTGTTATAGTATTCGGATTTTTTAAATTACATTAAATAATCGTAAATTACTTAATTTTCAAAATAAACACGAATTCATGACTGTATTAGATTTAAATTTTTATAATAGAAAATTCTAGTTTAACCTTTGATTTTGAAAGAAAATTTATTTATGTATAAAAAATTGTAGTATAACTTTGATAGTATGAAGTTCATTGATCAAATCATAAATATTTATAAAAAAAAAAGTTAAAGAATTTATTAAAATCAAAGATATTATAATTCAAGTTGTTTTGTATAATTATATATATTTCTGCTAGAAAAAAAAACTCATTATTGTAAAAGAAAAAGAAAAAAGGGTGAAAGAGAAATGTTTCAGAGGATAGGGCTTATGATAGGGCTAAAGAGGCAAGGACGCCCTCGAGATTAGGGGACAAGTCAGTGTTTGAGGAACCCTCCTGTCTACTTGTATCACGACTGATTGAAAAATCAACCTAAGCTTTCATTCAGAAGTGTTTAAATTAATCGCTCTACATTATATCCACAGTATTTAATTGCGGTATTTAAAAAAATTTATAAGAATTAACATATGATAATTGTTGTATTCTGGTGACATATATTTGTAAAAACGTTACTGAAATAAAAATAATAATCTATATTAAATTTTATTTGAGTTGAATATAAATTAGTAAAAAATAATATAATAAATTTATTAATATTGAGGTGAGGCTATATTATAACATTCAATTGAACAAACCAATACAATACATCATGAAATATGATAATATAATTAACAAATTAATTGCTCTGGCTTAATTAATGTGAAATTAATAATAGTGTTATGAAGTCTCAGGATAATTATTTCATTGTTTTTTACCGCCAATAGCCAAGTATTTGAGAAAGTTAAATTATAAATATAGTGTTGATTGAAATGAAGAATGATAGGGCAGAAAATAGTATAGCACTATTCCAGAAGAGTAGGAAGGGGGTGGAGTTTTAGAAGCGTCCCTTATAGAGCTGTTGGTGCAGGTGATAAGGCAGACATCGTAATCTGATGCCGTTGACCTGGAAATAAGAATTTACAGAAGCTCACGTATTTTATTTATTTTCACGCTGAATATCCTTGGGTGATTTTTTTCAGTGTACTTACCATTCGATTCGTGGTGTAATGCGATTTTTCTTCTCCACTTTCAATTCGATTGTTATGGATGTCACTCTTTAATAACTTAATATATATTTTGATAAAAAAAAATTTTTTTTCACAACACGTGAATTAAGAATTCATATAATTAAGTTTATATGTGTTTGAAGAAAATTGATTCGTATACATATATACAAACCTGACGCAAAATATACACGAACAACTTAATATTCTTTCCAGAAACGTGTATCATCAAACTTAAATAGGATTTCAATGTTTATTTAAAAATATAGGGTATTATAATAACTATACAGAATTTAATAACGCACGAAATTTTTTCAATTGGATCACATAAAAATTCAAGTGTAATATAACATTAAATATAAAGAAATTAATTAATAATATTCATGAGTATTCATTATTTTAAAAAAATTAGTGATTAAAAAAACGAAAATACAATAGATTAAAAATATTATTTTGTAGCTAGTTCACTAAATATTATAATCGAGCATCGATTCTGCTTGATCGTTGAAATCAGATAACATGAAATCTACACTTGCGTATACTTCAATCACATGGCACGCCATCCAGCTTTCTACAACGCCGTCTTATTGTCTTTTTTTTTATACTTATTAAATAATTTATAATTACGATGTATAATGATTTTTATTTTTGTTATTAATATGTAATTTAAATATTTAACCAGTTTTTTTATTTTTATATAAAAATAAAGAATAATAAGGCAAAAAATATATCTTTTAAATGAAATATTATACTTTTTTTATTGAAATAAATATTTAATAGGAACTAATAAAGCTACATCGTTTTTAATCATTTCATATGAAATTACAATATTTCAAAAATCTGATATATTTTTCAACGATACATATACATTATTTAAATTAAATTATCTACTTGATATTATTGAAAATATTACTTATTATTATTGTAGTATTTTTTAAATAAAATGTTATTGTAGTTTTTTTTTAATTTTATTTTCTCATTTGTTTAATAGATTTAAAAAATAATTTTTACAAAATTATCAAAAAAAAACTTTGATGTTTAAAGTGAAAAATTATAGATCAGTTTAATATTTTATTATTATTGTTAACAATACCAAAAGCTACATCACATGAAATAAGTTATCTATATTTGCTTAAAAAATAAAATAGTAGAAAAGTTTTCTTCAAAAAACATCATCAAATAACATTTAAAACTTATGTAGAAGTCCCGAAAATAAATAAAAAAATTAGTGTTAATATAATCTTTCCAAAAAATCTTATGATTATGCCAGTGATATATTATTAAACGATAAAATTGAACCATCGTTATAAATCGCCGATAGAGGATAAAAAATTTGGAAGACTTATTAAATAATTGTAGCCGTTAGTGCAACGTGTGCACAATCAGTCTACAATGTCATGCATCTGCAGCGGTCCACTGATTTTACAATATACCAATTGAATGTTTCATGAGCAAGAAAAATCTATTTTCCAAAATATATATGCACTGGATTTCATTCAGATACATTGTCCATATTTTTCTCGATAACTTTGTATTTTATTATATGTTCGACCATATTTCCATTGTTTACTAATTTGTGGTATTACTAATGACTATCAAAATAAATTAATTTCAATTATTGGAAAAATCAAGAAACTACAGTAATAATTGCTAATTCCAATTTCATTATTTAAAACTGATTTAAAAAAGTTTTATAAGTTGTTACTATTTCCTAGTAATAAATTTGTGTTTTACATTTACACAGTATTCTAGAACTCGATTGTATATTCAAGCATAATCTAAATTTTTGTATTATTTTTAAATCAAAATCTGAGAAAAATATTGTTTATATTATTTTTATGGATGTTATACTAAAAATATGGATAATAATGTTACGTATACTTACAAATACTTATGTTTTTATTAGTAATTATATATGTATTTTTATACATAAGTGTCGATAGTCGCTTGTACACGCAAGTAAATAGATTGTGTGTTCGTGCGCGCATGCGTGTTTACTTGAGTACATATGAATATGAGAATTATTGACTTTTTAAAAAGCATTTGATTAATTTTTCAAGTGAATGCGATAATTGATAGTCTCTTTTGAATAATCATTTGTTTTCTCTGCTCCTGCAAAAATAAGAGAAAAAAAGAATGAAATTTTTGGATTACAATAGATTGGTAAAAAAAAAGTGAGAGAAGTTGTATCGGTTGTTCAATAGTCAGTGAAAAACACAAATGAAAGTGAAATTCACGAAGATCATGGAATAGTTTAGAAGCTTGAACTCCAATGAATTTAGAGAAAAGGTTAGGCAGTTAAAACTATTGTAAAATGTTTAAAACATATATTCTAAAATCTTAGAATTTGAAATTAAATATTAAAGTGTTTTTATATATGATAATTGTGTGTGTATGATGAATAATTTGTAACAATCTCTTCATATTACCTGCATTTGAATATAAACATTTTTTTTTCATATGAATATTTATAGGCATAAGCGCACTCACGCAAAAAGTTATAAATGGTAAATATGAGTCAGTGTATACATTAATGCCTGGTTACAAATACTATGGAGAGATTTTTATTTATGCAGTAATAAATATTAAATATACAATACAGGAAATTTATGTTAAATTTTTAAATATATATTCGTAAACTTACTATGAATTTGTAAAATGATGCTAAGTCAAAATATGTGTTGAATATAAAAATTTATAAAAAACTGAAAAATTTCAAGAAAAACTTTGTATTTTTGAATACATTAACATTTTTAAAGATGAGTGTAGATAAAACACGCAAAGAAAAAAGTTTCTAAATCTAGAATTTTTCAAAAGAAAATATTCTTTAATAATTTCACCGAAAAAAATCACTTCTTTCACGATTAAAATGTATAAAATAAAAATGTTTTTCCATTATTAAAATTTAATTATTTTAGAAATAATTTTCCATTTTAAGTAACTCGATAAAGTTTGTTAGCGTTTTATTAATGATATTTAATTTACTTTTGAAGTTAAATTAAGAAAACACGTGACAAAAGATTTGCGCACCTTAATTCAATGGACAATCTACCGTATAACTTAAATGAAAAAATGCGAATGTTTTTCAAGATCAAATGTACGTTTCAAAGTACCCTGAGTCGACTAATTGTGAAAAGATACGAGGTGTTAAGAGAGTTAAATGTCACTAGATTTATTTTCCTTTCCCCTAACCTTCCCTTCATCATTACCTTTCGAGTGAACAGCTAGCAGCCACGCATCTATGTTAAAGCTTAACTCCCATTCAATTGAAAATGTACGTAAATGGATGCAACTAAACTCCGCAATGTAATGAAGTCATTTTATAAGATGCAAACAAGAAAGAAACACGAACTAGAGTTTTACTTTTGTCTCCAGTTAGTTTAATATATGAATGAGCAGGAAAATTAAAATTTTTGGCAGAGCTATGAATGAAAATGAAAAGCCAAAACTTAATTTCATAACGCAAATCTAGTAGAACAGCAAATGAACCAAGAATTATAAAACTATGTTTAACAGTTATATATACTATCGCGGACAAAATTTTATTAATATAATAAATAATATTGTAATATTATGTTAATAAATAATATTAATATGTAATATTAATATTATGTTCATTAAATAATTAATATATTGTTTCTCTTCGTATATTTTTTATTTTTTAAGATACGCGTACAAATGCTCGTGTCTATGCATATATGAAATGCATATGAACAATTTTATAATGAACATAAAATTTAACTGAAAATCTTAGTAAAGTGGTTCTATTAAAACCAAAATTTAATTAATTTAGAAAACTTCAAAATATTCATGAATGATTCTGAGAAGACTTTTTAACTATTATGAAATGTTAAAAAATATACTAAATTATACTAATTTAAATTTTTTTTTCATGTTTCGAACATAAAAAATATTTTAAATTTCTTTAAATTCAAAATGTGACCGTTCCAAAGCGAAATAATAAAAAATAACCGAATAGTTAAACAAACTTTTTCATGGATTAGAAATAGAATTATTCACATAATTAAATCTAATATAATTATTTCATTTAAGGCTACGCTAAAATAAGTTTGCCAATGATACAAAAGATGCTACAGAGATTTTTCAGATCAACATTATGTTAATTAAGTTTATTTTATTAACTTTTTATAATTCAACACTTTTTAATTAACATTTTATTTATCAAATGCATATTTAGTTTACACAATACGTAAAATATATTAAATATTTAATAAATAAAAATATGAAATTTACTAAATGAAAATACCATTACTAATAAATTTACTAATTAATATTAATAATAAATTTACTAATAAATACTATTTAACGAGTATTATTTAGAAGTCAAGTGTATACTTCAAATATTCAAAGTTTTTTTGATTTTGCACTGTTAGACGTTAACAATTAATTAATCTTATTTTACTTACATCTACGCATATATTTTTATAAATCTATTTTTTAAGTTCTCATCTAATTTAGAAAATTTTATTTTCGGAAACATCGGCTTCACATTTAAAGCTATTAACAGTCTTAAATTAAAGAATTATAAACATCACAATAATAATAAGCCAAATGGTATGAAATGTCAAAAAATATCGTTGTGCGAGAAAGAAGGGCTGAGAAGTTAGCACCTTGGAAGAAGTTAATAATCCTTAGGCTAGACTCCCATCAACACTGCTTGTAGTAAAATTCATTGAGCTTGTTTTTGGGACCTTAAGTGTGAAAGTGAGGAAATTTTTATGAGAGAATTTCTATAGATTGATTTGCAAATCTTTTCAGCATGGATCAAAACTCATCCTTCGAAATGAAAAGATTATGTAAAAAATAGTCACAAAATTTCAAGAGTTAACAAGTTTACATTGAAGATATGTACCAAGCACAAATAATTCAGCAGATTATGCTTCAAGAGAAACGTCAACTGAACAATTGAAGTATCATCATCTTTGATGGACAAGACCACCATGGTTACAGTAATTTCCACAGTCATAGCATTAGTACATAAGTCTTCGGGAAAATTTTGTGTACAAGAGTCGCGTGCTACAATTTGTATCTATATTTCACAATACTCGGGAAGACAACAATGGGACATAACTGAGAAATAAAAAATTATTGAGAATAATAGCTTTATATTTTAGATTCAGTTCAAAATTGAGCAAGAGATTGAAAAAATTACAATTACTGAAGACGATGAATTATTAGTCCAGGAGATTGAGAAAACAAATGCATTATGCATAAAGTACAATCAATCAATGTTTTTTCCAGTAAAAATTAAATTGCACAGGAATAGCTATTATTAAATCATTCAATAAGTAAACTTACGGCATTTCTTGATAAAGGATAAATAATTAGAGTTGGAAAAAGATTGGAAAGTTCATATTTATCGTTTTAGAGTAATCACCCATATATTATTCTACGTCACTTAAGACTTTATAATTGATCAAACTTATAGAGAGACAATGTACGATGGTACTCAATTAATACTTACTCATATAAGGCAAGAATATTGGATTATACGTGAGAGTTGTGAGATTTAAGATATTACATTGTATAATATGCGATAGACAAATAAGTATCAGGGGTTTAACAATTAATGGCTCAATTGTCCACTTCTAAAATTAACTCATTTAGACCATTTATTCATACCGGTCAAATAACTATCAAAATATGAAGATGCAAATACTCATAAAGGCCGGTTATGTATTTTTTTATGCTTAATCACTTAAGCACTACATCTTGAGGTTGTGTCAGATTATACAATGGACGGCTTTAGTATAACTTATAGAAGATTTAATTCAAAAAGAGGCATTTGAAATACAATTTACTCCGATTGTGGTACCAATTTTATAGGAGATTCTCAAATTAACAAGCTATTCACTCAAAGAACAAAAGTTCCTCAACTTTATCATTATTGTTTTCTTGTGACCAGATTTAGTGGAATTAAAACCCACCAGTTGATCCATTTATGAAAGATAATTGAGAAGCTGTGGTAAAATCCATTAAATACCATTCAAGAAGAATAGTTAGGCATACCTTACTTACATTTAAAAAACTAACAACTTTGAATTACCAAATAGAGTACATTCTCAATTCAAGATCTTTGGAGCCATTGAGCGGCGATTTTAATGATTTATCTATTCCAACACCTGAACATTTTTTTATTGGATCACCGTTAAATAGATTACTTGAGCCTGCATTTTTAAACTTATTAACTTCCCGTCTAAACAAATGGCAAATAACTCAGCAAAGAACTCAAAGATTTTGGAATTAATAGTCATCTCAACACCTTCAAAGATTACAGTCAATCTCAAAATCGCATCACCCTTATCATGACATTAAGATAGATATCTTAGTATTAATAACAGATAAAAGATTACCTTCAAATAAATGGCCTTTGGATAGAGTACTCGAACTCATTACAGGCAGAGACGAATAAACTGTAGTCATCTCACTGAAGACACCAACACATATTTTCACAAGACTAATCTGAAAACTGGTGATAGTTCCTGTAACATCTTAATTAATCAGAAATTTGAATTTCTGATGTCAGAAGATGAAAAAGGAGGTTTAATTCAGCTGGAACGCAAAATCTATGTAGTCGCGCAATTCAAACGTAGCAGGTTGTATTAGTAGCGCACGCTGCCACTAGGTGGCTAAGTATTGAGTTTTGATTTTTCTTATGCAAAAAAACATATGTAAATTGATATATACGAGTCGCTCATGGTTTTGAATACTACTATAACTATAGAACATGTGTAGCTTGGTATTATCGATCTCTTCTTTAGCTATACTCAATTTATTCATATATCTTCGAGGTTTTAGATTGCTCTTGTATTGTATAATTAACACAATATAATTGTATAATGTAGAAAATTTATAAACTTTTCCTAGTTTATATTAATAAGAAAACAGCTTGCGTAGCTCACATCTCAGAATACAAAATTGACTTATTAATTTTGAGTGATTTAGTCTGAGTTTAGAGATTTGAGTCCCACTTTTTACAATTGTATGGCATTTTCTTAGATTGCCTATTCTTTATTATTTAAGCAACAACTACTCTACTGTGACTTATTTTATAATCACAAATTAGCATTTGTTCAAAATAAAATAAATATGCAATTCAATAAAATTACAAATAGGCATTTCGGTTTGAGAACAAGTTTTTGTTATTAATACAGATTTTTAAATTGGTAAATTTTGAATTTTTATAGATAGGTTTAATGTATTATATCTTTTAAAAATTATTTTCAAATCTTTCAATTTTATGATATATCTAATATACAAAAAGCTTTGCTATCTAATATAAAATTGATGTAAAGCTAATATTTAAAAAAACCCTGAGACAAAAAAAAAATTATTAAATATTTATAGATTTTTTTAATAAATTCGTTTTTCTTTATTTTATTGAAATTTATTAAAAATAACTATTTTATGTGATTTTAATATTGTTACGTATTTAAGTAGCGTCAATATGTATATATATATATTTATGTATTATTTATTTTACAGCCGGGTTACTATTCCGCCGTAGCTGAGTCGGTCAAAACGTCTCAGCCTTTGCGAGGATCGGGTTACTTGAAGGAATGATACGATGATTAATATTCACGACTTTACGTTTATTTCATATAATCGTAAGAAAGAGTTTGTTATGTGTGTGTGGCTCGTGATACGTCAGTTGTACCCTAATTGCGTCCGTTTATTAAATTATTGTTACACTTTTCGTCTTTCGTTGATTACGCGTTAGTTCTTACTCGAATCGGACTGGGAAGCTCTTGTGTGTTTTTGAGTGCGTTTTTATAATCTCTGTATTGCAAGTTTTCGAATTCTCCCACTACCTGTTTAACCCACTTGTCATCGGTATTTGTTAATTGTTTTCATATCTCTTGTGAATCTGGATCAATTTTATGTCGATCAATTGTTTCATAATTATAATCGTCACCAATTTTATGATATAACTTGCAACTTTTGAATTGTAGGTAATTAATTTATGTCGAATTTCGTTACGTACGTAACAATATAAAAATAAATATTAAATCAACAGGATAAATTATTGATTTATAATAAATAAAGTAACATAAAAATTTAATGATTAATTGAAATTATAGAACGCATTTATAATTATGAATAATAACATTTTTATATGGGTTGTAGAATTTGAGAAGATATCCTCCATGTAAATAAAACTTAAGTTTTTTTTACATACACCCGAAAGAAACTAATTTTCCCAATATTTATACAAACATTTTTATGTTATGCAACTGCATTGATAATTACATTAAAAAAACATGTTAAATAATTTAATTTTGATTAATTTTAATATTTTAAAATATAAAATGTTTTACAATGTCAATTCTTTTTTAAAACTTGATGATATACAATATTTTGTTTAATTTTACTATTAAAGATATTTATAATAATTAATTTCGATTTCAGTAAATGTATTTTGGTCAAAAATAGTTTTTTATATTGGTTATAAAAATAGCACACAATAATATATGAATCAATAATTACATAAAAGTTAATTAAGAATATAGGATATACATGGTTCATCCACGGAGTATTGAGTTTTTTTTTATTTTGCGACTATTGGTCGTAGAAATATAGGAGAGGTCTTAAAATGTTGACAATCTCTTTCCGCATTTGTCCCTTTTTTCTTTTGTCTTTTCGATAATTAGGAGCGATAGGATTTTACTTCGCGCGAAGGGTGTTTTTCTGTTTTTTGACACGGCGCGATGGATCGACTACTCGAACAGTGTTACGCGATAAAGTTTTGTTTGCAATTAAAAAAAATAGTGTCCAAACGTATAAAATGTTGCAAGAAGTGAATGGACATAATTGTATGTCAAAATCGCAAAGTAAAAAATGGCACAGAGATTTTAAAGAGGGCCGAGATAAAATCACAGAGCCTCGAACTGGGCGTCTAAAAAGCTTTCGAATGGCTAGGAACAGTGTTAGAAATTTTTGCTTCAGCCCCCCTATAGTCCCGACTTGGTTTCTTGTAATTTTTTTTATTTCCCCGATTAAAGAAAGAACTGAAAGGGAAACATTGGAACTCTTTGAAAAATATCCAAATACATGTGAAAAATTTTTTGAAAAACATTAAAGCTGAAAAGTTTGAAGATATATTTGAAATTTGGAAAACATGCCTTCAAAAATGTGTTCATGCAGTACGAAATTATTTTGGAGAATTTAAAATTTTTATTTCACACTGTTTATAAGTCCAATAAATCATCTTTCAAAAAAAAGGTAATTGCTTTAGCGCGCTGTGTCAAAAAGTTGAAACACACCCTTCGCGCGACGTAAAATCCTACCACATCTAATTATCGAAAAAACAAAAAAAAATGGGGGGGGCAAATGAGAAAAGAGTTTGTCAACATTTTAAGACCCTTCCCAAATTTTTACGACTAATAGTCGCAAAATGAAAAAAAACTCGATACTTCGTGGATGAACCATGTATGTTATTATTTAAATATTTAAATTGATATTTGTGGCAGAAGATTATTTAAAAATAATTCATATTTTTAAATATTTTTTCATAAATGATGATTATGAATTTTAATAAAAAAATATTTATAATATTTTTTTTATTTATATTGTGAAATTTTAGAACACGGAACTACAAATTTATATTTCTTTATATTTCTACATCTACTCATGTATATAACGCACGTAGAAATAATATAGAATATATATTTACTATATGTAAATTAAATCAAGAAAATATTGTTAGAAATAAAATTGAATATGCACTTTTTTATAAAATTTTCATAAAAATTTTAGAAATTTCAAATATAAATGAAAATTTTTTTGTATTAACAAGATATCAATGATATTAAATTAACTTTTAATATATTTTTACTATAATATAATATATTGTTACTATTTTATTATAATGAATATTGTCGTATAGCTATAACTAATTTTATATAGTGAAAATGATTCATTGAAATATAAATTATTTATGATTCCCTATAAATTTTAAAAAACTATTAATTTTTTATATATAATTTCTTATATACGGTTTATTGAAAATACTAAATTATAGAATTCTGTAATATTTATGGTTAAAGGAAATTAATTTCTAAAAATAGTGCTTCTGAATGTTAAAATTAATTGCTTTTTATATAACAATGAAGGAACCACATATAAATATGTTGGATACGATGAATTGCTATAACGTTTCATAATACTTTACAAAGTTTAAATGCATTATTATGAATGTAACTGAAAAATGTAAGCATTAATGCATGTATATATTGATACTAGAGCAGTACAACTACGTGATATATGGAAGAGTCAATTATGTCTATTAACATCTAAACTAATAAAAAATAAATAATATAATAATAATTGTTAGTAAATCGACAACAACAGCAATAATAATAATAATTATAATAATAACAACAATAATAATAATGACTATAACATCTAAATTAATAATAAACATATAAAAGTGTTGTTAATGTGTAAGGTTAAAAATTGCAAGTACATAAAAACAATTTATTACATTTGATATAACAATGTACTTTGTCATTTGTCCCACCTAAAGAACAAAATGACAATTTGGTAACCGCGTGGGAGGATTATAAAATGAAAAAGTATTCTCAGAATTAATTCATTTTTCATCAAAATATAAAGGAAGGAAAATATTGCAAGATATGAATTTCAAGAATAAGCTTCATCATTTTAGGCAGTAACATGTTTTCATAAGTCTGCATATAGGATATGCTGGGATTTTTAGATGCGATGCGCTATGTAGATATCAACAACTGTATTATATAGCTTCATTGCTTTCAAAAACTTGCATTTTACGTGCATGCAAATATTGATTAACACTGAACGACTGCATTCTGGAATGATTTAATCTTTTTTTTTATTTGGACTACTAGCATCTAGATTACTAAGAAAACTTGGTAGCTAGATTGTATAATATAACTTTGAAATATGTACATTACTTTTTAAGTAAAATTTTCTTACTGGCTTTTGCATTTCTACATTTTTGTGAAAATGTTATTATTAGTTTATTATTTTCATTCATCAGGATTATTTGGTAAATGTACAAAGTACTTTTCCTACTTAAAAAAATATTTTGTAATAAAAGTGTTTTTGCAAAAATAAAAAATTTTTTTCTGATTTAGTTGTTATTATAGTTTTAGAAGTTCAATATACATAATTAAATCTATTGAAGATATATTCAACAATCTTCAAGGAAAAAAATATTTATTTATTTGTAGATGAAGTTCACTTATTCATAAAAAAGGAATATACTTTGTAAAGCAGTATCTTATTAAAGAAAACTGCTTTGTTTTGTAACGCAATTATTTAAAACAAAATTCTTATTGAAGAAATTCCGACGTGAAACCTTATATATTTTTCTTAAATTACAATTTAACATTTTTTAATAAAAATTAAGTGAAAAGACGTAAAAAAGGAGTTTCAAGTAAATTTTACATATTGCATCTCGAAGATAAGTTATTGAGACTCCACAGCAATAGTAAATTTGTATCACAAATCTAGATTTTTATTTTTGATTTTTAACTCTACACAATTTATCCTACAGACCAATAAAAATATTTTTAGGCCAAAGATAATTGTGACAGAAAACTAAGAGTTTGGTCGCGAATGAAAACTGGAAAAAATTATCGATAGGTCATAATGGGGTGGTACCTTGGTGATATATTTATCACTGAGTATCTGATAATAAATTCTTTATATAAGTGAAAAGTCGGAAAATACTGTTATTGCACATACGTCGGTGGGGCATGTAAAAAAATGCGTTGAACGTCGGTACGCAAATCGATGTGATTAAATTCTAAATTTATGCTTGCAGTATGTAAAACCTCCTCTTTTACCTCCCTTACATACGGCAACTGACACATTCTTTATCACGTAAAATTCGATTCACGCGCTTCAAAATATTTTAAAACCGAACATCCAAGTATTCAAATATCCCAGCCTTTCTCTACCCCCCTCTGACCTCCCCCCTCACTCATCATTCCGGCAATCCATTTTATCACCCTATAATACCACACATGTTACATTACACTAGAACCGATACTTTCTGAAACCTTTTCTTTTTTTAATTGATCACACGCCAATTTATAGTATACGTCTTGTTTTTATATTATTTTCTTTTTGTAGGCTACATTTTTACAACGATGCTTACTGTTTCATAAGTGATAAATAAATAACTACCGCTATAAATATTCATACAACAGTGTTACAAAATACTTTCCAAGATGATTTATTTATTAATTACTCGTATAAGTTTTTTCATTTTTTACCATATCATAGTCAAATAATTATTTCAATAACAATATATCATAGTTCGATTTTCAAAAATATTAACTAATATAAATTAAAAAACTAAAATTATTGTATTTAATTTTGAGTTTACATATAATCATTTTTTTTTAAAAAAATGTTAGATTTACTACAATAATTAGATATCCATTCATATATATTTTTATTATTTTTAATCAAATGATTATAATTCAAAAAAGATAAATTTGAATAGAGAAAAGTAAATTCAAAATAATTCCATAATAATAAATTTAAACTAGTCTACGAATGATAAGCATCTTCCTTCAACAATTTCAAAATTATATTCAAGAATTATCTCGAAAAGTAACAGCTTTACCAAGAATTACTTATTCGAATTAAGGATAAAAGAATTAAGAGGACACATATTTTCTTTTCCCATATGTATTCAACTATACGTTGCGTACACGCCCGCACAGTCCAGACACACAATACACACGCACACATGGATGTATGTTAAAACGACTCTTCTCGACTCAACTCATCCGCTTTATATTCTTTATATTCTTTGCAACATGTGTGAGCTCACTTAGCAAGCTTTAATTATAATATAAGAAACTTGTAAATTTCATTATGTTCAACTCATTCATAAAGTATACGCAAATATCGAATTTGTATACTTGCATTTTAGACTTAATTTAATTAATATCTTTTAATAGTCTATAACTTGTAATAATAAAGATAATTTATTTTTTTTAGCATTTACATTTTTTAAAATATATTATATGTATTTGGTTCAAATTACGTATTTTTTATAACTAGTTCTTAGTTGCACATGAAAATGAAAATTTATAAAAGCCACACATCGCTTTCATATTTTTAAAATTTTTATAATTTTAGTATTACTTAATGTTTAATAATATTATAAAATACGTTTGTAATTGATCAAACACGATTAATATTTCATATTTCTTTAACATTATATTGAATAGAATTTCACTAATTTTAATATGTAACATATCTGTTGAAATTCTTTGAAGTCCTAAACTACGTATAAAAGCTTTGTACTTTAAAACAATTTTTGATAAAGATAATTCATATGATACTTAAATATTTTATGAAAATGTTTGTGGAAATTTGCATAGATAATTTAATTTATTAATAAATTTTTTTTTTTGTAAACTGAAACTTATTTTAATTATAAAATATGATTACTTTTGAATATAAATATTATAATTTTTATAAAGAAGTAATGAAATTATTGCAGGGAAATTAAATATAATTTACTGATTTATTTATAAATGATTATTTATTTATTAAATTTGTATTGATTTCCCCTTAGTCATGTATATTTTCAAACCGTACCTTTTATACTTTTATCGCCCTTTGTATCGAATTTCTTGAGTGTTTTATTTCGAATTCCTAGCTTTTCTTAAAGGCTACCAGGGTTCTGTACTTTTTGTACTTTTTACATATAAAATATCGGGTCGTACAATATGTGATTCCTTAATATTAGCGTATTATAATTCTATCCGTTAATATTATATTGTTTATTATGAAAATAGTAAATTACCATTACTACTTATTGAATATTTCTATAATTCTATTTCAAGTTTTACTTTAATTTCACTTGTATAAAATGTGAAAAGTGCACATGAACAATTTATGGAAATATTTTGGAAGCATACGTTAAATGCTTCAAAATATTTATATACAAATGCTTTTCGTTTTTTGTATTCTCTTCTACATTATTTTTTTTTTACAGTTATTTTGATAATTTTCTAATCTTCGCGTATTTTTATATACGCATAAAGAATAAAAAAATAGTTCAGGATAAGTGTACTTTTAAGATTAATGTATTGATCCAGTTTACCAGTTTAGTTATTTGATTTCGTTAAACAATCGCACTGAATCTCTCGACTACAACACTGTTTTTGATTCCAACCACTATATCTAATATTCAATTCGTGCTACAGAACTGAATCATTTTGTCACCGATTTCTTGTCATCCCTTGCATCTTATCAGCGATTATTCGATCATTCATACGATTTATTTTACAATTTACATTTCAATTGTCAATTTGCTCTTCTACTATTATTAATAGATTATATTATTCATTAGTCACTAGTATCCAGTATTTCAGATAATAAAATAAGTAATTTTTTATTATATTTTTAACAAAATCTTAACTACACTTTTTATTTTAATTGGTGAGAAGTTTATAAGTATATTATAATTTATGCATTATAATCTGTCTAATATATTATGAAAATTATCAAATTATTTAAATTATTAAACAACTAAATACTTTATTATTCTATAACTATACAATGGATAAACCAATAAAACTTTAATCGTAAGGAGCATGCAATGTATTATAAATTGTATTTTAATAAATTTAAAATTCATTTTAAAATAAAATTTGTATAATTTTATTTAATTTTATAAAAGTTTCATTTGTAGAAATTTGTGCAATTTAATTTTGTATAATTATTGTAAAATTTGTAATTAAGTATAATTATTTTTTAATGTATATTCTAAATTTTATTAGATATATAAAATGTTATGAATATAATTACATATTCAATACTTAATTTAACTCCAAATTTAACTTCAAATGATCTTAATTAATTTATTATAAATGGAATATATACAAACAAATTTTTATGAAATATATCCTTTAAATTGGAAAAAAATATACTTTACCGTAAAATAGTTGAAATATTTCAAATTTCTTATTTTTATAAATATTATTAGACATTAATGATGAGGGGAAAAGTAAAAATTTAATGATATTGTTGTAAATAAATAAATGTAATTAAATGCTAAATTGTCATAAAATATAAAAATTTATTAGAAGATTAAAATTAATTAACATGTTTCACAGGGTATTATTTTAAATAAAGTCATTTATTGAAAATTTCAAAAATAAAATTTCTAAAAAAACTGTTCTTTTACTGTTGGAAATGGTTGGAAATAAAGTTAATGCTGAGAGGAGAAAACTTTGAAATATTTTATTAAATTTAAATAACAGATTTACGTATAAAATGATAAATGATAGGAATGAAAATATTTGTAGGTTTTTATTTCACAAATGTTCAGCTTCACGATAAGGAGACATACATTTTCCTCTACATTGTAACATTTAGTTAATTTAGTTTTAATGCGAATATATACTCTTGCAAATTACAAGTATGAAGTATCATACAAAGTAACTCAAAGAATACCCTAATGCATCAGTCCAGAGCCAGAGTTTAGTAGAGATGAAAGGAAGAATCGCACAAAAGCGTTATAAGATATACTGGGTGCAACTGTGAAAGTGGATGAAAGTTTCGGACTTTCAACTCTCTTCCGCATTCTGATTGGCTAGTTCCTTCAACATCATCTACGAAAAAGAAAAGAAGGTAAGAAGAAATCAGATGGAAAATGTACGCAAACGGCGAACGAGTCCAGCAATCCCAATGAATATTTCCTATTCCTTATACTCGCATAGTATCTTATTGGACACACTTACATTATATTTCCCGACCTTATATTTTCATATGTTATTAGCGTCATTAATTTTCCCTATTCCTGAATTGAAAGCTATTTCAAAATCAATACTTTTTATGAAGTATGCACTTTTCGGATTTTATGAATTAAAATAAATTATTAAGGGAAATATATTTTAAATAAATATATAAAGATAATTAACGAAATAATTTGCAATTTAATACCACTACTAAAATTGATTACATAGAATAATTTCTGAAAGATACGTCAATTTATTAGTACCAAAAATCGCATCTAATGAAATCTAGAATCACATATTTACTCTGTTACACACAATCATTAAGTATTTTATCATTTGGTGAGAACTGAGTATTTGGACATTAGTTACGGCAGGATTGAATCGTTACCTTAAACAGCACATGAAACATCGTGGATTACCTCAAGGTGTACGATTTCTGTAATTATTCAAATTGAATACCAATTCATAGAATATATTAAAAAATTTATTTAAAAATCAACGTATTCTTATATTTCCGAAAAATTATTGGAACAAGTTACTTTATAATTCTATGTGCTCTAGTCTCAAATAAAAGAAATTGCGCTTGTGGTACAATTAACTTTTATTGTAATATATTTAATGTGAAATATACATATTTAATTTAATTTAACTATTATGAATGATTTTTCTGTTTAATGAATTGAAATATTAACAATGAATTTAAGGTTTAGTAAATATATATATACCAACACAAATAACAATGATTAATTATGCGGTTTGTAAAGATTTCGTTAAAATATTTCGATTTGATATAAATATTTTTTTAAATTCCTTCTTAAAAATTATATATAAATGGCTATAAGAAATAATATATGGATAATGAGTATAATTTATCGGATAAAATATAAAAAAAAGAATAAACTGTACTGTATAGGTTAATAATAAAATTATATGTGAAGTACACATTATTTTTAACTACATACAAAATATAATTCATTATGTGGAATAAAATTGCAAAAAACTATTCTATCATATAGGTAGGTAAGAATAAATTTCACACGTAAATTTTCCCTTTTTTTGTATATATTAGTGGAAAAATTAATATTAAATGATCTATTTATTTTAAATTTTAATAAGTGTATGTTCTTCAATTTCTTAATACAAAGTTTAATGTTATGATTTAATTAAAAAATTTATTTTCAATCATTAATTTAAATATTTTATTTTTAAATTAATTTTTATGGTTAATTTCAATTAACTGTCATTTTAAAAACTTATGTTAAGATTAAGAGATAGATTTTCAGTAAATATCAGTACTATTATATGAAAACAGAATATTTTATTTAATATAAATAGTTATAAAAATAGAACAGAATTATATAATTTTATAAAAAATAATATTTATTTGCAATTATTATTTCCTTAAACCGTTCAAGCTTAATCAGCTTATAAGTTCAAATTTAGTTGAAATAAAGCTCCTTATAACCATAAAAATAAGGTTAAAAATATTATATATTAAAAGGACACAAATGTATATTATATATTACACGTAGAAATTGTTAAATAAAAAATAAATTTTTGTCTTGTTTATTTTGTATATATAGTACAAGATACATGTATAATAATGTAGTTTTAGATAGTGGTGAAGTTGAATATAAATAACACTTAAAAGTGAAAAAGTTTACACGGATGTAAATGTTGGGAGCGTTGATCCAATGTCTCTGAGCGAAGAAAACTTGTGGGAACAATAGCAATGGTCACTTCATATCGCGAAATGCTGAACTTGTATCAACAAAAGAAAAACTGAGAGAATTATAGAAAATATAGGAACAAAGTGAAATTTTGTATGAGAATGTATTAGTAAATTAAAAAATTTGTTACTCAATGAGTTTCGCTAGTCTAGTACGCAAAAAAATATTTAAATAATTTAAAATGTACAGATTTTTAAGTCAATAATAATAATAATAATAATAACAATAATAGTATTTAATAATAAGATTTATAATTAACAATTTTATAATTAATTCATAATTCATATATAAATATCTAAATTATATTATGGTGTTGGTACTGTTTTAAATCTCACAAAATAATATCATTATTTATAAAATTGCTTATTAATCATATAATAAACAAAAATTATAAAGTTATGTGTTTTAAACGTAACCAATAGAAAATAAATGTAATATATTCAAGTACAATACCGTTGCTTAAAGTCCTAATTATGTTTGTGGTAAAGATCATATTTAGCTTAAAGTTTTTCGTTTTAAACTTGAAGGATGAATAAATGTAAAAATACTGAATATTTGGAAATAAAATTATTTAAACAATACTAGAATGAATAAATAAATATTTGTGAAAAGAAATTATGTTTTAAGTAATAAATTTTCTGTAAAGTAAAAAAAAATCTTTTATTTATTAAAAATAATGTGTATAAAAATTATTAAAGCATATTTTTATTAATATTTAAAGAATATACAAATTATTTGGTATAAATTTTATACGAAAATACCAAAGGTATTTCTATATTTATTGTTTATTGTGTTCCTTAAAAAAAAAATTAATAAGTGTCAATAAACCCCCTGTAAAATAAAATTCATAATTTTACTAAAAGTGTTTTAGATTATTGAAAGATTAAAGTATTCGTATACTAAAATATAAGCTTTCCAAAGTATGATATTTATTTTTTTTAGAACATAGGTATGTTGCAGTTTAGAGCAGGATTACATATTTTTATGTAAACATCCTAATTGCTCGAGAAGATTGAGTGGCCCACTTATTTATGCGTAAACATGATTAAAATATATAAGGAATATTTGTTTTAAAAAAAGAAAATTGTAAATTACAGTGGATTACCCGAGATCATTATGTTTAACATAATAAATTTCCACTTTTCCAAGTAGAATTAAATAAAAATTTGAAATAGACATAAAAGCTCTCTACAAGTTGTACTAAATTTCGCTTTTCGGAGGCTATTAGAGACGTAAAAATATAAACTACCTCTTTTCGCATTTTCAGTACTTTGTTCAATTTCCCCCTTTCTTTTTTTTTTCACTTTCTTCCCTTTTTTTAACCTCAAAACTTAATGTGACTCAGTTATCCATGATCTAGGTAAAATATGCTCGTTTTACGACCATCCCAAGTATACGCATCTAACCGGCAAACAATAGCCAAGAGCCCTTCCACCACTGAAACGTAATTTCAGACTCCACATACGCACACGGACCGCCACGTGTCCACCCATCCATGCACCCACACATGTGCGCAAAATAGCTAGTAGCTTAACGATGATGCGTCTCATTGCTCCATATCTTGTTGAGCAAATTTTCAGGGTATAACGGTTGTGTTTGTACGTTAGTAGACCTGCAACAAAAGTCTGCGTATTGATAAACTTCTACAACCAGAATTTGATATTATATAAAACAAATGGGGAAATAATACTACTGCGTAAAATGCTAAACTTGTAAAAAATGAAATGAATTGAGCATTCAATTATTAAATATAAAAAATATTCACTCCGTTTTCGTTAATCTTATCGATAAAGCGTTTGCATGATTAATTCAGTCGTCTAACATTCATTTTTAAACGTTGCAATATATTCAAGAATAACTAAAACTACTTACCTTTATTCAAAATGGTAAAAAATATGCAGTTATACATAAATCAGTAACTTAAAACAAAAGAAATTTTTAAACTTAGACGTTCAACAATGAAATAGCTGTTGTACATAAAATATGATATATTTTCTATTCAAATTAAAAATTATAAATTAAAAATATTTTTTTTATGTCATAATACAATATTTTTAACTAGTGTTTAATATGAATATTCTTCATAGAAAATAATTTATTTAGTAGTTTATTTCTTCATATATAATGCATAAAATGTATTCAGTATTTAATTCCTTTATGTATTAAAAATGTATTTAAATAAACTATAATATCTCTTTATGTATTTAATAAACTTATTATAGTTTTCATAAAAGATAATTAATTTTATGAAAATAGAAAAATAATATATAAACTAAAGTGGTTATATCAAAATATCGCAATTTTTAATATTTATATTTTACACATTATTCAAATACGTTTGGATAAGAAATTTATTTTTTTTCCTACACAAGGTTTTACAGCATTGCAACTCCATATAAGCTAGATATGAACTAAATATTTCCGAATTTTATTAGTACATACGAAATTATTACATTATTCGATCAAATTAATAAAGAATAATTTGCAAATACAGAAATATAACATGTACATAAAATTATATAGTACAAGTTTTGACAAATTCATGCACTACAACTATATCAGTTGAATAAATTATTTAAAAAGTTTTTATAATTAATATTTGTATGAAAAATTATATTTTAGCATTTTAAATAAAGATCAACTAAATGGAATCTTTTTTATTTTCTTGAGAAATATTCAAACTTTAATACATGAAATAATATTATTACTATTTGAAAGATGTCAAACCAATTTTTTCTACAACCGGTGATTATTAAATATAAAAGTTCTAAATGTTTAATAAGTGTTAAAAATTAGTATTCACAATGTTATAACCGAAAAAACATCTATTTCCGTGAGTAGTATTTAAATATTTAATAATAATGGTTTATATTAATTTATAATTTACGTATCATTGAATATATTATTTTAATTTAGTCAAATGACTTGTGGAAACCGTCATCTTCAATTTCCATTGATTTATTATTAGTTGCAAGAAAAATAGATCTACTTGAAACTGTTGTAATACAGTAAAATTTATTCTAAATAAATTTTTCAATTTAATTAAAATAAATCTTCCCGAACTGTATTATACTATTCTTTGTTTTTCACTACGCTTCACTTTTTTTAAATTTATAAAATATTATTAAATAAATTATTATTTAATAATTATTTTATCAACACTACCATAAATAATTAATTAAAATATGGGGAGATCCAACGCCAAAATATTAGATTTTCCGGCAATCTCAATAATCCTTTCCAACACAATACAACAATTAATATAATAATAATTCAAATAAATATTTAAATATAATATATTAAAATCTTACCTCGTTTGAAGTGTAAAATAATATTATAATTTATAATTACAATGAATCAAAATATAATCAATAATATTTATTAATATTCAAATAATAATCCTTATTGAATAGATCCTTAATATATTGAATAATTTATTTTTCTTTATTATTTATATGAATATATATATATATATATATCTTCAAAATATTGTAGTAAATTATAAATTCTACACTACACTTAACTATATTAATAATTAATCACAAACTTTATAATACTACAATAAAATATTTTATATTATTATTTAGTGAATAATAATCAATACTTCAAAATTAACTATGTTAAACCAACGAATAACAAGTTTAACTGAACTCTCTTTCTTTTTCAGAAAGAAAGTTCCGCCCCTTCACATCACTAATTTTAATTTTAAATCAAAATTAAACCAATAATCAAATTTACTGATTTTTATTTAAATTCAGAAAATTTAATATTGGTCGCATCACAACCAACAAGTCCTTTTTCCTTTGTACCTGTCATGATTTAAATTCTAATTGGTTATCAATAAAACAGCCAATCAGAATTCTCAATTCATATACAAAAGAAAAGTATTGTTTGATCGATAAGTATAGAAACTACACTTATCGGCCATCTTGTGGCGGTACAACATCAATCATTTTTACCATACTCACATCACTTCATTTATGCAATTTAATATATACATACATCAAAATACATATTCACGCCCATCTTTATCTTACTCTAATTCAACTACCTAAGCGTCGTCTATGATAGCAAGACTTTCGCTATTGTATTAAATTAATGTAAAATATGGACTGCATGTTGACAGTTTGTCAACAATGAATAAAATATTATTCAATTATATATAAAAATTCATACTCATAATATCCGTAAGTAAACAACACAACATTAAACATTTTTTTATTAAATTAATAATAGTATTCAATATTTATTCAATTAAAAATCATTCAATTATTCACAATAAAACTAACTTTAATTATTTTACTTTTCAGGTTAGTAATAATATATATTTATCTTATCACAAACGTTATAATATTTTGTTGAGATATGCGTCTCAATTTGGAACTCCTGTGTAATCATTAGAGTGTAGTACAATTCGCAGCTCCTGGCCTCGGTGAATTATTCCTCCTTATATATTCTAATTACCCGCGCATTACATTTATTCTAAGCATTTATAGGCAACACTGGCGCTACAAACAAATACATCGAATAGACTTATTTTTATTCACCTTGAACCTCATTGGATCACATAATTCACATTAACTTTAATCATTTTATTTTTTAGGTTAAATGATAATATTTTCATATTATCACACTGTATACAAAAATAAATTTTATGAATTATTATTGTAGGACAGGTATTTACGCTATTTTTTAAAACAAAACTTTAAATTCACAGTAATATTATATAAAAATTCTGTATTATAACCAGAATCAAGATCTCTCGTTAATTAATAAATAATGATTATGGCAACGAAGAGGCGCAAAGTTAACCAGAATTCACACGGCTATTAACTGGATAGGTAAACGAAATGTATTAAAATAAATGTAGTATATAGAAAATATGTGCCGTTCAAATTTACTATTATTAGTTATGTACTAAAATGAGTTTTATACTTCAAGATATACAGTCATTAATTTTATATAAATAATTCCTCAAATAATTTAAGAGTCTTTCTAAAGTTTTCACTTTATGAATCATAAAATCTAGATTTTTACGATTGCACCTGCGAAACTAATCGACAACTGAGAATAATTTAATGTTCAACGAAAAATTAAATCTTTTTTTTTATCGCATTGCATAAACTTCAACAATTATATAAAATGTGAAACGAAGTCGAATAACGTCACTTGCTTGAGTGATTATCCATGTATATGCTCTAAAAAAAGAGCGCACGATAAAATTAAAAAGGGAGAATTAGGAAAAGTTTTCCTCCTATTACCGGGCAAGTTATTCCGGTGGTTGACTTCATTCAAATTTCGGTATTCGTGCCTGTTTGACATGACCTCTCACCCTGCCACACCACATTCTTCTTATTACAAATGCAAATTTTGCAGACAGTTGACCCTCGGATTCACAGCTCAGAGAGAAAGGGCCTGATTAACATGACAATGGCTAAACATTCCAAGCAGTTGAAAGCTTTGGACGAATGCAAAGAAATTATGGGAACGAGTATTGCACAACCCATTATGCGATTAAATGCCACGTTTTTTTTCATTTTCATCTCGATGTAATTCTGAAGTGAACCGGCAAAATAACTCGACTCTATTTTTATGTAAATTAAATATTTTTGCGTTTCGATGCTATCATTAATACAATTATGAATCCATGAAATAATAAGAATAAAAGTCCTTAAGATACAACTGATCACGATTACGAAATGTGTTGGTGAAACCTTCACTGATTCAAACCGTACTTTAAACAAAATTTGTTTAAATATTTTGAAGAAATTTATGATTTTTCATTATTTTACATTTAAATTCATAATTTCTTAATGAAAAAATTGCTTTGTTGCATATAAATAAGAAACATGTAATATCTGGAAAAAAGTATTACTACTTAGTCGTAGTCTGTAATAAAATGCAATGAATTTTTTAATATCGCGAATGGAATACCAATATTTTAAATAAGATTCAATTTTTTATTGTATGCGTGTAAATCAAGGCCTAGTTTTATTTTTGTATTATAGAATGATCAACTAGTTTTCATATTTGTTGTTAATCTTTGTAATTTTAATAAGAATCTATCAAATATATTTGGTAATGACAATATTTCTAAGCAACAACTTAAAAATATGAAGTCATATTCATAGATTTATGTAAGAATTGGTTTAAAATATATCTGTAATTTGAAAGTTTTAATATTGGTGACATCCCATTCCATAAGCAGTAAGCGTCGAAAATTTTTATATTACTTACAACTTTCTCATCCAATCGCAGTAATTTTAAAGGACGTATCAATAAATATATTGTTATTGCTAAGAATTTTGATGTCATTTATTTTTGGAATATTTATTTCTGAAAACTTGAGAAAATAAAGCTAAAACAAAAGGACGGGAGTGTAGATTTATTTTAAGTAAATTAGGTCAAGAGAGCATACATTTTGAAATGTTAAAAATGTTATGTACGTGATTATGAGGTGGAGTAGAGTTTAATGATATGAGACAGAGAACACGCAAAAAATTTATTTCTCGAATTAGCTTCAAAAAATGTGAATCGCAGAGAGCGAGTTTAATCAAGCAATAGGCAAGGGTGAAATGTTGAATGGTGAATGGCGAAGTTTAATATTTGAGAAGGTGATTAGTTTTGTATAGAAGTAGAAGAAGGAAAAGAAGAAGAAGAAGAATCTGTGTAAAAAGGTGGAAAGTGAGAAAGAAAGGAAAGCTATTTAAAGATGAGGGGGTCTGACTTCATAAATCCCACCCTCGCATACATCAAGGATTCAAAATTTATCTCGTCAACTCGACCCAGTGCACACGCAAAGTCCCCACGGAATGGAAAAATCGCTTTGGTGGTGGTGGTTGGACTGGGCATCATTGCTGACATAGCAACTGAGAACATCTCGACACGCGAAATGTTCTCGATTCCGATATCCACGCAAACAGACTGAGGTGTCGTTACATGGCGTCTTATCTCCTCGGAATGGATGCGGAAAGAGGAACATCTCCTCGAGAACGCGGTAATGACAGTTGCCCTGCGGATACTAGTACCAGTACCAGTAGCAGTACTAATACCAAAAGTACTCGCACCAGCGCCAGTACTGACGGAGGCTACGTATTTACTCACCGCAATCGCTGGTCTCTCCTCTTGCACCCTGCCCCTTTCCATTCCCACCTACGCATCTATTCTTTTTCAATTCATTTTTACTTCGATGCATATGTCATTTTTTGCGTCTCAAACGTTTTTTCATTGTTCTCTTTATTTCCTTATTTTTCTGCCTTTCAAATTTTTAACCCTAAAACTCCATGCTCTTACGGAAATTTATTTTTCATATACTCATCACTTTTCATTTTCGTTTAAAACTTTTATTCCTCACTTTTCTCAAATTTTACATGTTTTAAATGTGCTTACTTTGACAAATATTAGTCAACATTTTCAAAAATATAGCATTAAATAATTACAAATATAAATAATTTAAAAATAATTTAAATATTAATGTTTTATTAATTAAATATATTTTTAGATGGATGTGTAATTTTATTTCTGTATTAAACACATTATCAGGAAAACTATGATTATGGGTTAATTGATATAATTAAAAAAATTTTAAATGATGATTTATTAATATTATTAATGACAAAAAAATTAATTTACAAGTTTTTAAATAATTGTTTAAATCGTATCAATATTTAATTTTATTTTTGTATTCGAAAATTAATAATTTTTAAATGATTAGTCTTTCACAATTTCAACGCTATTATATTATTAATTTTATTAATTAAATTATATATTATATTATATAGATGAAATTCAAATCATAACTATAATAATAAATAAACAAGATAATAATTTAAAGCTAAAATATTAGTCAATAACTACAAAATTTTATTAATCACTTTTTATTAAGTAAAAAATCATTACTATATACTTTAATACTAACTTCAAAACTAGATGAAGCTTTCAACTTTTTATCAAGCTTATAAGTTTAACTTTAATGTCACCAATCAAAGTTGTCTTCTGCAACTTATTCCCTGAAAGTTTTCAATTTCTTATGATTGAGAGGTTGTAAGTACATGATCTCATAACACTATAATAAATTATTTTCTCTATTTTAAATAAATAATAAACTTTCATATTAAAATTTTTAATATGTATTACAATATATTAAAAACTTTTGATATACTGTGATTTTTATTAAAATTTTATATTTTTGAATGTTACATAATTAATTTTCTTCATATTCATAAACCATCATAATTTGATTTGACTAAAAATAACTTATAGTATTTACTGTTCGTCTATAAAAGTCTTCAAAGAGAAATATGCGGTATTTGTTTGATATTGAAAGTTACATACGTATTCGTCAAATATAATGATTCAATATATAGAATTTAAAAATAAAAAAAAAATTAATGTTGATCATTGAAATATATATAAAAAATATAATAATTAATATTAATATAGCGTTCTACCATATATTTACTTTACAATATTATTATATTTTTTTAGTTGTATTTCAAAAAAAAATTATTCAATAACTAAAATCTTAAACCAGTTATTCCTACATTGAAATTATTATTAATAAAATATTAAAAAATATTTTTTTATTATCTCATTATTAAAATTAATCGAGAAATATAAATACGAATCACAATAAATGATTAAACTTTTTCCTATCACATTGAATGAAACAAAATAAAATCCCAATTCAATAATGAGTCCAATAGTTTTCGTAGAAATTTAATTTTAAATTAATTTTACATTAATAAATTTAATTTTATTCATCAATATAGAGGAAGATTAAAAATCTGATAAAACATTGAAGTAATCTATACATTAATACCACGAAGGAAAAAATGAACCTGAATTCCTCATATCACTCTACATTTTCTCGATTTTCATTTTAAGAGTCATTGTTTTCAGATATCTGCACATGACTTTCTATTCTCAACCTTCTTCATTTTTTCACCACCAGCTTCCTCATATTTTTTTTTGGAAAAGTATTCTGAACTCGCGTTTGGTTTTCCTTTTTCACTTTTTTACAGGCACGACATCTTAAACCGCAGGCTATCTGATAATAGCAAACGATCGGTGCGAAAATGCTTGTAACTGCGTGTCCGTAGTTCCCATCTAAAATTACCGTAAAATCCTCAGCTGAGTTTTACAATTGACTGTTAAACCTTCTTTTTTATTCATTCATCAAAATTCAAATTGCGATAAGAAAATTTAAAAACTAATTTTATTCATAATATCTCGAATTGTAAACCTCATTTAGATGATTATTATGAACAAATGAAAATATATCAAAACATTCCACAAATTTTAATTAATAGGAATTCTGTAAATAAAATTTTCAAAACGAATGCTTCTGAATACCTTTTATAATAATATTTTAACAAAGATTTTTGTTTTAGAATATGTTGTAAATTTATTTTGAATGTTTCAGTACGATACGTAATCATATACACATTATATTTGGAAATAAATTTACATATATAAGAAAACTAAAAAATAAAGAAATATCAATTTTCAAATATTAATAGTATATGTGTAGATATGCTGATTTCATTAACAATATTAATCATAAGTTTTAATACAGTAATAAAATATGTAAATAGTATTATTGTATTATTTAAAAATTTTAATTTAATGTCTAGTTTATATTATGGAAAATACATCATTTTCTACTTTTCTTGAAAGCTTCCAACATAATTAAAGTTCACTACAAAAATATTTTTAAAATCTTAAAGAGAATTTTAAAAGTTAAGAAACTATAAGTTGTAAATACTTTTTTCAATTATACAAAATTAATTACAAAAATTGTTGAACGATTTATTAATATTAACTACTTGTAAGTATTATTACATCAGTTATAACGTTCTATAATAAAATATTAAGTAAATAAAATGTATTGAATTTGTTGTAGTATATTATTGTGATATGTATATACATATCCTTATTTGATCACAAAAGATTTAGCATAATTATAGAAACAAAAAAATTGATGAAGCAATTGGAATCTTTTAGTAAAATTAGATACTGATAGTAAATATAAAAATTAACTATTCCTAAAATTACAAATCATGAATAGAATACATATTAAAGTGTTAGATTAGGAACGATAAAGAAATTAATAAGTTAATTTATTATAAGATATTAAATATAAATTAATTAGCTGAGAGAAATTTATAAAAAATTAATTAACCAATACTAATAATTATAACATAAATATAAATAATATATAAAATTAAGAAATTTTCTTTGAAGGGTTTTAGATAATTTATGCAATAAATAAACTTAAACTTTTAAATATTAATTCACATTTACCACATTTTGTTAGAATTTTAATGGACATGTAAATTGATACTTATATATAAATTTATATTATTTAATATGATAATTGATATCAAAATATTGAAACAACATTAAAAATTCTTTGTATATTATGCAACATCATTAAAATAGAATTCAGGTAGTTTTATATTAGAATATATAAGGCGTACTCAAAAGTAACTCAATTAGAAAAAGTCTAACTTTCAAACCGGGATTCAGTGTTGCATACGGAAAAATCAAGTTATCAATAATCACCCTATTTTTATTTATTTTTTTTTTTTTTTTGATCTTCATAATAGTCTCTTTAGCCATATTCACGGAAAATCTGTGTAGAAAGGAACCTTCCTAAGTTACTTTTCACAAAAGCAGCAAGAAAAGAGAGAGAAGCTATTTTCTCAAGGATAAAGACGTGAAGACGAAGAGAGAGATCTATCTCACTTCTTATAAAAGTCTTCCACGGAAGTTTCACTCGAAAAACTCAAGGTTTTATATCTCGAAACTGGTGAATATCTCCTACTTTATTTAACTATTTCTCTCTTTTCTTCTCATTCACCCATCCTGCATTCTTCATCCTAGCGTAAGAAAATCATCATAAATCCTAAGGCTTCATCATCTCTTTTTTACAGTTTGCCTAGTAATCTGTAGAAAGGGGGACCAGCTAAATCGAGTACAGATGGTGTTATATTTCAATACTAACTTTTCCGTTTTATTTTTATACTTTTTAAACAAGAGATCAGAATACAAAGCGGGGAAAATAAACACAGCAATATTTTCAGATTTGAATTTCCAGAAGAATTAAGAAGTATTTTTTTTTTTGTGAAAAATATTTCGCAAACTGATTTTTTAAAGAATTTCAACTTTCAATCGCATATTTAATTCTGATGAAGTATTGGTAACAATGCATTCATAGAATTTTTAACTTCATATTTAGCTTAGGAATTATACTGTTATGTATGTTCATGTTATTTTAATATTATATTAAACATTTTATTAAAATTAAAATGTGTAAAATCAAGATAATAAAATGAAGAATTTTAAAATTTATATTCAGAGCTATAAAATTATTATTATAAATTACTGTTAAAAATAAATAATTTTTATTAGAAGGGCAAAATTCATAATAATTGAATAAAACCTTTGCGACCCAAGGAGAATATTTCGATTCTATTTTGAATTTCAATGAAAATTAGTTACAGTTCAAAATTTATAGCACAGAATTATTATATCAAAGAGATTAACTTAATTAATGACATTAAATGCTAACTAAATTTATAAATAGTAAAAATTGGTTTTTATATATTAATTTTTCATAAATGATTCACAATAATTAAAATAAGAAAATAAAAATAATAAAATTAGTTGCACATTAAAATTTTTTTATATTATTTTTTTTATATATCTATTAAATATTTATTTAAATATTAGTCAAAATTATTTGAACATTATTTCATTTTAATTGTATTTGAATGATATAAAACAATTTTTATGTTTATTAGTTAAAAATTATTATTAACTTTTAATTGATTATCATTTAATTATTTGTTTAAATTATTCTTAATTAAAAACAGAATGATGAATTCAGATATGAAGGTTGAATCTTTATACATTTTCAAATAAACAATTAAGCGAATAGTTTTATATTAAAAGTACTTTTTGTTTCTTATACACTGAACCTCATATTTTGTTAAATCTTTTAATTTTTTAATAACTATACCTTTTTATTTATAAATATCATAATTGTAAAATTCTTTCCATAAAAAATTTCTTTGACTTTATTTTTGACTGAATGTATTTAAATAAATTTTCGTTATGTATTATTAAAAATTATTATAGAAAACTATTATGTAAAGAACCATTCATTTTTTAAAGAAAAAAAGCAATTTATTATAAAAATCAATCTATAAATTTCTAAATTAAGACCCAGTATTTATTAATAATTTATTATTATTAATTTATTATTAATCTTGAACATTAGATTGCTCTATGATAATTTTATTCAAGGCAATTTAAAATTCTCATAAGAATATTGATTATTATATTAACTTATAACAATAATTCAAATTAATATCTATCTTATGTTATTTAACACTATTTCGAATATTCATTCAATTTACCAAAATGTTAAGAATAAAAGAAATTGGTTTATGCAATACTTTTTATGCATATATTTCATTAACTACATAAATATATTTATACAATATACAATATATGAAAATTTGTATCTATAAAAATATATAGTAAGCAGATTTAAAGGTTTATTTTGTTTATAGATTTATTATAAAAATAAATTAAAAATTTTGACTGTTATACTCCTATATTTATTAAATTATTATATTTGTACATTAAGAATAGAAAAAAATAAAATAGAATCAATAATTAGTATATAATTACATATGAAATTTGTATTTTTTTTATAATAAATGGTGTTTTCGTTTAATCAATTGCAGTAAGCAGATAAATTAAAGTAAAGTAATTTTCGTGTTATATAAAATTGCTATATATATATGTATATGTTATATTATGTATAAAAACTGGTTTATATAAAATTTTAAAAAAAAGTGTATAATAAATAGAACTAAAATTTTTAATCCAATATAATCAATTGAATTATATTAATTATTAAATTTAATTATTTTATAAAAATTAGTAAACATATTTAAAATAATTTAAAAATATGATTTTACTGGGAAATATTATATTTCAAAAATAGAAAACAAATGAATCTTTTTTAACATTTTAGAACTTTTTAAAATAAAATATTTTCAATAGTATTTGTATATTTTTTTTTAAAACATTATTTCAAAATATTACTGTAATTAAAATATCTGAAGATATATATTTTTAAAAAATTAAATAATAACCTTTAATATTTATAGATGATCATTTACGTTTAGCAGGTTTCTTAAGAAATTCTCAAAAATCCTGGGCGGAAAATACACCTTATATATTTGTTTATATTTTAGATTGTAAAATGACAACGGAAAATTTTGTTCACACGTCAAAGTACAAATGATTCCAATAGTATCTTCATTCACTAAAGAAAGTACAACGATCGATTTTATTTCTTTTTCTTTTTTTCCAATTTATCTTGTACCATAATAGAGGTTAATAGCTTTGCCCCACTTATTGTTCACGACATACAATGATTTCAAATACTATTTTGAATTTTTGCATTTTTGTTTAGTCTGCCCTCTCTTTTACTACATTTCTGATTATTTTAAATATCAACAATCATCTAGAAAGTAAAAAAAAATAAAATAACAAAAACTGTTAAATTAGAAACTACTCGTATTTCAAGCTTAATTCATTAACAAAACATGTCATCGTAAATTTTTTCTCTTATTAAAAATATATATTGTGTTTCATAAGTGTTTATTATACAGCTAATTTTATAAATTATAAAGAAATTGTTTATTTGTATTAAAAATTAAAATTATTTGTAAAATATATTAATTAAACTTATATTTCACTCATTTTAATTACATTTTTAATTATGTATTGTTACGTATAAACATCAAAATCATTTCTGTGAATATTATAATAAATTAAATATGAAAATATAAATATTTTTAAATATTCTACATTGATTATAAACGTTTTAATTTAAATTAATTCTGAATTATAAAAGTTACTTTATAATTTACCATACATAATTTTATAATATGTAAAGGAACAAGACCAAGATAATTTACATTACATTGAAAAATTTAATATTAAAACTAAGAATTTAACTATGCAATTTCAAGTTTCAAATTTCTTTTGCGCTTCATAAAATTTTTTATTAAAGCGTTGTACAATATTAACACCATCGACTTATAGAAGTATAAATAAATTTATTTACATTAAATTTTTATCTTTAATTTACATATTTACTTGAATTTTATCAGTATAATTAATAAAACTTTATACGTTACTGATGCATCACGAGAAAGTTGATGGATAATAAAGTATTCTAAGAATGTTAAATGGAAAAAATAAGCAATCAAATGTCATAAAAGAATAATTATATTTACTAAAAATCCGTTTTCATAGTTTCCGTTTATGTTTTCTTCTTGGGATGTAAGCTCCAATTTTCTCGGAGTTTTTCTTTTCTCTTGTTGTTATTTTTGTTGCCATCACTGCTGCTGCAAACAAAAATAACAACAGAAACAGCAACAGCAACGAGTTTCCTAATCGAAATTCATTTCCAGACTATATACGAAAGTGCATTATTTGCTGATCGTATTACAGTGGTTCTAACATTTCGAATGTTTTTCTATCTACACTAACCGACTGGTGTACATAGTGTCTATCTATGTATTCATGTTCACTATAAGTGCAGTGATTTCCCCGTGGAAAATACAATTATTTTCCACACAACCCACTTATGAAAACATTTAACTTCACAATCCAATTCTTTCCCAAATGAAGTATGGCCCTGGAAATGAAAGAAAACAGCTAAGCAACTCACGCTGTCTTTTAATTTCCTCATACAAATTTTAAATCGACATTACTGCAATATAATTACAACTATAAACAAGAAAAATATTATTTGTGTACAATTTTTTCTGCAAGTTATATGCAGTATTATTTTCAATAATTTATACCATAATTTTCGTATGAACATTTATAATGGAATGTTGAAAATGGGTTTTTCAGAAGTAAAATATATTTGATGAAAATGCTTTAAATATTAAATTTTTTACAAGTATATGTTATTATTTATAATATGTCAGTAGATAAATTTAAAAAATAATAAAATAATAAATTTCAAAATTTGTAATTCTATTTTAATTAATTTTATGTATATTTAGTATTTATTTTAATTTTAACATCTAATTTGGTGTATTAAAAAAAATATAGGTATATAAGTAAATAATATCGATCATAAATCATAAAATTTTTACAAAATTATTCATGTAAAGCTCTTATACCATTGCAACCTACAATTGTTCATTTGCAGTTTTGGAAAACGTATTTTGCAATAGTTTTTCTAAAGAACGAATATTTATTGTTATTTTCTAAATAATTTTAGAGTATTTAAATATTAAAATTTAAATATAACAAATTATTAAACAACTATCTATTGAAAAACAAAAAATTGTATCAATTAGAAGAATTTTATTAATTTTCAATCATGAGCAAGGATTTATATTTTTCAAAACTGTAATAATTTTTAAATTTTTAGCTAATAAATATTGTGAAACTATGTTTTAATGTTCAAAGTTTCATTATTACTTAATTAAAATATTATAATTTGTAATTAAGTTATTTATAATATATCGTTATGTTTACCACGCAATTTATAAAAACTGATTTTTAACTTTTTATAAATTATCTATTGATGGATTTTAGAGAAATTTATAATAAATAATTAATTATCCGGTAAATATAAATAATATAACAATAGAAGTAAACACCTCTGTCATTCTAATACAAAAGAAGTTTATTTTTTATTATGAACGTAGCTTTTACTTTTTTGTTGTAGGTGTAAAATTTGTTTTTGTTTATACAAATGAAATATCATACAAATTAGCTGTCAATAACCGGTCGCAATTTGGAACAATGAAAAATTAATAGTACCCAAGCCTTTGAAGTTTTCATTTTCTCTTATAAAAAATCCCAGAATAGAGCATCGCGAACAAGGGGCCAATTAAAAGAAAAAGTCGCGTATACCTTTTCTCGAAGCCATGGAATAACTCGGCCTATTTCCGCCAGAAGCGAGGAAAAAGTGTCGAAAAAAGAATAAAAGATAAAACAAAGAGGGAAGTAACAGAAGACAGAAGTGAAACGGCAGAAACGAGTTTAGAAATCCTTCCGGAGCTCAAAACGAGGGTGAAAGGTTCATCTAATTGGGTGGGGACTCGATTATATCAGCTCATGTTGGCGTTTTCCGCTATCGGAAAACTATTTTCCTAAGCAGCACACGTTTTTCTACTATAAAAGAAAACTATGACAAAAAAGGAGAAGTAAGAAGAATTTAAGATAAAAAGGCTTCTAGATGAAAAAAATTCACTAAAGTCCGTTCACGATACTCAATAAAACTCTCAACTTCCCTTTATTATGAAGTGGATATTAGAATAAAAATATCAAGGGATTAAATATTATATGAGTGTACACGCTGGAAGCGATCCAATTTTAAAAACGTGATAATGAATGATAAAGAAAAGAAGAAGTGAGAATTAAATGTCACCCCTTTCCTGTGAACATGACGAAATCACTTGAGAATATCGATTAAACTCCCTAATTTGGCCAGTAACCAACTATTTATTAAATCTTATGACATACAACAGTTCAAGATTATCCACTTTCATCTTACCTACTTTAATTCCAAAATAGGATTATTCTAAAATACAAATATAAATTTTTATTATATTGGTGATTCTTAATTTGACAATGTATCAATATGTACGTTTATAGCCATACAATCAAATACAAATATTGATTACTTGAAATATGTATTTAAAATATGTTCATATTCTAACAAAAATATTAAATATAAGACAATATTATTCTTGTATTTCAGAATGTGTGGATTAAAAAAATTATTATGTAAAATATATATATTACATGTATGGATATATTGATAATATTTTTTTAAACGAATAATTTGAAACAATATCTGAGATTTTTAAATTAAAATCATTCAATAAATTATTAAGCGAAATATAATAAATGTTATTGATTTATTTTAAAATCTTTTTATTAAATTTATAAAAACATAAATTCTAATATGAAGTTTTAATTTTATATTGTGCAAAAAAAAGAATAAATTTTTTATTATTATTATTAATAATTGATTAATTATGAATAAAATTTTAATTATTTTATCATACATGTCAAAGAATATAAATATTATTATATTGCGACGATATTACACATTGTCGCGAAATTCACTTGGAGGTTATAAGTTGATTCACCTCACAAATTCAATTACCTCCCATCGGAGAGGGAGATTTTGTTCGCAGTGTGACACTCCGAACTAAATCATCACTCGCGATTTGCCGATTCGGAAGAAAAACCGTTTAAAATAACGAATTGTTTAAAATCGCGCAAATCGCACGCGGCCGGCGCGACTTCTCCTTAGAAACTGACGTCGAGTATCCCCTCGCCGCAGGAAGGAGAAAATGGAAAACGCGGTAAAACGCGTGTATATAAACGGGGAAATGAATGCAGAGAGGATCTTTTTGCTTAGAACCTTGAACGAAGCTATCGTGATTAAATGAATGCTTAGTTCAAATCTAAGGACTATTTTATAAAGTTTATTGTCTTTAACATTATATTCTATGATTACATAGAGATAATTATAAAGACAATTAGAAGAAATAGACCCTCGTTGTTCTTATGTCATAACAGTAAGAACATTGGTCTTGAGAAAAATAATATACGACGTCACTTGCGTCATAACAACAAGGACGCCGTATATTGATTAGGATTGAACGTACATAAAGACGTGTCTTGTGTCGTAACTGCAAGCACGATCGTTTATTTTATATTTACGTATTTTTAAGGTGAATAAACCTCTGTTTCAGACGACAACTGAGGAACCACCGGTGAGAGGCGAGGTAAACAAAGCCGCCGAAATTTAAAATCACAGTTATTATATAAAATACAATAAAGAAACTTACAAATATTAAAATAAATTTTATTATTTCTTTTGGAGAACCCATCCTCCGACTAAGTGCATCCCGGCCCCGATCTATAGAGAGATCATGGCATTACAATATGTATATATTGAAACATGTGAATAATAATTTTTTAAATATCAGATGTACCGACATCATATGCCATAGTTGTGTAATTTAAAAAACAGTAGTTTTTTATATATATATATTACGCAAGTCATATATTTATATTTTTAAATAATAATAATTATAATAATAAATGTGTATAAATTTGTATAATTGTTTAATGATTTACTTCAACTAAGATACTACATGTCCCTAATGATCATTGCGATGCTCTTATCTGAACACTTTCTTGATGATTAATCTTATAAAAAAGTGGTCTTTCTTGCAAAAGTCTAAAAAGAGAATCTTGTTTAAGATATTGTGTATATAAGGTATATTTCAATTTTATTTTTAATATGTACCTTTTTAAAATATTTTCATAAAAGTGCATATGTATATAATTATTCATAATGCGAAGAAACAACAAATAAATGACATGCATTTGATTTATTCTTTTTGTGGCTACTTCAATACATACAGGTGATGAATATGCTTACTTTAGCCTGAGATGCTCAACTATGACCTCTGGCATATTAGTCACCAGAAATAATTACCTCTTCCTTAGTCTTTAAGACACAGAAAATACCGTCAAAGATTCGGTTGAGGAATGTGAGAATACTTATGGGAATTAGAATCAAATCTGATAATTACGTGAAATCGTTGATTTAAATAATTATACTTTAAAAATATGGCTCTTTTCATTAACCAAATCAAAAGAGATTACTCAATAACTTAACAGATAATTGTAACATCTAAGTGAAAGAACTTTTTAAATCTGCCATATAAAATTAAGTGTTTAATTTTCAATCGTATTTAAATTACAATAATTATATTCATCATAATTATTTAAATTTTTATTAATATTTTTATGTATATCTTCTAAAATATTTTACTGTCTGTATAGTACTCTATACTATAAAGAAATATTGAAAAGTGTTCTTTATATATCAAGTATTCTTTAATTCTTTTTAATGATACTTATTTAAACGTAACATTTACTTAATTTTAAAACTGTCTTTGTAATTTTACTCTCAATTCAAGTAAAATTAATAATATTTTAAAACTAATCTTATAATAAATGTTCATAAAATATCAAGTATAAAAAAAAATCAAAATATTTAAGGCAGCCTAATTGTTACAGATAGCGACCAATCTTTGCGATTATATAAAAGAAGAAAAAGGTAGTTTTGCTTGAGTTAAAATCGAACGAGGGAAATTATCACGTAGATAGAAAAGGTATACCTACGTTAAGGAGTTACCTCAACGATTCGCAGTTATGATGCAGATTTTGCTGCACGCGTTTTATATGCACGTACCTAAGGACTGTCGGAGGCATGAAAATCTTGCCGAAGAGCGGTTTGCGAAGGGAGTTCGACAAATTCGTAAAAAAACATCAAATTTATTTGTGCGCTCGAAATAAAGATTTGGAAAATAAAAGTACTGTATATCATTGAATAATATTCCCGCAACTCCTTTGAATCCTTAACACTAATTATCGTTTTAAGATTTATTAGTTATCTCGTATATATTTAGAAAGTAAAAATATATAAAACTAAAATATAAAATAAAATAATATGACACTAGTTGCGTAGTTATGTGGTAAAAATTGTATTTAATATAATTTTAAAAATATGTTAAAAAAGATCAAAAATAATATTTTTATGCTAATTTCTACTTAAAAGTAGATTTTTAAACCTAAAACAAACATCTTATCGTCCATAAATCAAAAATTGATACTAGTAAGTTTACTTTGCATTTTCTTTTGTCTATACATACATATACATGTACTTTGAAAATTCTAACGGCGATGAAAACTCCGAAAATGCACTCAAAACCACATTTTATAAATTTAAAATTTCTCTTACAGTCGAAAACCTTATGATCAGCTAAAGTTACACCTTAATGGGCAGTATGAGGGTTGGTCGCTCATCTCTGGATCGGTCCAGATCCCAAAAGCTGACGCTCATCTTCCTAGTGACGTTTGTTTGTGTAATCAATGCCCTCGATATACGTGAGTACACAAAAATCCTTTAAAGAGAATAATACGTTGCCATTTCATTTTTAATGTTATATAAAGACTGGATATTAATTGTTGTAATTTTATGCAAATTAGTGAAAAAATAAAACAAATAGGATATCGATAAATAAAATATAACATTCAAATTAATCTTACAAAGTTATAACATTTAAACTTATTCTTAAATAAGAAAGTTTATATTTACATTTTTATTTATTCAGAAGATTTCAATAAGAGTAGAATATAATGCATGGTGCGTATTTTTATAATCATTTGGATAGATTTACAATTGCTAATTTTTCAGGATTCGGAAGAGGAACTATGAATAACAATATTTCGAAAATAGAGACAATATAGTTAATTTTTAATTCCTATAAGTACACGACAATACGTTTTAGGATTCCAATTTTGAACTAGAGCATAACATACATATATTTGTAAATCTAATAGGCTTTTACATGTGAATACATGTGTATAAATATTTACATGAGAATAATAAGATATTTGAAACATAAATACTTAACACGTGAGAATAATGGGTTGTGATTTATAGTATTGAAAAAATTTTTGAAGTTTTTAATTGAAAGGCGGTGTTATAACCTCAATTGGTTGTAGCAATAAATATAAAGGATGTCTAGAAATGTAATCCTCGCCACATAAGAAGTTTTCGGAATGCTGAATAGTTTCAAGTGTGATTATTCATTGGAGGATTTGGTTGAGTGTAATGACCATTTATTTGAGAAAAAACAGTTCGTAACTTTTCAACCTCAATAGCATTAGGTAAAAGGCCCTCGAAGAATTTTTGCATATACCAGAGACAAATTTTATAACTGCAATATTAGTTCAATATTGAATCTGAAGAATTTTTACAATTTCTTAAAAATTATGAAAATTAATCACCTTAGACAATTAAATGTTTTATACAAAATAAATATGAAGTAATGCATAATATTTTAGATTATTACATAGTAAAAATTCATTAAAATATTCTTTTTTATTCACTTTATTTTTCAATAAAATAATTTATTTATGATGAATTAAATATAATACAATTTTATTATTATAAAAAATTTAGTGTAATAAAAATATCAACCTCATAAAACTTGATTTTTTACGTATATTGTGAAATTAATGTAGTTACTGTATCAAAATATAATTATTTTAGTTAAAAATGATATGATTTATAACCAAACTAGGTTCTCATATGAAATTAAAGAATTTTATTATTTTTTTTTTATTAAAACGCTTCCAAAGAAAGTAAATTTTACAACAAAAGTATGTATTCAATATTAAACGAATATTAAATCTGAAGAATTTTTAGAATTTAAAAAATCTTAACGTTGTTTCAATGTTGTTTCAAATAAGGTTTCATTGATTTTAAATCTAATCAATTTTAATACACAATAAACAAAAGTACATTAATCCATTTTTAATGATTACTATACGAATTCGATAAAAAATATTTAGAATTAATGGATACATTATTTAAAATTGCATTTTACTGTAATATTAAAAAAAAATGGTTTTTCATTTATAAATTTGCGAAAAATAAAACTATATAATTAAAAACTTGAATTTAAATATAATTAATAAATCTATAATACTTTTAATCTATAATTAAGCCAGTACTGTTTTCTTCTATTAATTATTATTGAAATGTATTTATTAATCTATATTCTAGGTTGCACATGAGAAACCAAAAGTTAGTCAATAAAATTATATCTTGAATGAAAGTATTGCAGGCAGAAATGTTAAACTATATTAAAATAGAAGGATTAAAGATGTTTTATGCAGTAATAGTCATCCTGTTTAGTGAAATAATACTATTATATGATATTCAACATAATTTAATTTTTCAACATTAATTGTTCAGATCGTTCATAAACATATATACTCAGTATATACGTTTATGAACTTTTAATAACTGTGCCCCTGAGATTTTGTCTCCTTTATTCTTTTTTCTTTTTTTTTAACCATATAAATCACAAAGTTCATGAAGGAAAGGATGAAGGGTAGGCTTACCCCTTCTACTTTTTATTATCGGATCCCTCACGTCATCCAACCTCAACTCTGAATATATAAATTACTCCTACGCATATAATAAAGTACCTAAGTCATTCTCAATAAAACAACTACTTAATTGTTATCTCGTCAACTTGACTTTTACCATATTATGAAAAATGTAAGTACTCAAAAAAAATTTTCCTGTATATTTTTGGTATAATGATATATTCACTAGTAATTGCTATAATCAACATTTTATAATCGAATTTAATGCGTTGGATACTTATAATGAAAATTTGATTGAACAAAAACAAACAAGAAAAAAATAACTTTTACATCCATAGATCATGTTAATGTTGTAAATTCATTTTGGTGTATTTTTATTGCGTAAACCGATAGTTATTTATACATTAAGAAATTTTATAATAAAAATTTACTTTAAAATAAAAATTTATAAGATGCCAAAATTTTTTTTATAACGATTAACTTTTTCTAATTTTATAACAGAACTCATTTTTAAAATATATTTACAATATATTTCTTATGAATTAAATTTATAAATTAAAATATTCTATTATTCAATATTGGTTTAATATTACAAGCTGAATAGGATTTGTTAAATATGTGATTACACTTAATAATAATAATAATTGTGGTGATGATGATAGTAATTTTTAAAATCATAATTATATAGCAATAAGTAAAAAGCAATATATTTTTCACTACTTCAAATAGGAATAATCTGTAAACATTATATTTAAATAATATTGAATTTAAAAAAGAAATCACGAGTACTAACAACCATTTTTTGATAATTGTTTAGTATGTTCATATTAATAATTTGAATGGTGCATTCATTTCTAATATTTGAATTGTTTTAATTAATTTTTTTTTGTGAAACTTGATGAATGAGTAAAAAGTAGCATAAAATAAAACTATTAACACATTGAAACCGTAATACATTAATTTATTATGTCTTACTCACAAGCTCCTAAATTTTTTCTACTTCACTCTCAATCACTCTTTGTTTTTCTGTCATCCACACGTCATCCCTTTATTTGTTTTTTGTTTTTGTTTTCACAATAAAATCATACATTACGGCGTAATCATAATTTATGTCTCTTATGAAAAAAAACAAACTCATAAAAGCGAAAAGCTAAACAGACGCAAATCACATTGTGGTCTATAAAAAAAATAAAATATAAACAAAAATAAAATTTATCATCCATACAGCTACTGATTCCAGCGAATTGTTTATTGATTAAACAAGTCTGTAGAGTGGCTAGAATAGAATCAAAGTTTCAAGATTTCATATATTTCATTGGTTTCTGCATTTATAAATCGTGTATTAAAGGAACTTACAAAGCGTGATGATGGCAGTCATGGCAAATAGTGAAAATGCTGCACGCCAAACAGTTGTTGCCCCTTCTCTCTATCTTTCTTTATCTCCATCGATATCTATTCTTTTTTTTTCTATCTAATTTTTTATATCTTTTTTTATATATTATTATTATATCTAGTCATTTAAATATTTATTCACTTACCCCATCGATGTACCCATCTAAATTTCTAGTCTTCTATTGCCCTGATTCATACAAAAGTTACTTTTTCTAATAAGTCTTGCGATTATCAAAGGCGCTTTTCTTCAATCTTAATATCTGCGATTTCAATAGTCTCTATCTCCTTTCTGCATTCATACTACTTCGTTCTTTCTCTTTTTCTTTTCTTATTGTATACCTTTAATATTTCCTACATACTTTTCTTCAGCTTTCATTTCCAGTTAATCTTTACGCGTTACAGCTCCATTTTAGCTTGCCTTTTATTTCTAAAATTTCTTCAAATTTCTAGACCATATTTTATCCCGTTTAATTTAATTTTACAGTACGTTTTAGTATATATTTTTAATATAATTTATTTATTTTTATTTATTAAAAATATTTTCTATCAATATTTTAAATAAATCAAGTTGACATAAAAATTCATAAATAAAAATTCGACACAACATTTTTAAATATTGACACTTTCAAATCACAATTTCAAATCAAAGAATCCAAAATACGAAAGAAATATTCTGTATTATCAATGAATTTTATTATTATTAAGATTATTTATTTATTAGATTTATTAGAATTATTGTTGTTGCAATTAAATTAATCTGTTGATATAAATTTAATTTCATTGAGAAATTTAATTTAAATGCAGATAAGTAAATACAAATTAATAAAAATAATTAGTCATGAGAATTTTCCATTAGTACTGCAAGTATCTTGTGGCTTGGTATAATCGCGATTGCTAAATAACGAGTATAGGTAATGAATTACCTTCAGACATGCACTTGGAAATCCTATCGAATTCAATAACTGCAACAAAATTAAATTGTCTTATCGGTCGGCGGGTTCACATGCACGATGCCTATTCCCCAAATGCTTAACATTGCATTTTGTAGTTTCCGGAACATAAATTCAGCTTTCTCGAGCACAAACAAATAGTAAAATAAAGACTTCTACTGTTTTTATTATCACGGGTTAAGCTAGATATGATGTAAAACTATTCAATAGGACATTTACAAAGAGTGCAAGAAAGATTAATTAGCTTCATTTTCTATAATATGATAAACAAAATTATTTTCTTTTTCTCACAAAATGCAGAAATTGAAGATTTGACTAAATAACACAAAAAAATTGAAAAATTTTTCAAACATTTAAAAATGAAATCTTAGGATCTTAGGCTTTTTAGAATTTTCAAAAAACGATGTACATGAAATCTATAGTATAGTTTGCATTTGTTTATAATTATTTTTTATTTTGCTTTCACTTTTTTCAGTTTTGTTGATTTGCGTTTTCTCCACACAATTTTTTGCATTTCGACATTTTATTATAGTAGTCCATAGTAGTAATTATAAATAATGACATAGTAAATAATTAATTTTTTTATTATAATTAATAAACTGTAAATTATATAATTATTTAATAGGACTTTGTATGTGTATTGCAACCTGTGAGCAACGCACGTTTTGTCGGCAACGGTGTAATAAACATGAGTAGAAGTTGTTTGTGTTAGAAAATAATAAAATTGTGTAGTATAGGTGGTCATAAAGATAGAAAACAGTGGAAGTGTTATTTAAAGATAGGCTGTTGTGTATAAGGTGAAAAGAAATGTGTAAAAGATACAAAAAAGGTTGAGGTTAGAGAAAATTCTAGAAAGTGTCAATCCCGCTCACGCAAGTACAAGCATAGACAATGCAGGAACAAGAACTCAAGGCAGCGGCACCTCATGCCCGAACACGCCAACTACTCCGCGTACTCAAAGGCTGAGAGGGATCGTTCAAATATTGTAATAGGAAAAAAAGACGGTAGAAGTGGTAAGAAAGGGATCCAAATGACATTGGATGAAAAGAAAAAGGTAACATTTGAAAAAGAGAAAGGGATAGAGGAAAAAAGAGAGGAAAATAAAGAACAAAAAGAGATAAGTATAATTCTACAAAATCTAAGAAAGGAATTAAAATAAGATAAAAAGATAATTATTAAAAAAACTAGACGAGCTGAACAAAAAAAACAGATAAAATAGAAATCATGGAAAGAGAAATAGAAAAAATGAAAAATAAAATTAAAGAAATAGAAAAAGAAATAATTAATAATGACAGAGAAGGGCAAAAAGAGAGTGAATGGAGAACAGAAGCGGAAGCCAGAATCTGCTGGTTCAAAAATGAAAGATCTGCTAATGAAAATGAGGCGATAACAGAGATAGGAGAAAACACAGATAGAAATATAATGAGAATACACAGCACAGCAAGCAGAATCGGAGACCTCAAGAAACAGCAGTACGTCTAATTCACAGCTATTACATAAGGATATTCAAGATATGAAAAAATTAATAAAAGAAAAAGATAAGAAAGAAAAAGAGAAAAACCTGGTAATAAAGAGAGTGAAAAGAGAAGAAATTGGAAAGACGGGATATATAAATGGATGGAAAATTTCATGAAAACAAAAGTAAAAACTCAAGCAAACATAGGAAACGTATGGTGGAGCGGAAATGTCATCATAGTCAAATTCAATACGACAGAGGGAAAGAAAGCAGCATACCAGGCGAGAAAAAAATTAACGGGCACAGACATATACATCAAATTTGATCTTACATAGGAGGACAGAAAGATACAAGAAGAAATAACCGCATGGGCAAAAAAAGTAAAGACAAATGGAATAAATATTAAGATAGGATACAAGAAAATATTATATGAGGGAAGATGGATGAAATAGGGGGACGTAAAGAACATGAACTTAAACATGAACATTAAGAGAAATAGAGGACAAAATAGATACAAAATAGGCAAAAGAAAATATAAAGGAGGATAAGAAAAAGAAAGATAGGAAAGAAGAGAATAACAATCTAAAGTGGAATTATACATTTAATATTTATTTATTTACTAATAATTACGTCCCGGCTCTGGGCCAGGGGACGGGTTCCGTTTATTTACATTTTTACATATTTTACATACTTATTTTTACATTCTTAATTAATTTATTTCTTTTATACAGTTTATCACTTTCTATTTCCTCACTTCACTGTCACCTATTTTTTATACTGTTATTTTTTCTATTCTCTTTTTTATTTCTATAATTTCCTTTATTATGTCTTTGGAGGTCATTGAGAATTGAGGTATAGGAGCGCGTAGGCGAATAATGAAGCTAGTCGGTTAGCGTTCAGAGTGTCTGCCAAGAGGACGTGCGTTGGAGTGCGGCCGGAAGGGACTGTCTCGAGTATTCGGTTTTTCCGCACGAAAAACCCTTTGGTGTTCTCTCCGACTCTTTCTGGATGGCTTTGTAAGTTATCTATATACGTGGAGTGGGAGGACGCGGCCCAAATAGTTCCCGGAACTATTTGGCCGTTGTAATTTTGTGCGGGAAAATTTGCGCGGCAAATGTACGATTGTGAGTGTATATGTGTGTCTGTTTGGACGCGCGAGGTAGTGGGGGGACCCCACATGTCTCTATCTTTTATTCTCGCTCTGAAGCTATTCATTATATCCCTGTTTATCTGTCCTTGGCTCATCTCCTCCCTGAGTTTTCTGAACATATCTGCTGTTTCAGTGCATTCTTTTACCTAATGTGTCCAATCTCCTTCTCCTCTCTTGCACAATATGCATCTTCTTTCCTCTGCCTCCATCCAATATCTGTTTTCCGCGGTTATGTTTTCGCACCTTGCCCTAGCCATTGCTCTCATTTATTTTGCTTTTTCTTCCATTCTGAGATATTCCGGCAGTCTAATTACGTTGATGTCAATGTATGTTCGATTATATTTTGCACTATTCATTTCACTACTACTTTTCTGTAATTGTCTGTCTCTATCCCTTCTCCTTATCTCTGCATATATGGTCTTTCCTATGCAAACCCAGTACTCAATTTGTACGCTGTTTAGTCCTAGTTTATTTATCCATATTATTGCTTCTTCGTTTCCTTTCATCGCAGCCCATTCTTTTTTCTCTTCATAACACTTTCTGACCCATCTATATCCTTCCATATGTTTTATCTTTTGCTCATATTTCAATACCCTGATTTTCCATTCACCACTCATTATAAATTCGTCTGTCTCCTCGTTAACAATGAATCTTGGAGTGCAAAAGTCGAGTTTTAAGGTCCACCAGTAATAGTCGGTTTTTATTCTTTCCATTTTTTCCACTTCTTCTGTCCCTCATATTTCGACTCCGTACTCCATCGCGCTTTTCACCAGGTACTGGAACATCATTTTCTTTATACTGAAATCTCCTGGATATCTTCTCTCTGCTAGTTTCTATGTTTTTTCGCTGCTATCCTGCCTTATTTTATCCTTTCCTTTACCTAGTCAGCATACTTTTCATCTCTTCTAAAAACGAAACCCAAGTACCTGAAACTGCTTACTTTCTCGATTCTCTTCCCATTCTACCTCGAGATTTCTGTTTTCCTCTTCCTCTTCCTGCTAACTACCATGATTTTTGTTTTTCTGTATTCAATTGCAGCTCCCTCTGTTTCAAAAAATTCTTTAAGGTCGCCATCATTCCCTGTAGTGCTTGCCTGTTTTCTCCCATTATCACTAGGTCATCAGCATAAGCTAATGTACATATCCTCTTATCTTTTATCATGGTGCCTCCTATGTTCTTTTTTTTCATTTCTTCTTTAATCTCTGCTATGTATATATTGAACAAAAGCGGGCTAAGGCAGCTTCCTTGTCTCAGCCCTTTATTTGTCCAAAATGCTTCCGTAAGCCCTTCTCACCCTACATTTGGTCTCCTGATATATTATACCTATTTTTATTATCAATTCTCTGTTGATTCCTTTCTTCTTCATAATATACCATAACTTTCCTCTGTTGACTGTATTGAAGGCGGCTTTTATATCCACAAACATCATATACAGACTCTTCCTTTCCTTTAGAGCTTTCTTTATCAGGTGGTCCAGCATGTACATGTTGTCCGTGGTTCTCCTTTCTCTCCAGAATCCCGCTTGTTTCTCTGGCAATTTATTTCCTCCTTCTGTTTCCATTTCTAGCCTATTTTTTATTACTCCCGTATATATTTTGTATCTTGATGCTAACATTGCCAGCCCCCTGTAGTTCTCCGGTTTTCTCTCTTCTCCTTTCTTGTATATCGAGATTATCACTGCTGTAATCCAATCCTGTGGAATTGTTCCCTGTCATCTATTCCCTGTCAATTCCAATTAAGATTCCTCCTTTCGCTCTACCTTTTTTCTTATCCCTTTTAGCTCCAATGACAGTCCATTCCATTGTTTGAGTAATCTAGTCCTAAGGTTTTCTGCGCTTTTGTGCTCCACCCATGTTTCCACCATACATACATAATCCATTTTACATATGTATTCCCAGAATTCCCTATCCTTTCCCAATATCCCTGCCACGTTCCAAAAAAGTATTTTTCTTGTTCCCTGTCCTCTCCCTTCTTTCTCCCTGCTCGTCTTCCTTCCATCTCTCTCCTCCACTTTCTCCTCGTTCTCTCCTTCTCCCTGTTATCTCTTCATCTCCGTACTCCCCTGCTTCTACTTGCTTCTTCATATCTATCTTTATTTCCTCTTCACTTGTCCTATGCTGTGTTATTTCTTTCCGTCCCCACCCTATGCAAAATTCTTTCTTTCCGCGTCCTTATCCATTTCTTCTATTTTGTCCAGTTTCTCTCCTTGTCTTCTCCTTCTCAACCTCCTCACCTTACTTTATTCTTTTACTCTCATTCATTCTCTCCTTTGTTTTATATCCCCCTTTCTCTGTATCTAGCTTGCTCATTTTCCTCGTTTTCCGTTACTTTTTCCATGATCTTCCTCTGCGTTTCCTCCACTCTTTCCCATGCTTCCTTCATCGTTTTCCTGTCCTTTTCCATTTTTTCATTCTCTCTGCCATTTCTCTCACATATTTTTCTCCCTCCTCTTTCTCTTCCACCCTGATCTTTTTTTCCTCTCTGTCCTGCGCTTCCGCCTAGAGTCTTTCGTCTCCGAAAGAAACTTTCTTTTTCTCCAGGTCAAGCGTGGTCTGCAATCCCTCTCCTTTGCCATTTTTCCCTTGGCTCTGTTACTAACCTTTTTTTCGGGCTTCCTGTTCATCTTCCTTGCTAATCTCTCTCGAACTATTTTTATTTTTATTCTTATTTTTTATTTACTGTGTATTTTGTTTTTGTAGATTGTTTTTGTTTCTATTATTTTATTGTTTTGTATATCTCTTGTTTCACTGTTTGCTGTTTTATTTTCTTTGATTTTATTTTGTTCTGTTTTTCTCTATAATTTTTTCTGTTTTAATTTTAATATCGATCCACTTATATAAAAAATGAAAATAAAGTCTTGAGCTAGCTATGCTTTATCCTGCCTGAGGTTATTTGTTCCAAATATACTTCCCCTCAATCGATTTTGGTCCGCATATATTCAGTAACGGCTTTCGGCGGGGTCCCTGCTCTGATTTTTACAAAGCGTATCGGGCGTCCGTGCTCTCGTCACTTTACCCTGTTCCTTTTCGCCAGATCCCGCGTTTGATCTAACCTAAAACACTGCACTGCTTTTTTCCTTCACTTTTATCACTTTTATTTCCATCACGATGCTTCCTTTTATTCTTCTCTCTCTTCCCTGCTCTTTACAACCCCTTTTTTATCATATCCACTGTTTCCTCTGCACTTTTCTTCTATATACTTTCAGCACTAAACTGCATACCTTTGTATACGTATGTTTATTCAACCGCGGCCATAAACGGAATCAATTATACATTAAATAAATATCCAGAAAAAACAAAGAAGACGATGAGAGAGATAAGGATTTAGCCTAAACAAGGAGTGCACAAATTATAACATTATTAAAAACAATACACAAAGAAAGGAACGAAAAAAGAAAGGAAACGCAAGAATATTATACAAATAAAGATATATAATACAAAAAGAAACAGAAGGAAAAGATAGGTATAGATATAGAGACAAATAAAAAAGACATGAACAATGAAAAAAATACACACAACAGCATAATAAAAGAACAAACTTAAAATAATACAAAACCAAAAATAATATAAAAAGAAGAAACATAACATAAGAAAATAGATATATGGAAAACAGAACAATACAAATAGAAAAAGAAGAAATAAAAAGCATCATGTTCTGGAACACCGCGGGCATACGGAATAAATACGTAGATTTTTCGAACTATATTGAAGAAATGGACCTTGTATGCCTCGCGGAAATCTGGGTCGAAAGAAAAGACAAAAAAATGCAAGAAAAAATTACCGAAAAAAATGAGATGAGAAATAATAGAAGTCACAAGAGACAAAAAGAAAGGGAGAGCTAAAGGGGGATTTATTATTGGAGTAAATAAAAAATGGAACATAAATACAGGAAATAGGAACTATAAAACAGGAAGGATTGATAAAAATAAGATTACACAGGCAAAGGAAAATGTAGAACTGGAAATATGGAATGTATACAATACCTCAAATCTAGAAAAGAAACTAGATTTGATAGAAGAAGAGAATGATGAGAGTAATGCATATATGCTAATGATGGGAGTTTTTAACACAAGAGTAGGACAACTAGGAAACTACACGAGAAAGGATGGAAATGGAATAATGGAAAAGAGAAAAAGTGAAAATAAAAAAGCACAAATGGAAGGGATGAAATTAGTCAAATGAATAGAAGCTAACGGTTGGACCATTTTTAATGGAACACAAAAGGAGATGAGAATGGAAAATTCATATATATAGGAGTGGGAGGTAATACGGTGATAGATCTAATTATAAGTGAAGAAAAAACCAAAGGACTAACGGACTAACGAAATAATAATAGATAAAAGAATAGACTCGGATCACCTCCCCCATTAGACTGAAAATTAGGTTGGAACATAACAGAAAAGAAAAATCAGAAAAAAAGATAGAAAAAAGAACAAAAACCATAGAACTATGGGATGAAGAGAACAGGAAGATATACAAAGAAAAGACAAGCTTGAGCACTATATATCAAGAGATAGGAACCAACGTAGAAAACTGCTGGTCAACACTAAAAAACAAGATATATAACGCAACCCAAAGAAACGTAATCAAGATAAAAGAATGGAAAATTGGACAGAGAAGATGGTGAGATAAGGAATGTAAACTGCTAAAGAGAAAAACGAAAAATATACTAGAAAATGGAAAAGTAACTAAAGACAAATACATAGAGGTAAGGAAAATATGAAAAAATAGATATGAAGAAAAAAGAAAGCTAATGAAAGGAAAGAGCATGAAGAACTGAGAAATCTAAGGAATGAAGGAGACATATGGAGATACCTAAACAAAGACAAAAAAGAAAGGAGAAAATTGAAAAAACGATATCAATCGAACACTGGAAACAGAATTTTTGCAGGCTATTAAACGGACAAGAAAATGAAAATATACAAAAAATAAAGAAACTCGAAGAACAAGAACACAAAGAGGAATTAATAAAAAAGCTAGATAGAAAGGAAATAAACAAGATATAGGGTAAACTTAAAAAGAAAAAAGCTAGAGGAACAGACGGGATCCCTAATGAGGCATGCATGTATGATGGAGATAAGATAAAACTCAGACTACTAGAAATAATAAAAAAGATATGGAACGTTAAAAGCATTCCTGATGATTGAAGAACAGACGCTGATCATACCCATCTACAAAAAAGGCAACTCACAGGAGACAGGAAACTATAGAGGATTATCCATGCTAAATTCAGCATACAAGATATATACTGGTATCATCAGAGAAAGTATAGAAAAAGAAATTGAAGAAAAGAGTATAATACCAGAAGGACAAACTGGCTTTAGAAAAGAAAGATCGGCTATAGACAATATCCATATATTAGACCATATAGCTAAAAGAACTATAAGAGAAAAGGAAAACCTCTATATATTATTCATTTACATTAAAGCAACCTTCTATATAGTAGATAGAGAAAAACTCTGGAAGATAATGGAAGAAGAAAAGATAAATACTCATGTAATAGATAGGATCAAAGATATATATAAAGTAACTAGGTACAAGATAATAATCAATGGTGAAACATCCAAGGAGTTCTGGACCAAAAGAAGATTGAGACAAGGTTGCTGTCTAAGGCCTATACTATTTAATATTTATACTACAGAATTAGAAAAAATTTATGAAAAAGAAAGAGTTGGAGGAATCCAGATAGGAAACAAAAGAATATTGCCACTTGCATATGTGGACGATCTAGCCTTATTGGCAAACAGCAGAGTAGCTATGCAAATGATGATGAACACAATGAAAAGATTCTTGGATAAGAGAAAAATGCAAATGAACACCGAAATAATATGATAATGAAGAAAGGCAGAAAAAGCAAGGAAAAAATGGAAATGGAAAGGGAAAATAATTGAGAATGTTGAAAGTTTTAGTTATCTGGGCTTCATATATAATAGAAAGGGTAATTATAAAGAACGTATAGATGAAAGAAAGAAGAAAGGTATGATAGCCGCCAAAAAACATGGGGATTAGGAGAAAGAAGATGCACCGGCGACTACATAAGAAGGAAAAGGCTCTTCAAATACCTGGTCTGTGGAGTTCTGAGCTACGGAGTGGAAATCTGGAGAATAGAAGAAGCACACGAAATGGAAAAAGTAAAGTTTAACTACCTCAGATGGATATTCGGCCTAGACTTCTGCACTCCAAGGTATCTGATATACGAAGAAACAAAAGAGACGAAATTACAAAAAGAATGGAAAATAAGAACCTTGAAATATATTGAAAAGAAAGAGAAATTAGGAAACTAAAGAATAGTACACAAATGCTTACAGGAGAAAAAACAAGATTGGAACGATAATAAAATCACGGATCTAATAGAGAAATGGCAAAACGGACTAGGGCTTAGCAGAAAATAAATAGAATATTGGAACGAAAAAGGTATGAAAAAATTAATAGAAATAAGAAAAAGAAAGGATAACATACATAAACAAAAGTTAAGGTAAAAAATAGAATAAGCAAGATATAATGAGACCTACAACTAAATTACTACTATAGAAATGCCGAAATATCTAAAGATAGGAAGAAAAATATCAGACATTAGAATCATAGTGAAAATTAGATGTGGAAATATAACGAATAATAACAAATACTGGTTAAAAGACGAAGATAAGAACTGTAAATTGAGTAAAGAAGCAGTAGGAGATTCGGCACACCTGATAGAAAAATGCAAAATAACCCAACATATAACGCAAGAAATAAGACATGAGAGGAAATGGAATAATAGAGAAGTGATAAAAGAATTCAAAGGGGATCAAATGAATTATACGCTTAGAAGAATAGCCAAATCGAACGAAGAAAACTAAGAACTAAAATATAATATTATGTGATAAAAGAAATAATATATAATAAATAAAAATGTAAAAATGTGTATATGTACAAAGTTCACTCCTGGGACGAAAGGCTAGAGATGTAAATAAATAAATATAATTATTTTGTAACGAGACGACTCTGTTTGCCCTTCACGGGTGAAGGACAGGGTCGAGTTCTCGTCGAAGAATTAAATAAAATCACGCCGGGGTAAAACGACAGCTGGTCTGCCCAAGATTTGGATCGATGACGGGGGGAATAGAAAGAAAAAAAATCAATAAAAAAATTTGTTTAAATTATTATCACCGGGGTGAAAAAACCTTTATTCTGTATTTCTATAAATACAAATAAAAAAATACTATTAGTTAAATAAGGATTGCCTGAATTAGAAGTATAGGCTATGATAGTCAATACCGCAATTATTCGCAAAATTTTGCGGAGCTAAGGGTCGGATCTGGGTGTCTTCGGGTAATTGCAACGGACACAATTATCTGAAGCTACAAACTCTCTGACGCGGTTAAGGATAAATTGAAATCGCAAGTGATTTTCAATTTCTTTAAGAAGATGAAACAGCCCGGAATCGTGTACAATTGGATATTTGGGAGGGAAGATTAGCTAGGGATAGTGCTCTCGAACACCACATAGCCTCGGTTCGATGGCGCGCGAGAAAACTTGCCGTTTGATTGGCCGTTCGTGGTCACGAGGGGGTCCGGACGCGTGCTGGTACACGCACAAGCGGGGGCTCGTATGAAGAACTTGGAGCATCGAGGGGGGTCACTGCGGCAAGAACCTAGCAACGTGCACGTCTCGTTGCAATTTAATACAATTATGTAAACAATAATATTTTAGATAAAAACCGTCTGAAAATATTTTTGCTTGTAATTTTAACTCTATACCTAATATTACATTAATAATATTTATTTAAAATGGAAGAATCATTTAATAATTAATACATTTAATAATAATATATTCCTAATATACTAAATTTTTCGTATCTATATTTTATTTACATATATTCTTTGAAAATAAATGTCATTAAATTGTATACAACTATTATTTTTGCATCTTTAAATAATTTATAAAAATTTTTTGTTTTATTTAAGTCTAATATTAATGTATTTTACTTATTTTATACGCATAAGATTTTTTACTATGCATCATTTAATAATAATTAAAAATAATAAAAGTAATTTTTAAACTCTTTAAAGTTACAATAAAAGTAAAAATGTAAATATATTAAATATTAATAAGAATTTTTTAAATTAATTTTTGAATAAAAAATAACAAAAACTTTGTATTTTTAATAATTAATATTTAAATTAAATTAAAAGAACTTATTTCGTATTCATTATGTTAAAAGTGGTAATACACCTTCCGATAAATGAACACCTTTTCTTAATGAAACTTCCTTTCATCCTCACTGATGGAGCACGTCACACCACTTTTTTTGCATTAAGTATTATCTAAGAATGGATGATCTTCAAACTTTTTATTTAATTTTTCATCGCAAGATTAAACGACGATAACAGCACACGAAAAGTTCACAATTATTTGAGATATGTATACATTAAAAAATCCATAATTTACATTTAATTCATCAAATATATCACTGAGTTATCGATGAGTAGGATTGTTGGAGCCATTGATTATAGAAATGTAAAAAGAAAAAAAAACAATTTCAACAAAATGCAAAGATTAATTCCATTAAAAACTTATCAATACATTAAATTAAAAAGTTGCATATATAAGTACAACTAATTTTTCACAATAAAAATTAGTAAATTGTCATCAAAGACTGCAAGAATAAAATTTAAAAAATAGTAAAAGAATTAATATTTTTATCATTTATAAATTCGTATAAAAATTATATAGTTTAATGAATAAAAAATAATAATTTATTTATTATAAAAAATAATTTCAAAAAATACAGTTTATTTTGAGAAATATTCGAATAATTATGATAATTAAAAATTATATTATGATTTATATAATTAAAATTTAAAATAATGAAATTTTTACCCTTATTAATTTAAAAAATTTCATTAATATTCATATGCTCAATATTTTAATCACTTTCACAAATTTTTTTATTTAATATAAACACGCTTAAAAGAAGAAAAAATTATTTTAATTTTTTAAATTAAAGCTTATTTTATATAATTATTCCAATGAAAGAATAAAATATTATTTTTACCTTGCAATTATATATTGAAAGAAATCTTTATATAATTTAATTTTATCTAATGATATTTTGAAAATTTTCTGATACGCATTTAAATTAATATTATACAAATAACTTAAAAATTATTTAAATCTACGCAACAGTTTTAAGAAAATCATAAACTAATTATTGTAATAAATTACTAAATTATTATTAAATAAAATTTATGAATTAAATAATTATAAAATTAATTTATAAAAAATAATAATAAAAAAGTTTATATTTTAATTTAGGGATTTATAATGTAATTGTAAGAGTTAGTTTATAATTTTGTTGCTACTTTTAAAAATTCTTCAAATAAACAGTTCGGTTTATAAATTTGTACGATGATCTTAATTATTTAATTATTCATGTACATGAATATATCTAAGAGCTACGTTGTAAGCAGAAATTAATTTTTTTACTCTGAAATTATTGAATACTATACTTAGACATTTAAGTAATTAAGTATAATTATGTAAACTTGTTTTGAATATTTTTGATTTAAATAATAAATAATACAGACACATTGCCTAGAAATAAAAAATAGTTATTTTTAATAATAAAAAAAATTATCGAAAAACAAGAATTTACGTATGTTCAATGAATCTTCTGACAAGATGGATACACTTTGCAATTAAATAATTTATTGGGATATTATATAAGCCAAGGCATATTTTGTTTTTTTCTAGATTTTTTATAAATTTCCTACTAATTTCATAATTTCTAAAATATTTAGTTCATTTTAAGGCTTGAATGAAATAAAACTTGTATAAAAACTATCTAATTCTTTTTATATTTATTAAATAAATTTAACAATAACTAAAATAAGAAACATTTCAATAATTGAACGAATTGATATGTATAATTATAAATATTTGTTTGCACGCGGCTATAGTCGTATATGTTTTATTAAATTTTTAATTAAAAATATCTTGCATTCCAAGAAACAATATAACATTTCCCCGGTTAGGGTGATCTTGATTGCAATTCCACGGTGTAAAATCTTCAGGGTGGTATTCTAAGCAAGACAACTCTTCTCAGACTCGGATTTCTAAGTCAAGTCTCAATATATGTCACGCATGTCACCGATCAGATTCCGTATGAGTTCAACCTTCTCCTTTTCTTCGTATTCTCTTCTTTTTCCCTGGTCTTTCCATTTATCTTGTTTTTATTCCTTTTCCCACTCTGCCGCTTTTATCCCTGTGCTATAACGATCTATTTGAGTTAATGTCTGGATATCTAAGGGTCATATGGAAAATGATGCATGATAAGACTCCCTAAAAGATGATGCAATAACAAGTGTACTTGGTTACTGAATAATACTCTCACAATATAAAAATAAATATTTGTTCTGAATAAATTTTTTTTTAAAAATATATATACAATATACAAATATTTTAAAAGTGATTTTGCAAATTAGATTTATATTTTTTCTTGGTCTCAGTTTTAGTATTATATTATCATTATATTAGAATAGATAATATTCATGATAAACTTTAAATATTAATATGTCATTAAATTTTATACACCGATATAATATAATGATTTTTAAAACATAAATATGTTTAGAATACATTTTTTACATTTTTAGTTGCAGTTGTTATATGATAAAAAATATCAATTATGTTTTGAATGAAAAATTTTATTAGAAGGCAAATATTCAAATATATAATAAACTAAAAAATAATTATATTACAAAAGTTGCGTTTAAACAAAGAAACCTTGAATTTATATTTTCATGCAAATATGTATTTATTATTATTGATGTATACAAGTAGATATGCTTATACAGTATGTCTTGCTCAAATAGACACCATTTTTTCTATCTGAAATGACACCGGAGGAATGAAAGATCTGAACGTCACTAAAGTTTGTTAGTTGATATGTGAATGCAACTGTGTTGAGACAGCATATGCACATTCTGTACTTATATTTTATCTATAATTTATTTATATTCGTGTATTATTTTAAAGTGTTTATTTTATTTAAAATAACTTAATTTTTAATTAAAATATGCATCTTTGCATCATTTAACTAACAATTTGACTAATCGACTTTAATGTGTGATAATATAAATATATATTATTAATAACCTGAAAAATAAAATAATTAATGTTAGTATTGTGTGAATGATTGAGTGATTTTTAATTGAATAAATATTGAATAATATTATTAATTTACTAACAAATTTTAATGTTGTGTTGTTTATTTACTGATGTGATGAATATGAATTTTATATATATGGTTAAATAATATTTTATTCATTGTTGACAAACTGTCAACATGCGGCCCATACTTTACTTTGATTTAATACAATAGCGGAAGTCTTGCTAGCATAGACGACGCTTAGGCAGTTGAATTAGAGTAAGATAGAGATGGGCGTGAATATGTATTTTGATGTATTCATATATTAAATTGCATAAATGAAGTGATGTGAGTATGGTAAAATGATTGATGTTGTACCGCCACAAGATGGCCGATAAGTGTAGCTTCTATACTTATCGGTCAAACAATACTTTTCTTTTGTATATGAATTGAGAATTCTGATTGGCTGTTTTAATGATAACCAATTAAAATTTAAATCATGACAGGTACAAAGGAAAAGGGACTTGTTGGTTGTGATGCGACCAATATTAAATTTTCTGAATTTAAATAAAAATCAGTAAATTTGATTATTGGTTTAATTTTGATTTAAAATTAAAATTAGTGATGTGAAGGGGCGGAACTTTCGCTCTGAAAAAGAAAGAAAGTTCATTTGAAAGTTGTTATTCAATATAGCAGCATATAGTTTAATATTATTATTAATAATAATAAAATATAGTTGTATTTTAATAATAAATATAGATAAATAAACTAGTTGTGAATTATTTAGTATATTTGGTAAATGCTATTGATAGTGTTTTTTGATATTTTATTATATTATTGTGAATTGAAGTGAAGATATAAAAGCAAATAAAAAAAAATATAATATAGATAGATTAAAATTATTGTTAGTATTAAAAACGATATTATTATTTCCAAGGAGAAAATTATCAAAGTAAATAATATACAAAATATATATTAAATAATCTATTAAGTAATATTGATTGAATTCATTAATGATATATTTGAATAATTCATACATAAATACTACTTTACGAGAAAATATTTTAATATACAATATTTAAATATTTATAATTTTATTAATTATTGTGTTGTGTTGGATATTAGAGGGTATTGAGATTCGCCCGAAAATCTCAAGTTTTGGCGCTGAATCTCCCCATATTTAATTAATTATTTATTATTGTAGTGATAGTTATTATTAAATAAAATAATTATTAATTAATGGTTTTATTTAATAATAAATTTTTTTTTTAAATTAAAGTGATGTGTTGTGAAAATTAAATATAATAATAATACAGTTTCGGGAAGTTTATTTTAATTAAATTGAAAAATTTATTTAAAGGTAAATTCACTGTAATACAAAATGGCGCCCAACGTGGGGCCCGCGCCAAAACAATAACCCAGTAGTGTAGTGTTGGAAATTAAAATAATATATTACTATATATTTTATTATTATTATTTAGAATAATATTTTTCTGAAAAAAGCAGTATAGTGGTGTGAAAAAGGAAACATATATTTTTTTTGCTGTTTTTTTTAAGCATAACATTTCGATAATATTTCGTTGACTGATTTTTTTTCTCGAACGGATTGTTGAAATTGTTATAATTAATTTTGTGTTGAACGTGGAGCACAGGCGGGAGTGTATAATATATATTTTTTTTAATTTTGATTGTTGCTTTTGAATTATATAATCATTTGATATATTATTAATTGATTGCTTGATTAGTGATTTATTCGATTTATCATATTGATTATTATTTATTATATTACGTATCTAAGAGGTCCCGACTATGTTTATTCTTTGATAATTAAATCGCGATAATATTTTCTCTCCAGGTTTCCTTCTGCCCTAGCCAAATCGGTCAAAGCGTTCTGGCCTTTGAGAGGTTCGGAAATCGTCAATTAATGAAGCGCAAGATAATTAATATAATACTTTTGTTTTATTGTATTTCTCTTAATGAACGAGAGAGAGAAGTATCGCAATGTGTAATACAACTTTTTCGCGTCACGAAGTTAAGTCCCGATTGTATAAAATGAATAAATATTAAAGTACCCGAACCGAAGTAGAAGTCAAGGTTCAAGTGCGAGTCCACGTAGAAGTCGAATCCAAAGTCGAAGACGAAGACGAAGACGAAGTGTCCCTACGTGCTTTTTGATTTAACTCGTTACCACCGCTGTATGGGGGAAATTGCAGGATCCGCGAATTCTCCCTCCGGGTGCCTCTGCTTGATTATCGTTTTGTCAGCTCTCCCCGGTATTGTCTTCTGACTGACCTATGTACATTCCTTGTCGCTTCTGATCTTGAATTTTCTCGTTGGTGAGCTGAGAGGTTTTTATCACAAGCGGGTTTCCCATTACTTGCGACTCCCTTTGATTCCCACAATGTACAATGATGCGAGTACAATTTAATTTGTCGCGTATGCATATAAGTTTTACATACGTGACACGGCCGGCGGCCCTGTGTCGACGTCCTCGTCGACTAGAAACAATGATAATTTTGTTACTTCATGTTCTTTTAGGGTGGTCATTACGGCGTTCGAAATTTTATGTTTGTTTGTGTTTGTGTAGATGTCTGTGTGCATGATTTTATTTTCTCTTTCGAGTCGCTACAATTGTTTTTGTCGCTCTCTCCCGTCCTTATAATGTTTCAAACTTCAATTTTCTTATGAACTAACATATATAAATTATTATAATGGTTACAAATATTATATTATTTTCTTTCTTCTCATTATATTTTCTTTGTTACAATCATTACTATATTTATAATTTCTTCTGATATTGCTTGACTCAGCATTCTTTGATGATTGTCCTTTCTCCTTTTTCTTTTATTACTTATGTTTAATATATTTATATAGATTTTTCCCCTATGTTACCCCCCATAACATTTCGTTGCTCTGAAACATATTTTATATTAGTATTATAGTTTATATTTAATGTTTATGATATAACTTTATTTATTACTATTATTACGAATGATTGTATATATTTTTCTCTTTTTTTTCTGCATGAAATTATTTTTTTATCTTAATAGTTATTATATTATTATATATCAATATATTATGGTATCAGTTGGTTTAGTGCTGTTAAAGGTCGCTATTACTTATATAATAAGTATCTATTCGTGTATGATATACATAATAGTGTTTGTGGCTCAGTTCTTGTTTAACTGCTGCAAAGGACAGTCATGCCTTACGCTGCATTATAAAGAAAAAAAAATAATAGTAAAGATAAAAGTGAATATTTAACTATAATTTAAATTATATAGTGCCAAAGCGATTTCTAATCGCATCAGGCAAGAATAAAAACAAAAAGGGTAATAATTGAATTTAAAAAAAATTAAAAAAATGTAGGTTAAAATAAAAAAAAAAAGTATTAAAAATAATATAAAAAAATAAAGATACAAGACCAGCATAGAGCACTATTGCTATCCTTTTTTTATTAAAACAACAACAACAAAATTTTGAGTGAAGGAAGTAAATTAAATAAAGGTAAAAAAGTAAAAATTCAAGCACCATTAATAACAAAAGAAAATCATGCACAAATTTCAATTGTGCAACAAGCCGTCAAAAATGAACAAATGAAAAGAAAAAGAATGTCTTCAAATTCAACATCGGATGTTATTTCTCCGGAAATCTATGAAAATTCCAACAGAACCAAAAGCTTAATCCATAAAAAACCTAAAGTATTAGTCAATATAAAAAAAAAGAACTCAACAATTCGAAATAATAAAAATATAAATACCATATCTAAAAATCTAATCAATAAAATGGAACAATCATTCAACTCAATAAATAGATTTGATATTCTCCAAAACTTAAAACAAGAAGAAAAAGAGACCTTTAACATTGAAGAAAGAATCAAATTAAAAAACTCGCTCAAAAGGAACAGCAACAAAATCAACATAAATCCAACACAATTGAAAAAAAACGTAAATATAAACAAAAGAAACTCCAATATAGATGTCTCTCAACCTACAAATATGGAACTCTCTGAAGACAACGTCATATCATCACAAAGAGCAAAAACTCCATTAATGGCAAGCACGCAGCCTAACGTCAACTCTAACACAAGTATTTCAATATCAATCAACAATAACAACAACTTAACTCAAAGTATAAAAAAAAATAATCAAATTCCACCAATAATAATACACCATCAAGTCCCCAAAGATACCGTAGATCTATTAAAAAAAACACTAAATATACATAATTTTTACATTAATCGAATTAACATTGCGAAACACATTCTCTATTTAAATAGCCTCGATAACTACTATAATGTCAAACAAACCTTAAAAAATTGCGAAACATTATTTTACACATTTACACCTAAAACAACAAAACCAATAATACTACTAATGAAAGGCATCGACACAACTTATACTCCGAATAAAATCAAAGACGAACTACTCTCAATTGCGCCTAACGTAAATATTCAAAAAATAAACAAATTTACAACAAAAAAATCAAAAGAAAACAAAAAGATCTGCCAATATTTATAATACAGTTTGAAGCTAACACACAAATATCCGAAATTTTTAAAATTAAATACTTAATGCACCAATCAATTAAATGGGAAAAACTAAAAAAAAAGACATAACACAATCTTATAATTGTCAAGCGTTAGGCCACACCGCGTCCAACTGCAACATGAAATACAAAAGTGTCAAATGTAATGATCCTCACGCGCCTGGAGAATGTAAAATAAATAAAAACGCCATTACTAACAAAGAAAATTTATTCTGCGCAAATTGCAATATAACGGGTCACCCGGCTTCATACAGAGGCTGCCCCAAATTAATATTGTTAAAAAAAAACTGGTTAGAAAAAATTAATCAAAATAAAAATATTAAAAGGAATAAAATAGATAATATAGCAAAGAAATATAACCCAAGTACATCATTCGCAGATGCAGTTAAAAACAACAACAACAAAAATACAATACCATCAAACACTATTAAAACACCAGCAGATTTATAAACAAACTCCTTAAACATAAATATAATTCTAAAACAGTTTCAAAATAATATAATTAACTATTTTAATACAAAATTAGACTCACTGACACAATCAATAAAAACAAACGAAGACCGTATCAATGCAATCTTTGATATATTCTCAAGTAACCCTTTAGAACAACCTTTAAATAATTTATTAAATGGCTAATCTAAGCTCACACATAAATACAAGAAATACTAATTGCTTAAAACAATTAAAAATTATCGAAATAAATGTAAATTCTTTAATTTCGAATAAAAGAAGGTACGAACTAAATCAATTATTAATAAAAATGAAACCTGATATTGCGCTATTAGTCGAGACTAAATTAAATCACAAACACTCTCCAACTTTTGAAAAATACAACTTAATAAGAAATGACAGACAGAACTCAAAACAAGGCGGTGGAACTGCAATTTTAATAAAAAAACAGTTCAATTTCTGCCACATACACAACATCTCTCCCCCCCCCATTCTTTTAACAACATCGAATTAACAGCCATTAAAATAAATATAAACAATAATGAAAATTTGATAATCATATCAATTTACGCACCAAATAATACAAACAAACAAAATTTCTTCCAACATGACTTAAACAACCTTTTCGATAATTTAAAATTAAATAACCCTAACAACTTTTATATCATAGCAGGCGATTTCAACGCAAAACACACAAAATGGAAAAATCCAAATAATAATTACTGCGGCAGAATACTAGAAAAATGGTTAACAGATAACGCGATGAAATATAGAATTAACCTCCACATACCTGATAAACCCACATTCCCAAAAAACAACTCATATTTAGACCTATGTATAACAGACAACAGACTCCACATTATAACATAAACAGAATTAATGAAATAAAAACCTTTAATTATGACAGTGACCACAAAGGACTAGTATTTATTATAAAAAAAATAATAACGACATTTTTAACATAGATAAAAACATTAATAAAAAATCCCTCAATTATGCCAAAACAAATTGGAAAAAATTTCAAAACAAACTAACAAGCAAATTAAATATTAACATTACACATACTGTTAACTTAAACAACAATCAAATAGACGAACTCATAAACATACTAACTGAAAATATCCAAAAAACAATGAATGAAACAATACCAACATATAAAGACACTAACAACTTCGACATATATATTAATAATAAAATACTAAAAATATACAAAGATAAAAAAATTATAACAAAACACTTAAGAGACCTACACAAAAATAACCAAATTTCACACACACACAACAAACAACAACTAACAGAAATAATCAACAACATAAACAATAGATTAACAATAGAATTTAATAAATCCATAAACAGTTACTGGAATAACAAATTAAAAAACATTCCAATTAATGATTCATCCAAAACTTTTTCAATCATTAATAGATTATTCAGAAATAAAAAAAATAACATATCTATCCCACCACTAACCATCAATGAAAAAGATGTTTCATTAATTACAAATTCTAACATAAACCCAAACACCTTACCAAAAGACGCAAATAACTGTTACATCATTGAAAAAACAAACGACAAACAAGCAATAATAGGCACACACTTCGCATTAACTAACACAAAGAACTTAAATCTAGGTAACGAAAAATTCGCCTCTCTAATTCAAAATAAAGTCAATAATTTCATAAATTCACTCAATGAAAGCTCAATCACAACAAACACATTAACAACCTTCTCAAATAACAATACAGCCACTAATCCCAATAATTCCAATTTCGAGCTCCCGTACTTCACAAACACAACAATTCTAAAAAACATAATCAGTAAACTAAAAAATAAAAAATCAACAGGTCTAGATAACATCCCCAATATAGTTATTAAAAACCTACCTCCAATTGTATTAAAAATACTAAGCATTATTATAAATAATGCCATTAACAATGCATACTTCCCCTTACAATGGAAAAAAGCAAAAGTAATTGCAAGTAATTCCCCCCAAAAAATAAAGACTCTTCTCTCTTAACAAACTTACGCCCAATAAGCCTACTTTCAAACTTAGGAAAAATCTATGAAATATGCATTCAGAATATCATTTCATTATTTTGCACCAAGTACAATATAATTACAGATACCCAATTTGGGTTTAAACGCAATCATTCAACCACCCATGCCATAAACAACCTGACATCAGACATAGCCTGGGCTTTAAATAGCAACCAACTCGTAGGTGCATGTCTGATAGATATTGAAAAAGCATTTGATACGGTACGGACTCAAGGCTTAATCTCAAAACTTATTACAAAAAAATTCCCAAAACATTTAATAAAAATCATTCATAACATGATTCAAAATAAATCATTCATAATACACGGAAACAACGCATCATCTAATACATCACACGTCATTAAAAACGGCCTTCAACAGGGATCAGTGACGTCCCTATACTATTCAACATTTACATCAGTGATCTACTAAACCTTTTCGATTTAAACTCAACTAATCAAAAAAACGCAATTGCCTTTGCTGATGACTTAATAATATACATTAAACACAACAATATAAAAATCATTCAAGACGAGCTTAACTCGCTATTTAATAAAATATTAATTTTTTACAATAACTGGAAACTCCAAGTAAATATAAATAAATGCGAAACAATACTATTTAAAGCAAAATTTAGCAAATTAGACAAATTTAACAAATTCCACGAAAAAATATTTCAAATTAAAAACATTAACAATGAAATTATTCCGCATAAAAAAACTGTTAAATATCTAGGTGTTACGCTAGACGAAAACCTATCTTTCAAAAATCATATTGATATCAAACGTAACCTCGCAATGTCAGCTTTCAACAACTGTAATAAACTTTTTCTTTCAAAAAATGTAAATAAAAAAATAAAAATTCTCTGTTACAAAGCCCTAATAAGGCCAATAATAATATACACGAGTCCAATTTGGTTCAATTTAGCCGACTCACAAATGGAAAAACTGAGAGTTTTCGAAAGAAACTGTTTAAGAAAATGCCTTAGCATCAATAAATCAAGTATATCAAATTACAAAAAAAAACGTCAGTAATACAATATTATACAACAATGCAAATATAAACAGAATCGATTGTTTCATTCTAAAATTATGCAGAAACTACTTTTCGGCTCTACATAAAATTAAAGAAAACAACTTAATTAAAAGCATTATATATCCAAACGAACTTTATTTTCAAAAATGCATAAATAATGGGCTAAGTCCTCCGGAAATTTTCACATATCTAGATAACCTAGGAATTCTTCAAAATAATAATAATGTTCCAATAATATATCATATAAAAAGAGCGCCTACAGATAAAAGAATATTATTAAATATAAACACGAACAAACCAATAAACCCATTAAGATATAGCATGGCTATTACAAAATTAGACCGCAAATCAAATCCACATCAACACTCAAAAAAATATTGGTGGCTTATCTAAAAAATAAACAAAAAAAAAATTCACAACACAATCAATATCTGACATAAAAATCATAAGTTAAATGACCGGCTAGCAGCTAATTCTTGTAAATATTGTATATACTCCCCTCTCCTATTATCCCTCCTTTTTCCTAAACAATAAAAATAATAAATAAATACAGTTTTTTTATAATTGTTACCCAATTTTCTGTATAAAGTTATCTATCACCCCATAAAGTAATTGTAATAAAATTTAAAAAAGCGATTCATACAATACTATATTAGCTCCATATCGACCTTGCACAATCGCATGCAACGTATTTTTAATATTAATAAATACTGATTATGATTTTTGTAAACTGCAAGCGCAGTACTTCGAATAAATCTGTTATTTTATAAAAAGCGAAATTCATTTGTTTATTTATGAATAATTTTTTGTAAAAATCAAATATGTATTCTTTTGGTTTAAATAAACACATTAAACAACATGAACAAGTGTTCGTGGCTCAGTTGGCATGCCACCGGTCCACCGACTCTGACGGCGGGAGTTCGAATCTCGTCCGTTTTAGTTTTTTTTTTTATTACGTGTGTATTTTTGTCTAGATCTTACATCTATGTCTATTTATATTATTATATATTTTTTGTTTATTGTTTTTTTTTTGTTTTTTTTTGTTGGTATAGTTATTTTTTCATTTATTCATTCATTTTTTTCATATTTATTCAATCATTCATTTATTTTCTCAGCCTTCTTCTTCTCCGTGTGCCTTTTTGTACAATCTCCAGGTGGTTGTTCTGTCGGCTTCCTCGCATTTCTCTTCTTCGTTGTTTAAAATGGCATAAAATACGCCCTTGGCGTCCGTGGGTGGCTCGCAGGCGCCCCCATGCTGAAGTTCGTCGTTGTCATCTTGAAGTGGGTCCGTAACTAGGTCTTGGCGTTGGTCAATCTTCTTTGAAGCCTGTGGATCACTTCTCTGATGTACGAGAGTGACCAAAAGATACCCAAAGCCACCTCATTATTCCTCGTTTGCTTAAATTTTCTTAGGTTTAGACAATTTCTGTCCCTAGGAGGGTCCAGATAAATATTAACTTGAAGATTCGTTGTAGCGACAGTTCCTGCGCCTCAACGATGCCGAAGTTGTATGTTCTTTTCATGCTCTATGCTTAGCGAATGAATCGTTTCGTATTTGCAATCGATCTTTCCTCCCTTTTTTGTGATAAGAGTCTTCTCCTCGTAATTCATTTTAGTATGGAAGGGAGGAGTTGTTTATGGTAATCGATAGTATTAATGCTGAGTTGCTCATTCCTTGTATGTTTATAGAATTAAGCTTTTTTTTCTCTTATTTATTTTACCATTGTTAAAACGGTTATAACTGTGTGTATTATTTTGAAATTACCATATTTAATTTCTGTTACAGGCTGTATTTTCTGGAGTACCCCCTTTTTTTTTATTGGTCCCCTCTTGTTACTCGAATTTGAGGTATAATAGTTTTGTGACGCTTACACATTCGTAATCCTATGATTATTATTATTATTACGGTACTCAGTACTGTTATGGATGATATTCCGAATATAGTAACATTATTCTTAAATATTCTAACAATGTCATTATTCTCGCTAATTCGGCCAATTATCCGGGCTTTCTTTATTATTTTTTTTAGCCCACCTCCCTCAATCGTTAAATCTGAGTGTCCGAGTGTATTTTGTATATATGTTGGTTTTATTTCGGGAGTCCATTCATAAATGTGTTCGGTAATGTTATCAGTAACTCCCCAACTCTTTAATATTGTGTCTAGAGTTAAGTTTGCCGAGCTCAGTTTGATCTGTAATCTGGATTTTGCCTCGTCGCGTCTATTTCTACATTTGTCGTCTTTGCCTGGCAATCTGGTTTTAATGTTATCATTCCTGACCCTTCCAATTGATGTCTCTCTTCCCCTTTTCCATCACAGTGAATTCTTATTTCCTCATTTTTAAGTACTGAGTAGATCCAGGTGTTTCCTCTTTCTAATCTAGTCCAGTAGGATTCGCGCATGGTGCCGATTTTGATGTCACATTCCAATAGGTTAAAAGGGTGGATTCCGAAAACGAGTTTTACTTCATAGGGACTTTCGTTATTCACCCGCGCTCTTGGCTCTAATTTTTCGCATATGTATATAGAATTTATTTTAATACATTCCCGTAATTTAGTTTCAGTGATTTTTATATATAATTGTGTTTTGAAATCGACTGCGATATATTTAGTTTCGGGTCTTATGTAGAGCATAAGGTTCTCTTCTTGTTGTTTAACCGGGAAGGGTGTTAATTTATGTAGTTCATACTCGTTAATTTTTATCAAGAGTATAGTTATGTCGTATATTATTTTCTGTCCGTGGGTGATAACATTTGTAGTGGAAATTTTAATAAGCTCTTCAATGGGTCTGTCCTTTGGAATTAGTAAAGTCTCTGTACTCAATTTTTCATTAATTTTTCTTCTTGTTTCTTTTATTAATTTCTCGTCAAGTAATTGCGAATGGATTTCGCCCTTGGCTGCCAATTGTATTATATGTAATATTAATTGTGTGCTTCGTATTTGAATGTTGAAGTGTAGTACTCCAATAACCTTATTAGTTCATCCCATTCTAGTTCTGTTTGAATTTATGAAACGTCACTTGTTACTTCGTTCATTCTGTCGCGTAAATAGTTCATTCAATGTGTGCGATTGGCTTATTTTTACGCTGTTGGAAGTACCTTGATTCATTTTCTATAAATTCTTAAATTGAACATTTATTGATGAATTTGTGAAAAAAACAACAATATTAAAAACATTAGCTCACCATTCAAAATTATAACAATAAATTTGAAAAATAATCAAGTAGTACATATAATATTTTAGGGAGACAAAATTGATATAGTGTTCAGTATATCGAATTTTTATGACTTTACTCATTTTGTACTACAATTTTTAAAGTATCTTACATAAAATACATTCCATGAAATAATTGAGCGATAATCTTAGTTATTCATATCGTGAATAAATAATGATATAGATACAGATCATAAAGATTTGAATAGACGATAATAAATAAATATTCATAAACTTTAAAAAATGACATGTACGCGAGAATATATTCATTTTCTTCATTTTTTGTTGATTTCTTAGGGTTTTTCGCGTTTCAATTCATTTGATCTTTTCAATTTGTCCATATGGACTACTCTCGTCCCTTTTCGATGTTTTAACAGGACGTTGTGAGTTTTATAATTTATGCTGATGATTTCGTAGGGTTCCACGTATTGCTTTGCCATTTTTTCCAACTGTGGTTCTTTTAGCCTGTAATCCATTTCACCTTCTCTGAAATTTCGTGTACATATACCTCTATCATAATAAAATTTATATCGGTATTTTGATTGAATTAAGTTCATTGCTGCTAAAGTTTGTAATTGATTCAGCTTTTCAATTATTTCTTGATGAAATTCATTATAAATCACGTAATCGTTCGATATTTTGAGACTTGACGGTATCCGCGCTTTTCGGCCGAAAATCAATTCGTGCGGGGTATATCCCGTAGCATCATGCTCTGTACAATTATAAGCGTGCTGGCATAGACAAATCCATTCGTCCCATTCTCTATATTTTTCTACATAACTTTTTAAGTATTCCGTTACTGTATGATGCATTCGTTCAATACTCCCGTTCGATTGAGGATGATATGCAGTGGTGTTGAATTTTTCGATGCCGAATATTTTAGCGAATTCTTCCAGAGTACTATTGATGAAGTGTGTAGCACGGCAATAATTCAACTTCCGATATCGGTATGGAAACTGACTCCTCATTGGTGTTTCTACATTCCACGAATACTACGCCTTTATTCGTGACGGATAGAAAATTGCCAAACAGAATTCCCGGTGCCAGGTTTTGAGGTGGCACCCAGCCAATTTTTGCGTCTTCTTTTACGCGTGCGCAAACTCTTTTCTTCGTTTTCGCAGGTATCTCAATATCGTTATCGCGAGCAAAGGGTAGAAATACGTCCCCCAATTTTAAATATTTATGTTCGCCATTAATTGTGCCTTTATATTTCCCTATTATGTCCCATCCCAGGATCCCTTCTACATCAATTGGTAGATCCTCGGGGACTACATGAAATTCACACTTAATATCGTGCATTAGTATAGGCAGACTCCCTACCGTCAAGCATTTTCCTGAGGCGAAGCCATGTATCATTATCATGACGTTTTCGTCAATTAGCTCGCGCGCTTTAATCTTTTTCCTTTTAATAATTGAGACCTCTGCTCCTGAGTCCACGTAAAAAGAAGCTTTATTTTTGGTAAATTCTGTACCATGGATTTCTATAACAGGCAATTTCTTTCCCCCTTCTATATAATTAATTCATTCTATCCTTATATTGGTGAATTGTTCTTCTTTTGGTTCTTGATTTTTCTGTTCAACAACGAGGGGTTTTGTTGAACAAGCGTCTAGTTTAAATTTTTGTCTTTATTATCGATGGTAGGAAAACTATCTCTCGGTTGATCCCGAATTTACTTTCGCATCTTGCGAGCATGTCGTGTTATTTACCGGGGGTGCCTCATGATGAAATCGGTCGGGGGGAGGGCCGTAGTTATCCGCGGAACCGGTGTCGGCGTAATTTGCCCTACTCTCAGCGTTGTTGCTATATCTTCCCCTATCTCGATAATTATCTCCTTTGTATCCATTACTTCGATTATAATATCCATTATAATCGTTGTAATAATCTCGACGATCATTTGGCCTCACTCAATAATTATTTTGACTCTTCTGGTTCGCGTATGGATTATTATTATGGTTACCCCGGCGATCATAGTTTGGGGGTGCCCTATTATCATTGTTTAAATTATTATTATTAGGATAAGGCGCGTTGTTTCTGTCTCCGTCGCGCGATCCTGGATACTGGGGGTTTGGTGCATTCTGCGGGGGCCCTAAGTGCGATCTCCATTGGTCCACTTCTCTTAACAAATTTTGGCAGTCAGCGGTGTCATGCCCTTTTCTTTCGCAGTATTTAAACCATGTCGGAGGTTGGTAAGGTCTATCGTAGCGCGGACCACGCCCGTTGTTCTCGCGCTCGCCGCCTCTTTCAGTCCGGACTTCGTAAAGTTCTTTATCGAATCTTGTCGCGAGGTTAATGGCTTCCTCGAGGGTCCCAGGCCTTCTTGCATCTACCCGGATAGAAATCGAGTCGATTAGCCCTACGATAAACCTCCTGATCACTAGATCCTCGTGTTGCCGGCGATTGGGATGACGACCGATATGTCTAGTAAGGCAGTACAGTTCCGTCGCCGCGTTTAACTCCTCACGCAGAATTCTCATGTGATTCCCGAACTCAAATACAGGTTCTCCGTCCCTTTGCACGCACCTTTTGATTTTATCTACCGCGTCCTCCACGGCCTCGGGAGCTCCGAAAACTGCTCCCAAATCAGCGATAAAATGTTCGATTGAATCATAATTGCTTAATTTAGATCCCATAAATCTCTTTGCCTTCCCGATCATCTTATTACTTAAAGCACGCAAGATAAACTGCTCCACTTGAGATCCTTCGTCGTCTAGAGTTTTATGTATCGAATTTATTAAATTCAGTATTTCGTCCGGTTCTCCCAAACATTTTGGCATCAGATCCGCTACTTTGTATGGGGGCATACTCGACCTCATATAGAATTCCGGTATATATTCAGATTGTCGAACCGCTTCGACAGGCACATGAGACTCGTGAGGTCGCGAAGGTGTAGTTTGGGGCAAGGGTGTTGGTGCGGCCGCATTCGTTCTGGGCGTATTGACGGCTGCTGTACGCGAATCGCATGGCGATCTTTCTTTCTCTTTTCAAAGCCGGTCGATTTCTTCTCTCATAACTTTCATTTCGGCCATTAGCTCCTCAACGCGGCGGTCCCTTTTGTCAATGTTGGTATCGGGAGACACGGTATCTACGCTCGGCCATCCGCCTAGATCAATGATGTTCTGTTTGTCAGCCATTTTTTAATTCACTTTTTCCGAATAACGCTCGTTCAACCCTACAGTTCCTACTGATTTTAATTTCTGGATATTATCTCCATAAACTCGTAGTTGTTCTTCCGGAGTTTCTACTTCGACGAGGAGGCGATAAGCAAATTCGAACGTTATCTCTTTTTCGTTCGTGGAATTCCACTCACCGGACGCTGTTAAATTGGATGATAGTAGACGCGGTTTATGCTCACGTTCATATGACTTACTACGTGTAAATAACTTAAATCCTTTCAACATTACCGAAAAAAAGAAATTATTTATTTGATTTTAATAATTCCGAAAAAAAATAAAATTTCACTAATTCCGTTGGATCGAGTTCTAACCTTCGGTTAAATTGGAGCAGTTCTCATTCAAGAATTAGAGGATGGAGAACACCCAATTTTGTATATCAGTAGAGTGTTGACGGCAGCGGAACGAAATTACACAACAAGTGAAAGAGAATGTTTGTCCTTGTTGTGGGTAATTAAGAAGTTTCAGCCGTATATTGAAGGATATAAGTTTAAGGCGATAACTGACCACAGTGCTCTTAAATGGTTGCAGAATCTAAATGATCCGACGGGAAAATTGGTTCGTTGGGCATTAGAAATGCAACAATGGGATTTTGAAATCGAACATCGGAGAGGAGTAAATCATCACGTCCCGGATGCCCTATCCAGAATGTTTGAGGATCAGGAAGTCTCATCTTATGAAAATATTCAGGATGAGTGATATTTACAAAGGATGAGAGAGATTGGGGAAGCTCCTAACAAATATCCCAAATGGAAAGTTGAAGATGGTAGAATCTACTGTTTCAGAAATGATGCATTGTTGGATCCCATTTTATATCGTGAAGAGCAATGGAGGTTAGTGATTCCTAAAGAACTTAGAAGTAGAGTGATGAAGGAGGCACATTGTGAGACAAGTTCGGGACATTTAGGAGTGGATAAAACATACGACCGTGTTGCTAGGGAATACTACTGGCCAGGCGTATGGTATGATGTTAATAGATTCGTTCATGAATGTCTCGAATGTCAGAAGTATAAAGTTTCACAATCGGGCCCCAAAGGATTGATGGGATCAAGGATAGTGGAGAAACCGTGGGTAGTGGTGGCAGCTGACTTAATGGAGTTCCCACCTAGTAAGAACCGATTTAAGTATTTATTAGTATTTCAAGATTTATTTACTAGGTGGATAGAAGTACAACCATTAAGATCAGCTGAAGGTAAAGCCGTATCGAGAGCCTTTGAGGAATTGATATTGTTTCGATGGGAAACTCCAAAATATTTGCTAACGGATAACGGGAAGGAGTTCATCAACAAATGGTTGAAGAACACGTTAGACGAATATGGAATTAAACACGTAACAATTCTTCCTTATCATCCTCAGGCTAATCCAGTTGAACGTAGTAATAGGACGCTAAAGGCAATGATTGCTACGTTTATTAAGGAAGATCATCGAGATTGGGATGTACATATACACGAGTTTAGACATGCAATGAACACGGCTGTGCAGTCGACAACTCGTGTGTCACCAGCATTTTTAAATTATGGTAGACATCCCCGTCTGGTGAAAAGTTTAAGAAGTGATGTGGAAGGAAGTGTTGTGGTGAAGGAAATTGATTCTAAAGTGTGGGAAGATCGTATGAAAAGGCTTAATGCTTTACGCGATCTTGTTGTAATGTTTATAGAGAAACAGAGGCTAAGGCAAAGTAAAATTTATAATCGGAACAAGACTGATATAAATTTTAATGTTGGTGATGTAGTGATGAGAAGAACTCATGAATTATAGAGTGCGATAAAGAAGTTCTCTGCCAAATTAGCTCCTAAATATGAAGGCCCTTTCGAGATATTAAAAGTGTTGTCCCCGGTAGTAGTAGAAATCGCGGATCAGGGTAGGCGAATCTCAAAGGCCCATATTTCTGAGTTAAAGAAGTTTATTCCTTCAACAGAAGGAATAAATTAATTCCTCTTTCTTTATAAAATAAGCTTTCTTTATAAAAAAATTTTTTTTTAATAATTTTCATTTATTTACAGATGGAACATATTTATAAAATTAAATTTGGAACCGTTTCATTTGTATCTGATTTGGAAAGAATAATTGAAGAACCTGAGCTACCTGTAGTAGCTGTAATATCCGAAGTAAATAAGGATATTAATATAACTGAAGCTAATGCAAAGAGCCCAATTCTTGAACAATTGAATCTACAAGAATTGCGGATTCATGCCTCCGAAAATATGGAAATGGAGACTGGAAATATTCAGTCTCATTCTATATTAACTGCAGTTATAGAAGAAAGAGAAGAGTCAGAATGGCTCCAAGCGGCACCACCCAAAATTTCAGCATCGGCTGCGAGAAGGAAACGAAGGAGAGCCAGACGGTATAACCCAAATAGACATCTGGAAGTGGAGGATGTCTTTTCGACGGTTGAGCCGTCTAAAACCTTAGAGGTTAGGCCGATTCCTGTTTCGGCGTTATCAGTTGATGTTGAAAGGAGGGTGATGAATGCTCCCATTCTGACAACTAAAAATATTAATAAAATTAAAGAAGGGAGGGTAATTAAAAGAGGAAAATCCACAAGTACGATGGTGAATAAGAATTATACTTCTTTACCTATCATTACTTGTGGAATAATGTTTAGTGGATTGGTGAAGATTCCTATTGTGCCAGCGATTGATCCTCCTCGAGGAGTTTGTTTTATATGTTGGAAAAGCGGTCATCGATGTTTAAATTGCCCTAAGACCTAATATGGCATTCATTGTTATAATTTTGGTCGAAAAGATGTTCATTTGATGGACTGTCCTCAATGTTCAACAGAATATCTAAGCAGGGTCCAACAAAGAGAGACCAATTCGCGAGAATTACCGAGAGGAAAGGTCAATCAAAGCTATAATAGAGAAACTGTATATAGAGAACCAGAAACTGTACCATCTGAAGAAATTACTGCAACGATTTCTTCATATAATAAGTCTCATGGGATATTTATTTATATATATTTATCATTATTTACATACGATTTTAAGGGTGTTACATGAGATAAAACAAATACCACCCGATCTTCAACCTTTAATAATAAGAAGCGTTTTTGGGAATGTGATTTATGGGATGTGATGTATAGTGTTGTGATATATATGTTTGGGTACATGGTAGCTCAGGTGAAGATAATGAAGTGATGTGTTGAGGTATCTGTTTATTTATTTATCTATTTATATATTTATTTATTTATTTGTTTGTATCTTTAATTATTCATTTATTTATTCAATAATGTATTGATTATTATTATTTAATAAATCGATACTTCAAGGAAGTATCGATTTAGGGAGGGGGTTTGTGATAATATAAATATATATTATTAATAACCTGAAAAGTAAAATAATTAAAGTTAGTATTGTGTGAATGATTGAGTGATTTTTAATTGAATAAATATTGAATAATATTATTAATTTACTAAAAAATTTTAATGTTGTGTTGTTTACTTACTGATGTGATGAATATGAATTTTATATATATGGTTAAATAATATTTTATTCATTATTGACAAACTGTCAACATGCGGCCCATATTTTACTTTGATTTAATACAATAGCGGAAGTCTTGCTAGCATAGACGACGCTTAGGTAGTTGAATTAGAGTAAGATAGAGATGGGCGTGAATATGTATTTTGATGTATGCATATATTAAATTGCATAAATGAAGTGATGTGAGTATGGTAAAATGATTGATGTTGTACCGCCACAAGATGGCCGATAAGTGTAGTTTCTATACTTATCGGTCAAACAATACTTTTCTTTTGTATATGAATTGAGAATTCTGATTGGCTGTTTTAATGATAACCAATTAAAATTTAAATCATGACAGGTACAAAGGAAAAGGGACTTGTTGGTTGTGATGCGACCAATATTAAATTTTCTGAATTTAAATAAAAATCAGTAAATTTGATTATTGGTTTAATTTTGATTTAAAATTAAAATTAGTGATGTGAAGGGGCGGAACTTTCGCTCTGAAAAAGAAAGAAAGTTTAGTTGAAAGTTGTTATTCAATATAGTAACATATAGTTTAATATTATTATTAATAATAATAAAATTATATATTGTAAAATATTATATTGAGCAGTGTGATTATTTGTTTTATTGATTGATATTGAAGTGTAGTGATCATTTGGAAAATATAAATAATAATTTGTATTAATTACAAATTATAAAATATTATTATCAACATTAATTTAATCTATCACAGATAAATATTGTAAATAATAAATCATAAAGATTGGATATAAATTATTAGAATATTAACAAATTATAAATATATTGATATTATTTTGTATTATTAAAATAATTACTATACAAGGTAAGATTTAAATATATTATATTTATATATCTTCATTTTCAATTATTATTTGTATTGTGTTGTGTTGGAGGAAAAAGGGTTATTGAGATCGCCCGAACATCTTAAGTTTTGACGCTGGATCTCCCCATATTTAATTAATTATTTATTATTTTAGTGATGGTTATTATTAAATAAAATAATTATTAATTAATGGTTTTATTTAATAATAAATTTTTTTTAAATTAAAGTGATGTGTTGTGAAAATTAAATATATTAATAATACAGTTTCGGGAAGTTTATTTTATTTAAATTGAAAAATTTATTTAAAGGTAAATTCACTGTATTACAAATGATGATGAAAATATAGTATCCAAGCAAACATAAAATCTGTGTAGTGTAAGACAATAAGATGCTTTTCCAATTACTAGGTAATAGCCTCTTCTCGGTGACTATCATACGAAATCTTATGCTGTGCCTTCCATGAAATGAGGCCCACCTAACGATTTTAGTACAATTGTTGTAAAACATTTCTTAAGCCGAACAAAACCGCAACTCATTTATTTCTAAATCAGATAATCCAACAGGTGTATAACAGAACTTCTCAGTTTTCCACCACCACTCATTTTGTCTATCTTGTCTTGTATACTTATATTATTAAAATTAATAACTATATAATATTGTACTCAAAAGTAATTAAAAGTTCGTTATTTTCTGAGACGGCTTCAAGGGGTTATAAAATTGAGGAAGCAGCGCCAAAAGAGATAGTTATAGTATCTGTGGGTCTGATGACCATTGGTCAACCTTCATGCGCCGAGAAGGATATGTCTCAACGTGGGGGAGACGAGTCAGTTACTCTTTTGGCGTCGGCATCGCCACTTTTGTACTGAGGAATTATAGAATAAATGCTTTTGCCTGCAATATTATATTAATTCTTACATGTATCGTTGCTTTACTCTGTCCTCATAATCGCCACAAGTGTTACAATGTATGAGTTACATACAATCACATTTTGTTATTTAAACGAATAGGTTATTCAAAGCTCATCGTCAGCTGCCTCGTCTACGGATGGTATAACTCCTTTATATGCGCTACGTAAAGTAGTTTTCAGCGTTTTCATGATTTCGTTGGAAATTTTTTGTTTTAGAAGACTCATATTTTCATAAGCATTACGGTTTACACACCGAATTCTTCATAATTTTTCTGATTATAATGGAGATCTCTAAGGCTTCCATTAATTCTCAAATCCATAAGGGTTCTCTTCCAGCGAACTGATCTGATTAAATCTTCATTGATAAGGATTGCCTTTGAGCCATTGTCCAAAAGTTCACACGAGTTAACTTCAAGCCAATGACCCATAACTTATATTTTTTTATTTTGGTAACACCTACCGGTGCCTAGCTATTTCTTCTAGTCCTTTTTTGAACTCATCCACTTACTAGCGTTTGCTTTTTGTTATGCAAATCATGGCTTTCTCCTTACCTGGAAAATCTCTTATTGAATACGTCGTTTTATACTTTCTTCTCGACATTTATGTAACAAAATATGACGGAATCTACCCAATCACGATCATATTTCGCATGCTCCCTTCATAAGAGACATATCTTAGTTTATGATTCCTCACCAAGCCAAGCTCCAGCGCTCGTGATTAGAAGCATCCAAGAATTTTCTACATTTTGCAGTTATACGATTTCTCTTACAAATTCAGCTATTTCCTTTTCCATTGATACAAGCTGCATGTCAAGATCTATCTTCCGTGGAGGCTCATCGATGACTCTTTCTCGGTCCAAAAAGCTTTCGAATGGTTAGGAATACCCGGCGCGTGTTAGAAATTTAAAATTTGGACTATCAATTAATAGATTTAGCAATTCAGAAAAAACTGAATTTAACGCGATCTACAGTGTAAAATATAGTACAAAAAAATTTATAAATATCGATATTTTTGAAAAACATCAAAGCTGAAGAGTTTGAAATGCATTTGAAATTTGAAAAATATGCCTTCAAAAATGTGTTGATACAAGAGGAAATTATTTTGAAGAATTTAAAATTTTTATTTCACACTATTTATAACTCCACCAATAAATCATTTTTCAAAAAAGAAAGGTAAGAATTTTTTTTTTTTTAATCTTGGAACAAAACATTTTCATGTAGTGGTTTTCCGCTAATCGCTTCAGCGCGCCATGTCAAAAATTTGAAAAACACTCTTCGCGCGAAGTTAAATCCTGCCGCGCCTAATCATCGAAAAACAAAAAAAAGGACAAATACGGAAAGAGTTTGTCGACATTTTAAGACCTCTCCCGAATTTCTACGACAAATAGGCGAAAAATGAAAAAAAAACTCGATACTTCGTGGATGCACCATTATACATGGATTTTACTATAATTGTGGATTCAATTGAAAAGAAAAAATTCTTTTTGGAATAATTTCTAAAATTAATAAATATATTTCAATAAAAAAGTAGTAATTAAATAAACGAAGTGTAAAAAAAGAAAGTTATTAAAATTTGTTTATTTTCTGTTGAAAATATAATATTAAGACGCGTGAAACAACACAATAAAATATTAATAAAGTACATATAAATACGGTTTGAATTCTTCATAAAAAATATTTATAAATACGCTGTAAGATAAAAAGAGAAGCTTTATGAATGAAATCAAATAGTAGGAGACAACTAAAATTACACGGTATTCCATAAGATTCCTTGGCTGAACATTGTTTCACCGACTTTTAACAACTGGAAAGTATGATCTATTTATGCATGTATCAACCTCATAAATATATGCTTAAGCATACGTTCAAATACATAAAGAAGGATGGAAAGCTTTGGTTTTCTTTGGTTCTCGCGTATTCTTTTTGTCAACAAATTGAAGAATGAACTGACACAAGTTACCGGCAAGTACAGTCGAATAACTGTCCGGTGATGTCTCTTTGCCTCTGCTTACATTCGGAGCAAAAATACTAGTAGCTTTCAAATCACTTTAGGTCGCGGTTAAGCTTCGCAATAGCTTCATAGCCTCCGGAAAAGCTACTTCTCATCCACCCAACCCACACCCTCGGATTAGTTTTGCTGGTCTCCTCTTTATACCACTTTCAATGGCATTTTGAGCATCACAATGACGTTTCTAAATTTCCCTTATAATACACGAGAAATAGTTGGTATTTAACAATTCCAAAAGAATAGATGAAAAGTCTGTAGTATTAAGATAATAGTACTAGATTCGAAGACTTCTGAATGAAATATCTAGTGAAATTTCTTTTGGTTATATAATCACCTCACAAAAAATGAAGAAAAAATTTCTATGCATATTTTTTATTTCATTTAATCTGAAATTCGTTATCGAGATAATATGTATTAGCCCAAGCAATGGACCACTTTTAAGATCATGAAAAAAGCAGCTAGTGAGGCATATCAAAATTCGTGAAAAAAATCAGTAGATTTTTATTTTCTAAAATGCCACTCATGATATTCAGCGGTTTTTTTATTTATTAACAATTTTAACGAAAAAATGCATTTTTTCATAAACTGATTAAATGATTAATTAATAAATTTATTAAGTAACCCACATTTAAAAACCATTAAATTTTATATAACTATTTTGAGATTATTTTGTTTGCTTGACAGTGAAATAAGAAGATAAGCATCGTTGTCAACATTTCTTAGGCGAATGCATGGAACTCTACCATGCAAATATCCATATTAGCCCATCAACTATCCAGAGAACACAATGTGTTGTGTTTTAGTTTAAAATTAATACATGTTAAAATTTAATGGAATGATATATAATTGTTGATTAATTTGTTTAACACAAAATAATAGTCATATAATCAATGAACTAGCTATTAAACATAATTGTACAAATAATCGTTTATGCCAAATAACTATGAAGTTTACGTATATATTTTATACAAGAAATATCCATTTATAGAAAACTGAGTATATAGATCAGTAAATAGATCACGTTTTAGGTCATTAAAAAAAGCAACTAGTAATACATATTAAAATTCGTAAAAACATTCGTAGATTCTTATTTTCTAAAATAACACTCATGATATTTAGGATTTTTTTTTATTAAAAATTTTAATGAAAACATGCATTTTTTAACTTTATTTATTATAAAATGAAAACTTTTAATTTTAACACTATAGAATTAATAGACAATTTGTAGCTAATAAAATTTTGAATAAAATGCATTTTTTCATAAACTAATTGGAAAATTAAAAACTGAGAAATTAATGAAAAATCAGAAAATTTTGAAATTAATTATTTATTAGTTATTATTACATACGTCCCAGCCTTTAAGCCCGGGACGGGCTCTGCTACATAGTTATACTATATTTACATTTTATTTTCTATTTTATTTATATATGTTAGATTTTTACATTTATACACTGTTTATATTTTCTATCTGCATCTGTCACTTTTATATACACTTTTCTGTTCCTTATTATTATTGTTATTACACTTCCCTTTCTGTGATTCTTTATCACTTTCTTCTTTTATTATTGTGTCTTTCCCTCTGTTTTTTCATTTTCCTGCCCTTTTTTTTCTTTTTCTCTTTTTTCCATCTCTTTTATCGCGTTAATTATTGCCCATTTTCTGTTTTGTCTTTGATTCTTGTTTTTATGTCATAGTCCGTGTCTGCCTCATTGCTATTTTTCATGAATTCCTCGAAAATGTCTATCGTATATTTGCATTTTATTACTCTATGTGCCCAGTTTCCTTGTCCCTCCCTGCATAGTGGGAATCTCTGGTTTTGTCTAAACATTTCTCTATTAACCTTTCCTCGTCCATATGTTCTATGTTATACTCAAACTTCAATGCTCTGATTTTCCATTCTATATCCATCCTATTTTCGTCCGTCTCCTTGTATACTAGGTATCTTGGAGTACAGAAGTCGAGTGTCAGGGTCCATCTGCAATAGTCCGTTTTTATTCTTTCCATTTCTTTTACTTCATTCTTTCCCCATATCTCTACTTCGTACTCCATTACGCCTCTAACTAGGTAATTAAACAACATTTTTCTGAGTTTAAAGTTCGCGGCGCAGCGCCTCTCTGCTAAGCTCCATGTTTTCTTTGCAACCACTCTACCCTTGTATATCCTGATGTGGTACTTCCCGTCGCTTCTGAATATAAATCCGAGGTAGTTGAAACTTATTACTACCTCTATTCGTTTGCCTTTCAAACTCCATTTCTCTGTCTCCTTCATCCTACCTTTTTTCACAAACACGAGTTTTGTTTTTTCAGCATTTAATGTCATCTCTCTTTCTCTCACAAATCTTCATCGTCTTCATCATGTCCTGCATCGCTTCTCTGCATTCGGTTATTACTGCTAGGTCGTCAACATACACCAGCGTCCATACCCTTGTATTCTGTACTCTTATCCCACCTATGATTCTTTCCTTCATTGCGTCATCTATTCCTGCCATGTATTTGTTGAACAAAATCGGGCTCAAATTACAACCTTGTCTTAGCCCTTTGTTTGTCTAAAACTCCTCTGTAAATCCTTGTTTTGTCCTTACTCTGCATTTCGTTTCCTTATATATCCCTTTGATTCTATATTTTACCTCTTTACTGTATCCTTTCTCTTCCATTATCTGCCATAACTTTCCTCTGTTGACCCTGTCAAATGCTGATTTTAGGTCCACGAACAATATGTACAATTAGTGTTTTTCTAATTATCCAATCTAATATGTACATATTGTCCATGGTCCCTCTGCCTTTCCGAAATCCCACTTGTCCTTCCGGTAGTACCTTTTTTTCCTCTGCCTCTTTTTCCAGCCTATTTTTTAAGACTCCCGCATAAATTTTGTAGGCCGTTGACAGCATTGACAAATCTCTATGGTTCTATCTGGGTTGGTCGGATTTCCTTTTTTGTAAATCGGAATTATTATCGCTGTCTTCCATTCCTTTAGTATCGCTCCTTGTTCCCAGATAATTGTTATGATTTCCCTCAGCCTGCCTTTAATCTCCTCTCCTCCATACATCCACACTTCGTTTGACATCCCATCTATTCTTGCAGCTTTATTCTTTTTTAACCTTTTCCATATCATCCATATCTCTTTGTCTTCTATGTATATCGTCATGGTTTCCTTTTTTTTCCTATGTGTTTTTTCCCTTAATTTTCTTTACTTCCGTTCAGTAGTTTAATGAAGTGTTCTCACCATTTTTTTTCTATGTTGTTATCTTGTATTGTCTACCTTTTTCTTCCCCTGTTTATATAGCTTCATACTTGTCCTTCATTTTTCAGTTGTTTTAGCTCTGCTTCCTCTTTCTCCCTTAGTTCCTGTTTTTTCTTTTCATAGATGCTTTTCCATTCTCTCCTTTGTCTTATGTATCCTTCTTTTGTGATTTTTCCGTTCCTCCATTCTATCAGTTTCTTTTTAACCTTATTTTTCTCCCTCTTACACTGCTTATCACACCATCTGTGTTCTCCTATTTTCCATTTATTTCTCTTTACCTCTTTCCTCTTCACGCTTTCGTTTATTTTCTTTTTGGTTTCTTCGCATAAGTCTTCAATGTCCCTTTCTCTTTCTCATATCCTTCCCATCACTGAATATCCGCCATATGTCTATTTTTCTGTTGCTACCATCTATTCCTATACTAGTTCTTATTATTTCCTCTCCCTTTTCCTTTCCCCCGTCTTCGGTCACTTTTTTCCATTTTTTATTTATCCCAACTATGATTCCCGCTTTGGCTCTTCCGCTTTTCTTTTCTCTCTTTGCATCGATCAAATTCTATTCCATGTTTTTGGGTAACTTTGTTTTGTAATTTTCTACTTGCTTGTCTTCTACCCACGTTTCATCTCTCCCATTTCTTCTTTTTCTTACCTTTTATTTGTATTCGTCTTGTCATTTTCGTCTGTCTTCGTCTTCTTATCTCCCGGACTTTTTCCGTTATTCTTCTTTTCCGTTTTTCTTTGTCTTTCTCCTTTGCCTTGTCTTTATCTATTTTCTTATCTATTCTTTTCCCTTTTCATTCATTATTGTTTTTGTCTATTTTTCCTGTCTTCTTTTCTGTTTTCCTTTTATCGCGTCCCCTACTTACACTAAATTCGTCTCCTTTTCGTTTTTGTTTTCTTCACCCTTATCCTCTTGTATCTTTTCTTTTGTCGCTTCCCTATGTTCCTCCTCTGTTTTATCCTCTTTGACCTCCTCTCTTCTCTCCTCTTTCTCCTTTTCTGTTTCCTTCTGTTTTTTCTTTCAACGTTTGTTTATCACGTAACCTAAGTTTTTGTCCATTCTCTGCTTCCCTGCCCATCTTTCCCATCTACCATCTATAAACACTTTCCCTAGTCCCACCTTTGCAAATATGCCCTTTGTTTTGGCTCTCCTTACCCAGTCTCTGATATCCTATTATCTCCTCCTCTCCTCGAATGTAAGGTCATAATCTATGTATGTGGTAGTTCCTATCAACTTCTTCCTCTCTCCCCATATCCTGTCTCTCACCTACTTGCTTTCCGTTTTGACTACTACCAGTCTTCCACTCCACCAAGCTGATTTTACATCCTTACACCCGAGTCTTGTCTCTATGAAGTGGTCCGCCTACTTTTGTATCCCTATTTTCTCCACTTCTTCCCTACTCCTCTGATTACGACATTTTCTTCCCTGTCTTTTCGTTCTCTCTCCCATACCATTTTTCGTAATCCTTCTATTTCTCTGTCCGATATTACACTCTTTCTTCGCCCACTTCCGCTGCTCCACCTTTAAGTGCTTGTTCTTCCACTTCCTCTATTGTTCGGTCTTGAGTTGTGCGGGCTCTTATTAATCTCTGTTTTTGTATCTCTGTCTCTTTCCTAACTATGTGTGTTCCCATATTTCTGTATTTTCTTCTTTTCTCCGTGTCCTTTGCCTCCCTCACTTCCTGATTCCAGCATTTCCTTCATCCTTTCTTCTATTTTCGTCATTCTCTCCTCCATCTTTCTCGTCCACGCTTTCACGCTCTCTTACTCTTCTTTTACTTCTTCTATTATTTTTTCGTACAATTTTTTCATCCTATCTCTCCCTTCTTTTGCCCCTTTTCTTTCCTTCTCGTATAGTTTTTCTAGCTTGTCGAATCTCTCCATTATTTCTCTGTTGTATTTCTCTCTCTCTGCTCTCTCCAGTTTCCTGCTTTTTCTCTCTTCCTCTATTATCCTTTGCTGCTCTCCTATGAGGTTTTCCTCCTCATATGCCACTTTTCTCTTACAGCTTTCGATCGTTAGCTGTGTTCCCTCTTTTTTCCTGCTTTGCTTCTTGTTGTATTGCCTTTCTTCTATTTGGCACTCATGTTTATATGTTTTCGTGTGTTTTTTTCAGCAGATTTAGATCCACTCTTCTCCTTTCTACTGTTTTATTTTTCTGTGTTTCTCTTATTTGCTATTTCTTTATCTATTTTAGTTTGTTTTCTTTCCTTTCGATTTTGATTTATTATTTTATCTGTTTATTTTGCTTATCTTCAGTCTATTATGTTATTCTGTTAAATGTTGTTATATATTGTTTTTATTTTGTTATTTATTTTTTGTATCAATTTATTTAATTGTTTTTTTATTTTTTCTGTATTTTGTTGTCTATACTTATTTTTGGGGGAGAGAAACTATTTATTTTTATCTTTATTTATTTTGATTCTCTTATTGTTTGGTTTTCTTATCGGGTTTTCTGATTGTATCTATTTTTTTATATTTATTGTTACCTTTTTTGTTGGTTTAGTAGTTTCGTTTATTTTTTCTTATATTTCTCTGTGGTTCTATGTGGATTTTTACCTCCCCTCAATCGCTGTTGGTTTTTATTGTGTCCGTTCAATTTTATCTGAGGTTCTCGGCGTGGTCCGCGTTTTTGTGGTATTGTGACGTCAATTGACGTCTCTTTACTTCTTTCACGTTCCACCAGTATCCCGTTTTTTGTCTAACCTGTACACTTTTTTCTTTTTTCTCGGCACTTTTCACCTACTACTTTGCTTTTGTTTCTTTCACTTTTCTTTTTCTCTGTTTCTCCTTTTTTCAATGAACTTTTCTCTATATTTTTCTTTCTTCTGTGTTTATTACTTTATTCAATAACTATGCATATTAACTGTGTGTCGTGTACACTATGTGTTCTACTCGGCAGCCGTTAACGGAATCTCATTGTTTTAATTAATATAAAAAAGTCTTAGGCGATACTCACTATTTATTATCGAAAGAACAAAAAAAAGTGGCCATCGGTCGAAAATCTTAGCCTTTCAATACTTTCTAGGGTTTTCCCCCTCTCCATGATTTTTGCTCACACTGTGACTTACAGCGAAGGCTGGATCGTAAGTCGCCGCATCAGCCTCCTTATTTCAAATCAAAACGTTTCAGGGTCGTACATCGGGCATCCGGGATTGCGTTTCTATAAACAAAAACCAGCCAAATTACGAGATTGTGCCTTTCCTGGCTACCTCGATATATTCTTTAGATATTAAATTTTATTTTCTGATGTCCCCGAAGCTCAAGTCACAAATATGATCTTTTTTAAAATAACAAGAATTGCCTTTACAATTCTACTTAAATCTAGATCCATAAACACATGATTAACTCAAAATTGACAAAGAACATTCAATAAAAAATATGAATCTATATTACATTTCTATTAACGCCACATTTTGTATAACTAAACTTTAAACCTAATAATTATAATAATATGAATACTTCACTTACGATAACGCAATACAGAGAAACATTATTCGAAAACTTTGCTTAATATTCGTCGTCAACAGAGACTATAATGAGATTAAGTTACCAGCCAATTAAAAATCAAAAATCAATAACGAAATGTGCACATCATTAAAACATAATTGTATTATAAAGAATGGATTATATTTTTATTAAGATGTTAAATAATATACTATTAACAAATATTTAATTCATAATCATTATTCTTAGATTGTTGTCAATTAAAGAAATAATTGCAGTAAAAACTTTACAGTTATTACTTAATTATTTACAATCTTTAATTGAAAATATTTGTAATATTTACAACATTTATAAATATATTTGTCAATAAATATAAATCGGTTATACGGATTTAAATTGTTCTTAAAAACACTTTTGTTGAAATATAGTATATAAATATTACAGGATTTGATGTAAATAACTGTAACGGAAAGTTAATCAGTTATAAAAATGTTTATTTGTCTCAGACGTACACGAAACTTACATTAAGATTTTAGTTTTTTCAACTGTTTTAGAAAATATAAGTATAGTATAATAAATTATGTATCTTATACTTCGTTTAAATATTTCTGATTTTCTGAAATATGTGAATAAATATGACTAAAAATGACCAAGCGCGTGCAATTTCATGAGGAGTGGGGAGAGTAAGAATCGGGAAATTGTAATATATAATAATATAAGTGAATTCCGCGTTAACTAACCTCTCATTTTTTCTTCTGCCCATATGATCTAAAAAGTTGTCTCTGTCTAGGACTATATGTACTTTAGATATGTTTTAAATAATAAATGCAGCGAATAAATGATGTCTCATGAAAGGAAATAAATTCTATCGAGTGTTATACATATATCTATAAGTAAAGTAATCTAATGAAATTATTTTGAATCATGCATGAATCCTTAACTACTCAAAATTAATTAATTTTGCTGCTTCTTTAAAATTTATTTCTAACATTTTAAATATTTTTGCAAATCCAATTGATTTATTTTTCTTTTAAAATTAAAAAAATTTTTAAAGTTCTTAAATTTTTTTATTCGGAACAATGAAACGTTAAGTATACAAAAAACAAACATGAAACCATTTAACTTCTTTTTTAAAATTAATAAAGCTCTTTTATAATATTATATAATACATATAGTAAAAGAAACCATTTGAAACTATCTACACTTTGTTTTTAAAACTAAATTTTATCGCATTTACTAAAATAATTTTTTTTAAATAAATTAATTTTAAAATGATTTCAAATTATTTATATTGTAATAATTTTATTTGAAGTAAATTTAAGAAGCGAAGCATTAATGTTCTTGTTTAACAATTATCAATATGAAATAATTGTCTTTTGAAAATTAAACACATTCTAGACAATAGAGAATATTTAAATGTATTGTTATGTATGAAAGTTCCTTGTATTTTTATTAAATTTTCTTATCTTCTTTCTGTATAATGTATTTGATAAATTTAAAGTATGTTCAAAAAATCTAAATCTAGTTTATTTTATCGATTCCAGGGTTTTAGTTAAAATACATAAATATATTGCCGAGGAAAAATCACATGACTATGGAGACGACTACGTCGATATTAGACAAGATAGTCTTTGAGCCGTCCTCTCGCAATGTATAGCAAACATATTTAAATAAATGATAGTTACCGAAATCTCATTATAATTTATTTAGTAATGTCCCTAATTGCAGTCCTCTACACTTTGTTTTTAAAACTAAATTTTATCGCATTTACTAAAATAATTTTTTTAAATAAATTAATTTTAAAATGATTTCAAATTATTTATATTGTAATAATTTTGTATTGTAAATTATATAAAAATTTTGAGAAAATGTAATTATGTTTATATTAAACAGATTTATTAATTATAAATTCTTAAAAATATATTATTTTATCATGATTCATTCTTATATCAATATAATTAAACAAATATTCAATAATACTCATAATCAATATAGATTTTTTTTTGATTATAATTAATATTATTATATGATATGTAGAATATACTTAATGGAATGTTATTGTCAGTAATCTAGATTTTTATTAATAGAAAAAAGCCTTCAATTTTTTCGTAAATTATTTAAATATTTGATAATGGGTTAAAATCAATTTATATTGATAATACGTTAATCTTTTAATTATTCAAGATTATTTTAATCTAACAAATTCTAATATTTTCAATTATTATGAACACTTATAAACTAAATAAAAAAATCACTAATATTACACGAAATATTTTGACATGACACTTTTTTAACTTAGATGAAAAAAATTAAAATATTGAAATAATAAAAAAATATATAAGCCATAAAAGTTTGTATTTAAATTAAATTTTTTCTCTTTTTACATACATTATTATATCTTCATAAAATTCTTATTGTATTAATTCATATTACGGTTAACTTAACATTTAATAATAATAAAATTACTTTTTAATGAATTGATTAATTTAATCAATACCTAAAATTTATATAAAAAATAAATGGAGTCCAAAGTAATAATATTAATGTGATAAATTTAAAATTAAATAAAACAATAACTTTTTAATCAGAGGAGATTCAAAATTAATTTTTTATCCCAAAGGTTTACTGTTATTATAAAATATATATAAATATTTAATAATAAATTTAATATTAATATAAACTAATGAATTATGTTTTAATAATTGAAAATCTCAAAACATGCAATAATAAAAATATTTAGTAAAAATAATATTTAGCATATATAATTATATCAAAAATATATTTTTAATTCTCAGAATATTATTGTTGTTAAAAATAATATTTATAAGTGTTATAATTCGTATATATTTTTGAATAAGAGCAACATACATTTATAAATTTTGTGTGGTCTGCTAAATATTTTTAGATGCTGTGTTTATAAATAATTAAATTTAGTTTATTAAATATTTATATATAAGAATAACATAAATTTAGGTAAAAAAAATTAATTTTAAATAATTCTATAAAATTTTATTATTTTATTTTAAGCTTTTGAAATTTTCAGAAAATTATTTTTGACCATATTTTTTATATGAAAATTAAAAAAAAAAAAAAAAATTGAATTAAATTAATAATTTCATTAAAATGATAATTATTATTAATTATTTAAATAAATGTTAAGATAATATAATTAAATTAATCATATTAAAAAGTGAGCTTTATGAATTTCTGATAATAACAATATGAAATACATGGTAATACGATTAATTCTAATAAATGTATGTATGAGAAAAATATTTTTTTTGTTATTTAAATAAAAAAATTTTTTTACTAAGTTAAAAAAGTGTCATGTCAAAATATAAGTAGAAATTATTTTAAAAAATAATTGAAAATCAAATTTTTATTAAAATCAGAATAATTATAATTAATATTAAAATATAATGATGTTGAATTAACCCATTATCAAATATTTAATATATTATTTAGAAAAAATTGACAAAAAAAATTAATAATTTAGTTTACTGATAACATTAAAGCAATGAATTGATAAAATAATATATTTTTGAGTAAATCTGTAGTTGAATAATAATAACGTTTAATTGACTGCAGTATTCATTAAAGTTTTATAGATTTTTTTCATTATAAGTTAATCTCATAACTGTCAATTTCACATTTTCATTTTTCCATTGTTGGAAAAAGTTGGGATTGTACAAAATGCAGTTTTACTAGTTTCAGGACGAAGCAAATTCATGTGATTTCTAGCATACTTATATATTTATGTATTTTAACTAAAACCCTGGAATCGATAAAATAAACTAGATTTAGATTTTTTGAAAACTTTAAATTTATCAAATACATTATACAGAAAGAAGATAAGAAAATTTAATAAAAATACAAGGAACTTTCATACATAACAATACATTTAAATATTCTCTATTGTCTAGAATGTGTTTAATTTTCAAAAGACAATTATTTCATATTGATAATTGTTAAACAAGAACATTAATGCTTCGCTTCTTAAATTTACTTCAATACAAAATTATTACAATATAAATAATTTGAAATCATTTTAAAATTAATTTATTTAAAAAAAATTATTTTAGTAAATGCGATAAAATTTAGTTTTAAAAACAAAGTGTAGAGGAAAATTTTTTGCTCGAAATTTAATTAACAATACAAATAAATTATAATGAGATTCGTCGGTAACTATCATTTATTTAAAATATGTTTGCTATACATTGCGAGAGGACGGCTCAGCCAAGACTATCTTACCGTCTAATATGACATAGGATTCACGTCTGAGACAAATAAACGTTTTTCAACCGACTAACTTTGCGTTAAGTTATTTACATCAAGTCCTGTGATATTTATATATTATATTTCTACAAATCAAACAATGGTTTCTTTTACAATTATATTATAAAAAGAGCTTTATAATTTTTAAATAATACATGTTTGTATTTTGTATACTTAACGTTTCATTGTTCCGAATAAAAAAATTTAAGAACTTTAAAAATTTTTTTAATTTTAAAAGAAAAATAAATCAATTGGATTTGCAAAAATATTTAAAATGTTAGAAATAAATTTTAAAGAAGCAGCAAAATTAATTAATTTTGAGTAGTTAAGGATTCATGCATGATTCAAAATAATTTCATTAGATTACTTTACTTATAGATATATGTATAACACTCGATAGAATTTATTTCCTTTCATGAGACATCATTTATTCGCTGCATTTATTATTTAAAACATATCTAAAGTACATATAGTCCTAGACAGAGACAACTTTTTAGATCATATGGGCAGAAGAAAAAATGAGAGGTTAGTTAACGCGGAATTCACTTATATTATTATATATTACAATTTCCCGATTCTTACTCTCCCCACTCCTCATGAAATTGCACGCGCTTGGTCATTTTTAGTCATATTTATTCACATATTTCAGAAAATCAGAAATATTTAAACGAAGTATAAGATACATAATTTATTATACTATACTTATATTTTCTAAAACAGTTGAAAAAACTAAAATCTTAATGTAAGTTTCGTGTACGTCTGAGACAAATAAACATTTTTATAACTGATTAACTTTCCGTTACAGTTATTTACATCAAATCCTGTAATATTTATATACTATATTTCAACAAAAGTGTTTTTAAGAACAATTTAAATCCGTATAACCGATTTATATTTATTGACAAATATATTTATAAATGTTGTAAATATTACAAATATTTTCAATTAAAGATTGTAAATAATTAAGTAATAACTGTAAAGTTTTTACTGCAATTATTTCTTTAATTGACAACAATCTAAGAATAATGATTATGAATTAAATATTTGTTAATAGTATATTATTTAACATCTTAATAAAAATATAATCCATTCTTTATAATACAATTATGTTTTAATGATGTGCACATTTCGTTATTGATTTTTGATTTTTAATTGGCTGGTAACTTAATCTCATTATAGTCTCTGTTGACGACGAATATTAAGCAAAGTTTTCGAATAATGTTTCTCTGTATTGCGTTATCGTAAGTGAAGTATTCATATTATTATAATTATTAGGTTTAAAGTTTAGTTATACAAAATGTGGCGTTAATAGAAATGTAATATAGATTCATATTTTTTATTGAATGTTCTTTGTCAATTTTGAGTTAATCATGTGTTTATGGATCTAGATTTAAGTAGAATTGTAAAGGCAATTCTTGTTATTTTAAAAAAGATCATATTTGTGACTTGAGCTTCGGGGACATCAGAAAATAAAATTTAATATCTAAAGAATATATCGAGGTAGCCAGGAAAGGCACAATCTCGTAATTTGGCTGGTTTTTGTTTATAGAAACGCAATCCCGGATGCCCGATGTACGACCCTGAAACGTTTTGATTTGAAATAAGGAGGCTGATGCGGCGACTTACGATCCAGCCTTCGCTGTAAGTCACAGTGTGAGCAAAAATCATGGAGAGGGGGAAAACCCTAGAAAGTATTGAAAGGCTAAGATTTTCGACCGATGGCCACTTTTTTTTGTTCTTTCGATAATAAATAGTGAGTATCGCCTAAGACTTTTTTATATTAATTAAAACAATGAGATTCCGTTAACGGCTGCCGAGTAGAACACATAGTGTACACGACACACAGTTAATATGCATAGTTATTGAATAAAGTAATAAACACAGAAGAAAGAAAAATATAGAGAAAAGTTCATTGAAAAAAGGAGAAACAGAGAAAAAGAAAAGTGAAAGAAACAAAAGCAAAGTAGTAGGTGAAAAGTGCCGAGAAAAAAGAAAAAAGTGTACAGGTTAGACAAAAAACGGGATACTGGTGGAACGTGAAAGAAGTAAAGAGACGTCAATTGACGTCACAATACCACAAAAACGCGGACCACGCCGAGAACCTCAGATAAAATTGAACGGACACAATAAAAACCAACAGCGATTGAGGGGAGGTAAAAATCCACATAGAACCACAGAGAAATATAAGAAAAAATAAACGAAACTACTAAACCAACAAAAAAGGTAACAATAAATATAAAAAAATAGATACAATCAGAAAACCCGATAAGAAAACCAAACAATAAGAGAATCAAAATAAATAAAGATAAAAATAAATAGTTTCTCTCCCCCAAAAATAAGTATAGACAACAAAATACAGAAAAAATAAAAAAACAATTAAATAAATTGATACAAAAAATAAATAACAAAATAAAAACAATATATAACAACATTTAACAGAATAACATAATAGACTGAAGATAAGCAAAATAAACAGATAAAATAATAAATCAAAATCGAAAGGAAAGAAAACAAACTAAAATAGATAAAGAAATAGCAAATAAGAGAAACACAGAAAAATAAAACAGTAGAAAGGAGAAGAGTGGATCTAAATCTGCTGAAAAAAACACACGAAAACATATAAACATGAGTGCCAAATAGAAGAAAGGCAATACAACAAGAAGCAAAGCAGGAAAAAAGAGGGAACACAGCTAACGATCGAAAGCTGTAAGAGAAAAGTGGCATATGAGGAGGAAAACCTCATAGGAGAGCAGCAAAGGATAATAGAGGAAGAGAGAAAAAGCAGGAAACTGGAGAGAGCAGAGAGAGAGAAATACAACAGAGAAATAATGGAGAGATTCGACAAGCTAGAAAAACTATACGAGAAGGAAAGAAAAGGGGCAAAAGAAGGGAGAGATAGGATGAAAAAATTGTACGAAAAAATAATAGAAGAAGTAAAAGAAGAGTAAGAGAGCGTGAAAGCGTGGACGAGAAAGATGGAGGAGAGAATGACGAAAATAGAAGAAAGGATGAAGGAAATGCTGGAATCAGGAAGTGAGGGAGGCAAAGGACACGGAGAAAAGAAGAAAATACAGAAATATGGGAACACACATAGTTAGGAAAGAGACAGAGATACAAAAACAGAGATTAATAAGAGCCCGCACAACTCAAGACCGAACAATAGAGGAAGTGGAAGAACAAGCACTTAAAGGTGGAGCAGCGGAAGTGGGCGAAGAAAGAGTGTAATATCGGACAGAGAAATAGAAGGATTACGAAAAATGGTATGGGAGAGAGAACGAAAAGACAGGGAAGAAAATGTCGTAATCAGAGGAGTAGGGAAGAAGTGGAGAAAATAGGGATACAAAAGTAGGCGGACCACTTCATAGAGACAAGACTCGGGTGTAAGGATGTAAAATCAGCTTGGTGGAGTGGAAGACTGGTAGTAGTCAAAACGGAAAGCAAGTAGGTGAGAGACAGGATATGGGGAGAGAGGAAGAAGTTGATAGGAACTACCACATACATAGATTATGACCTTACATTCGAGGAGAGGAGGAGATAATAGGATATCAGAGACTGGGTAAGGAGAGCCAAAACAAAGGGCATATTTGCAAAGGTGGGACTAGGGAAAGTGTTTATAGATGGTAGATGGGAAAGATGGGCAGGGAAGCAGAGAATGGACAAAAACTTAGGTTACGTGATAAACAAACGTTGAAAGAAAAAACAGAAGGAAACAGAAAAGGAGAAAGAGGAGAGAAGAGAGGAGGTCAAAGAGGATAAAACAGAGGAGGAACATAGGGAAGCGACAAAAGAAAAGATACAAGAGGATAAGGGTGAAGAAAACAAAAACGAAAAGGAGACGAATTTAGTGTAAGTAGGGGACGCGATAAAAGGAAAACAGAAAAGAAGACAGGAAAAATAGACAAAAACAATAATGAATGAAAAGGGAAAAGAATAGATAAGAAAATAGATAAAGACAAGGCAAAGGAGAAAGACAAAGAAAAACGGAAAAGAAGAATAACGGAAAAAGTCCGGGAGATAAGAAGACGAAGACAGACGAAAATGACAAGACGAATACAAATAAAAGGTAAGAAAAAGAAGAAATGGGAGAGATGAAACGTGGGTAGAAGACAAGCAAGTAGAAAATTACAAAACAAAGTTACCCAAAAACATGGAATAGAATTTGATCGATGCAAAGAGAGAAAAGAAAAGCGGAAGAGCCAAAGCGGGAATCATAGTTGGGATAAATAAAAAATGGAAAAAAGTGACCGAAGACGGGGGAAAGGAAAAGGGAGAGGAAATAATAAGAACTAGTATAGGAATAGATGGTAGCAACAGAAAAATAGACATATGGCGGATATTCAGTGATGGGAAGGATATGAGAAAGAGAAAGGGACATTGAAGACTTATGCGAAGAAACCAAAAAGAAAATAAACGAAAGCGTGAAGAGGAAAGAGGTAAAGAGAAATAAATGGAAAATAGGAGAACACAGATGGTGTGATAAGCAGTGTAAGAGGGAGAAAAATAAGGTTAAAAAGAAACTGATAGAATGGAGGAACGGAAAAATCACAAAAGAAGGATACATAAGACAAAGGAGAGAATGGAAAAGCATCTATGAAAAGAAAAAACAGGAACTAAGGGAGAAAGAGGAAGCAGAGCTAAAACAACTGAAAAATGAAGGACAAGTATGAAGCTATATAAACAGGGGAAGAAAAAGGTAGACAATACAAGATAACAACATAGAAAAAAAATGGTGAGAACACTTCATTAAACTACTGAACGGAAGTAAAGAAAATTAAGGGAAAAAACACATAGGAAAAAAAAGGAAACCATGACGATATACATAGAAGACAAAGAGATATGGATGATATGGAAAAGGTTAAAAAAGAATAAAGCTGCAAGAATAGATGGGATGTCAAACGAAGTGTGGATGTATGGAGGAGAGGAGATTAAAGGCAGGCTGAGGGAAATCATAACAATTATCTGGGAACAAGGAGCGATACTAAAGGAATGGAAGACAGCGATAATAATTCCGATTTACAAAAAAGGAAATCCGACCAACCCAGATAGAACCATAGAGATTTGTCAATGCTGTCAACGGCCTACAAAATTTATGCGGGAGTCTTAAAAAATAGGCTGGAAAAAGAGGCAGAGGAAAAAAAGGTACTACCGGAAGGACAAGTGGGATTTCGGAAAGGCAGAGGGACCATGGACAATATGTACATATTAGATTGGATAATTAGAAAAACACTAATTGTACATATTGTTCGTGGACCTAAAATCAGCATTTGACAGGGTCAACAGAGGAAAGTTATGGCAGATAATGGAAGAGAAAGGATACAGTAAAGAGGTAAAATATAGAATCAAAGGGATATATAAGGAAACGAAATGCAGAGTAAGGACAAAACAAGGATTTACAGAGGAGTTTTAGACAAACAAAGGGCTAAGACAAGGTTGTAATTTGAGCCCGATTTTGTTCAACAAATACATGGCAGGAATAGATGACGCAATGAAGGAAAGAATCATAGGTGGGATAAGAGTACAGAATACAAGGGTATGGACGCTGGTGTATGTTGACGACCTAGCAGTAATAACCGAATGCAGAGAAGCGATGCAGGACATGATGAAGACGATGAAGATTTGTGAGAGAAAGAGAGATGACATTAAATGCTGAAAAAACAAAACTCGTGTTTGTGAAAAAAGGTAGGATGAAGGAGACAGAGAAATGGAGTTTGAAAGGCAAACGAATAGAGGTAGTAATAAGTTTCAACTACCTCGGATTTATATTCAGAAGCGACGGGAAGTACCACATCAGGATATACAAGGGTAGAGTGGTTGCAAAGAAAACATGGAGCTTAGCAGAGAGGCGCTGCGCCGCGGACTTTAAACTCAGAAAAATGTTGTTTAATTACCTAGTTAGAGGCGTAATGGAGTACGAAGTAGAGATATGGGGAAAGAATGAAGTAAAAGAAATGGAAAGAATAAAAACGGACTATTGCAGATGGACCCTGACACTCGACTTCTGTACTCCAAGATACCTAGTATACAAGGAGACGGACGAAAATAGGATGGATATAGAATGGAAAATCAGAGCATTGAAGTTTGAGTATAACATAGAACATATGGACGAGGAAAGGTTAATAGAGAAATGTTTAGACAAAACCAGAGATTCCCACTATGCAGGGAGGGACAAGGAAACTGGGCACATAGAGTAATAAAATGCAAATATACGATAGACATTTTCGAGGAATTCATGAAAAATAGCAATGAGGCAGACACGGACTATGACATAAAAACAAGAATCAAAGACAAAACAGAAAATGGGCAATAATTAACGCGATAAAAGAGATGGAAAAAAGAGAAAAAGAAAAAAAAGGGCAGGAAAATGAAAAAACAGAGGGAAAGACACAATAATAAAAGAAGAAAGTGATAAAGAATCACAGAAAGGGAAGTGTAATAACAATAATAATAAGGAACAGAAAAGTGTATATAAAAGTGACAGATGCAGATAGAAAATATAAACAGTGTATAAATGTAAAAATCTAACATATATAAATAAAATAGAAAATAAAATGTAAATATAGTATAACTATGTAGCAGAGCCCGTCCCGGGCTTAAAGGCTGGGACGTATGTAATAATAACTAATAAATAATTAATTTCAAAATTTTCTGATTTTTCATTAATTTCTCAGTTTTTAATTTTCCAATTAGTTTATGAAAAAATGCATTTTATTCAAAATTTTATTAGCTACAAATTGTCTATTAATTCTATAGTGTTAAAATTAAAAGTTTTCATTTTATAATAAATAAAGTTAAAAAATGCATGTTTTCATTAAAATTTTTAATAAAAAAAAATCCTAAATATCATGAGTGTTATTTTAGAAAATAAGAATCTACGAATGTTTTTACGAATTTTAATATGTATTACTAGTTGCTTTTTTTAATGACCTAAAACGTGATCTATTTACTGATCTATATACTCAGTTTTCTATAAATGGATATTTCTTGTATAAAATATATACGTAAACTTCATAGTTATTTGGCATAAACGATTATTTGTACAATTATGTTTAATAGCTAGTTCATTGATTATATGACTATTATTTTGTGTTAAACAAATTAATCAACAATTATATATCATTCCATTAAATTTTAACATGTATTAATTTTAAACTAAAACACAACACATTGTGTTCTCTGGATAGTTGATGGGCTAATATGGATATTTGCATGGTAGAGTTCCATGCATTCGCCTAAGAAATGTTGACAACGATGCTTATCTTCTTATTTCACTGTCAAGCAAACAAAATAATCTCAAAATAGTTATATAAAATTTAATGGTTTTTAAATGTGGGTTACTTAATAAATTTATTAATTAATCATTTAATCAGTTTATGAAAAAATGCATTTTTTCGTTAAAATTGTTAATAAATAAAAAAACCGCTGAATATCATGAGTGGCATTTTAGAAAATAAAAATCTACTGATTTTTTTCACGAATTTTGATATGCCTCACTAGCTGCTTTTTTCATGATCTTAAAAGTGGTCCATTGCTTGGGCTAATACATATTATCTCGATAACGAATTTCAGATTAAATGAAATAAAAAATATGCATAGAAATTTTTTCTTCATTTTTTGTGAGGTGATTATATAACCAAAAGAAATTTCACTAGATATTTCATTCAGAAGTCTTCGAATCTAGTACTATTATCTTAATACTACAGACTTTTCATCTATTCTTTTGGAATTGTTAAATACCAACTATTCCTCGTGTATTATAAGGGAAATTTAGAAACGTCATTGTGATGCTCAAAATGCCATTGAAAGTGGTATAAAGAGGAGACCAGCAAAACTAATCCGAGGGTGTGGGTTGGGTGGATGAGAAGTAGCTTTTCCGGAGGCTATGAAGCTATTGCGAAGCTTAACCGCGACCTAAAGTGATTTGAAAGCTACTAGTATTTTTGCTCCGAATGTAAGCAGAGGCAAAGAGACATCACCGGACAGTTATTCGACTGTACTTGCCGGTAACTTGTGTCAGTTCATTCTTCAATTTGTTGACAAAAAGAATACGCGAGAACCAAAGAAAACCAAAGCTTTCCATCCTTCTTTATGTATTTGAACGTATGCTTAAGCATATATTTATGAGGTTGATACATGCATAAATAGATCATACTTTCCAGTTGTTAAAAGTCGGTGAAACAATGTTCAGCCAAGGAATCTTATGGAATACCGTGTAATTTTAGTTGTCTCCTACTATTTGATTTCATTCATAAAGCTTCTCTTTTTATCTTACAGCGTATTTATAAATATTTTTTATGAAGAATTCAAACCGTATTTATATGTACTTTATTAATATTTTATTGTGTTGTTTCACGCGTCTTAATATTATATTTTCAACAGAAAATAAACAAATTTTAATAACTTTCTTTTTTTACACTTCGTTTATTTAATTACTACTTTTTTATTGAAATATATTTATTAATTTTAGAAATTATTCCAAAAAGAATTTTTTCTTTTCAATTGAATCCACAATTATAGTAAAATCCATGTATAATGGTGCATCCACGAAGTATCGAGTTTTTTTTTCATTTTTCGCCTATTTGTCGTAGAAATTCGGGAGAGGTCTTAAAATGTCGACAAACTCTTTCCGTATTTGTCCTTTTTTTTGTTTTTCGATGATTAGGCGCCGCAGGATTTAACTTCGCGCGAAGAGTGTTTTTCAAATTTTTGACATGGCGCGCTGAAGCGATTAGCGGAAAACCACTACATGAAAATGTTTTGTTCCAAGATTAAAAAAAAAAAAATTCTTACCTTTCTTTTTTGAAAAATGATTTATTGGTGGAGTTATAAATAGTGTGAAATAAAAATTTTAAATTCTTCAAAATAATTTCCTCTTGTATCAACACATTTTTGAAGGCATATTTTTCAAATTTCAAATGCATTTCAAACTCTTCAGCTTTGATGTTTTTCAAAAATATCGATATTTATAAATTTTTTTGTACTATATTGTACACTGTAGATCGCGTTAAATTCAGTTTTTTCTGAATTGCTTAATCTATTAATTGACAGTCCAAATTTTAAATTTTTCATATTATTATTTTCTAAATTATACAATAATTAAATATCTGATATAAAACTGTCAATTAAAAAAACATTTTTTTTAATAAAAATAAATTTAATCTATAATATATCTATGAAAACAGAGTCATAAAAATTAAAAGTGTTAAATTCTACATTCTAATAAACCAAAATATTTGATAAAATATGAATTTTTTGTTCAAATGTTAAAAAAAGAAAAAAGAATCAAAATTATAAATCAAATAAATCGAGACTTTACATAATCAATTTTTTATTCAATGAACTATAACAAATGAAACTTGACGTTTTTTCTTTTTTACATAATAACATATTAAATTACAAAGTGGAATAACTATTAAATACTATTACAAATTACTCTTTGACTCAATTATTTATTAGTTTCATTCTAATCTTATAGTCTTACGAAATGTGCACCTCAAAATATCCAAAAAAAATCAGAAAAAAGTTAAGAGTTAAGTTAAAGTTAGCATTTGTAAATCTTATGTCTGAGTATCGAAAATTACTTTCTTGTGAGATAGATTCCCCCAGCGAGGGAAGGGTGAAAAGTCATCTCGGCTGTCGTAGCTTCTTCTTGTCATCGTCAAGTCCTTCGTATTTCGCATCTGGATACAGGGGGCATAAAAAAATCCATAAATACAATCTATGGCTGTATCATTAAACGCATTTTTTGCCTCGGTCGTACAAGGATATTCGGCCTGGAAATCATATCGATGGACCTGCTGGATTTGCTAGTATCATCATTTCACTCTCAGTGTAAATATATATGTTTAGTTGAAAACAATAAAAAAAAGGACAAGGTTACCGCCTCTGTATTACTTCTGTATTATTACCTTGGAAAATATTGGAATAACGTGAATTAGTTGAAAGAGTGTTGTTGAATGCGAGAAATAGAACACCTTAGTACATTTGGAATATATTTTATTTTATGAAGGAATACGATATGGGTTTCTGCTTTTCTTTCAGAGATTACAGACAGCTGATAAATCCTGACAATATACACAAGTTAATAGTTTATATGAAAAGCGAGTATTTCTATATTTGCATTAAATTGAAGTTAGTTCTTTTGACAAGCAATCACAAAAACATGTATTCGAAAGAGGCGCAGAAACTTATCATTTATTACTATATACTCTTATCAACTATAGAATTTGTTTATATCCCCTCAAATGAGTATAAATTCCATTTTATTGTACCTTTAAGAAAAGCTTTATACGTAATTTATACAAATATAGAATCATAATTCTAATACTCTTTTTTAAGTTGTTAGACAAAGGTTTATTTATGTGCAAGCGCCAAAATAAATTTCACATATATTTAATCTTCTTACTACATATAAAAATGAGTTGAATACGCTATATGTATTAATCTTTAAAATAGTAAGTAATTTTTAAATGAAATGTCAATAAACCTTACGTTATAAAAATTACATAATTATTGTTTTTCTACTACATTTTACTAATTTTGAAATATCTAAATATGTAATATAACTAAAACAAATTAAATTAAATTAATATAAATTATAAATTAATAAATAGCCGTTCATAGAAATTGACAGAATTTTTTAGAATAAAAAATTAATTATAAAATAAATATTATAAAATGTATATTTTCATATAACATGTACTTTTCCATCGCTTTTAAAAATAATAAATATTTGACATAAAGCATTTAATTTTATAAATATTAAATCAAATCATGGTATTTTAACCATATTTTTGCACGATTTAACCATATTTATAATATAAAATTCAATATACTCATAAAATATTATATTAAAATTCTATTTTAAAAGCTGAGGTTTAACGAATTTAAATTTTATTATAATTCACATTGAATATAAACTGAATTGTATTTATAAGAAATAGCATTATTTTGCATAAATAATATAATTTATTAGTTTTATTAAAACATATTTTTTACATTACTCAATGGAAATTTTAATATCAGTTAATCTATTAAAAGTCATGTTTTTCGACCAGAATAGCTTATATGAAGCTTATAATAATTATTTAATTCATTAATGTATGTTTCAAAAATTAAAAATGTAATAATTTTTGTAAAGTATGATTACGTATTAGAGATTAAATTCACCACAATTAAAAACCTTTTTAAAATATTAAATATTGTATAAAAAAATTTTAAACTAGTTAAAAATTTTTATAACCGAATATTTACGAATTAAAAATTGTTAATTATTATAGAATTTTTCTTTTACGAAAATTTTCAATGACAATTTAAATTGGCTAGTCCATAATATTCTCATGGATTCAAAGGTACAGCTGGAGGTTGTTTGTATGAAGGCTCATCATGCTGTTGGAGGTATTGAACTCTTGTGCAGAGAAACTTGTACCAACGTGAGACATTCCGATTAGGGGGTGAAGTAAAAGGGCATCGCAAGATTTATTGTATATTCGTAATTTTCTCTTTTGGCATTGATATATGTTGGTTGTATTACATTTAATATATGTTTAATAATAATTACATTTAATACATGTTGGTCGTACTTACTTACTCATTGCACTTGTGAAATGTAAAGCTACTTTTCATTAAGATTCTATTCTACATATTCTGTTTACAATTTTACTTATATAAGTATGTATAATGCACTTTTCATGTTTAACTTATAATTTTTATATCATATAGATTAAAAATGATTGACGGTTCTTTATTTAAATATTTATTTAGATGCACATGTGAAAATAGCAAGTAGTTGATTTACTATTTTGTTTTACAAAACTATAAGTATAAAACCATTGTATAAGCTCATTTCATAATTTTAAAGTAAATGCAGAGAAACAATTTTATAAATTATGAAACAATATTCAGTTTTTGAGTATATAATAAACAAACTTTTAATTATTTTAATAATATATTATTATCATTATTTTTGCTTTTTTTTAATTATTATAAAACATTATAATTTTTAACTTTTTATTAAAATATTTTGTAATTTTTGTAATAATTTCCAATTGAATAATTTCAGTCTTTAGAAAAAATACGTAAACCATGTTTTAAAAAAGTAGTAGTATAAAAATATCTATTGTTATCCAATTAACATTTTATTGTCATTAATTGTTTTGTATTTAATTTATATTAATATTTGATTTTCTTGTAGATATGGTCATTATATTTTATTTTTAATAATTAAACATTAAATATTATAATGATTATTCTATGAACAATAAATAAAGATAAATTGATTTATAATCGCACTCAACGTCTCTTAAGTATTGTATTATTTATTAGAAATATCCGATACAAATAAATCATATTTTATTTTTATAAATATTAATAAAATGACAAAAATTGAAAATTTTAATTTTTTTGAAATTTTATTAAATTTTCAAAAAAATAATAATTTAAGAATTATTTATGTGATTTATAAAAGCCAGACGAAAAAGTTTACAATTTAAACTATATTCCGCTTGATTATATGAATAAATAATAATTCTTACCTATATTTTAAATTTATTTAAATTTTTATTATTTTTAGTTATGATTTTTAAAAATAAATAGCTATGTTTCGTTCTGATATATTTTTATAGTTAAATATCTCCTTTCATTAATTTATTACTTTTGAAGAAAATCTTAGTCAAAGAATAAAAAAGTTCTCAATCTTTGATACTTTGTGATTTACTTTCCTTTTTTCTTTATTTAACATTTTTCTTTATCTCTCTCCATTACTATTTTCATTCTTTTTTCTTTATTTTTATTCACACTTTATTTATTTATATCACTTCCAATCTTAGTTATCTTCGTTAATCGTGTATTTATTTATTTAAAAATATTTTTATTTATTTATAACAATAATTTTTTATTATTTTTGTTAATATTATTATATTAATTTTATTAGTAAATGTAATAATAAATAAATAAAATCAAACTACATTAATCTACAGTTAATATAAATATTATATAAACCCAACCAATAATTATATAATAATTTATAAACAATAATCAATTTAACATCTTATAAATAATAAAAATTAAATTAAGAAATTAAAACTGGTCAAAATCTTCAGTTAATTTTTATAAGAACTAATAAAAGTAAAATATTAAAACAAATAATAAATGCTAAAAGTATTAGTTTTTTTAGATGTATTGAATGTTATATCTATTAAAATTTAAATTATTTATGTATTCTTTATTTATTAATTAGTCTAATAAGTTTAAGTATTTTCTATAAAATTTATTATGCAATGATTCAAATACTACCGATAAATATTAATTTATAATTAAAAAATCCTTTAATATGCTTATTACACATAATATTAAAAGAGAGATATGTACATAATTTTAATTTTGATTTTTAATTACGCTTCCAATAATTAGAAAAATCTCTGTAATATATTAATAATAATAATAAGTAATCCGAAACATTTGATGAGATTTGTGCTTCAGTTTTCAAAAAAATTAATTATTAAGATTATTTATTTTTTACATCAAAATGTGATTATTAAATATATTAAAAATATTGGTATTACAAAATATATATAATTTTTCACTCTCTTGAATTGAAAAATAGCGAAGCTGAAATAACGAACAATAAGGGAATAACTGTTGATTCAAGAAATCACGTGCTATTTACCAATCGTTTGCATGTCCATCGAGGTCAAATGCCGTCAATTTTTACCCTTTGACTAGAACCAACGACAGCTTCCAGGCTCTATGTTGCTTCGAACATTTTCATTTCGATGAACCCCATCCGTCTCCCACCCGCGCACATATATTCAGGAGTGTGAGCGCAAAAATCGATCGCCATCACGGGCTCGACACCAACCACTGTTACATGCAACCCCAAACCCACAAACCAATTCCACCTTTCCCACACTAACTTCGTCCCTTATTCGATTTATCCAATCTCAAGTCTTATTTTAAAATTGAAATATTAAAATGATTATTCAAAATTGATATTGAATTAAATCAATGGAAAGGGTTAATAGTGCTTATGGAATATTCTCATTTAGAGTCTCATTCGACAATCTTATCTCCTCTCAATTTCATATATTGATGAACATCCAAAATAATTTTATTTTACAAATATAATATTGATGTCAATATAACTAGTATTTTTTTAATTTAATTGAAGACACATTAACACTTTAATATTTCTATATTAGTCTGATTTATTCAGTTAAAACTAGAAACAAAATAAAAACATTATTATGTTTTAAAACTAAACTATTTAATAATGTATTAATAAATTTCATTTCTTTTAAAGTTAGAAAAAAATGTATTTCAAATGATATAATAAAAACATTTTCTTTCAAATTACTATAAATTACCTTAAAAAATAATAATATTAACAGTAGTTCAAAACTTAGCTGTGTAAAGTTTTGACTAAAAGAAATATTATTTTTCTGAAACAATAGCTTTATTTTAAACTAATTTGTAAAAAGTAGTTTTCTCAAATGTAAAATTTATATTAATGAATATTTTTAAATAAAGAGATTTTATATTTAACTGAAATATAATTATATTTATTACAATTTATTTATAAATATTTTTTTCAATGGTTTTAATACTACATTACATACTTTAAAGTTCGAGATTTCTGTATTTAAAAAATATTTGAAATAACACTATTATCATTAGATTCGTATTAGCATTGAAAGTTATTCCTCTATGCATATCTAATACTTCAAATAATTTAAAATTTTACATTGGTCAGACAAGGTAAATCACATTTATGTTTGTTCATTTTTTTAAATAATTAATTTTTAAATATAATAATCCTCATTTATTCAATTTATCTGTACTTGCTATTCTTATTTTTTATTTTTAGAAATTTAATTTATACTACAATAAATTTTACAAATCAAATAAAAATCTGATTATAAATAAATGAGGTTAACAAAAGTATTTAATTATCTGTCATAAAATATAAATTTAATTATTCTCAACTCAATGATTTTATTTAAATTTCGATCATTATTTCGGTTCTTGTAACTTACTTTATTCGCTACAAATGTACCATGTCATTTAAAATCATGAAAGCTATCAGATAGATTATTAAAGAAAGTTTCACTACTTCACGTTAAATTTATTCCAATCCTTTATATAAATATTTCTTTATACAGTACTAAATTACAATCCTTTAAAAACTACGTTGGTATATATTATCTTTTTTTTGAAAATTTACAATTAATATACCATTTATCATTCCATGCTTAATTTATTCTCTTTTAACTTGCTATACTCATATTTAATCTAAAGTTGCTATTGGGTGTTAGTGTATGAATATACAATGAAAGTGCATTTCTAATGAGAAACTTCTACACAATAAACAGCTCATCGACAAGCCGATAAAATACAATAGTTTGATCTGATAAAATGAATAACGTGATGAATTTCTTTTACAGTGCATTTTAAAAGAACAATAGCATTATTTCGTGCTAAAGCATAGATAAGACGTTTCATCAAGTTATTATTCATTACATGACAGCGACTCCAGTGTATCAAACCTACAGTTAAGATACTAACTGCACGTCGACTTTCTTGCTTCTTAATTTTTCAGGTGCTTCTTTATTTTCCATTTTTCATACTCCTTTATTCTATTTTAGTATGATCATAATAGTCAAAGTGCACTCTATATTTCACAGATAGACAAATTTTTTTTTTGGAAGAATATTATAATGCACATTGATAAAGATATTTTTATCTGTTCATTATTGATGGTCACACGGAGAACCACATTTGACGGAGCTGATTATTATTCTTAAATAAAATTACGTGAAGTTTAAAAGGATAAAGAAATGATACATTTTTATTTTAAAATGAGAAATATATAGATCGGTCAGAGGTATAGCGCCGTGATAGAATGATACAACGAATGACACATATTATTCTGGAATACATATCAGCAAGGTATACTTTAGCGTCTTCAAATACCAATGATATACATATCCAAGCACCGGTAACCAATACCCGAGCAATATTTTATAATAAAATATGCACTCAGTGATAATAAAACAAAAGTCATGGCTCAGATGTCTGTCGTGCTTGGGAAAATGCGAAACTGAGTGAGTAGAAGAGGAGATAAAAGAGAGAATAAGAGAAAGAAAGAGAGAAAGAGAGAGAGAGAGAGAGAGAGAGAGAGAGAATAAATTGCCCCTGCCTATCGCAATCATTATGAAATTCCGGAAGATCCGAACACTCGGCCTCTTTTCTCCTCTGTCTGATGTCAGTGCCTGCACTACTGCAACTTTCTTCTATCGAATTGCAAACAACTAGTGATGATCCAATAATAGTGGTATGTATGTACGTGAAGTGGCACGTTTCGGTCGGCGCTAGAATTTCTGTGCACGCAAGCTTACAGTGCTACTCGAATAATAGGAGGGAGGAAGTAAGGAATTCTGAGAACGAAAGAGGAAATCCAAAAGAAATTCGAGAGGGAAAAACAGCAAGCATGCACAATGATGTGAGGAAATATAGCGGACGAGAAGTAAAATTTAAATTCCAAAGAACATGTAGCACGAGGATAAAGTCCTTTCAAACAAAATACATTAAATAATGAAAGTTAAACAACGTTAAAATAAAAGTGAAACCAGTGACATGATTGTCAGTGTGTGGTTGAGCTTAAATTTAATGTTCTTCAAATAAAAACATAAAACTTAAGATTACCATTAAATTTTTACTAATCAAAAATTACTTTATTATTACTTAACGACAATAATTAAAAGGTAACATCAATTTTTCAAATTTTTTAATGTTTCTTTGCGAAAAGTATATTTCAAATGATTTTATTTTCAGAAGAAATTTTCAGTAGATTTAAAGTAAATATTTAAATAAGTAAAGCCATTATAGTCACCAGTTATCTTGAATATAAATAGAAAATTTTTAATCAGACCTCAAGAATTTCTTCATTCAAAGATTTTTTATTTTGTTGACCGTCTGCTGATTTTTCTGTGACCTACTAAATAAACAAACACACGATCCCGTATCTTTCGCGAAGTTAGTAATTTTGTTTTAGACTAGAGCCTCTCTGTTACTAACTGCGAGATAAGTCGGGAATGATGCGTGGAAATTTTTAAAGGATGGATTTCGGAAAAATTAAACGTTAACTTGAGTTAATTAACTTTATTTCCGCCCATTAATGGGTCTTCAAGAGCTCGTCGGGGGGCGGGGGGGGGGTCATCGGTGCATCCCTAGCGGTCAAACGTGCCCAGGCCTAGTTTAACAATTTATACCTTGGCATAAAAAACTCTCTTTGGATGGAAACAGAAAAAAAGCCATTACTTCCTAATTTTATGCAAATAATAATAAAATTATAATAAAGTAACACTGAAATAAGTTTCCTAAACTACCAATGACAATAAATTATACTAAACTTAAATAATATTTTACAGTATTGAATTTGAAGATTACATTAAATTTCGACGGTCGCTTTTCCTCACGCTATCACTTGTAACATTTTCTTCGTTTTGGGTATCGCATAGAATTAGACGGATTTACGGGCCTCTTACCTTCACCCATAAACGGTCAATTTTATCTTTGCCATAATGCTTTGTACACGGATCCGTATACTTCTTCATGCGCTCATCTGCGTCAATGGAAACCGGGTTGTGATGACCCTCCTAATCCCGTTGAATTACTATCATGTCGCATCCGCAACTCAGATTTCTCAGCGACTAACGCTTTTCGTCTATAAGTGGGTAGCTCACCAGCGCAGATACTCTGGTAACTCTCTCTTAATTTCAAAGAACGAGTCTCAAATTTTAAGAATTAAGTGTAAAATCTTCGTACGTAACTCAACATGCATCATACTGAAGAAAAATTCTATGATGTGCGTTAATAAATAAAAATTTCATAAGATTAGACACTTTATTCATTCTATAATAACTTAAGACAATTCTAAAAAATTAATAACAACAAATTCACAATTTCTAGTCTTTATTATTTAATTTTTTTAAAAAATATAATAATGTACTACAGATTAAAGTATCAAAATATAGTTGATCATTTTTTTTTTTTTAATATATTTGCTTATGAATATTCATTAAATTTCAAAAAGTATGTTTATTTTTATTAGAAATGTTATTGATAATAATATAAAAATAATATAAAAATGTTATTAAATTATTTATTTGAAAATATTGTTTTAATTACAAATAAAAAACACATAATAAAAGTGTTATGCAGTCAAGTTAATAAATAAAGTACTTATGATATAAATAAACAAGAACCTTTTGTTAATTATTTTCTAATATCTCATAAAATATATTAAAGACTCTCTAAGATTGTTAAAAAATCTAGGAACTGATATTATGCAAATGAATATGGTTCCACATATATCAATGATTATAATCCACTAATCTATCTAATAATAATTTTAACTCGTTGCATGAGCGGTATGAATTATATAAATTTTATACAAACAAAAATGTATTTCATCCAAGGTGTACTGAATTCAGATACACTTCTGCCCAATGTATGTATTTGTGTATATGTCGTCTCCGTAACCGCTTGCACGCGCGCGTGTTATTTATCAGTCGTATTGGCATGGAAGTGGGGTTCGTCGTTTCCACCGCTACAAAGCTATTTTACAAGTAGCTAATCAGAGTTTCCCTTCAAAATATGGAAATAGGAAATCTCCGTTAATACTTTAATGCGGATCCAACTTTACGCATGTACCAGTTTTGCCTAATAGCAAAGTTACGGAAAGCTGCATACAGCGCTTACATTTTTTAATACTAAGAAAAGCTTCCTATTTCTGTTCCGTGATGAGCATTACTTTTTTTCTGTTTACCCATATTTTGTTATTTTATTCTATTCTCTTCTTTTTCTCCTTTATCAAAAATATTTTTGCGAAAAAATTTGAATTCAATATTTCTATTATATTAAAATTTTTTATTAAACAACGTAACAAATAATGCAAATATTTCATTTTTTTCATTTGTATATAACTTTTCAAATATATAATTGACATGAATTAAATTAATCCTAATGATTCTTTCTATTTAAATTCTATTAATGTATCCCAGATACTCAATAAATTACATAAGTTATTTGAAATAATTAATCATTAATTTAAAACATAATACGTATGAATATATTGAGATCTCTCAATTCATTGTAATTACACACATTCTTCTACAAATGCTGTTTATCTGTCAAATATTATTTTATATTTATTTTTTTGTATTACATGGAATAAGTATCTAAAATACTTAAAACAAAAATTAATTTAATGATAAAAATCTGTATAATATAATACAATCTTATTCCAAAATAAATTTTATGCTTCATATTTATATCCATTTTTCTTAAATTGTCACAACATAGTAATTGTTATGTCTTAATTTTTCATTAATCAAATTATCGCAAAATCGAAAAAAACTACAGTATCGCCGATAATTCAAATGTATGCAGTGTATCTTATATAAAATAATTTTTAAAAATTAAATTACTTTATAATGGAAATAAATAAGAACAATATATCAAAAATGGAAATTAAACTTAACTACATTAAAATGTTGAATCCGAAACTACGATTTCTGTCAAACTATGACAATAGATCAAATTCTCGAGACAACAATAAGAAAGTTTATCAACTAAAAGGAAACCATCTCTTTACTCTCTTTCATCACGAATGGTATTATGGTGGAAGGAAAACTAAAAGGTTATAAAATATATGAAAAAGGGATGAGCATTTGCTTTTTGTTATTTTGACAGTCGCTTGAAATAATTTAACTAAATAAGGCCGAAAACTTGTACTTGCATCAACTTTTATTTCTTCAATACAAAGATTCATTTAAATCACAACCGGGATCTCCAGACCCGAATATTATGGAGTTGTGGTAGCATTTTACTAGCAGAAATTTTGTTATCTGCATTTGCCTTTTCAGACATTCGAAAATCCTCAAGGTCATCTTATTGGTAAAACAATAGAATCAAATAATATTAATTATTATAATCGACATTATTAAGTTAACGTCCGACCCTAAATTTTGCGATAAAATGATTTTAATATTTATTCTTACTTATCTCAGTTAAATAATAATTAAATTGTTAAATTTAACTTGTGAAATTTTATAATTATATAGAGTTTATGAATAAAAGTAACTTTTACATTAATTTAGTGCCCACTTCTCATACTTCCGCGGCTGTTCCATGTTCATTTTTAGATCTATCAATATACTAAATAATGCCTGTACGTGAAATATCTTCATTCGCAGATATCTATAATAGGTCCACGTTGTGATTATTATATCTAGGGAAGCGATTCTTAATAGAGTTTCTATCGAGATCACTGGTGTTGTTTTCATAGACCCTGTCAATCCTCTCAAAATTTACCCTTGTATTTTATTTATAAGATTGGAGTTCGTCCTAAGTTCTATCCTCTGGCCTGAAAATATGGCTCGTTTTAGAAGCCTGGGTTTAAAATGCACATCATAAATCCATTTAAGCTTGTCGAAATTTTAATCAAACATGAATACCTCGTCAGAGACTTTCAGTATACATTTGCTGATCTTTGTTGATGCCAAAGTTAGGTCCATAACTTTCTCCCTTATGGAGTTATGTTCAATATGTGTAAATTGTTTTCATTGTTAGATTCAGCACGCCATGTCCAAAAATCGAAAAATACATTTCGCACGAAGTAAAATTCTGCCGCATCTAATTATCGAAAAAAATAAAAAAAAAAATAAAAGGACGAATGGAAAAAACTTTCCTCTACATTTTAAGACCTCTCTCAAATCACTGTAGCCAATATTTGCGAAATAAAAAAAAAAATTCGATACTTAGTGGACAGAAAATGTATAGAAAAACAGTGGGACGTCAAGTGGTAAAAGAATAGAAAAGGACAGCGAAACTGTAAAGCCCATCTCCGAGCCAAAAGGTGGAGATTAATTAATAATAATATTAATTTCATATCGTCACTAAATATTAAAATTCACTTTTTACATTATTATGTATATATTTATTTTTATTATATAAAAATACCTATTTAATTTAAAAAAAATTGAAGAAATTATTTATAATGTTTAAAAATTGTATTGCTAGAAATGATAACAAATGTTTTCTGAAAATTTAATTTTAAGTTTTTCAGAGATCTACTTTTTGAATGTATTTCAATAAATATTTCAGGTAATATTTCAATTATTGAATAATACTACAATAGAAATTTAACACAATTTTCACGAAACTCAAGTTTTTATTTTATTATGAGAAAATATACTTTTATTATAATAAAAGCTAAGTATGAATATTTTATTGGAAAAACGTATGAATTTAGATGTGATTTGAACATTTGACTTATCACTTTTATTCATATTACTTTATAACTTTCTTTATTTCCAAGTTAACCAAATTTCGTCTTCACGTATATTCCATCTCCATCTCCTTTAAACAAATTTTGCAGACCTTTTCTCTGATTCCTCTTATGCTTTCTATGCAATCCTCAACCCTTCGTCCACTCTTTCTACTTTCAAAAAGATGCGTCTCATTCTCTATAGGAGTACAAATGAGTCGAATTACGCTTTTTAACAAGTTACTACAGGAAAAAAACCAAATTGGTTCATGATTTTGCATTCCTTACCAAATTCAGAGCAACATTACCCCACAAAGAACATACTGTACATTTTTCAATTCGAATCTAATTTCAACAATTTTAGGCTACACACGATTCCCTCAAAAAAAATTTGCGTATGATATAGTTCCTACTTCTGGTCGTTAAATATATCCCGTAGCTCGCTTTTGCTTTTAATATTTTTATACCTTTTGGATGTGTGGACACTCAAATGTACTTTACATAAATTTACTCTCAAATATATCAGGTAGTTACAAAATAATTTTTATTTATCATACATGCATTATTCTTTAGAAAATGAGATAAATTATGCGGTTGGAAATAAACGATAATCTAAAACTATAATGTTTGTACTTATTTTTATGACGGATAAATCTTATACTTATTTTCATGTAACTGATAATAATAATACGTTTACTATGTTTTAAGCATTTTAAGCATTGACATTTTTATATAATTTCTAAAATACATATTACAATGTACAACCCAAATTGTCCATTTGAGATATAATTTTACTAATAATCTTTTAATTCAATATAATTATATTACTTTGTATATTACTTTCAACTAATTTAATATTATTTCTAATCTTATTTATATTAATTTTTTAAAAATAATAAATTTATTATAAAAATATAAAAATATATTAATTTTTCGAAACAATTTATCACTATTTCCGCGTTTGAATACAAATTTTATTTTTTTAAAATTTTTGTCATTTTCATTTTCTAATTATGAGTTTTCTTATGTTTTACTAATCCCAACGATTAGTTAACTTATTAAACGTGTCATCGAGAGTATGATGACTTTAATTGAATTCAAATAGAAATTTTGCTTTACGAATTTTTAATTTAATTTTTAAACACGGAATGTGGAATATCAGTAGTACAGAAGTATTTTAGTGAATCGATAATTAATTTTTATTAAATACTTAATTTTGGAATTTGATAGACTGTAATAAAATTTTTTACTATAGTAAAATTTGTAATAATATAGCTGTTTTAAACCTCAATAATATTCATTTTATTGAATATATCAAATATTATTTTATTGAAATTATTTAATATTATTATTAATTTAATATTATTTTATTGAATTTAACGATTAATTAAAATGTTGATTTTAAACTAAAATTAATTCCAGAATAAATATATTCACTAATTATATAAGTACTTATAGATTACAAATAATACATGCATTTAGATGCTTTAGCTAAACGTATGAAGATTTTTCTAATACGTATGAAGATTAATAAAATGCTAAATATAAATATATTTTGTTGAATAATGATTGTTTTTTTTATAATAGAATTATTTAGATTGAAAAGTAATCATAAATTTAATTTATTTTTAAATCAATTTATTTATCAATATAATAATTAAATATTATGATTTACTGATTAAAAAATTATTTAAATAGTACTATTAATGTATTTTAATTTTTTTCTTTTTATGTAAAATTAGTTGAAATAGCAATAATCTATTTATATACGTTGACAAATTTAAATCATTTAAAATTATTTTATTATAATTTAAAATATAACAATTATTTGGAAAATAAAAATTCTACATTTACTTATTTTTCGATTTAGATAGCAGAAATAATAAAAAAGTTAATTTTTTCCTCATTATTAATCAAACTCCAAACATTTTCTATATTATTTATTAATTTTACTTAATCTTTAATTTAAATACATGATATTATTTAAGTAATAAATGATATACTTAGTGATTCAAAATTCAAAAGAAGTATGTTTTAAATTATTTTTTAATGTATAAGGACTGTAATTAAATATAATCCATTGTTGATTTCAATTATACATATTGGTATATTTTGATATGATTTGGCTATATTATAATTATTAATTTAAATATTATTAGGAAGAAAACTTTCATATTGTATAACTATTAATTTAATCTATTTTCATGAAATGAATTTAATTTAAATATTACTTGAAGTGCATAAATTTATTTAATGTAGAAATAAAAAATTTATTTATAATTTATCATTTAACAATTGATTAAATGGATACATTTATTAAAAAGTACAAGTAATTATTTATTTACTTTATTCTAAAGAAGTTTACAATTATCATTTATATTAATAAAAAATTAATAAAATATTTGTATAAAATTTATCGATATTGCTAATGGAATATAATGAAAGTAAAGTGAAAAATAAGCAGATAATAATCATTCATGTAATTATAAAAAACTTATTAATTTAATCATTCGAGCATTAATTTAATATCATAACTAATTGTAATTAAATAATACAATGAATAGATAAAATGGAGGTTGCTTGATGTAAAGTGCAGTACAATTATGCATTGCTTGCTATCAATATTTTATAGGCTATTGATAGACGGGCGAAGTTGTGAGTTACTAATGAACTTGATGCAGTGTAAAGACTTAGTTGTTACGAGATATAATGACTGTGAATTAAAGTGATGGTTATGTTAGAAAAAGTAACTATAGGTAATATTCCAAATCACGAGTACAACTAGTTTATCATTGGTAAAGAGTAATGTCGTGACAAATAAACCTCAACATTGTAAGAATCCTAACTAAATAAAACTTGGCTTCTACTCGCCGTTTGGGCTGTTACAGCGTAACAGCCCAAACGGCGATAAATATTCCATAACTATATAATCTCGGTACCACAAACAAAAACCTTACGAGGATCCGAAGAATATCAAAGAATATTAGAGCTCGCATTTCGGGGTACCTCAAGGTAGACAAAAGACGATTATATGTATCCGATAAAATGCACGGATACAATATAATACATATTCACCCTCAAACGTTATTGAAGCCTCCTCGCCCGATAATTATCGAGAGTAAATGAACTTATTTGCCCGATTCACGCAGCCTCTACTTCGCTGTTGTACATTTTCAAGGGGAAAAAGAATGAGGCAAGTAAACAAACAAATAGAGAAAGAGAGACAGACTGAAGAGAAAGAGAGGGTTAAGGAGTTGAGTGCGTCGAGCTCAATCCGCGGAGGTGGAATTGGAATGAAAATCTGTGTGCGCCTCAGTGTGAACAATGGGATAAACAGATAGATGTCAGTTAATAAACACGTCATTGCTCCGATAGTGCAGAATTCAGCTTCATCCAGTCGGGAAAAATGATGGATCGATAAGCAACAGATTCTCCATGAAACATTCTGTAATTTTGAGAATTGATACCCATGCCAAGTTTAGTCGGAGCATGAAATACGATCTCGAATGCTTTGTGATTATCGAATTCCAGACATTTTTAAATCAGTTTTAAATAAACTATTGTTTAACCCCTGCAAGAAAGACAAAAATTATTAAATGAAAAATAAAAGTCTAATACATTTAACGATAGCATAAACATTAAAAATGTGAGGAAATCTAAGAGTATCAAAATTTAATGACTGTAGAAGTAGAGAGAGTTAAAGAACTTCTATATTGTTTATTGTTTCAATTCTTTATAATAAACTTTTTTGATGAACGATGAAATAATAAACCTGATTAAATCATTCTTCTCCAAATATATGAATTGTGAGATTATTAATTTTTCTACTATAATCAATAGCATTTTAAAGTAGAGAATAGTTTATGGTTAGCTTAAATAATATTCGTTTTCAATCCTTTTTATTCGTTTATTTATTAAAAAAAAAATTACTTCATAAACTCTAGCAAATTGTCAAAAAAAAGCCACCACAAATATCGTAATTTCTGATAACAGGAAATACTGCGTGAACAAACTTCATTTGAAAATAATTTGAAAAATTAATGAAGGATATGAAGGTAATTCCATTGTAAACTAAACAATAATATCATTATCGCATTAAACTAATTATCTGACGTACGAGCAAAAGTTAAATGAAAGTTGGTGAGTGTGAATGTGGATCTCTGGTCAGGGGTATTTAAAGATGGGGAACGCGGGGTGAAGTGCCACATCGTAAAGATGCTGCCGAAGCTATATAGAAGCCACAAACGCCGAAAATGAGCGAGAGACAAAGGACATAAGAAAGACGTAGCGCACGATATGGTGGATCGTAAATCATAGAATATAGAGATCAATTGTTCTTTTCTACCTGTCTCTGTCTCATTACTTCTGATTGGATGCTCGTAGATAATAGTCGAATAATACGCTTATCCAGCCTCCTTTAAATTTACATTTTCTCTTTCTTCAATCCACTGGTATTCCGCCCCCATTTCATTTTTTTTATATACTTTTCTAGATTTTTACCTACTTTTTACTCAAATTCCTTCTCGTTTAATTGAAGTACCTAGCAATAAATCGAATATTAATTTACCATATAAACTTTAATTATTTTATATTTTAAAATCTCCTCATTTATATTAAATATTTTTTAAAGCTACTTTTCTCTTTTTTTATTATACGAATGGATGAATTTCTAACTAACTTAAATTTCTGATGTTATTTGCATTCTTTAATTATTTTAAAATTTCAAATAACAAAATATTGGTTATCAAAGAAGCAAAAATATTAATTTATTGTATTTTATTAATATTTATTTTCATTTTCTATTTTACTTTAATTTAATGTTCATTTTTTCTTCAATAATTTATTTTATATTAATAAAGATACCAAGAGATATAAAACAATCTGATAATATTTAAAAAAAATAATTATTAAACTTCTTTAATTAAACGATAACAATATAATTCTTAATATTAATTCCATTTTTAATTGTGATAAAAACTATCATTTACTATTTTTATAAAACAAATCATTAATTAATCATTATTTTTTTAAATAAAATAAATAAATATAAGTAAATTCTACTTGGATAAAATTATTCATACTATTTTAAAAAATGTTTTATTTATTTAATATTTTTTTTTTAATATATTTGTATTTATGCAACGAATAATACTCTGAGATAAATAATCCAATTATTTTTTTTTTAATAAATATCGAAATTTTATAATGTACAAAAGTTTCTAGTGTGTTAATAAAATAAAAACTTTTATTATAAGCAAATCTTTTAAATTTTAATTATCGATGTTGCGTATTACTTTACCTCTTGAAAGTATAATTTCATTCATTGGAACTTTCTTTAAGTTTCTCTTTCATCTCCTTTAGCTTCTTTTTCTTCATTTGGTGTCATTCATTTATTTGTTTACTTTTTTGACTTTTCCGTGGGATCATTAATTTTTTTCTCCTGGAGGAAACACACGAACGGAATCGAGCACGAAAAATCACTAATATAAGGGTAACACAGCTCTGGAGAAAAGAGAAATAGATAGAAAAATAAATCAGAGAAAGAGAAGTACAGAGACTCATTGGGGTGAGGGGTATTGTAGTAGGTGATTTATCGCATTGGTTCACTCTTTCGGTTTAAGAGTCTTTTAAACTTTCATACTTTACTTTACAGTGTATAAAGAAATCCTCGGATACCTTCAGCCATCGATGCATCGTTTTATAATGTCAGTTTTCAGTTTTATTGCATGGTTTTTACTACAATTTCTCCCTCTTTACTAAAAAATTCTCCTTACTTGCACATTGAAATCTACAACTTTAATATTACTCAGATCTGACTCTAAATTAGCGAATACGTTAGTTATCCAATGATATAATATATTTTAATTTACGTAATATCATATGTGCTAAAAGAAATGAAGTTTTGTCTGTATTCATTTTGAATAATTCTTAGCATATTTACATTAACATCTGAATGAAAATGCATTTTGAAAAATTTTATATTGCTAATTTTACTATTCAAAACCAATATTAATGACAGAAATTATAAACTATTCAAATAACCGAGAATATCTAGATTTCATTACTGTATTACTTCAATATTTTTTATCGTTTTATATAATTTGAATAAAAGGTCGTAAACTTAATTTTGCTCGAAAATTGAAATTTTTCTGATATTTATTTCAGCAATAAAAATTTTGTATGAATAAATTTTACTATTAGTATATTATACGTTTATTACACATTTATTATTTTGTTTATTTTTAATCTTAAATCCTTTATCGTGCAAAATTCTTAAACTGAATTATTCTTACTTTAATTGCAATTAAAATTTGTAGCAGAATATTTAATATATAAAATCTCATTATAGATACTCACGAATATACTTAAATATTTTAAAACACTAAAAAGTTTCTATAAAATAATATTTTTTTTAATAATAATTATTCTCATAATGTTATTCATTTAAACAATATTCTCAATTAGAATGTTAGTTTGATAGAAATTTATAAACTGAATACATTTTTTTAAAAAATAAAATGTACTTTTGTATTTTAAAGAAAAATAAAATTGTGCTGAAAATAAAATGATGTCTAAGTATTTTAAAAAAACATTTATCTTGAATATACTTTCAATTATTATAAATTCTATGAAGAATAAAGATCTATGAGATTTAGTAATTAAAATGTTCGTAAAATTTAAAGAAACTATGTGCATAATTAAGAGTGATGTTACAATATAGTACATACATGTACATGATATCAGATATTTATTCGTCTCTTCTTAAAAAACCTCAAGAAGAAAAATAAAATAATTTTTTCCTTATAACCACTAGATTGCTTTAAGCCCTTTCTTTTCTTCTCCTTTTTCGGTTGCATCATTTATTTCAAAACTTGTTTTTTCTTTCTTCAATATCCTGATTAAATAGCATATTCAAATAGCTTCCCATAACTTCTTCATTTCTATCCTCAGTTTTTAATACTGATTTTGTTCTATCTGGAGTTGATTATTATCGCCTAGTAGAAACAGAGTTTGAAATCAAGAAGTTCATAGAAATCTAGAAGAATAAGGTAGAACAATTTTGCCAACATTGAGGAGTTCTCTCTATTTCTATAGATTTTAATCTGTAGTTGCAGTCGTTATTACTTTTCTTCATACCAGCATTTAATTCAATGTAAAATTAATGTCTGAACTACCACTGATTACGTTTGGTTTTCTCGAGCAAGTCTCTAACTGAAAGAATGAAAAATGTCTTCGTGGTAAAATAATTAACGAACAAACAGATTTCAAAATATCTTAGCCCAAAAAGTCACGTATTTTCGACTTTGAGCCTCAATGTCGACCTGCATTAATTAGAATTGAAAAATGTTTTTAATTAAATTTTAGTGTGTATTTTCTGTCCCTTTAATTTGAATTTCGAATCGCGCTTCCAAAACGTTCGATTTTTTATTGAATTACAAATACAAAATATGACACTTTTTTCGTACTCTTAAATTTCAATTAATTAATTCCTAATTTCTTTTAGTTTACCTTCTTTTTATTTTATATAACGCGAATTACAATTACTTTGCAAATTTTTGCCATTCAAGCTAAATGGTCTAAAACTAACTGTTAAATTATTAGTTAAATTATACCGCTAAATAAAACGATATTAACTTAAATTTAAAACTTTGAAAAGTTAGACTTATAAAAATAATATAAACAAGATAAATATAGTTTAATCATAACATATATTTGAAATGAATTTTTTTATTGTTAACTTTAAAGAATAATTATAAACAGTAATCAAGTAACGGGATTAGATGATTAAGGGAGTGAAAGCATTCCAAATCCATCTACAGCTCCATACATTCATCAAGTGATGAATTATCATATTAACGTATAGATCTAATTACACGATAGAATAAATAACGCTAAAACTATGATTTAATTATAAGGACTGGTTACAAAATACGATATAAAATTTTTAACCTAAAATACTGTTTTTAATTTTTATTGACATGAGCAAATAATGAATATATTATTTGTTATTTTACTGTCGAACATATATCTATATGATTGGTCTGTCTCCGAAGTAAGTTTTTTTCATTTGGCGAATATTCAGCACAGTGATTTGGCAGGAGTCATAAAATGTAGAAAAAATCTTTTTCCGTTTATCCCTTTGTTTTGTTTATTCGATAATTAGATACGGCACAATTTTACTTCGCGCGAAGGATTTTTTTTATCTTTTGACACAACGCGCTGAAGTGATCAATGGAACAACATTACGCGATAAAATTTTGTTTGCAACTTAAAAAATAAAGTGGAAATATTCAAAATGTTAAAAGAGGCCTCTAAAGATAATTATATGTCAAAATCGCAATGTAGAAAATGGCACAGAGCTTTTAAACAGAATCAGTAAAAGATCATCGACGAATCCCGAGTCTGAATGTCCAAAAACCTCTCGAATCACTACGAATAGCTGTTGAGTGCTAAAAATTTTAAATTCGGACCACCGATTAACAGTTGGAGCAATCATGGAAAAACTTAACATGATATACGACGTACATTGTAGTGCAAATAAATTTAGAAATGCGAAAAGTTTGAGTAAATGTCAAAGCTGAGGAGTTTCAGACTACTTTTGAGATCTAGAAAACTCGTCTTCGTAAAAACGTTGATGCAGGAGGAAATTATTTGAACAATTTAAAATTTTTATTTCAAACTGCTTATAAGTTCAATAATAGATAGTATTTTATTAAAAAAGATAAGTATTTTCTTTTTTTTTAGAATCCTTAATCGAAAAATTCTCGCGCAACGTTTTTCTACTAATCGCTTCAGCCTGCCGTGTCAAAAAATTGAAAAATACACTTCGCGCAAAGTAAAATCGTGCCGCATCTATCTATAGAAAAAAACAAAAAAAAGGATAAATGGAAAAAAATTTTTTCTACATTTTAAAACTCTTCCCAAATCAGAAGTACCAATATTCTCCAAATGAAAAAAAATCTCGATACTTCGGGGATAGACCATGTATTTGTTTATAATAATACTTTGGTGACTGCAATTTTATAATATTTACTTAAACACAGTGCTTGATTTTAATCAAATATTTAAAGCAAATTTTTTATAATTAATTTGTATATTCATATTATTTTTAAATAAATGCAACCAAAATTGCAGTAAATTGTAAATGAATCTTTTTTATCAATCATTATACCCAGTCCGCAATAATATTATTTCAAATAAGATTAAATAAAGTATCTCAAATGTGATATGAGATATTTTTATTTGGCATGCATCAGATGTTCTGTTCTATCATCGAATGTATGGAGACATAAGCATCCTTCTACGAGTCATTTATATCTAATGTGAATAATGCAATATCCAACAGTTGTATCCAATGGAATTACGTCCGACCCATTTGATCGTACGAATATCTTTTGTTTTTTCTCTTAACTGCCATAGTTTCATCGCATTGCCCGCATACCCTTTATAACTTTAAAATTTACTATTACAGTTTTTGAATAAAGTGAGCATCAGAGTAAGTCAAGAAGAATGTAAAGCAAACGATGAAAAATTGTCACGTCTGAATCAAAGAAACTGAAAGTTCCAGTAAATTTAAGATCTCAATGTGTGTATCTCCAGTTTTTTCCATGATGAATATGTGTCGAGAGAATATCTATCGTAGAAACCATTTGTGCAATTTGACCCAGTTTACCAACTTATAATAACTTTAACTGTCTTTCTGATTTGGTAGAGATCGTCAAGTCCGAAAATTCTTTCTTTTCTCATACAATCTCCACAGGTACATTTGAGTTAGTAGTGCGTTGGCGTTGCCAAAATGGATAAATCAACCCATATGGCGATTACTGAATTTTTCCGCTCCTTTTGCGGTTAGAGATGAAAAATTCCTAATGCTTACTATGAAATAAAAATGAAGGAGGAAAAAGGAGAAGTAGAAAGAAAATAAAAAGGAAAAGGAAAAGATTTTGTAGCATGACTTGGACTTATAATGACCTCTAGAGATCGAGAAGTACCCTTATCATCGCATTGTGAATCCTTACGTGCTCAGTTTAGAAATTTAGAGGAATTTTCCATAGATATGTTCCAAATGGAGGTATAAGCTTTCAAACTTTGATCGAAATAAAGAATGATAAAACATGCCTAACACCTTCAAACAGATTTACGTTAAAATATGGTTTTCAACTTTTATATTCGATCTCGCTGTTTCCGATGACAGTAATCTATATTTTCGATCAAAATGATATAATGCAAATACTAAAACGTACTATAATATATTAAATAAATAAAAGTAATTGTAAAAAAAATATTTTCAAGCTTACATATAAATAAATATATATCTATGTCCATATTTTTCATATAAAAGCTATACTATCAATTATAATTTAATACATATAATATTTTTAAAAATATTACACATAAATAAAATAATTAATAATGCTTGAAATTTAACGATTTCTTAATGAATACTGGTAATTGAAAAAAAATAATAGTTAATGAAACAAGCATAATATAAATTATGTACGATTTATAACTTGAACGCATAATGAAATTATTTTTAAATAAGAATAAAATATTGAATTCAATAAATAACATAATAATTAGTCTTAAATTAAATCTTTTTTTAATTAAAATCATATGTTATTAAATAATTTAGTAGGTAGTTATTGCACTGTATTTAAAATTTTTTACTCGCATAAATTTATAGTGGAAATTTTTTTTTTATTTTTACAGCTCAATTTATAATTTTATGAATGATTTGCTCTGATAGTAAATCCAATTTATTATTACCGAAGCCATCATTTATCGTAGCGATTTAGGAGAGGTCTTAAAGTGTGTAATGATCTAAAATCATTAATTAAATTTATATATACATATATAATGATTTCATTTATAATCTAACCTGAAAGTAATAAGGAATGATTATTTAATAAAAAATAAATATTTTTTATATATTAATAGTTGTTAAAATGATTATTGAATAAGTTATTATTATTTATTATTAATTCTTACGGATTCAGATTAGGTTGATGGTATAATTAATAATCTTATTATGTGTTAACAAACTGTCAACATGTGGTCGCCCGGTTTCGTTTTAATTAGGGTCTTAGTGGAAGTCTTGTTGGAATAGATGGCGCTGAAGCCAGTGAATTGAAATGAGACAGATAGAGGCGAGAAAGTGTATTTAATATACATATATATATATATATTTGAATATATAATTTAAATTTATTTTGTTTAATTATTTAAAAATTATATAAGTAGTGCTGAGGGTATTAAAATTCGTGGCCGAAGTATCTTTTAGCACTGGGCCTCAGATTTATGTTGTTTTATATATTTTATATATATATATTGAAGTAGTGATGTTTAATTATTTAATAATTAATTTATTAAATTAAAATTTATTAAATTAGATTTACTAATTTATGGTAGTGAAGTGAGTGTGGTAAATTATAAAATTTAATATCCCTAATATAGTATCGGGAGAGATTATTTGAATTAATTTTAAAGTAAATTTCGCTATATTACAAATATGCGGAGAAATTTTTATATTATTATCTTTTTGTTATTAGAAGCGACACGATTTGTCTTTGGAAAAAGATGTTTTTCAGTTTTATAAGACGGTGCAATGTATCGCCCGTGGAAACAGATTTACACATTAAAACTTTATTTGTGGCTTGATAAAATGTTACAAAGACTTTTAAATGTTAAACAAGTCTTATAAATAAAATTCTATGTAAATTGTAATTAAAAAAATGATACAAGGTTTAAAAAGGTTACTGATGAAGTCCGTTTTTAGCACCAAATAATAGCCTGAATGGATTCTGGCACTCAAAATGTGCACAAAATTTTAAGTTCAAACCATGATTTAGCAATCAGGGCAATCAATTACACCTTGAATTCATCAATATTTACATACAGTAACCTTTAAAAACCTGTTTTAAAAATCTCTACAGTATTTTTTTCCAAAACACACACACCAAATTTTATCCTATAACGCCATTCGACTAAGCTGTTCAAGTTGTTATGTTATAATACTGAAAAACAACTTTTGTGCGAATGCGAAAATTGCCGCTACTAATAATAGGAAAGAAAGGAACAAATAGAAAAAACTCCTCCTCATATTTTCTTAACTCTTCCACATCGTCATGACAAATGAAAAAAATAAAAAATAAACTTCAAAAAGAATAAATTGAATTTAGTTTCCGGGAAGATCATGTATAAAATACGAATTATAATCAAACGAAAACAACAATTCAGAGTACAGTATTTAAAATATGAATATATTTTATTATATACCATTTTTTATTGATTTTATACCATATCTGCTCTTATAAATAAAAATTATTTTTAAAGCTTTTATGTAGTTGTAATTATTGAAAGAATGTAATATTTTTACAATATAATATACAATTTTTAAAAATTAAAAAGTCGCTATTCTACAATTTTCAAGTTTTTAAATATGAGTATACTTAACACAGAGGGAAAATATTTTGCTTTCTTCACTTTCAAATAATTTTCTTCTAATAAAATTGCCAGGGTTATTTGAATAATTCTTTATTTGCATACGAATTCTTCGCTAAGCACAATTCAAAGTTGCTACAATGAAATTTCAAAGAAGTAAAATTTGAAAATCCCATTAAATTTTATACATCCTTTTAAAGAAAAGCATTTAATGTATTAAGGAAACATCGATATTATAATCCTATTATGGTAATGAGGATTTCCGAATCTATCAAGAAACTTTAAACTGAACGCAGTTAATATCAGACAAACTACAACATAAAGTGAGAGAAAGAGATGGACGCAGAGAGATGGATTTCCATCAGTTTCCCATCCACACGGGTTTTAAGTTCTCTTTTTTCTATCTCTCGGTCCGTATCGTAGTCTGTATCTAGTCATTTATCCATTCGCATCCACAGATCTGCCGCTTCTGAGGCCCGGTCAAGCAAGTGGATTCCTCGGCGACATTGCCTATTCGCTTCATTAATCACTAGCGTCCGATATAGCCGGAATATGGCGTCATCCCACCCCTTTACCCCTAAATCATGAGCAAGGTACAAGCACAGTCGAATACTACTAGCGATTCAAGTTCTGAATGTTGTTCTAACCACTAGCCTATATTTAGAAATGCATAGGCAATCCTCTGCGAAGAGGTAGACCATTTACCTGGAGTTATTATTTTTGTTCCGCGACACGTGAAATGCTTGTGTTCAACATTTTCTATTCTCCGATCCAACAACTTCATTTATTATTTCAAGCTACTCAAGCCCTAAAATCCATTTGATTGTTTAAACTTTATTTGCATTTAGACACACATTTTATCGTAAACATTTTATGCTAATGTCACTTTTATTGGAACTTATATCGATGTATCATTAAATATTACTATTGTCTTTAATCACGCTGGCACTAGAAAATGAATACACTTATAAACCTCTAGAGTCTATTCATTCTACTAAATAGTAATGCTTACTTGTTTGTAATTTTTCTGCAATAGCCTTTTATTTTGGTTTAACTATTGTATGGATAAGTGGAATTTCAATATTGAAAATAAATAGTAATGATTTTTATTTTGAAAACATTTAGTTTTTAAATAGTTCGACACATAACAAAATTTGATGCTTAAAATATAAATTCATTACAATGAATATAAAATATATTATCAAAGAAAATTATTTTAAAAAAATAGTTCGAAAATAGTTTGAAAAAAGAATATATAAATCAAAATATAAAAATAATCGAAGAATATATTATATTGTAATAAAAAAGGCATTCTATAGGAAATTAAATTTTTTTAAAGATGATCAAATCAATACTATTTAAACATCAAGATGTATGGTTGAATTCAGTTGAAATTCAATTAAATTAATATTTTTTTTCTTATACTTTTTATATGAATATTTATTTTTTCAATTGTTACGAATTTAACTAGCGTCAATATGTATATATATTTATGTATTATTTATTTTACCGCCGGGTTACTATTCCGCCGTAGCTGAGTCGGTCAAAACGTCTCAGCCTTTGCGAGGATCGGGTTACTTCAAAGAATGATACGATGATTAATATTCACGACTTTACGTTTATTTCATATAATCGGAAGAAAGAGTTTGTTCTGTGTGTGTGTGTGTGTGTGGCTCGTGATACGTCAGTTGTACCCTAATTGCGTCCGTTTATTAAATTATTGTTACACTTCTCGTCTTTCGTTAATTACGCGTTACTTCTTACTCGACTCGGACCGGGAACCTCTTGTGTGATCTTGACTGAGTTTTTATAATCTCTGTATTGCAAGTTTTCGAATTCCTCCACTACTTGTTTAACCCACTTGTCATCGGTATTTGTTAATTGTTTTCATACCTCTTGTGAATCTGGATCAATTTTATGTCGATCAACTGTTGCATAATTACAATCGTCACCAATTTTATGATATAATTTGCAACTTTTGACTTGTAGGTCACTAAATTATGTCGAATTTCGTTACGTACGTAACACAATTAAAAACCCCTTTATATTGAATCAACTTTTAAGTCAATTTTACAGTACATAACAAACATATTTGAACAGTTAGTAAAGAAATAATAATAATAATAATAATAATAATAATAGTAATAATAATAATAATAATAATAATAATAATATAATATTTATTATTATAAAAGTATCATATATAAACATTTTTAAAAATTTTAAGAAAAAAAGTTTTTATATAGATTGTATGCACCTTTTGAAAATCTTTTATAAAAAAATAAGTTTGTTCCTTTAAGGAATGAAGATGCAGAAGAGGAAAAATTGTACGTATTATCATAAATAAAAAACACCATTATATTCAGTTATATCTTAATAGTTTATTTAATATTGTAGTGTTCTATCTGATATAAAAACCCTCTTGTAAGAGGAAAAGCCTTTCGCCCACTGGTTCCTCGTAAATTTTATCGTGGTGGTTTCTTCAACCATTTGAACCGGGAGTCCTTATCATTTCCTGGAGTAGAGATGGTACAAACCGTCTCTAATTCAACAAAGTCCGCGTCGCCGATTTAGACGTCATTTGCCTCCCTGCGATACTAGTTCTTTCTTATAAAATAGTCGTACTGGAAGCAAATATTATCTGGACAAGATTTGCACGCAAATACCTCTCTAAACTGCCAAGGAACCAGGTTAATTTACAGTTACAATTTTCTATATCCATAAAATATAAGAATGCAAGGTCCAAGAAAACGTTGTAGAGATGATAGCGCAAAGATGCCCAAAACGCAAGTATAAAACTATCGCGTAAACTAACATCCATTTCCCACATACACTCAAGACAAAGTGCGCGTCCTTCTCAATCCAAAATTTTTAACCCTCGGGCCCTGTAAATCATCTTTGACGGTGTGGCCGATCGAAGATTTTACGTCTAGCCATAATCGACCATCATTGAAGAAAAACCAATCGAGTTACATATTATAACGTTCCTACGAGGGATTCATCTCGAATTTATTTTTTGTACATTCTAGAAGAGTTCTGAACATATAAAAATATTTCTTATTTAGCAATTTTACCGAATTATGCTTTCATAAAAGTTAAAATATCACATTATTGTAAAATATAAATTTTTATATTGTAAAATATAAGATCCATATTGCAGTATAATAATATTTATTATTTTCGAGCTAAATCCTATATTCTGAACATAAATTTTTAATTGAAATTGGAATTTTAATAATAATGAAATTAGACTCTTATTTTTATAAATATAAGTATTAATTATCTCTGAACGTTTCATAAATATTTTGTTTATTTAATTTATTATATAGTCCAAACATCGAAGCACTTTTTAGGTCATGAAAAATTAGAAGGTAGTGATGCATATCAAAATTCGTGAAAAAATCAGTAGATTTTTATTTTTTTAAATGCAACTCATGATATTCGGGATTTTTATTTTTATTAATAATTTTAAAGAAAAAATGCATTTTTTTTACTTTTTTGTAATAAAATGAAAAGTTTTAATTTTAACACTATAGTGTCAATAGACTTATTGTAGCTAATAAAATTGCGAATAAAATGAATGTTTATTTAAACCAATCGGAAAAGTTTAAACGGAGAAAATTTACATTTAGCGGAAATTTAAAAATTGATTAAAAAATTCATAACATTGTTATTTTTTAATATTAAGAAATATAATTTTGGAGGATTAAAGTAATTGACATGTATTTTATATGTATAAAATTTTAGTTAGATCGGAGTATTAGTTTTTGAGTAATAACAATGTTAATTAAATTTTGTAAAAATTTTCAAATTAATTTTCAGCTTACCGGACGATTTAAATTTTTTCCATAGTTTTAGAAAATATAAGTCTTCTACATCAAATACCATATCTTATATTTCCTGTAAATATTTAGAATTGTTTACAATATGAGTATAAAGTTGGTGAAAATCGGGCGAGCGCACAAAATTTTACTAGGAGTGAGGATAAGACAATTCGAGGGGTACGAGTTATATACATAGTAATACAAGTGCGATACGCGCGACTTGAAAATTATTAATATAATTATCTTCTGAACTATTGCAGCTATTGAAGTGATTTTTTTTTATTTTTGGGCTAATGAATACCGGGATGCCAATTCATGAATATATTTTTAAGTATAATCAATAAATTAAATAATATTACATAATGCTTAATAAATACATTTTAAAACAATATTTTTTATAATTTATAATATTTTTTACAACTATTTTTCTTAAACAGTTTATAATATTTATAACTAAAACATATTTATTTTTAAAAATATTTAAAAAAAATAACTAAAAATATTTTCAAAAATAAATATTAAAAAAAAAAAATATTTTTTTTGCGAATACACAAAGAAATAACTTATCGATATTATGAAATCTTTTTGTAACACGTAATGCACTTGTAATTTATTGTATAAAATTTTGATTTTAAACGTTGTGATAAGATTAAAAGTCTCGTGTAATTCCTTTCAACCAAAATAATTATTGCAGATGTTTTTGAAAATGACTGCATTCCCTTTGAAATCTATAATAATAGACTGTTTTGGTTGCTTAATATTTTTTCTATATTATCCCAATATTTGTTATATCAATAACATTCGATGTTAATAACTTGTATTTTTTGCATGAATATTTTAATTGTGTATGAAATATAAAATTATAAAAAATGAAACTCCAATTGATCATATATTAAACAGATGCGCGTGGAGGTTTTATATACATACAACGAGGTTATATACATACAACGTATAAAAATGCACCCGTTGCGTGTAGATTATAATCAAAGAATAAATTTGTAATATTATGTAAGTAATTTATTTTACTAAATATGCAATAAAAATGCTGAAATATTTTGAAATTTTTATTATTATAATTTAATTATAGACGTGGTTGATAAGTTTATAACATACTCTGCTTGACGTGAAAGAAGAATAAATTACGAATAAAATTTGCATAAAAAAATTTTAAATTAAATTTTTAAATAAAGAAAACCGGTGATTTTATAATCATTGCATTATTAAATATAATATTAAATATTAAAATTTATAGTTTTAGAATTAATACCACATGAAAAAGTATGTGATTCTAAATAACTATTGTATAGATTATTATTATTGTTATAAAAATTTTTTACAAGAATGCGGAATGTGTATGTTCAGTTTCAATAACGAATAAATTGTATCAATTTATGAACGAACATTCACAAATTAATACAATTTATTTAATGTACTGAATGAAAAAGGGAAAAAATTACCAAAACTCTGTGTGCTAAACTTGATAGATGCGAGAGTTATGACACCTAAATTGCAGGTCTAATATTGACCTACTTATGCATAATAACACAAACCATTTATTGGACCATAATACGTTGGAAGAAGAGATTCGTGGTCTATCCTTAACAAGAATTAAACACCTCACATTGAGTTCCGGTAATAATAATAGTATCATTTCTTTGCGTCAGTATCGATTTTGCGCAACAAAATGAAAACACTGTCGAGTAGTTTCAAAACCCCAAAAAACGTTGCGCGAGAATGTTTCGATTAAGGATTCTAAAAAAAAAAGAAAATACTTATCTTTTTTAATCAAATACTATCTATTATTCAACTTATAAACAATTTGAAATAAAAATTTTAAATTGTTCAAATAATTTCCTCCCGCATCAACGTTTTTACGAAGACGAGTTTTCTAGATCTCAAAAGTAGTCTGAAACTCCTCAACTTTGACATTTACTCAAACTTTTCGCATTTCTAAATTTATTTGCACTACAATGTACGTCGTATATCATGTTAAGTTTTTCCATGATTGCTCCAACTGTTAATCGGTGGTCCGAATTTAAAATTTTTAGCACTCAACAGCTATTCGTAGTGATTCGAGAGGTTTTTGGACATTCAGACTCGGGATTCGTCGATGATCTTTTACTGATTCTGTTTAAAAGCTCTGTGCCATTTTCTACATTGCGATTTTGACATATAATTATCTTTATAGGCCTCTTTTAACATTTTGAATATTTCCACTTTATTTTTTAAGTTGCAAACAAAATTTTATCGCGTAATGTTGTTCCATTGATCACTTCAGCGCGTTGTGTCAAAAGATAAAAAAAATCCTTCGCGCGAAGTAAAATTGTGCCGTATCTAATTATCGAATAAACAAAACAAAGGGATAAATGGAAAAAGATTTTTTCTACATTTTATGACCCTAAATCGCAGTATTTACTCAGTATTTACCAAATGAAAAAAAACTCGATATGTCGGAGATAGACCATGTATAAATAAAATTGTCAAACATGATAAATGAAAAGTATGCGTACTAATAACAAACTAAAGCACCAAATGGGTACAATAAATGTTGAACATTTGCACTGTATTGTTGAATATGTATTGAATATTGGAAATAAAAATTCTTTACTCAACTTCTCACTGTTAAAGGAAAACATTTTTAAGAGGATAAAAATTCTTTTATAAAAATTTTGCCTCACTTTCTTATAATATTTTATTATAAATACAATAAATAAAAACAGAATTGACTTATTTATTATAATAATATACTTTAAATATGCTGTGTCATTTCAATGGTTTTAATAATTGAAATATTTTTAATTACAATCATTTAAACACAATAATATTCTGAAAAATACACATTTTACTCTCGCATTATACTTATATTCTTTATAATTATTAGTTGTAAATAGATGTACATTAACATGATTCTATAGAGATTATGGTCAGTATTTCATCATACGTTAATTACATTTTGATTGACCCATCATTAAGTTACTTTTAAATATGTATATAAAGATTGGTCAATGTCACTATACTAAAATCATTCAAGAGGTTTATGTAATTTCTTTTAGTTTTATTTATTCTTATATATCTTTAAAAAGAATTATTAATTAAATTAAATAAAATCCAGATTTATTTACGGTAAGTAAATTCATTTATTCTATTCAAATTTTCATCACATTTTTTTATTTTTATGACTTATCAAACTCTGATATACAGTTGACATCTATTTTTATTTTGCCGTTCAAATAAATTTGAAAACATGAACCAATCGGTTATATTATTTACAATTTATATATATGTTTTTCGATATTTGTTAAAAAAGAATTGCAAATTATACGTGTTATTATAATAGTTAAGAAATTATAAAATGCGTAAGCAAAGGGTTGAACAAATTGTAATAAATTTTCTATAATTGATAATTTTATTAATTTTATTAATTCAAGTAATTACATATTTACTCTCACCAATTTATAAGTATAAAATTAATTAATATAAATTAGTTGAATTAATAAATAAATGCGTATATGAAAGAAAATAAATAAAAATAATAAAACAGAATATTGAATGTATGGTTATAGGGAAAACATTTTAGAATACTGAATCAATTTAATGTGTATTGTATATCAGTTTGTTCAACTTTTATTCTATATTATAAATTTAAATTTATTTTAAAAATTAAAATTGTAGACATTTGAGTTTCATAAAGTCAATTTAAGTTTATAATTATTTTTTATTCACATGTAAGTATCGTAATTAATATACGAGATAATGTAATATAAATATAGAAATTTGAATAAAATTTTAGTTTTAGATTGAAAACTTCATCGCAGATTATATTTTTTTAAACGACATGATGAGTGTATGAACCTAAAAATACAGCAGTAAAATCAATATCAAAGAAACTGCAACTGAATACATGAATTTAAAAATTGAAAATTTTACATTTATTATATATTTAACATTGAAATATATTTCCATTTTAGATTAATATTTTTTTAAAATCTAAATTTTATTGTTAAATTTAAGCATATGAACATAATTTTATATAAAAATCACAATGTGTAAAATGGTATAAAGCTTTTAAAGAGGGCCGTGAAAAGATTATTGATGAGCCTCGACGTGGGCATCCAAAAAGGTATTTCAGGCTGGAAAACTTGCTTTCGTAAATGCATCAATTCTGGAGGAAATTATTTGGAAGAGTTTAAATTTTTCATCACAATTTTTCTTTATTTTCTTTAAATTTTTTTTTTATAAGTCCACCAATAAATGATCTTTCATAAAAAAGGTAAGTGTATTCTTTTTTTTATAATTTTTAAATGAAGCTTTCTCGTGCAACGCTTTTCCTCTAATTGCTTCAGCGGAAAAATTCAAAAATTCGAAAAGTATCCTTTGTGCCAAGTTAAATCCTGCCGCACCTAATTATTGAAAAAAACAAAAAAAAGGACTAATAGCAGAAGGTTTTGTTGACATTTTAAGACTCCTTACAAATTTCTGCGACCAATAGCCGCAAAATGAAAGGCAAAATCTCGATTCTTCGTGGACAAACTATGCATATTATACATTAATTTTATAAATCAAATCATTCGCTTTGAATTATGATATCAAATTATAAAGGTTTTAGATACATAAAAAATTTATTAACATATTTTTAAAGATAATATAAAAAAGTATACGTGAAACGTATCAACTAGTAACAGTTAAATATAAAATAATAAAAATAAAAAACAATTAATTAAAAAACACAAATTAATAGTTATCATAGGAATGTCAATTTATTTTTATAAAATATATATATATATATTATATATAAGATATATATTTTATAAAAATACAAATACATTATATCATTTAATAATTATTAAAAATATTTTTAGCTTGCATCAATTACATTCAATCATATAATGTTTAAAACTAAATTTTATATATTTTGTATAAAAGTTTAAATTATAATTATAATTCTTTACTAAAAAATTATATTAGAAACGTTAATGCACTTATAATAATGGTAATATAATGTTTTTGCTAAGACTAAATATTATAATACAATAATAAATAAGTAATAAAGTTTATATCATGTATACTGTACATTTATAAATATTCATTATATTCAATTTGATGAATTTTAAAAATTATTAAATTTATTTGATTGATTATTATACAAATAATATTAAATACAGCGTAATCATTTTATCTAAATCGTGGTTTTAATATTTATATTTATTTATGTATTTTATATACTAACTTAGCACAAACTAAAAATATTACATATAATAAAACAGATCTACAAGTGATTATTAAAAATATAAATAATAATAGCTACTTCCAATTATGTTATCGTATCTTAATTTATCTCACGTAGGTTTTCCTTATTTATTTATATTATCATATTTATGTGATAGTTTATTAGTAGACAAAAAAAACTGTCAATTCCTGTAGCAATGTTTTTATTTTCTCTGAAAATGTGATAGAAACAACCATCTTCGAGTATTTCTAGTGGGAAGCCGATAAAGTCTGTCCATCCGTCTATCTTTATTATTTTCCTCCATGTGCCTTGACGTTTATTCTTTTTATTTTGAGTAGATATTGAACGAATATTTCAATTATTTTATTAATTTCATGAACATTCTTTTGTGAAATACGATATACATTCATTCTGCTGTTTTTATTATTTACTAATATGGTTAGAAATTGTTTGCAATGGATCATTTTGATTAAATAGTTCGTTGTTAAAAAGTTGTAAAAGTTATGATCCAAAAGTTTTGTAATAAAAATCAATTGTTTTCAGTATTTTATGTGTAAATTCTATATTTTTTTGACAAAATTTTTTATTATTTTCTCATCCTATTATCTACTTATCAAAACAAATTTTTTTAGTTCTTATCCTCACCAAAAATATTGATTTATCTTATTATTGACTTTGATCGAAAATTTATCTTCTTAAAATATAACAATTCAGAATATTTATGATTTTATTGCTATTCTGTCCATCATAAAATAAATAGTTATTAATAAAATTATCAAATGAATTTTTTTCATGTAAAATAAATATGCAAACTGACTAAATTAATAAAAAAAGTAGTAAAGTGATTCTTTAATCAGGTGAAAATTGGCTTCATTAATATAACTAACAAATTGAAAAATTCATTTCTTCTAAAACGTGTTTTTATTTGCTCAATAATACCAATATTTTTTTCTAATCAATGTAAATCATTGCAGAATAATTTTTTTATTATCTATTGTGAATTTTGAATTATTTATTTCATTTAATGTAATATAATAATAATTTTAATTTTTAAGTAATTTCAATGATCGTCAAAATGAAATCTATAGAGCTCAGATGATATACTTGAAACTGAAATTATAATTCATCATAATTTATGTTTTAATTTAATTTTTTTATAAATTTTTAATCTAGAATATCTATATTCAAATTTGACAGTATTATTTTTAAACGTTAATAATCAATTTTTAAATATGTATTATTTTAATTTTAGTCATTCAACAAAATAAAAAATATCCAATATATATTAATAAATTTTAAACTGATAATTTAAAATAATATATTATATATTATTTAAAAATAAATTATTATTTCTATTACAATATTATATATTGAAGGTTTGATTATGTTTGGTTATTATGTGATTATTCATCTTCATGAAATTTTTTTTTTTCAAAATATGAATGATTTTAAATTAAAGTTTATTTGATATAATGTAATATAAAAAAATTATATATTTGATATAATTTTATTAATATTTTATATATAAGTTTAAAGTTTAATTATGGTATTATAATTAATTATGGTATTTATAAGTAAAAAATAGATAAACGGCGAATATAATTAATAAACCGATAGAAAATTTCATGATAATATATTTTTCAGAAAATATTTTTTTGATTGTGCCAATTTTTTTATGTCTTTAATATAAAAATATTAAAGTTTAGTTGAAAAAAAGTTTCTGCTGTATTTTAAAATCGGAGCATTCCTTGCAAATATGAGATGGCAGGTATAGAATCATACTACTTTACTTGCTTGGAATCTTTATAGTTTTTAAAAGAACGGATTAATCAGGAGAATTGTGTATTGAGCTATGAGATAATAATGATACAGATATTTAAAAATGTGACATATTCATTTCTTGGTCAAATTACATTAATTTAATATACATGTATAATTTCAATACCTCAATTCACATTATTAATTTTAATAAATTGCAGTTTTAAAATATTACTGAAATTTATATCCTACTGATTTAAATATATGTGCATTTCGGTATACTTCACTGAGATTAAAATAAGTGTTTAATTAATGTTAATCTAATACTTTTGATAATTATCAAATTGAAAAATTTAATCAATCAATAATACATAGTAATTAAAAAATATTAAAAGTATTGAAAAATTACATTACTAAATGTTATGAAGTACATGTTTTATAAAATGAAAAAATTCTTTATTTTTTAAATACACTATTTTATATAATATTGAAACAGGTAGATTTTAATAAAAAATTTATTCATTATTTCTAGTATTGTATCAATTTTAATCACAAGTAAAGTAATAGCAGACGCTGATAAACTTGAAGTGCGTAGGACATTGTAACTGTCGTAACACTTAATATAATCAATGAGTCTCTGGTGCATCACAATGTTTATATAATTTTTCGCATGCCGTTAGCCTAATTTAACAGATGTATTAACTACATAAAATATTTAATCTATTAAACAGACCATTCAGAGATATTAATCGAATTGGTATCTATGTTGGGGAGGATGAAGAAATGAAGAAGTGACCGATACAACATCCCTGCTGAATGTTATACTAACTCCCTAGAACAGGGTTGTTTTCAGTATCCAGCAACATCTGCTACACATCTAGATACATGGAAAATCCCCTTTTATGATGATCCTTTCATTGAGTCTGAGTGCTCATATAGAAATCAGGCCTATCGTATACAAGTAGAACCCTTAGTTACAACTCACTCCCTAGAACTAGTATTAATAAAGTTCTTACATACTCAGCCTTTCGAATATCGAAAATTTTCTATTTATGCGAATTAGATCAAAATCATTTACTGTGCATTTATGGGAGTTTTTCAAGATGGTAATTTTGAAAATGTTTAAATGGCATTCATTTGTTATTATTATTTGGCTATTTATACATTAATAAAGTATACATAAATAATCAATATTTTAATACAGTTTTTGATAATAACTTATTCACTAAAACCTTAAATATGAAAAAACTTGAAGTATAACTGATCCATCATTTCAATCCCAATAACTTACGTTTTGCCAAGAAGAAACTTTTCTCATTTACGCATGATTTATTACTCTTTTTAGCAAAGCGTTATACTTTATCCAATATACTTTATATTCAAATATTTTTTTACTAGCATACTTAAAATTTGTGATTTAACTTCTATGTACGATTTATAACTATACGAATATAAAATATAAATATTATGTAACAATTTTAATTCAGTGCTTATTTAAATTTTGTCTAATCCATGTTTCGTGAAATTTATATATGTTTTTAAATATACTCATGCGAATGCAGCCACAGCTCATGAGTATTTAGAAATAGGATAGGCGTGCTATTACTTAATTACAATGTTTTATGTTAAAGTAACTTATTATGACATATTAATTATACATTGTTATTATGATAATTATTATCTGTTATAATTGTAATAAGAATTTATTAAATATTATTATTATTTAACTATTTCCTTGTACATAAATAGTATTGTAGGAATCTGGAAAATGTAATTATAAATAAACTAAAATTAAAAATATTAATTATAAGTAATATTTTAAAAAGTATTTGTCAAATATAATCGTCTAAAATTTGTAATACAACTACATACATAATCAATAAAATATATTTTATACACAATATATGATGATATTATAGTCAAAAGTTTAAAATATTGAAAAAAAACTGATGTATAAATTTTTATAATAGTTAAATAATATTTCTTTAAAAAAAAAAAAAAACTTATCAGAAATTATCAAAAATAGAAATCTTTAATGTTAGAATAACTCGTTAACAGACATCATTGAATATCTTAATATCTATTAAAACATTTATAAACACAGAAACATTAACTAACTTTAAAATTACTATGAAATCTTCATGAATCTATATTATTTAAGTTTATAATTAATTAAAAAATTAGATACGATTAAAATAATTTATATATGTATCAAAATTTTAATAGTGTTACATCATCAAATAAAAGCTTCGATAATATGTTGTATGTTGTGCCAATTACTTTAAATAAATAACTAAGCACACATTTTCGTAAAAAATGTATATTTTGGAACCTAAATGTCATTTAGATTCCAAAATGGCAATGTAACTATTTGAAAGGAAAATTATACAAATTTATACTATTAAAAAACTGCGTACGTTTTTCCTGTAAATCATCGATATGCAATTATTTTTAATATTTGATAATTTTAATTTGTTTTATTCTTTAAAAGTCATAAATTTTTTTTATTTTTTATAATACTTTTTAATGTAATTTAAAAATAAAGTTGAATGTAGTGATGAATCGATATAAAATAAATTCTTGCAAGAAAAAAAATTGATACAGATGAATTTTTAAAGGTGTCATTCTCCAATAAATTTAACAATCAGTACAGAATGAGCATTTGATATGAAAAAAATATGTAAAAAAATTCAATATCATAATAAAATTGCAAGTAAGAAATTTTATGCATAAGGTCATTAAATTGCCATACAAACAGCATATTCTATTTACTTAAACCCAAGTCGATAGGAAACAGGGATTAAAAAAATATTTATAAACCAAAATTCATTTTGGTTTATAAATATAACAATTTTTTATTATCTAGAAACTCATTTAAAAACTTGAAAAAAAATATAGAAAATAATTATTAAAATTATTAAAAAACGAAAAATCTTTGTAATTTGTAGTTTTACATATTTTCTAAGGTATTTTAGAAAAAATATATATAGCTTAAAATAGTAATACAAGAATAATAACATTTAAATTTCAATTTAAATAGTTGAAAATGTTATATTTCTTTTTTATTATCTTATTCTAGAATGTTAAATAAACAAAGAATTTTGATAAGATAGAGTGTTGTACATTGCTTTTTAAACAAATTCTATTTAGTGTTTCCAAAAATAATAATTTTTATAATTCAAAGCTAAAATTTTAATGTGTACCGTATTTAATGGATTACATACATAATCTGGTTTTAATAGCTCATAATTCTTATTCGAATATTTACAAAATTATTGAATGTTATAATTGTAAGTAAGTTATTTGAAGAAAAATTGAGTTGTGATACCAATTAAACATTTGGCACCGCAAATGTACATAATATACTAAAAAATTCATAAATAAAATAATAATAAATCAAACTCATCGTTTGCAACGTAATTTTGATGTGAACCCTAACGCATACTTTACTTAAATTTTGCATATTTCAAAATGAAGTGAAAATTCGCGTTTTTATTCAAAAACAGTAACTTAAAATAGCTTAAATAACAGTAGCTTAAAATAGTCGAAAAGTTACACTGATCTACAACTAAACATCAATGCTAGAACCACGATTAAAGAAAAAATATTTGACTTCCACACCTTTGTTAATGTTTTTTACGAATAAAAAGTAACAAAGTCCTCAGAGTGACATGTTTATAACTATTAGCTATTTTTTTTTGCTTTAGCCTGATTCTTTCTTCATCCCTTATATTCATGAATTGAAAAACGTTGTACTGCGGTTTCTTATTTCACCACATTATATTTCTCTCACACACATGCAATTCCTCGTAAAAACTCTCTCAATTTTGTTTTTCCTATTAGTTGTTAAGAAAACTGCAGCAACAAAAACCCCGCTATTTTCCTTGGCACGAATGAAAAATAGTCCAGAAGTATGTGCCCAAAAATTCTGGTATAGACCTCACAATCTTTCATTCTCTTTCTCTCTCTGTCTATTTCTCTCGGCTACCTAAACGAGCTCCAGGTTAAATCGGCCGGATACTCTGTTTTGTGCGACTGCACAGTGGCTCGGGTTTGCATATCCTCATCAGCATGCATTAGTGCGTGGGTGAGTTAGTAAGGTCTTTTTGCACTCTTATCGAACATTGAAGAAACTGGTTACCCTACCAAATCCTTAGAAATCGGCACCGACCCAGTTTAAAATTGCAGGCGTATGCTTGCTAATTACACACTCGATTTGAGTTGTTTGTCCGAACATACTTTGCTTTACTACCGAGAACTCGAAAATTAAGGGCTTATTTTATTGATAGAAGGAAAAGGACCTAAAGATTTCTGAAGTTTCACGGCGACAAATGAAATTCCGATATGTGACACTTGAATGACGTCTTCTTATAATTACCTGTGGTTGCGAGAGGAAAAATGTTTTACCCACTTTCTCATTCCGTTAAATTGAATTATTGCTTCGTTTCCAAACAACAGAATTTGATATTTCAAGCCACATTATAATTTGCGGATATGATTTGAAAATTGTTAGACTATCTGCAAACAATTTTATACAGTGTAGTTGCTGGACTTTCATTTATGAACTACACTCCGAGTTCTCAAAATAATTTGTATAATTTTAAAACTACCCATCATCAAAATCAATTTTTATGTTTATGAGGTCATCAGTTACAATATATACAATTATAATGAACATAAATTTATCCTTTATTTAAGTTTTTTCTTGTTGAAACATACTTTATACATTTTACAGCAGAAATAATACAGTGAAGTGATATTTTTATATCTAATATAAAAAAAAGAATTTTTTTATTTCAATTTATAGTTGTATTTAACAATTATTTTATTATAAAATGCAATTTTCATCAAGTTTTACTATTTTAATTGCAAAAAGTAAAATTATTTCAAAGATCAATCATTATATATGTACATCTATAATTGATTGAATGAATATTTTTTTTTTTAAATAATTAATCATAAAAAACAAGCTCATGGTTGAATCAAATAAGGATTTTAATTTTGAAAACAAACATTTACTGAAATAGTTTCTGTATTAAATTTGTTGATAAATAATTGAATATTTATCATAATTATATATTGATAATTTTAATTATACTTAATACTCCAAGTATTAAATTACATTTTTTCAACAATAATATTTTAATCAAAGTATTTCCAAGCATAAACATAAATTAGCAGTTACTGTTAAAATAAAAGTATGTATTCTAAAGATAATTGAAACCATATTATTTTTAATTTTATTTTATTTATGATCCATTAATATATACGCGATAGTACTTAAAGTTGAAATTTGAGCTGAATTTTTATTACTTGGTATAAGAATATTGGCAGTGTGGATGTTAATGTATCACATACAATAAGATATAATATACAATTTCAAATCTTCTTTTCTTTAGAAATTAAAAATGTCCAGTATTACATATAAATTATAAATATGGATAACTTTCAAACATACTTTATTTTGCAAATGAATAAGATATATTTTTGAAAAATGAATACTAATTTATTTTAGTCTACATACTTATAACCATATAATTTCTAATACACGAAAAATATTACTACTCGTAGACATTCGTATATATCTGAGAATAATTTAAATGATAAAATATTCATGAAAAAGTAATTTATAAATATATATAGATATCATTGCAATATTTTATGTCAAATTTTATAGAAGAATCGACATATAAAATAAGTTTTAACTTGGTATGAAGTAAAGAACTATATCAAATGCCAAAAAAGTGCCATGTATTACATTTTAATTTATTATATCAAACTTTCACTATAATTTTTTTAATCAATTTTCATAATAATTTATGAATGTTCAAAAAAAATTTTAAATTGTTATACAATGACTGCAGTATAATTATTTGGCGAATAGCGTGTTTTGTATAAAATATATTATAAACAAATTTTAATATTTAAAAATATAAAATATACATGTAAATTTTATTTGATACGTTGCACTGTAAAATTTTTTTATTTTCAAAATTTTAAATTCAGTGATTCGTAAATTTGTTTATCGTACGATATTTTTGAAAATATTACTGAATACGAATAAATTTTTAGTACTCTAGCTTAGAAACACATGTAAAATGTGATATTGCATGAAGAAAAATCAAATGTACAATCGAATTGATCGAATTGTAATTATATAGGGAATATGCCGAATAAAAAATATATAAAAAACATAAAGCTCTTGGAAAACGAGAAAAAATATTTTTTACTGTTGATTTCCAAATGTTCAACAATCAACGTAAATGTTCAAAAATAAAAAAACAATTACGAACTGTGAATGTAACGAGAAAAAAAAAAAGTTTAATAAAAAGATTATTGGATAACGGAAGAAAAATGAAAGTGACATTAATACGATTTTCAAGGTGTATGAAGTTACTAAGTGAAGGTTAATAATGCGAGGTGCGATTGAATAATATTTCGTGGAAATTAAGTGACGTGTGTGTAGTCACAATTGCAGTTCTCACAACTTTTAACAACATTGATAATGGAATGAGATAATAAGGCAGAACTAGTTGTGGCGTCTTCCTATTAGTCTCTACATCTTCATTTTCATGATTGTTTGGCAATTATTTTGATGTTTATGTTTCTCTATAGAGAACTAGCTCCATAGGTATCTCTGGACTGAAACCATTTATGTAACTTTGAATGTGTGTGTATGTGTGTACAGAGTATAACGTATTTATTTGTCTTATTTGCATGTTACGTGTTATTTTGATTTTAAATTTCTGCGCAGTGTCACTGAGAACATTAAACCTGTTTTCTATTTTTTACAATTTTATGTAATACTTGTACAATCAAAATTAAAGATTTACTTCTTGAGTTAAAAGCTCCATAAATATTTTCCGAATAAACTTGGTTTTTGACAATTTTATGTTTTTATTGAATATTTCTCGAAACTAAATAGTTTTGAACTTCGGGTGCGCCTTAAATGAAAAGAATATGTGTCTTTGAGCGCAACTCGAAAAAGACACGAGTTATAAAAAAGTTGAAGTAAACCGAAAATATAAACCTTGTTTTTAAAGTCTTAAAGATTTATTTCAAAATTTTAATTTTATTATTTTCAAAATTCTTTAACTATCTTGTTCAAAATTACTGAATAAAATGGTTTGATTTTATTTGAGCAAGTCGATTAAGTTATACTTATTGTAAAATTTTAGTTTTATAAGTTTCAATAGAGTTGTTTTATTATAAGAGTGAATTAAAATTCAAGATTAAAGTTGTAAATTAGATCCTAATTTCTGCAAAAATGCAATGTCGCGTATTTAAAAAAAATTGATAAAAAATAGTACTGCCTTTGAAATTTTGAAAAATGATTTTTCATACTACAAGCTATTGATACGCTAATTTAACATTATTTATTCAATGAAATTACATTAGAAAAAAATGTATTTACACGCTAGACTTCAATTTACTCATGCATTATGGCACGATAATGAAAAATTGAGTGTCACTGAATTTCATTAAAAGTTCCGCCAAACAAATAACGCAACTCTATAATGCGAAAGGGCAGGAAAAGGAAGAACAACAGGAGAATCATGTAAAAACTACATCCAAAAATTGAAATACAACAGAGCTCTGAAAAGATCGCAGTTATGCCTATATTATTTTTTTTTATTTTCCGTTTAAAAATAAATAATATCTTTAAAAGTTTAGTAAAAAGAATTGTGTCCGCGGGCAATATGTTAACACATGCCTTTTTTCCTTTTTTGCATGCATTAAGTATTCTCTGTCCAACAGCGTTTATTTGCCCCATTTTTTATTTAACGAGGCTCTTTTGTTCCAGGATCGTGCAACTCAGCGCTGGGCATGGAGTCTGGGTCGATATCGGATTTGGCTGTCAACGCGTCATCCTCGTATGTGACGAATGTCGGCCCGCGTTATGGACGGTAAGTCTTTTTAATACTTACAAGTCTCTCTCTCTCTCTCTCTCTCCTTCCACGCTCCCATAAATAATTCCACGAGTCATGACCTGCACTTTTTCTAAAAAGAATTAAATATTCATTCTTGTCCTCCCACATTTATTACACCATCACCGTAATGTATAAAAAGTCCCTTTGTTTACTAATATTTGCAATGTTACATGACGTTTTATAGCGACTACAAATCGCATTTCAGGAAAAAAATTTACGTATTCACAATTTTCATGTTTAGTAATTTAATGAAATTTCTGTAACAGTGATCAATTTCAAATGTCATATAATATAAAACCCAAAATTTCTTTGAGTTTGAAAGATTTAGAAAAACTTACAATATAGAGCTTGATTTTTATTCAAAATCTGTCATAATTTTTAATAGCTCAATTTACAATGATATATATTTATCTTTATTAATATATAATTTTAGGATAATATTTATCTTTAATTGTAAGTTTTACATATATTTATTCAATCAATTACATAGCGAATGCAAATTATATTATTTATGCTTAACAATCATTCATTAGCTTATATGAGAAATTCATTAAGAAAATATTCTGATATATTAAATATACTTTCAGTTAATTATTGTTTCAAAATAAAGTCTTTTATATTCATTTATCTACTGAATTGATTTAATAAACTTAATCAATACAGCTTTACTAAAATGTTTCCAAATGTACATTTTAATATATACATTAATTCGTAAACATAATACATCCTGTTTATAATTTAATTAAACGTGGTTATTGTCTTTAATAATTTTATTAATTTTACAATAAAACCAATTATTAAAATAATCCATTACCTTAAATTATTATGAACTGATTTTGATTATTAATCTCAGATTTATAGCAATTCATTTAGCTTTAAAATAATTTATAAAGCACTTTCAGCACAAATGTTCATTTTATCGTATCTCTTGAGTTTAATTTTATCTAAAATTATATTTTAAGTATCTTTTATGTGATTTACATGTTATATGATTCTTAATAATTTTTTCTAAATATATGAAGCATACGTTGTATATAACTTTAAAACTGATAATTTTACTTTAATGAATTATTCAAAATTTAAACAAAATAAATATAATTTTATTTGCATTGTCTTAAAACTGCAGATATATTATTGATTAATTACTTGTATTATTGGTGAAATAATTTTACAAGTATTAAATGACTCAACACTTTTGAATTTATTTATTTTAAAGAATATAAATTAGAGTCCGGTGTATATATATATATATATATATATACACCGTATATGTATATATATACATACATAGTAAATAGTTAATTTTCTTCTTTCCAAGATAATATATATGAAAAATTAACTTTTTATGCAAAATACTAAGATAAATGACGGTTAATACAAAATATTACTTCATTATGTAAATATGCTAAGAATAAAGTCACGATTTTCTTGAAGTCATAAATCAGAATTTACCAATATAGTCATATTATGCAGTACCTATTTCAAATTTTACATTTAATAAATGTAATAGTAAACTAAAAAACATGAAATAAATATAAATGTTTTGTGAAATGTATATACAACCACTTTTCACTGACTTTGTAAATACGTTTAATTAATAATTAATTTTAATTGACGTTATAATAAATAATTGATATAAAATGTAATAAACTACATTGGTTGTTTCACTTGTTTTAAAGACTGAATGAAATGAATCATATTTCAAAACAAAATATTACAGCTAATACATTCAAACTAAGCATATTTATTATTATAATTTATTATTATATAATTAATATTATAAAAATACTTAATAATTAAGCACAATATCCATTTTATATTATAGAAGTGTGTAATGCACATGAGTAACATTTCATGTTCAATAAATTTTATAAATTTTAACTTATTGATAATTGCTTGATAAAATATATAAAATTTTATGGTAATAAAAAAATAACAGAATTATTAAAATATTTCTACATTTTGAAACAAATAAATAATTTGTGATTTTAATGAATAAAAATCCAAAATTATATAATTAATAATTATCTATAATAAATATACAAAAAAATACAATAGTTTAACTAATTAATTATAGTATCTAGTACTAACATGTAATATATATGAATATCTATGATGATCAACTCTTAATTTAATAGTTAATATAAATTTTTTAAATATCGTAGATATAAAAAGACAAAATTGCAGTCGGCAGGTTAGAAAATATTAGATATAGATTGAAATATTTGATTTTATTTTATTCTAATCAAGTAATTTATTAAAAAATTTTTATATATAAATATATATTAAAAAGTTTCTTATTCAAATTTTGAAAAAATAATTTATAAAATTAAAAAAAATTAATTAATTAATAATATTCAAATTATGCAAGATATTTTGTTTTTTTAGCATTATGTAATAAATATTGTAAATTTATTATTGTTGTACAATTGATTCGAAAATCCAAATTTTGTACATTAAATAATAAATTTCTGTAAATAATAGTTAATCGCAATATTTATTATTTTATCAATAAAGTATCAATATTTTTATTTTAATTCACCAAAAACAATTGAGGTTATTTGTTAGAAACACAATGGAACTCTGTTCTCTAAATAAAATTTTATTTTTACATTTTAATGCAGAATTTTATTTTTATTCAAAAAAGAAATTGTATCAGGCAGTATACGATCGTTATAAGATATTTAGTTAATTTATATCTATAATCATGATTTTCTAGAAAACAAGGAGGTAGTGAATTCACTAAATTTTATTGTCAAATAAACTTTTCGTAGTTTTGATAACGATTAACAATGACACTACATAATGGACTACGAAAGATTATTATTGTTTTAAAACTGTATTATATTTGATAATTACATTTAAAGTATAAAAAAGTGCCTTATAATGGAATTATTTTATTTTAAATTCTAAGTTATAAGCATTACTTATCTACTAGTTTGGTATATTAATTCGTTGAAATTAATGTTATTATTTCGAACTTTTATTGTACAAAAATAGAACTAAATATATTATATGAATATTTTATAGATGTATTCAAGGCATTATAAATATTAACTATCAATGATATTGAAATTAACTGAAATAATGGATACAAAATATTATTTCCATTTTATTATAAAAAAAAAAATATTTTCTCTATGTAATAATAGAGTAAAAAATAACATTTTTCTGTCCATCTACTTGTCTATCTTATTTTTAAAATTATCTTAATGAGAAGAAAGAACGATAATAAGTAAAAACTGAATAAATAAAGAAAAAATATTTTTTTTTTCGCTGAAAAAGATAGAGTATAAAGATTTTTTATTTTTTCTTAGTTAGCTAGAATTATTTGAAAGAAGAATCTACTAATTAATTATAATCTATTTGACAAAATATTATTCTATACATATTAACAAATTTTCAATTGATCGTACTTTTTCAAAAATATTGATTTCGTGTAAAACAATAAAAAATTATTTAAATATTCTTATGATTATTTTTAAATCTTTTTTCTCAATCTTACAAAATACAACATCTCGATAAAACATATAATATATTTCAAAAACATAATTTCAATAGCGATTTTATTGAATAACTAATTTTTTAGTATTTTTTTTACCTTAACAGAATTTTTTTAATAATTGTATTAGACAACGAAGAAAATTGTGCAAGTTAAAAAGTACGAATTCGAACTATATTGAAAATAAAAGTATTTTTTATATGTTTTAACATTACATTTATAAATTTTTTCGTCGGTTTTCTTACTCTGGTGTTTTTCACTAAAGATTCATACAATGAATCTTAAAAACCATTTTACATCTATATTTTACATTCCGTTCTCTTAACTAGTTCTCTATTATTATGAATTATCGATTCTCTTTATCAAATTGACATTTCACGATAAATTAACTTCAATAAAAGAAGTCAACCACACTTTTTCCAAATATTTTTGTACCCTTTTGTGTTCTTGAATTTAATTTTTTGTTACATGCGATCTGAATTTTTGGTAATGTTATGTCATAATCATGAAAAATTTTATCTCACGTTTTTTTTTACAATTTATTTATTTATAATTATTTGTCTACTATTCTTTTATGTTCTTCATGGTTCCTTATTATCTATGTCTTTTTAAAATAGATACATTATACAGAGAGAATACAATAGTTTCAAATAGAGAAATATATAAAAAAATGGAATATATTAAAGAGCATTATTTTATGTACTTCGTTTATATTAGAATATTATGTCCATTAAATTACAAATGAATGTACTACATATTAACATATTTATAAGATAAAAAATTAAAAATAAAATTCATTGATAAACATTTTTTTACAATAAAATATGTGAAAATCATACTAAACTACTTTATTTATTACATTAAAGTAAAAAAATTATAATGTATCTATTCAACTATAATATGGTCATTCAAAAAATATTTAATCAATAAAAATTTAGTTAAAATTATATCTTTTTTTATTAATCAAACGAAATGTTATATTTTATATTTTTATGCATGGAAGTTTAGATTTTTTTAATGTCAGCATACAATTATCATATTTTAAAAATTTATTTCAAAAGAAATTTGAAAAAACAAATTTCACCTTGTAGTAGTTGTATATCAAGTTGGAAAACTACGAACTGCACGTGACAAAATTATAGCTTGTTTTACAATATAATATATAAAGTATATATTAAAAACTAATAATAGTTATAGACAAGCATTCTACGCATATTTTGAGGACAGTTAAAATTTTTTAATAATTATAAAAAATATTTTTCACATTTTAAATACATTTAAATATGTTAATAAAAATGCACAAAAAATAATAATAAGATGAAAAAATCAACAAAAAAAAGTGACAACCAAAATAACAGTTGAAATTTGGCTTTTTATGAAAGCAGATAAAACAAATTTAGATGACTAATGCTAATTCCATACTAAAAAAGAAAGCATAATAATAAGTTTTATTACTTTTTTTCACATTGTTACTAAATTTTATTATTTTTTTTTTATTTATCATTTAAAATAACTTTTTAAAAACTATTTTTTCTAGATATTAGATTATTTTTAAATATATATGTATCAAATTACATACAATGTTTAACAAAGCTAGTAATTATAAATTTAAAAAAAAAATTATTTTCTTTGATTTTTAATTCAATAATTCTATACTATATTATGTTGAATAAAATAAAAATATGTACATACTACAATAAAAACTTAATAAAAAGTATTATCAAAAATCAATATTTAATACTCAAATAATGTCATATTGAAAAACTTTTTTTATTATTTTTTGTACTATATTTATTAAATTATAATCATTTATAAAATATATTATGTTGTGCAAATTCATATTTGAAATAAATTAAAATATTTTGTTTTCGTATTTTTATCGATCCATGACATTAATACATTAATAATGTTTTTATTACTTAAAATATAGAATAAATGAAAAATTTAAAAATATTAACTTATTAAAAATTAATTTGTTTTTTATAAAATTGCACAGTAAATTTTTAGTTACGTTCAACTAATATTTTTTTATTTTATAAAAATACAGTATTAATTCACTGATGTCAAATGTATCTTCATTTGGTATTTGATATATCTATAACTATAAATAGTTCGATTTTTTGTATTCAAATATTTCATGAACAATACATATAATAATATTTACTATGTACAAACATTGTTAAATATTGCTCTAAAATAACTGTTTAGTATTGAAATAAAATGTTTGGAGCAGTTTTAAAATAATAAAATATGTTAGATTAAAGTGCATAATCAGTTACATTTATTTACTACATTGCAAATTAATGCATCTATTATTTTCTAACATGAAATATGATCCTCTGGTAATATAGCTTCTGTTTTTTGTTTTTGCTATTCTACTTTGATTCAAATGACCCGAATATTATTTAGATAATTTCTGTGTTATTTCTAATTTTAATTTCTACAGTTATTCATTGATGATTATTAATGTAATTAAATTGTATAGTACAAAATTATAGCTAGAATTAAACACATATCTACATATTATGGAAGAAATTATCAATGTAATTAACAATTGTCCAAATAGTAAATTTTAAAGTCTAAAAATATTAATATATTCAATCATTTTAATGATTAATTGTTGTTGTTTATATACTGTTTGCATATTATAAGAACGTTAATTAATATTATTTTCGGCAGTAATTTGAGGGGATTAAAAGGACTAGTCGACGATCTTAACATATCGTGGGTGTTTGGGGTAGAGAGGGTGGATTGAACGACTCTTTCCATGATTTAAATGCATTTTTACGTGTAAATCAAGTAGGTAAGCATTCTTAAATTATGTATTTAAACATAGAAACATATTCAGGGAAAAGCAAGGAGAGCATACCTCCACCACATATATGTTTCCCGCGTGATTTAAAATGTAAACTGGCATTGTACATTAAAGCTTGATTTACATCGCGTACATCTAGTTACGTTGCGTATTATTTGTTTCATCCTATTACGACATACATTACTATTCATAGAATGCTTTCTTATTATTTACTTTTAATAATATAGCACAAAAATTTTATCCGCACATATTAATTATTTTATACTTTTATTTTCTTCAATATTATATATATATATATAAACATATTATTTATAATATTTTTTACTGGCGTATTTACACAGATTTAGCATCGCGTCTTTTTATTTCTTTCTGATAAAAGGACTAGAAAAATATAATATATGTACGTATAATTGAATAAAAAATAATTTCTAAATAGTCCAGTAATTTATTGCAAAATAGTCGGAAAATACAAATTCAGTGAAAAATGAATATTTTGATAAATTTATCGTTTGGGAAGTTTAAAGTATTGAAATTTTGATACGTAAAATATTTTACAAGTTTGCTTTAAATTGTTATTATTTTGTTATCATATGTCATTTATAATAAACAGTGATGTTGAATATAAATTCATCATTCACATAATATAATAATTAAATATTTACGACTGCATTTAAGAGCAAAATACAATTAATCATCCTGTCATTAATAATTATTTTCAAGTAAAAAAATTTTCAATTCACTTGAAAAATAGGTTATTTTGAGAATAAACTGTTCAAAATCTGTTAATTTCATATAAATACAGTTTTGTGAATAAGTTCTATTTTTTCACAATAATATTTCAAAAATATTTTCTCTCTCTCTATAAGATACAAACGGGCCGAGGGCGAGATAAAACAACGTTAATTTTGATGTTCAGGACTCACGAATGATAGAGTTTTATCGTGTACGGCAACTCCGACATGATTTATTCCACTGAATCATATCTCAAGTACTTAATGGGTCAATGGAAGTTCGGCGAAAGGGTTGTGAAAATAAATTAGTAATACAATAAAAAATAAATAATTATAAAAATTCAGTAATACGAATGTTATATCGGTGAGCCACGTTTCCAGTATCACCCCATTATAACGAAGATCATTCATTCGCGAAAATCATGAAAATTAACAAAATTCTCATTCAAGAATAAATTGCTTCATTTAAAAATATAGTATATAATTTTCTATCTATTAGTCGAAGTAGATTAAATTACAGTGATTATGAGGAAAAGTTTAGCGCACTCGGGAAAAAAAGTTTGTATATTTGTACCTCCACGGCTTCATTATCTTCAACAGGTGAAAATTACTTGGTAATACAACTAGAGTATTACGAAGAATGATAAGCTCCCGCGTTGCTGTCGGAAATCGAAAATAACCAAGAAAAATAAAATAAAAAAAATCTGACGCAGAGTGGCGCGAAAAATGGTGGAAAAAGGGAAACCCCGTGTACAACCACTCGAAAAATTAAGAAAAAGAAAACTCCGTGCAATTCTGTATGGGGAAATATTATTAGGCTGAATAACGGCGTTACGATAGCCGGGGTGATATATTTTCTCGGTGAATAGAGCGCATCCTGATAGATAGGAATACATGAATACTATAGCCATAAAAATTATAGATAGATAGATAAATAGAAATAATGATTAGAATGTATTAGTTTTTCCTCTCATGCAAGACGAGAGCTTTTTATGACTAGGTACTAGCATATATTTAGGATATTAGAATAAGCCCGGCGTGCTTTAGGACGAGCGATAATCTCTGGTACGTGTGTCAACCAATAATTGCGAGGTGAAACGCGACGACCGAGCTGGTGAAACCTGGATGCCAGATGTCGGAGGTATCTTCATAAAATGTAATCCAGTCGAAAAAATGGGAAGGGTCATAGGTCTGGAAGTCACTATTGCTACAACTTCGAGACTTATAACCTCGCCGAGATTTCATGATCCTTCCGACTCGAATTAATAACGTTGTATTTCAGTAGAATCCTTGTGAACAAAAACAATCGTTTTCCGAAAATTATATATGCAGAAATCATTTATTAATCCACTCTAGCATCCGTGAACAACATAGAGTTTGACAAGAACCTTCCTCCACCATCACCAAGGTATGCATGCATCAGTGATACCCTTCGAAGGTTACGACTACAGAACAGACACTGAGAGAATGCTAAGCTCCATGTTAAACTTTGGCGACAAACATGGCGGCAAAAATATCTTCTTTCTCCTCACACATATAGAAATACTAGCAACCTCTGAAAAGTCCGTGGCCGGAACTAAAATTTTTTATAAGTGCTTTAAAATCTATTAAAAAAAAAACGTTACCACCACATGTATGAAGCACGAGTATATTCCCTCGTGCTTCGCATATGTACAGAAACGTTTTTTTTAATAGATTTAAAAGCGATTCTAAAAAAATTTAACTCGGGCTACAGACTCTTGAGAGGTTTGCAGAGAAGTCATAAATACGAGAGAGAAAGAGCATATTTAATAGTTAATTTAGAATAAAGGCATCACACATTAATAATGCAATTATGTGGCATCCTAATGTATTTTTACACAATTCTCACTTCTCTTTATTATTGAGGAAAAGTGCATTTTCGGAACCTCCGGTACATTAAATCTGCATTATTTCACCAGAATAAGCGAATTAAATTTCAGTCAGTGATCCATTCGATGGGCTAGATGCCCATCGTGAGTGCAACTGCACTCACCTTTTAGTGCAGTGGTTCGGTCATTCAAATGATTCACGTGCAGCTTCTTTCAAGAGTCAAGGGAGGTTGTGATATTCGGAAAAATTACAATACACCGAAGCTGCGAGACATTAAATGTTACTGCGTTTGCAATGGAGCAACAATGCCCTTTTTTTGTTTGAAGCAGCGAATGATTTAAGTATTTCTAAATAAAAATTTTTGATTGTAAATTTTTTAAATTTGACAGAAAAAGATTTTTATGGATTTAAATGTTAATTTAGTTATTGTTAATTCAACTATTTCAAACAGTCTAATATGTTAAATTCCTATAATAAAATGAATACATGTATTTTTAACACACCAAATTTACATAAAAATAGCATTTTATTATAAACTGCGCAAGAATAAAAGTTTAAACACGTATTTGTTATAAATTCATTTTATAATGCTTGAAATAATGTCATGTCATAATATGTAATATGAAAAGAGAAACATTTTTTCAATATCGATTTTATAAATTAGTTTTTAATCCATACAACTAGACTTTTTTTCTGATAGTTGATAAGCAACGATGGACTGATGATAAAAGGATGAAATATATTTAACGCAATTAAAATAATTAAAAATCCAATTGATAAAATCAATGAAGTACCTAATACTAAAATTTTCATAAAAATCAAAATTTTTCATCGTGTAAATTGAGAATTTTTAATTTAAAATAATTTTAAATAATTCGAAAGAATTCAATTAGAATAGAAAAAAATAAAGATTGTCTCTATTTTCTGATATAATTTTATTGTGTTGCTTGGAATATGAGTATTACATTTATTTTAATCTATTTGTACATTCCATGTATAATGAGAAATTTATTTATCAGTAATTACCTCAAGATATATAGATGATGATACTCTACATAATTACAAAATAAAAATTTAACAATGTAAAATAACTAAAAAAAGTAATTTTATAATTTCATTCCATTTTTATAATTGGTATTGTATATGGTTAAGATAATGTAAACATTTTTAACAAGAAATTTTAAATATTAAAAATATAAAAATAAATTAATTCCTAAAATGTTACGAGTTAATATAAATAAAATATTGTAATTACTTGAATATAATGTTTGCATTGTATTTAAAATAAAATAATTTTTTTTTAAATTATTTTATTTTAAATACTTTACTTGGAAATTTTATTTTAAATAATTGTATACACTAATACAATGCAATAGTTTTATTTAATAAAGTATATTACAGTAAATATTATTAAATTTTTATTATTGAAAAATAAAAACAAGGATATTATTAACAATAATTCTGATTTTAAAGAATTTTATAAACAGTGAATATGTAATCCACATACTTTATTTTCGTAGAAAATAGACAAAGAAAAAAAGAAAAGAGACAGCTCCGAAATTCAATCAATAAAAAACCCTTGTATTTGATAATATTATTGAGAACGTTATTCAAAATCGAATTAAAATACAGATGTATTATACAATTTTATAAATAAAGATTATAAATGTTATTTTAAATATTTTTAAAATAGAATGAAAATGTTGTCTTAAATTAAAAATGACTATTTATAAAATTGTCGGGAGTATGTAGCTTAGGCGGCCGCTTGCTCGCCGACATTGTCGCTTGTTGGAATTTGAACAAGCGAGCGATGCTGGTTCATACCGGGTGACAAGGGAAGCAGCCACCTTATTTTATCATTACTGATATACATTATTATTATAGATCACCGCGTGCGACAATTGAAAGATTCACGTGTGTGATTGTACGGTAATATATTTAGAAATGCAAATCTGAATTTCATGGCGAAGCGGTGCGGATACTTTTACAAAATATTGTGATTTATACTTAAAAAAAACAGAGAGAAAAAAGAAGCCCCAAGAATATAACTGAAAAATATAAGTCAAATTTAGAAACTATTTATAATTTTATAAAATAATAAAAATTAGGATTTAGAATTACATTTACAAAGATTTTTTGTTTAATTTCTCACAACAGCTAACTATTATTGAAATACAGATTAAAAATGTAGTTAGATTTTCTTTCTCTTAGATGTTTAGAGTAAAACTTAAATATAAATATTGATTTAAATAAAATCAAATTAAACTTAGATGATGTTAAAATAGACATTAAAATGTATTTAGATTTTCTTGCATTAGATGTTTTAAAACAAAATTCAATTATAAATATTTATTTAAATGAAATTAAATTAAAGTTAGATGAAATTAAAATGTATATTGAAATGTATTTTTATTAGATAATTAATGAAAAAATTTAAATATAAATATTTAATTGAATAAAACAAAATTAGAGTTAGATGATATTAAAAAATATAAATTTTTTAATATAATTATTGTAACTGCAAGTTACAAAACTATAAATATTCAGAGCATTGGATGTGAGTGTGGTTAGAATATAAAAATAAACATACTCGTGTGAATTTAATAAAAGTTGTTGTGAGAGAGTTGTGTCTGTTGTGTGTGAATTAAAGATTTAAGATCAAGCGAGTCCTGTTGCTTTTGGTTAAAATAACTCTGATGATGTATACCCAAATAGATTTGTTAAAAAGAATAATTTATTTACATTTAAAACTTTTTTTTTTTTTTAATAAGAGTATGTAAATAAAATAGTGCGAGCACATGTCAAGAAATATAAAAAAGATAAAAATAAAAATTGCCTCGAAGAAGAAAATATAAAACTGTTAAATATCTGCCTACGTGGTGTATGTTTGGGTTGTTAAATACCTTGACGTGCACTGTGTGGAACAGATTTAGATTAATAAGTATAATATAAGTACTTGGAACATAGCGTCACTTGGAAATATCTTAGCAATAGGTGTGAAATGTACAGATCTTGTACACGACACACAATACTTAAAGTCTAAACATACTTGTGCACTAATATAAATATTAAATTAAAAGAGTATAGAGTTAATTAAATCTTAGACAAAAACAACATGTACATCTATAACACAATTAAAATGAAAATTGATGTATAGATTAAGAGTTAATATTATAAATAAAACCATAAAGAATGTCTGAAGGTAAAGCAGATGCATATAGATTAAATGAGAAGGGGATTGCTTGATCATGCAAAATATCCTTTAGATTAAACAATTTTAAAATTATTATATACACAACACGACACTTAGAGAATTAGCCAAAAACAAACTTATAGATTAAGTATCATACATAATTTGGAGTGTAAATGCATTGGATCTGGGTGACTTTATTGGCTTACTCTAAGTTAGTCGGGCCTCCCAGGCTGTAGTAACCTAAAAATTGAAGTTGATTGGCTGTTGTCATTTGAATGTACTTTAAATATATTTACATTCAAATGAAAAGAAAAAAAATAATTTAATTGTATGATATTGAAATTTGTAAGAAAATACAAATTTCTTAAAATGAAATTTTATTATATAAAATTGTATATTCATTTGAGAAATATATAAATATTTTCAGAAAAAAAGATTAAAATTTTGTAATTAAGAGAGGGAAAATTTTTCTGAAATTCAGTTTATACATGCAAATGCATACTGCATTTAAAGTATAGAACAATGAATACAGAAGTAAATATATATATCACACATGTATGAGATGATGCAATAAGAACATAGAGTAATTTAATTATTAGAATAATAACTTATTAATATAATAAGTGATAACTTAAGATTATTATACATTTAACTACATCTATATACATAATAGTATGTATATTGGCGTTTGCATGTACATGTATGTATATAATTTTAAAGCATAAAACATATTAGAATAAGAATATATATAAATACAACTTTTTAAGAATAAGTTATTGTCACCTTAAAATGCATCCGCAGAAGAATAAAAATGAATAAAAAAAACCTAAGAGCTGAATAATAATTAATAATAAAACATATTTTTTATAAAATATATATGTGGTGTTAATCAGTAGATCTTAATCTAATAAAGGGTTGATTGCAGCTTTAGAAATTTTGACAGTCATAAGATGGTTTCTAACTTTTATAAAGAATCTATGTATGTTTTTTTAGAAACATAAAATTTTATTATGTACAACCTAAGATTGAAAAATATATCTGCAGATATCTGAAAACCAGATGAAGAATACCCAACTGTACACGAATACACATAAATGTGTATGTATAGTTGAGTGATATATTCAAGTATATTAGAATGTATTGTGTACATAGTTAAGAATATAGAATATGAATTTTGAACTTAAAATAAAAAGTTCAAAGATATTTTTTGACTTATATATTTACTTAATATTTTTAAACATTTAATTAAAAATTTATACCGAGGAAGTGTAATAACATACATAAATAATTCGAATTAAAATCTCTATGAGTAAATAAAATGTTTGTCAGAAAAGTATCAAGGTAATGTATCATAAAACAAAGGTTATAGATTCTTATGGAGGTGTGCACTCTGTATATTCTCATGGTAGTCAGAATACCTCCCATGACTAAGAATTAAAATAATGAGATGATTATTGTGTTAACGACTAAGAGCTATTTAGAGATATGTTAGATAAAGTTTTTTTTGATTTTGTTGTTGTTGTATACTGTGCAGACGTGCACTTATGCAAAATTTCTATAGAACAGAGGGAAAAATGACTGAATCATATGATTCATAGTCAAAGTTTTGTTTAAACTGAAGCTCTTTCAGTAAAACGGAAATTTCTACTTCAAATAAGTATATTAATCAAATCTCATTATTTTAATTCATACAGTCAAAACTTAATGTTGTATCAGATGTAGAGTATTATATTCGTAAATACTACGATTTCAACATAATCAATTAACTTTAAAACTCGCATGATTCACTAAAAGAAGAAAGTATCGTTTTTTTAATTCCTGATTCGACTATAGAAAGAAAAAGAAATGGATTCTACTGTTCAAGACACCCCGAAGAATGACTCCACCAATGTTTCTATGACTAGAGTCGAATTGGAGGAGCTACGAGGATTGTTAAAGACCCTCCGAGAAATAGTACCGGCGGTAAAGGAGCTATTTGTCACTAAAAAAATTTCTTGGAAGCTCAAAAACTGAAGAGCCAACAAGAGACCTCAATATGCGAGCCTCAACATCGTTTTTGTTTGCATGAGGGACGTTCTGAAAATGAAAAACCTTTATACAACGATGAGAACTGATCCACCCTTGAGTAATTAAGGGATGGAAACCAAAGATGGACCGTTATGTGTAACTGTTTCGCCGAATTCTATATTTACAACCAATATAGAAAAAGAGGAAAAACCTAAGAAATTGGTAAGTCTAGCCGTAAGGTTGGACTACAAGTTGACGCCGAAATCAGACTTTAACTTGTGGAGGGATCTTCTGAGGTCAGTAGTACACTGCCTTGACATGTTGTACATGTTGGATTCAGAGGTGTCTCCTGTCAAATTACCAGAGAAGCAGAAAGAAGCTAATCTGATGAATATGCGTACAGTTATCATAGGGCAAATCAATGATAATTACTATTGAACGGTATTTCAATAAACTAATGCGTTAGTGATCTTGGAAAAGCTCTCGAAATGGAAGAGACTTAAGAAAAACGTAACACATATCACGGTGCGAAATCATATCCATGATATGGTTATGAAAAACAATGACAAGTGTGCTAAATTCATTAATAAATTTGAAGCTACAATAAACGAGTATGAAGCTTTTCCGGATGCACATCCACTAACCGAAGATAAAAAGGGAATGGCATTCTATAATGGCATCAAACAGATGATGTCTGAATTGACCGGTCTTGTGTTTACTGCAAAACGATTTATAAACCGGGAATTTACTTATGAACAGATGAAATCCTCAATATTAGAGTTAGAAGTGGAAAAGAGCAAGTCGAAGATATCTACCGTCAGAAAACCTGAATCAGTCCAGGCTAACGTGACTGGTTCAAGTTTAAACAAGACGAGTAGATGCCATCGTTGTAATGAGGTTGGGCACTGAGCATCGAGCTGTCCTTTAATGGTCAGCAGTAAGTGGTATTGTTACCATTGCCATACCATTGGCAACCACAAAGGAAACGATTGTTTCCGTGTAAAAGCTCAACAGCCCAACAAACCGAAGAGTAAATACTACGATAGAACAAACCCTTCAAATATGCATGAACCGAAGAAGTCGAAGATTCACGCAGTGAAACAAAACCTGATAAAGCGAGGGAAGGAAAACAAGGGCTCAAATCAAACGCAAGTCAACAAAATTGAGTCCAAAGGTAAGAATTTTAATTACAAAAATATGGTTAATAATGTCATAGAATTTATAGCGGATTTGCTACACACCACATAGTACAAAAATCAATTATGTTAGAGAATTTCAGGAAATGTACCGAGGAATACATTAAAAGCGCGAATAAAAATAATTACGCGGATATTAAAATAGTAAGAGAAACCTTACACTATTTACAAATCCTGAAACCCAAGAGAGTATAGAACTCACTAATGTAATGGCAGTAGGAGAAATTAGTAATAATTTTCTGTCATTGAGACAATTAATCGATGAAAGTTTGGGAATCAAACTAGATGATCAGACACTGCAAGTTTTTGACAAAGAGTAGTCTAATATTATACTGGAAGGGACGTATGAAAAGCCCAACTGGATTATTAGACTTAGGATCAGAGAAGATGAAAAGGCGAATGCAAAAGATGTACCAGTGACAATATACTTCTGCAACGCAAGATTAGCATCTGATGAGCAGAATTAATCACCAGATGAATAAAAAAAGAGAGATCAAATGACATCTAGTTCGGAGGGAGAAATTACCAATGAGAACAAGAAGCATTCGATCTCAATTGAATACCTAAGAGAAATCGAAGAATTGAGCGAAGGTATGTTGTGGCACAATAGAAGATGACGTACCTCACTCAATTATCTAAGAAAATTTAGTGGAGAGTCACAACCTCTTCAGGGATTGATGTTTGAAGACAAAATAAGAGATTGTGAAGACTGCATGTTTTCGAAAATGGACAAATTGCCATTTAAAGAGACGACAAAACGAGCAAATAGACCTCTCCATACAATCCACACAGATATTATGGGATCAATCCAAACTGTGTCTCATCCAGGAGGTAAAAAGTGCTTATTACCTTCATTGACGACTATTCAAACTAGGAAAGAGTATATGCAATAAATAGCAAAGTAGAAGCAACAGATAAACTGAAAAGTTTTCTGGTAACTGCAAGAAACCTTCTTGAAAAAAAAGACAGTCTGCTGCATTAAATCAGATCAAGCCACGGAGTATATGGTGGGAAAGTTTCAGAAGCTACTCGAAGAAAAAAAGATAAAATCGGAACCATCTCTACTATATACTCCCGAACATAATAGAATACCCGAACAGTTCAACCAAACGATACAAAACAAGACAACATCGCTGATGATCGATTCGGACTTATCAAAGACTATGTAGGTTTTTGCTGCAGAAGCTGCTGTCCATATGCATAATTATACTCCACACAAAAGTTTAGAGTATGATACACCAATTAAGAGATTCAACAACGAAGAAGATGATAAATTAAAATATCTAAGAAGATTTGGATGCATTGCTTACACACAAACCCACAACAAAAAACAAAAATTCGCTCCAAAAAGTATTAGAATATTTTTGGTCAGATTTAAAAACAGCTCGTATATATTATGACATCTAACTATGTAAAAATACCTGGAGTTAAGTCACGTAAAATTTAATGAGAAAGTTATGTATAAAAATATTAAGATTTCTAAGAATTTAGAAAGTACTGAGATAAAAGAGGATGAAAACTGTATAAAACATCTTGACGCTTTAGGGACAGAAGGAGTTGCAACCGAAGATTTAAAAACCGAAGAGAAACCGAGGAAAAGGGAAAGATCCCGAAAGGAAACAACTATATCTGAAAGTACAGATTCGAAGAAGAGAAAACTGGACACATTTGGTCTAGTTACGAGAAACATGACTAAAAAGAAGAAAACTGAAGAATTAAATATTGATACCAACATTTTGAAAGTCAGTTTGCAACAGGAACAAGATGAAAACGCCAATTGCTTGTTGGAAAACTTAAACACGGATCCAACAACGTACAATGAAGCATTGAAGTCTAGAGAAAACCAGAATTGAACAAAAGCTATCCAAGAAAAACTAAATTCAATGACTAAGAATAAAGTCTGGAAACTAGTGCCTAGACCCTCAAGAGTAACTGGAACTAAACCAAACACCATTGATGCCCGTTAGATCTTTAAGACAAAGATAGATATTGATGGCTCGACTAGATATAAAACTCGTTTGGTAGTACAAGGCTTGAAAGATAAGAGTACGTACGACCTAAAAGAAATATATACTCCAGTTTCTAGGTTACCTTTAGTACGAGCATTAGTATCAGTAATAAATAAGTACAAATTATCAGTTTGCCAATTGGATGTCAAAACAGCCTTCCTAAATGGAACTCTCGAAGAGAACATTTTCATCGAAATACCACAGGAATTACAAGTAGACGATGAGGTAAGAAGAACTCATCTCTGCAAACTCCAGCGATTCTTGTACGAACTTAAAATCAGTTCTAAAATATGGAATAAGAGGTTCACCGAAGAAGTTTTAAAACTAGACTTGGAGAATGATCTACACGAGCCATGCTTGTACACATAGCGAGAAGAAGGAAAAATGGCAGTACTTTTACTTTACGTAGACGACATTCTCGTAGCCAGTAATGAAACAACATTGCTCGACAAAATAAAGACACAACTCAGTTGTGTCTTTGAGATAAAAGATTTGGGAGAACCCAGATGCTTTCTTGGAATAAATAATGTGAGAAACAAAAAAGAGAGAACTATGTTTTTACATCAAGAAGACTACACTGTTAGTATGTTGAACAAGTTCAGAACAGATCTGTAATGTCTCAAGAAGAAACTTCTGTACCTACATCAAAGAAAAATCCAAGAAAAATACCCTTTAGAGAGGCTATCGGAAGTTTGATGTATCTGGCGAACGCCACTCGACTAGATATAGCGTATGCTATAAATTTCTTAGCTAGAAAACAACACCAATCTACCGAAGAGAATTGGAAAGAAGTGAAACGAATTTTTCGATACCTAAGAAGAATAACGGCACTTGGAATCATGTTTACGGCACATTCAGAAGAGCTGGAAGCATTTTTGGATGCGAATTTTAGACATTGCGAAAATTCTACTTCCACTGCAAGATACGTCGTAAAATTATACGGAGATGTCGTATCCTGGAGAAGTCATAAACAAACTTATGTTTCTCTGTCGACCTGCCAGGCCGAATACTTAGCCATGAGTGAATCATGCCAAGAGTTGATCTCACTTGATAAGGCTATTAGAAATATCATAGGGAAATCCTGGTTTCCGGTGGTTGTCTGGTGTGACAACAAATCCGCAGAAGATTGTACTAAAATGGATGAGAGTCACAAACTCAAGTTATTTGATGACCCCATCGAACAAATAACCGAAGAGTTAAATCTAAGAGAAAGTACAGGGTCCCAGCGTCATATGGCGGATACCCATGTGTGTCGACCTTAAACGAATCCGCGTCCGCTGCTAACCTACCTACTAACAGAATCTACTAATCTAATGCTAACAGAACCTAGCGGACATCATGACAAAACCATTACCATTAGAGTTACATAAAAATCTTAGAGAACAAATTTTAAAATGAATACATATATATATATATATATATACATATATATAAGATTAATATATAAATATTTTTTACCTTTCAGAGAAAGTAAAAAAAAAACTAAGATTGAATACCTAACCCTCGAGTATATGCAGTCACCTATGGGAGGGAGTGTCGGGAGTATGTAGCTTAGGCGGCCGCTTGCTCGCCTACATTGTCGCTTCTTGAAATTTGAACAAGCGAGCGATGCTGGTTAATACCGGGTGACAAGGGAAGCAGCCACTTATTTTATCATTACTGATATACATTATTATTGTAGATCACCGCGTGTGACAATTGAAAGATTCACGTGTGTGATTGTACGGTAATATATTTAGAAGTGCAAATCTGAATTTCATGGCGAAACGGTGCGGATACTTTTACAAAAGTAAAAGCACAACGAAGACTACGAACTTTGCAAAACCCCCAAGAGTTACCGAAGAGTCAATAATGTGACAAAAATATAAATTTTAAATCGTATTAATTTATTCTACGTTATACTTAAATGAATTATAGTGACATATATATAAATAATTCTTAACAATTAAATTTTACTTGATATGTTAATAATTTATACAAGTAGGAAAGTGATACCAAGATTTATTTTAGTATTACAATATTTGCTGGATAAAATATAAAAAAAATTCTCGTCCCAATTTATCGAACTAGAAAAAATCAACATTGCTCAGATGTATAGTCTATCTTTATTTTCCAACTATTGCATTTTTATTTTCTCCAAGCCTGGAAAACATATTCAGGCATACGCACGCGAACACGAAACTCAAAAAATCGAAAAATCTATTCGACGGAAAACCCCCTCACCCTCAATTTTATATCCTACCTACCCAAGATCATTTAATTTAATGAGTCGCATGACTGCCAGCCGCCAAAAATGATGCGAAACGCTATCATCCCCTCCTCCCCTTATCCTCTAAATTTCTAATTATGTGTGATATTCGATTGGGGGCACACAATTGCGAACTCACAAGCTTCCATTGTAGAGTACGTGGTGAAGAATCCCTTTTACAAGTGCCTAATAAGATTTCTCACTCTATAAAAAATACCCCCTTTTGAGGGGGGTGAAGAACCAGTTGAAAATTCTTTGATCTAGCTTGTTCAGGTATTATAAATTTATATGCGAATTTATCTCACTGGAGGATATTTGTTCATATTTTTTTATTCTTATCTGCGTTCGTTTTTCAAGGCATTCTTGATTTGTAATCGACGTCATTCATTCCCATTTTTTTTAACCTGATATTAATTACTTGAAATTTCAAGCAGTTAGCGATTCAAAGTATGAACGTCCCGCGTGTTGTTTTCGGTGACCCACCCAGAGGTCACTTAGCGCGTAGACGAATAAAGAAGTTTCTTATTACTATGTTCAAATTTGACCGATATATTATAATAGTAAATAAGTAAATCGAATTGAAATATCGGCGCTAATAATATTTCCTTGTATTTTTATTATTAAAGAGAGCTGAGAATTAAAGAAACCTCCTTGTTGATATTTATTATTTAACGTTGTTGTTTTTTGTATTCACTACATATTTATCTGTGAGCAACATTTCCGAACCCTGGCAGACCGGTTGCCGCTTATCCCTTTCTGTTAATTTTCCACGAACGTTCGACTCTTCCCTTCATCAGTGAAGTAAGAATGGAGCCGTCTCGTTTCGAGGTTTTTTAATTTAAATGTAGTTTATTAAAATTATTAATGAATTAATAAAATATATTTTAGTAACTTTTATTAATACTTATTACGCTTATTATCTTCCATAATAAAATAATATTCTCTAAAATTCAATATTTTATACATATTTAATATTGTATTAAAAAATAAAAAACAATATGATAAATTTAATATAAACAATATCAAAGTTTTCATACTAACTGTTCGTTTAATTTAAAAACTGCGATAGAATGTTCGCGATAATTCTCGTAATTGTACAACACAAGGAAAGGTTGTCACAGAAAAGGTTAATGTTCACCACCTTTTTATTTTAATTAGTTTCACACAAATATATTTAATAATAATATTACAAATTATTAATTCAAATCGAGAAGCGCAACAATCTCAGCGAAATTCGCACGCAACGTTCACGATAGAACCGGTCGATATTACGCGTGTTGATTGTACGACAGACAAAAGGCTTCTCGCGTCGGAAGAATTTTTAAGAAATTAAGGCACGCACTGGAATGTCCGAAAAGTACGAAAGAGAGAGAAAAAAGGAACAAATTCACCATTTAAGGCATTATATTGTAGGAAAATTTCTCGAGTTCCGGCGGAGGTCACGAATGTAAACATAAAGGTTGTGATCTTTCTTTTCATAATCAGACATTCCAGAGAGCTCATCGAATACATTGAACACTAACTATATATAAACTTACTTTAAAAACATTATGTTAAGAAACAATAACATCTGTCTTGTAAAAGTTTATAAAACAATTATTATTGTAAATATCTGAGTGTTTAATAATGTTTTTTTTGTTATTTCTATATTTTAATAACTTGGATAAAATAATCAGTTTGTATTGAATACTTTTTAAATAAAAAAGGTTTTTTAAGATACATAACATTATTCAAAAAGCTTGGGGGAGGCATAATAACATTTCTACAAAATTTTTATAAATTTGATATACATGGTGCATCCACGAAGTATCGAGTTTTTTTTTCATTTTGTGCCTATTCATCGTAGAAATTCGGGAGAGATCTTAAAATGTCGACAAACTTTTTCCACATTTGTCCTTTTTTTTGTTTTATTTTTCGATAATTAGGCGTGGCAGGATTTAAGTTCGCGCGAAGGGTGTTTTTCAAATTTTTGACGCTCTGAAGCGCTTAGTGGAAAACCACTATGCGAGAATGTTTTGTTCAAAGATTAAAAAAAAAAATTCTTATCTTTTTTTTTTGAAAGATGATTTATTGGTGGACTTATAAACAAGGTAAAATAAAAATTTTAAATTCTTCAAAATAATTTCCTCCTGTATCAACACATTTTTGAAGGCATGTTTTCCAAATTTCAAATGCATCTTCAAACTCTTTGGCTTTGTTGTTTTTCAAAAATTTTAACATTTATAAATTTTTTTGCATCATATTGTACACTGAAGATCGCGTTTAATTCAGTTTTTCCTGAATTGCTTTATCTGTTAATCAACAGTCCAAATTTTAAATTTCCAATACGCGCCCGGTATTTCTAACCATTCGAAAGTTTTTTGGGCGCCCAAATCGAGGCTCGTCGATGATTCTTTCTCTTTAAAAGCTCTGTGCCATTTTTCACTTTGCGATTTTGACATGCAATTAAGTCCATATGCTTCTTGCAACATTTTATACATTTCTACACTGCTTTTTTTTAAATGCAAACAAATTTTATCTCGTAACGCTATTAGAGTAGTCGCTCCATCGCGCCGTGTCAAAAAACTGAAAAACACCCTTCGCGCGGAGTTAAATCCTGCCGCGCCTAATTATCAAAAAACAAAAAAAATGGACAAATGCGGAGAGTTTGTTGACATTTTAAGACCCCTCCCAAATTTCTACGACGAATAGGCGAAAAATGAAAAAAAAACTCGATACTTTGTGGATGCACCATGTATGTAAATTTTTATAAGCAATTATTTCTATTTTTTATTCTAGCATTAAGTAAAATTTTATACTTATAATTTTATTAATTACAACAACAAAATAATATGTAATTATAAATAGATTAAGGTTTTAAAGGAAACAAATTTGGAAAACTATTATTGTTTAAATGTTTTTAAATTATAAAAATTAATTTGTTAATTCTATTTACTGAACATTTCTTAACTTTCTCTATTATTTATTATTATAATTTTCTTGTTCTTTATTAATTTTTCAATTTATACTTTAAAATTGAAATAACAATATGTACTTGGAGAGGCTGAATTATTTTCAAAAATTTAGCTTTGCTTTTATATTTTCTCGACATGTGGACAAAATGAAGTAACATAAGTTAAGAAACCAATTTATATACCAAAACTTTCTATTATATGTTTCTATAACATACTTTTTAGCCACTTAATTCAGTTTTTCCTGTATAAACTTCATTTCATATGCAAATTATTACTTCTCATTTATAAAAGCCTTTTCCAAGATGAAGTTTTATTAACTTTATGTAATATAAGTCACATTTTCTTGTTTATTACAAAGGAAAATTACTATTGTTATTATTATTAGTAACATAGAATTCTAAATATTTAATATATATTGAAAAATTTAAGTTTCCAACAAAATTCTTGATAATGATTGAAAAATTTTTAAATATATTGCAAAATCTAATATATTTTCAATTATTATAATTTAATTACATTTTAAAGAAAGTTTATTTTTGGCTGTATTATTTAGAATTATTGGTTTAATTTTCAATTGTTTTTAAAAAGTAATGATTACTCGTTTTAATTAAAATTTTATTTAATATTTTAATTAATTGTTAATCGTTAATATTTTAATTTATATTAATAATATTGAAATTGGATATCTAATAACTTACCTATTGCAGTATTTAATATTATTTTACAGTTAAATGAATTTATAAGAATTTAATTGAAACAATTAATTGCCATCTCAATAGTCATTGAAATAATTTTAAAAATATGTTAATAATTATACATTGTTACAAATGCATTTAATGAATATACTGCAGAATAAAAAAGAATATAGTTTTTAGAATACTAGATTAATACTAGAACCTAAGTGAATATTTTCGTTCCAAAAATAAAAATTTATTTCTGTGTGCAACATATGGGAATTAAAAATAAAACAATCAGTTAATACTAATAAATTATATTAATAATTATTATTGTCAATGTTTATAATAATGAAGTGAAATTGACTAATTGCAGGTTACGCAAGGAGATGGCGGGTGGGGCCTGGTGTCCCAAACGCCAGATCGAGAGTGGCGTGCGTGAGTGGCTACAAATTGATCTAGCAGAGGCTCATGTCATCACTACGATCGAGACCCAAGGTCGCTTCGATCACGGACGAGGCCAGGAGTATACTGAGGAGTACACCTTGGAGTACTGGCGACCTGGTTTCCAAGATTGGCATTCTTATAAGCTGTGGAACGGCAAAGAGGTTCAGCACTTTACATTATTTTTGGAACTTAAGAGATCTTCATTGTTAATAATACAAACAATACATCATTTTCATTCAAATTATATATAAATGTCGCACAATATTCTCATTTTTCAATTTTCACATATCTGTCTAATTACGGAGGTACAAAAAAATGACTAATTGTATAATTATTTAGAATAACTAATCGTGTGTACCTAGTATTACGAATAATTCATTTAATAATGTTCCAATAATTCGTAAATATTAGAAAAATATATGTATTTTTATGTAAAATAAAATATCTTAAATATTATTCCTTTAAAATGTCGATAAAAAATAATTTACTTTATTTTTCAATTTTTAATATATTTCTAAAAAATCAACACATTAAAAATATTCAGAACTATCTTTCTAACTTACCGCAATACCTGTGTTATATTGTAACTTCATTGTTAGTATCGTCATTCCGTAATCGATAAAATTTGTTTCATTTTCTTTTTAAAGATCGCCCTAGATTTGTCGTGTATTCTTTTGTTTTTTGAACTTTCTAAAAAAGCTGAGAAAGATAAAAGAGATATATAAATCATAATGTAAATGTAAAACCAGATTTTCTCCTTAGTAATCTAGCTCACATTTTTAACATTTTTAATTAGAATAGCACTACAATTCTGAGTTTTCTAATAACAGTCTCACATACGATATAAAAAACCTTAAGAAAAAAGGGAAATTAGTATATAGATATACACAATTTTCTTCAAATAAATTCGCGGATGGTACTTTATTCTATTTAAAATTTTCAAATATATACAAAAGTCAATTGTGAAGTCAGTACTAAAACTTTCTTCTACGCTAAACTTCCTTCAAGAAAATTCATTGCATTTAAAAGCTACTTCATATTTAAGATATATCTGTTGCCTTTTCTTCTTTCCACATCATTTTAGATTTTGAACCAAGATTATTTACTTGTTCAATGTATTCGATGAGCTCTCTGGAATGTCTGACTATGAAAAGAAAGATCACAACCTTTATGTTTACATTCGCGACCTCCGCCGGAACTCGAGAAATTTTCCTACAATATAATGCCTTAAATGGTGACTTTGTTCCTTTTTTCTCTCTCTTTCGTACTTTTCGGACATTCCAGTGCGTGCCTTAATTTCTTGAAAATTCTTCCGACGCGAGAAACCTTTTGTCTGTCGTACAATCAACACGCGTAATATCGACCGGTTCTATCGTGAACGTTGCGTGCGAATTTCGCTGAGATTGTTGCGCTTCTCGATTTGAATTAATAATTTGTAATATTATTATTAAATATATTTGTGTGAAACTAATTAAAATAAAAAGGTGGTGAATATTAACCTTTTCTGTGACAACCTTTCCTTGTGTTGTACAATTACGAGAATTATCGCGAACATTCTATCGCAGTTTTTAAATTAAACGAACATACTAATTATCATATTTCGATTTTTGGATAAAAATCAACTCTTGGAAAATCTCGAAAATAATTTTAATTAATTTAAATTTATTATAATTTTAATAAAGTGTCATTGTCAAAGTTTATATCTATTCAATTGACAGTTTCTGAGCTAACACTTATGAAATTTACATAATTTATGCGACTTAGACTTACCAGACTGACATTATTAAAACATAGTGACATGTATTTATAAAACTTACTTATTTATAAAACTTATACTATTTACACGGTTTTTTTTCAAAAGTTGAGTCAAGTGTAACAGAAAACAAAGTATATTAGAAAAAAAAGGTTTAAACTAGATAAAAACAGAAAAAAGAAAAAATAGTTTCAATATATGACGTCTATTAACGAAAAAATAAGATATTAATCCGTACTAAAACTACCTTTTTACTTGATCTGTGGAGTCCACGTGAACTTACATGTTATAATAAATTAATGAAATTTATTATAATAATGAACAAAGTATAAAGAAGCTTATCTGCCTCATATTAAAACTTATTATAAGGATACGTTTTCCTTTTTTCTCACGATTTTGTTCATCTGACCAAATTAGTAATTTTCCTAGATAATAATCCAGTTGCGTACTTAAATCAACGGCAATCGTAAGTGAATGATTTTATTATGCGTATAAATTGACAACTAATGAGCTATAATAAGATAATAAATATAATAAGGTAAGTATAAGATAGACAGTCATATACAAAAAAATAAAATACAAAAATCTTATAATAAAGTAAAATTCGTGATAAAAAATTTATTCAAAATGGAATAAAAAATGTTATAAATAAAAATAAACAGTAACACAATTTACTAACAAGAGAAAATTACGTCAAAAAAAAAATAAATACAAAGGATGTGTTTTTCATTTGTATTATTTATTAAGTTTTATTTTGATCATTTAATATGAATGAGAAATCCCTTGACTGGCCTCGCTCGAACTTAGATTATGATTCGTTCAAAAAGAGTAAAAACAAAATATTAAAATGCAAGCAAGGTGACTTATCATTTAATAAATCAAAGAAATTATAAACTATTGCATAAAAATTTGTAATAAAGATAATGAGAACCTGTAACGTTACACGCAATTATAAATATTATTTAGAAAAAGGACGGAAACTAAATTTTATAGAGTAAAGAAAATATAGTCAACATTGCAGCTAATATAATAAACATTTCATGAAACAGCTTGAAACTATGCCTAAAAATATATTTATTTATATAAATGAAAAATACTGTTTCTTTTCAACAGTAGTGTATGCTAAGCTAAAGATAAGAATAAAGTTATAAATGCTTGTGGACATTCAACTAGGGAACAGTTGCAGGAAGAATACACGTCTAAATCAATTTTATAAAATTTAAGAACGCAAGATTTCATACGATGAGATCGTTATCACGATCTGCAATAAATAATCCAAAAAGTTTATTTAGCAATATGATCCATATATTCTAATGCGGTATATCATTTATTTTAACTTGAGAATTTTTCGATAACTTTTATATTGATGTCATCTAATTTTTTCAAGGATCACCATTTTTTATGTTGCAAAGATAACCATAAAGTATTATCATGATTACAAATTATTGATATAAAACGAGTTTATTACAATTATTAACAAAATAATAAAATATTAAATTAACATTTTTAAATACTTTATTTTGTTTTGTTTTAATTCTTTAAATAATTCTTTAGTAGGAAAAGCATAATAAGGAACTAGCTATACTACCATTTTTATGTTCTCTAGATAGCTAATATCTATCCCCACTTACAGAACTGTCAAGATCTGAAATGCAAACTTTCCACAACTCAATAAAATGAAATCTTATGAAGATATTTCAATTTTTTCTTTGATCTGAAATTTTCACATTTATGAAATATACAAATGCAAATTCAATATACATATTTTAAAAAAATTTTTTAAATATATATATTAAATGCGAGGAAAATGCATTTTTCGATAATATTTTGTTATTAAAAAAAAAAATTAGCTTTTAAACATAACATTTCATTGAATTTTAATATTTTAATATTTATTTTAATATTTAATTTAATATTTTAATTTAATTAAATTTCAAAAAAATAGTCGTTGAAAATTTTCAATACTAATTTAATTTATATTAATGTTTATTATTTTTATCCAATGTATTTTTTTAAATTATCAATTGCATACTCAGACATTAAATATTAATAATTACTTCATGATATTAAAAACTATACTTAGAAAAATATACGAAATATTTTAAATGACATCTCAATTGAACCTTTTTCGCTATAAGACGTGTTTTTCCTTACGCTCCGGAATTAGTTCACACACCCATCTCGTGTTTGTTTTTGTTTTGGTTATTCTCATTGAGAACCAATCAGAGCTCGAAAAAAAAATTTTTCTTAACTTTTTTTTGTAAATTACAAATAAATATTATATATATTTCTCGTACCATTAAAAAATGGAGGCTTCTAATATGGTATTAAACCATACAATATCGGAAAAAAACAAAAATTGTAAAATTGCGAAATTGTAAAATGCTGTAAAATTGAGCTACTCCGCTGTAAGTCAATACAGCCTTTTCCTTAAAAGACATCAAGTTTAATCCTAGAATCAGTTGATGATTTGATTCTCATCTATGATCTCAGACTAAACGTGTGCATTTGAAAATTAAATTGACCTGTTAATGTTATTTATGCCTGTCGAATGTCAATTAACAGAGTAGGAATATATTTATCATCTAAGAAGTTTCTCGATGAATTCACTGAAAAATACAAAGTTCTGAACATCGGAACAAAACAAGTTATGATCCGGCCTCTCGTTGCTATACTTCAAAGGGTCATTTTTTCAAATACCGATTCAAATATTGAATCTATTGAAAAAATACAGTACGCTGTAATCACATCTGTCTTTGGTTTTCGAAACAATACACTCACAAATATCCTTCTCTTCAGATCTAAAGTTATGCTCATTAGTCTCAGATCCACCTACCTCTGTAAAAGATTCGTCTTAAAATCTCTCTCAAACAAAAGTATAATGATTAATAACTTTATTTCAAGTTTTCTAAATGTTAAAAAAAAATCAGATAACCCAAAAAGCACAAAAATACTGCACCAATACATTGATAAATTAACGAATTTTTGCAAATATCCCATAGACTCAGACAATAATTGTCATATTAACTCATTTAGATTTAACGCACTCATCACATCCATTCTAATTTTGAATAATATATTGAATTTGGTTAAAAAATAAAAGAAAGTTCGCACACTAACAAAGATATGTATATAAGCTAACGTTAGAAAACCATGCTCTTGATCTCTATACTGATGGTAGTAAAATTCTAGACGCTCCTGCAGTAGGATCCACATTTTGTTATTCGGTACTAGACATAAAATACTTAAAATTTATAAATAGACTTGCTTCCAACTTTTACTGCAGAACGCCTTGCAATATGTCTAGATCTTACTTTCGCACTTCAAAATCGACATAAAAATATTTATATTTTCTCTGATTACTTAAGTGCTCTGCGGATATTATTTTTCACTAAAATTAATATTTACAGGAACCCTTATATGTTAGAAATTAAAAAGAAATATCTTGACTTCTCATTTGAAAACTCATTCAACACTACTATAAAATTTTTTTGAATCTCAGCATATGTAGATATAACTGGTAACGACATTGCTAATAAACTAGACAAACTTAAAACTACCTCTGTCTTACTAGATATGAAAAATATCCTTTATTCTGAATTCTACTCAATTTTCAAAATAAATGCCTATTCAAATTATATATCACATATTAAAAATATGTCAAAAACAAAAGCAACACATTATTTTACAAATTATTTCTTAAACAATAACAAGCCTTGGTTTTTCAAATTAAAATCCTTCAAAAGAGACATCATTTATACAATTAATAGACATACATCAGACCATTTTAACCTAGTCTCATCTCTATTCCGTGTCAAAATTATAATCGACACTAAATTATTATCGGCTATGATCGTTAGACTATATCATATTCTATGGCAATATACTCAATATGATAATCAAAGAAAAAACTTACTTCTTAAGTTTCGTAAATTAAATACTTCCTACCACTCAACATTAATTTTCTTATTGTTAAACCAGAAGCTAAAGTCTGCGAAATTATTTATAAATTTCTTAAAGACTGTAATCTGCGTATCTATTATAAAATATTATATATTTTGTAACACTAGATTATAACTGTAAAACATATATTAAAATAAAAATTGTAAATATTGCCAACAATTTTGTATATAACTAAAATGAATCTTTTTAAAGATTCAAAATGTTTAATCAAGAAAAATAAAAAAAAAATTAGACAGTGCAGAGAGTTGAATAAACAGATACTATGTAATAATATTATGTATTAATGGTAATTTATATTATTGTTATTAATTGTTTGTTTAAAATTTAAATTTTAATTATCTTTTAAATGTTAGTTGTCAAAAGTATAATAATAAATGAAATAATTACTTTAATATTAGTCATAATTGCAGGAAAAATTGAATTAACATTCCCTATTTTTAATAAATAAAAGTAAAATATGCTTGCTAAAACTGTGTAAGTAGTAATTTTATATAAATTTTGAATTATACTTACATGAAAATATAATTAAAATTTGTTTTTATTCAATGTCCTTATTCTTGATTGCAACAATTAGTGGCTATTGGTAAATTCAACAATGTGCATCACAAAAGGAATTCCATACCCATAATCTGGAGGTGTATTAAAAAAAATCGCCTCGTTCGAGAATGTCTTTACCAATACGTGAATAATAGTTTAAATTTCTGTTTAATAGTTTAAACATTCTATACTTATATGGGACAAAAACTACATGGATTATGCAATTAATGAAACCAGAAAATACAATTATCTATATTTTTCACTACAATATCGAGACTCAAGGACAAATATCATTATTATAATTTTATTTATTAAAAAATATTGTGCAGAATTTATACGCTTACCCGAGAAAGAATAACGCCTTGTATTTTAAAATTCCCGAAAACTTGGTTCCATTTATAAACTATGTACAATTTAAAAATTTAGTTTTATTCATTCATTCCTTCTGTGCCCATTGAGTTTTAATTTCATTATAAATCGATCATATATGAACATATTGAAAATTATAAACGTATATTTATAAATATAAAGAATTGGAGAAAAATTCTAAGTTTACTAAAAATTTATCAGATCGTTTTAAATGTTATAGTTTTACTTGATAAAATTCATACATTATCCCTAAATTTTTAAATATTTTTATCCTTAATCATATAATAGTCCCAGCAATAGAGTACTTTTTAAATCATGAAAAAAATCAACTAATGTATATCAAAATTCATAAAAAATCAATAAAATCTTATTTTCTAAAATATTTATTATAATATTCAGAGATTTTTTTATTAATAATTTTAAGAAAAAAATTTTTTTTACTTTTTTGTTATAAAATGAAAAGTTGTAATTTTAACAGTATACTATTCATGGATGATTCATAATTAATATAATTGTAAGAAAAATTCATTTTTATATAAACCAATTGAAAAATTAGAAGCGGAGACATTTTTCAAAAACCGGAAAATTTTTAACTTTTTATTTTTAAATTAAAAATTTTTTAACTTTTTTATTTTTCAATATATAGAAATCTAGTTATGGAAAATTAAAGTGATTGATATTTACTTCATTTTTACAAAATTATAGCTTGATCGAATTATTAGTTTTCGAGTAATACCAATGTTTGTAAACTATGCGCTAAATTTACAAATTTATTTTCTGCTCATTCTATCGGATGATTTTGGTTTATACAATGGTTTTATGTGTTTCCAATTGTTTAGAATCCTCTCGAGCACTCTGTCATTTCGGTCATATTTATCCTTCTTTTTATACAATCCAAAATATTATAATGTTAAAATTAAGACTTTTCATTTTATAACAAAAAAATAAAAAAAAATTTTTCCTTAAAATAAATAATAAAAAAAACCTTGAATATCATGAGTGGTATTTTAGAAAATATGAATTTACTGATTTTTTTTACGATTTTTTAATATGTATCACTAACTGCTTTTTTCATGACCTAAAAAGTGCTCTATTTCTTGGACTAGTAAATAATTAAATATTTTTAATGAATCTCTAATAAGCATGTATAATTTTTTGAAATTTCTATCACGTAAGTGTAATAATTATTTAAAGTAATATACTCAATACATATAAAATAAAAATTATTACAATAAGAAATTAATTTATATTAATAAATTTTTTATTATAATATTTTCTAATATAAATTAAAAAATTTATTATTGTTGATTTCGTAAATAAGAAATTGCACTAATCGTGATTTTGAATAGGTGAAAATTAGCAAAACGACGTTATTTGTAATAGGGAATAAATAATATATCAATGAGAGAGTGAGAGACATAAAAAAATTAAAGATTAATTTATATAAAACAAAGATCAATTTAATATTGGATCAGCAAAAAAAATAAAAGTAATATTATAATGCAAATTATCATTGCTTAATATATTTCGAAAATAACCATTATAAAATTAAAATCTTGTATATGGAGAGTGTAATCTTTACTTTTTTTTTTTAAATTTCATCAATTTATTTATATTAAATTGAATTATTGTACTTAATAATTTTGATGCTTGAAATTTGAAAGCTGTAATAAGTATAATTTCATTAAATCTTATTATAACAACATAATTCCGATTTACATTTAAAATTTTACAATTATGTCAAAACTTACTAAACCAATATCGTTAGTTGCTAATTTTACGTTTTATCTAATTATGTATATGAAAAATAATATTGTTTAAAGTACTATGATTCCCTAAATGCTTAATATTAAATTTACAAAATTTTAATCATATAATAAATTTAATAAGAAAATATGTAATTTACAATATTTACAAGAATTTAGTTACAAGAAAAAATCTAATATTATTTACCACAAGAACAATTAAACTAATAAGAACCAGATTTTATGTTTACATTGATTAAATTTTGCAGTTGATAAATTTGCATACTATGTATGCCTTATTGGGTCAATTATTTATTTTAAATTAATAATTTGGAATATTTATATATTATAAATTTGATTAATGCTAAGAAATATTTTAGTATATTAATATATTTGTATATTATAATGATTTTTTTATTAAAAAAAAATTCATTCCTTCAATCTTCTATTATTTATTATTTATTTATTAATATTATATCCCGACAAATTTGTCCGGGGATAGCTTCCGTTATTTTATACAGTTATTATTTATATATACATGTGTTACTTAATATATTATTTACAGTATTGTGTTATTTACATGTTATTTCCATCTATTATTCGTTTCTATAATTGTTATCACTATGTTTTGTGTTTTGGTTTTCTTTTTAATTATTTCACTTTAATATAATGTTTATATTCTATGTTTTTATCACTATGCACTATCGTCTGTTGCTTATTATTGATTCTTAGTTTTTCTTCCGCATCTGTTTTCTTTATTTCTCTCCTTCATTCTTTGTTTTATCTTTTTTCGCCTACTCCTTTTCTGCCTTTTCTATTCTTTTCTCTAACAGTTTTATTTCCTTCAGTATTGTCCTATCTGTACAATGGTTTTTAAATTCTGTTATGGTATCTTTGTCCGTCCATGTTTTGTTATTAGTCCTTCTGCACAGGCCAAAAATATTCTCATTTTTTCGCATTTCTTGATGTAATGCTCTCAATTACCCTCCTCTTTCAAACATAATTGGAATCTTCTTTCATCTTCATCTAACCGGTATTTGTTATATGTTGTGATATTGTCACATCTTATTCTCGCTATTGTTTTTATCGTCTTCGCGTTGTGTATTTTTCTGAGGTAGGTTGGGAGTCCCTTCTCTTGTATATATTTATATATTTTGTTATATTTGGCTTCTGCGATTCTACTATATCTATCTTGTTATTGTATGTCTTTGTCCCTTTGTCTTACGTCTCTGTGTATATCCGTTTTTCCTATTCTGTTTAGCCATTTTCCTATTTCATCTGTTTTTTTGGTCTAAGTACTTTTCTTTGCTTTCTTCGTAGCATTTTCTTACTAGTCTACCGTTATTCATGCTTCTGATTTTTTCCTCGTATTTTAATGTTCTAATTATTCATTCTGCTTCAATTTTGCTTTCATCAGTTTCTTCGTAGACTATGTATCTGAGCATACAGAAGTCTTAATTTAGGGTCCACCGCAAATAATCTGTCTTTATCTTTTCCATATGCTTGTGTTCCTGTGTTCCCCATATTTCGACCCCGTACTCCAGAACTCCTTTTACCAAGTAGTTAAAGAGCATTTTTCTTAAACCAAACTCTCCTGCACATATTTTTTCTGCCAGTCTCCATGTTCTTTTTGCTGCTATTATGACTTTCTGTATTATCTCCTTTACATGGTCCTGCAGTTTACCATCCTTTCTAAATTTGAATCCCAAATAGCTAAATTTTTCGACAGTCTCTATTTTTTTACCTTGTCATCTCCATGTCTCTGTGTTCTTTCTTTTGCCTTTCTTGACTCTCATAATTTTGGTTTTCTCTGTGTTTAACTTCAAATCTTTCTGGTTTAGGAATCTCTTTAATGTTGCCATCATATCCTGCATGGCTTCTCTATTTTCTCCAAAAAGTGCCAAGTCATCAGTTTATGCCAATATCCAGACTCTCTCCTCCTTTATTTTTGTACCCCCTATATTTTTCTTTTTCATCTCTCCTTCTATATCTGCTACGTAGATGTTAAATAGGATGGGGCTGAGACAAAATTTCTAAATAACTTAATATCTTGTCGTTTAAATCATTGTCAAATTCAGCAATTTTTTTCGTACAACTTTCATATTTAATATAAATGTCTTTATAACGTATTTATTACTTTACAAAGTTCTATTCTATGTTTATTTTTATTATTATCATATAATTTTATTATTAATTATTGTAATAGAATTTTTTATTTCATATTTTTAAATATATTTTCAATAACAAATGTTTACTAAAAAGTCATTTACATTCAATTGAAGGATAACAAGTGAGGGACAGATAAACGGTTTCTTTAATTAATCGAAACAACAATTGAGTGTTACAAATATTCTTTATTGTTTCACGGATGCAAGGGCATAAAAAACCACCTATCTAGCGAGAAAAAAAAGACAACGCTACCTTTTGTTGTATATAAATTATAACGATGGTGGTAAAGCGAGCTGTACCCTCACTCGGCCTACGTTCACCGCGTAGCATGATGCCGTTCAGGACTAACTTTTCTAAACTAGCTGGTAGTTTCGGTTACTGATTCCAATGCCACTTCCAAATAGTGGGACCCTGATGGAACACGAACCTAGCGATCATTCTGTTTCATATCCAGTGCAGCAGTAACATTCACATACGCGCCCGTGCTCACCAATCAGATAAAGTTGCATAAAAAATCTGTAGACCGTTAACAGAAAATGTTTAATACAAAATGTTTGATCTGTCGGACGCAATATCCCGAGGGAAAGTGACAACTTTACTTTTAAAAAAGAAGCTTTCCTCCCGGATAGACTTTCGAATCCTCCATAAAATTAAAGTCGGCCCTCCTAAATAAATAAATAAATAATACATAAATGAGTACCTGGCGAACGTAGTATTCTCTCTCTTGCTCTCAAAAAACCGAAAAAATCAGAGAAATCGAATAAAATACTGTGATTAAAATAATATTTCTTATTATCAATATTTTTATAACAGTTCGACATTTCATTATGTTTTATAATATTAACAAGATTATTAAATAGATAATCATAAGCTGACAATATAATAAATAAGAGACCACTGAATTTATAAATAATCTACACAAATATTTGTCGATGATACCCAAGGGCCCTGTTGAAATTATATTATTACTCTCTATTTATAAACATCATCAATACATTTGAATCTTAATACCACAAAACAACATTGCGCCTTAATTCAAAGATTAATCATTTCTGTACTGTGGTAATTTATTATGTTGTACTAAAATTTATTTCTTTTTTATGTATTTTTGTATGCATAAATTCGAATCAGTTATATATTGGTGTAGAATGTCAGTAAACCAAACTACCGAATTGTTGTCAAAACAATTAGTTGTTTTATTACATTTACGTGAAACTTTATATTAATTTTATCGCTAAAATCAGTTTAAGCCCGAAAATAGTGTAAAAATATATTTTATTTAATAAAAGGGGATTTAATAATTAATCAAAACCAAAATATACGCAATAACTATATGTTTATTCAAATACTGTATACTAAGCAAGACTCGGCCAATACTGTCTTTGACATCTAATCTGTTAGGCGTCCGTGTATCATCACCTGTATTGTAAAACCTTTTCCGTAAAACTTTCTCTTTTCTCTAGTATAGTATATTTCTTCTACAGTCTGTCATTCTAACATTTCAGGCGTTCTCATCTGAATTTTTTTCCGTGCTTGCGATCATTTTCTTGTCTTGGTCTTGATAATGAATTATCCTGTAACATGTAAGCATAAGATCAAAATTTAGTATTAAATTGATTTTATTTCCTTATGTGAGGGGGGGCTTTCATTACGTTTTTTTTATATTTTTCCCTTATTTTGGTATTTTTTAAATACTTTTCTCTTATCTCGTCGATTTTGTTTCTCGTTGCTCCGATCTCCAATTCTGTTATAGGATAGATCCCTTCCTCTATACTGAATCCCTTTGATTTTCCTTTTATCTAGCTCAGTACCCGTATGGTTCCTGCCCACTGTACCTGAACTATCCAACTACGAGTTCGGTTTTGGTATAAGGTGTAGTTCAGTCCTGTACCCGAAACTCTAAAACACGCTAACTCATCTACACCATTGCGTCGAAGATGGCCCACTAATTCATGCTGTCTACTGCGACGTCGGTACGCTGATCTTTGTTACTCTAGATATTCCGCATATCTTGTATGTCATAACAGTCGTTCAGCAGCACGACAGTGATCATAAGAGACCCCTTCATCTTAGGAGCCAGCTTTCTGCTTCCCCCGTTGCCGATTATTTAATCGCTATCATGACTATTTGTCCCGCTTTGAATTTTGGAGTCAGTATTTTTTACTTTCCAACAATCTTCACTTGTTTCTTTCCTGCTGACTCTGGTTCTCCTTAATTTGCTTCTTTGCTCATTTCCTCAATTCCACCAAATCTAACTCTTCTATTCTCTTCGGCATTTCGGCTGTTAGAAAGGTATCTTCCCATTGCCTCGGGGTGTATACCAATAGTAATTGAGCCTTGCGCGATTATATTTGACTTTTTCGGGTTAAATTTGGCTAAGATCGACTTGAAATGGTGAAATGAGCCCACTCTTACTCCTTCTTACGATGATGATGATTGATGTTCCTGTCTCTTTTGGTACCTTGAAGTACAACTGTCCCGATAATTTTTCAATCGCATCAATGGTCGCGGGACAATATAACGTTCTCGATCCTAATGAGTGTCAACGCGTTATCTGTATCTTGGACTATCGCTGAAGTGCATCCTCTGTTACCTACTGTCAGCTTGTGTTCTCCTGAAGCACACACGACTGAGATAGCTTGACTACAATTTGTCCATTAAATAATTGATAGTTTTCAAAAAAACTTTATAGTGTTTATTCATTTATTTAAATATTTTTTTATTTGTTTAAATATTTTTATGTTTACGTATTTAATTAATTTTTTATTTAATTAACAATAATAGCTATAAGCTAATGTAATATCCTGTCTATTTTTAAGAAAAAAAAAACAAAGATTCTACTCAAGTCTTGTCACTATAATCGTCGACACTGTCACCAGTTCGCAATCGGTCAGCTGATCGCCTGCACGGAGAAGAAAACTGCACTTGGTTCCACTCCCTTTCACTACACCTATTAGCAATGCGCGCAACGCTTCTTGCAACGATCAGTGCTTCGTTTGCCGGTGCCATATATACATTCCTCCCAAAACACGGCGAATTTCGGATGCTCCGTCTCTCTCTCTTTCTCTCTCTCTCTCTCTCTCTCTCTCTCTCTCTTTCTGTCTCCCTCTTTGTCTTTCTGCGCTTTGCCCACACTATCTCCTCACCGTAAAACAAGCGTGCCCCTTCTTCTTCGTTGTGTGCTACTCACTCAATCCTCTGCACAAGACGAAGTTTCACTCTCTCTCTTACTGAGCACGACCCATACAAGAAATACTCCCATGCCGTGAGTTTGCACATTGTTGGGATGCACAATTTCCCATCTCCACGCACTTGACATTACTCATGTAATCTGTAGTTTTTTTCGCTGTCTTTTTTCTTTTTCCGTGCGGTTCCAGATGATGCGCGAAAAACCGTGATGATTTTATACGAAGGTAAATGACATGGAACACATAAATAAAAAAAAGAAAAACGACATAAATGGAAATGTTTGATGGATACGTTTTGTTTCGTATTCCACTTCTGATCTGTAGAAATATATTTTACATAATAAAAAGGGATGAAATAATTAATTAAAACAAAAATATGCACATCAGCTATACGTTTATTCAAATACTGTATACAGAGCGAGACGGTAGCTGGATTAATACTGTCCTTGCCATCTAATGTGTCAGGCATCCTTGCTTCCTCAGCCACACCGTAAAACCTATTCCGTAAAACTTTTCCTTTTTTCTAGTATAGTTATTTTTCTTCTACAATAGTAACAATATGTAATATTTCAATATTGTTTTAAAGACGTGCATTGTTTTAATAAAGATTTAGGTTTTTTAAATTTATATATTTAAATATATTTGCTCATTGATTTTAATTTAAATATCAAAATTTAAAAAAACTAAATTTATAAATTAAGGAAAAAATTTAAAAATCCTGGAATTTTTATTTACATGACACGCTACATTACTTTAATGATAAAACTTGAAAATTCATCCAAAAAAACTCTTCATTCTATGACAAAAAAAATAAGAAAATTTAACAAATATATTTTTTAAAATTTGCAATAGAATATTGTATATGTATTTTCTACATGAATATTCTTTTTTCAAATAAAGAATACTTGACTGACGTTAACAATACATTTTCTGAATAATGTTAATTGGTATAAAGTTTGATACAATTGATTGAAAAATTTAACAATACTTTATTAACAGAATATAATCTATTTTTATAAACTTTTTTTATTATTCTATAATAAATACATGAAAACCAAGGGATTATCTCAATTTTTACATTCTGAAAGTACAAATTTATTTTTTATTGTATCAGATAAATGTATAGAAATTATTTACAAGTATTTAGCGTATTTATTTGGAGTTTTTCACTTTTAATCAAGATACACATTTATATCATTGTATATGCTGTTTTGTACATCCTTAAATATAAATATGCGAATTTCGGACATTCCATATTTATTATTATAAACCTTCGCCTATCAAGTAAATTAAGAACATACAATTATAACATATTAACAATGAAGGCGGTTTAGTAACAATATAATAAATGTAGAAATAATAATAATATTATACATTAGATTGAGAATCAGTGTTACCGAATAAATTAAGCAATACATCTTTTTTACATTTAAAATATAATTTTTCAAAATAATAACAACAATGAACCCCTATTATTATTTTTGAAATTATATGATATAATTCGAATTGCATACAGATATTAAAATATGATATATTTAAATACTTTATTAAATTTAGCAATAAATAATTAATTTTCTTTGGAGAGAATTTAGCTTTTTAAGGATTTAGAATTTTTAGAATTTAGGCATTTTAAGGAGTCTGACTAGTTTTAAAACATAGTTACATTATCGCATAAAATAGAGTTTGAATAAATATGAAATTTCGAGATTATATTTAAGTGATATATATCAAATTTATAACAACTTCAAATAAAAAATTGTTCAATAGCCATAGTTTATATTAGTCCGCGAAGGTGGAAAATAAATTGGGAAATAGTGGACAGAGTGTGGAGATATGTAGGTTATTTGCAAAACAAAAAAAATTTTTTTTTCCTTAAACTAGTTAAAATTCTACATACCATAGGCAGTCTTTTAAAAAAATTTTAAAATTGTCAAAAAAAAATTTTTTTGATAGATACTTTTTATTTTTTATAAATCTTTCTTTTTATAATGCTAAATTCATTATTTTTTTAAAATAAAAAAAAACTCATTCACGTTTTATAAAAATATATTTTGAAAATATATTGCATTGAAAAAATATATTCCATCAAATTTCAAATCAATCGGATAAATCTTCCTCAAACGATAGAGTTATTTTTTGAAGCTATCGTTTTACGAAAAATACATTAAAGTTTTTAATAGTGATAGTCTGTTATAAAATTAATTTTTTAACGCTTGATATAAATGATAAATTCGAAATTATAAAGTCAATAAAGTCACCTGTACATAGGAGTAAAAGTTTTAACTGAAATCGAAAAAGCCATCTTGATTTGCACGACGATTCTTGGTTAAATCGAAAAATTATAAAGGGAGGGGAGAAAAACTTTTGTCATGGATACTTGAAATGCACTTCTCGTCGAGTTAACCTATTGTTATTTGGCTGAAGCGAGGGTCAGAGGTTGAATTATTTTGTTCTTTGAACATGACCTTTCGACGTCTGGTGATATGTTTGCTTTGGATGTTGCAGGTTCTGTCGGGGAACGTCGATACGTCAACAGTGGTATCGCGGCAACTGATCCCGCCGATCTTCGCTTCGCAGATTCGTGTCCTGCCCCACTCGATCCACCGACGTACCGTCTGCCTACGCATTGAACTCAAAGGATGTCCGGACCTCAGTGAGTACCTCAGCACCTAGGGCGTCCGGGTCCTGGTGCTGATTCAGAGACGTCATGCACAAGGTGACGATTGACGTGGGGGGAAATTAAACGGGAGGGTCCTCGATTTCTTCATTACACGCGGCATATTTGCGACTCCCATTCAGCACTGTAATTAGTCCTGGAATTCGTTTATTTTTGTTGTAATATTATTTTTGTCCAAGACATTCCTTCTTTTAGGGTTTTTTTTTGTAGCTGGGCTTGACAGAGAAAACGAGTTTTCTCGGATTACAAAATCATTAAACCCACGCTCATAGATTTTTAAACACATGGTACACTTCATTAGTGATTTTATTTTACGGATATATATGGTTTTATTGAAGACTCATACATAATATTAGTTGTTACCTCACTCTTTAACTTTTATACGAATTAAAATTACTGAAGCTGCTTCCTTTGCAATGACTTTCCAAGATAAAACTTTTATTAGGACATGCATGATACATCAAACCAATAGATTATTAAATTTACCTCTCATACCATCTTCATACATAAATTTTATTAATTGTTTACAACAAAACGAATCTTTTATTTTTAAGTTTCACTAATGTATTCGGTCACTAATGTAAACCGGGCTAAAACTAAAAGTTAGTCTTTACTTCGACGTGAGATATTGTGGTGTGTCTGTGTGTCTGTAATTGAATAAGCTCAGATCCAAAAATTGTTTGAAAAATATTGCTTTACATTCAATCGCCTCTTTCCTATATTATGTAAAATTTAATAAAATGTATCTATAGAAATTTTGTTATAGTTAATAATTAATATATTTTATTATGCAGTTCTTTTTTACAATATATTTCATTAAATTGTTTATAAAGATTCCCTTTACTTTTGATTTTTAATATATTTGTAGAAAATAATAATGCTATTTTTATTTGATTTCAAGTATTGAAAAGTTAAATTATTAATATCAATTCCATACACAAAATTAATCAGACTATCGATTTATAAAGTATTAGTAATCAATATAATAATTATTATTTAATACCATGTAATACTATGGACATTAGTTAAAAACACATCTAAAGTATTTCTAATACTAATAATAATAATATATTATCTAAACGGAAGATTTTAAACGCATTTTCACATTTGATTTCATTATATAAGATTATTGAAAAATTCAAGCAACTTATCAAAACTTATCAAATTTACTCTTCTCATAATATCGATAAATTATATTTCAAATTAGGTTTCAAATTCAATAAATTAATTACGAGGAAGATTTTTTAGTATAATATGATTTTGAAATGTATTATTAGTTAGATTTTATAAATATGAACATTAAAAATATCATATATATTTACGCATTAAGAATTTATAACTTTAGTATTTTATCCTTTATAAACTTTAAAAAAGTTATTAGATTATAAATTTTCTTTAACACTTAATAAATATATACATTTATCAAAAACTTAATATTACTACATATTTGTGTAATTAATTATTTATTTAATATTATTCAGTGAAGCTAAATTATTTTTATTAATTGGAAGTTATAATTTTTTCGTAGTACACATTAAGGACAAGCCGAGAGATGAAGCAGTAATTTCCTAAATAGTACTCTGTAAATCAATTAAAGTAAATGGAAATTGACAGTAATAGCTCCCTAGTGATTTAGCAGACTAATTTTTATTAATAATTTACAAGTTATCAATAATGGATAATTTTATTTTTTTAAATTCCTTGTCACGGCGGATCCACTTATATTTAATTAGAAGTTCATTTATTCGTCATTGTTCTAATCATTCATAATTTTTTCCTCCTCCTTTCCCGTCACTTCTATTTTCCACCTACGTCTTTTCCAAGATATATTCATCTCTTATCACTCTCTGTTCGCCACTTACTCTATTTACTGTAGCAGCTTACAGAAGCCTCGGAAGGAACAAAACAGTAAAGGCTATAGAGGTGAAATTTTTATTAAGCTGAGTGTGCGAGTAAATGAAAATATTGAGAATTTCTAGCCCGAGGGATTTGTCCGACTCCAAACGAATATAAAAGTTGTGTCAAGTGCCATGTATTTTCCGCGAGATCGTTACAATTTTTATGAATTAACTACTCCCGAGCAAATCATCGGATTCTTGGAGCCAAAACCACAAATCATTTCATGCGTAGAGATAGTTTTCAGAAGAAATAATTTTTATTGTTGTATTGTAATCGCATAAATATGTCAACTCATTTGAAAATAATTTTTCACTTTATTATCATGTTATTTATAATCTATCATCTCCTAAATATTTATATCATTTAAATTCGAATTACAGTATAATTTTATGACGTTTTTATTCAATACTTTTTAATCGTTTAACAAAATGCGATAATAAAATAAGTTTTGAAAAATAAATTCATTTAAATAAATATTTTTTTTAGAACGATAATAGATAATGCTAAAATGAATATGATGAAATTGTTAATATATTTGATACTATTTTCTCGACTTCTTTTCAACATAATACATAGTGTCTCATAAATTTTTTAACAATATAAATACATTTTTGAAATAATAAATATTTACATATTTTTAAACAATATTTTTTTATCATATAATTATAAAATTAATCGTGATATCAATTATAATACTAATCTACATTATAATTTAACAGTTAGTATAAAATTCATGATTAATTTTATAATAATAACGTACATAAACGCTATTAAAATTTGAATCAGATTAATGAATAATGAAATTTATTGCATATTTTGAGCATTTCGTTAATTTTCCATAAACCAAACATTCAATTATTTTTTATTAATTCTACATTTACATGCGAAGAAGATATATTAAATCACTTTAATATATATTTACATGTATGAATATACGTAAATAGCATATTTGTACTTGGGTAGCGAAAAGTAAATTAATAAATGAGTAATTTTATGATATTTAACTAATATGTCATGAAATTTTATTGAGTTTCCCCATATTAAACAGTTATTATATAATGAATAACTACTTTTCTATAATCATAATAAAAATTAAGACAATTCTAACATATATATTACATTTTATGTCTACGAAAAGAAAAGATCACCATTTTTTGATATTTGTTTGCTCAATACATTTTCTTTATTGACTGATCATTTGTAAATAATATATTTATGGACAATAATTGTCCTGCAATGAAATGACACTTATTGCTAGCACCTGTTGCTTATTTACTTACTTACCTTTAACCCATTTCTCCGATTAATTACCTTCAGATAAAATAACTTTCAATCAATAAAAATATGAATATACGAAATATTCATTTTTAATGTTTAGAATAGTTTAAGAATACTATGGAAATAATGCAAAATCATATTATTTAATTTATCTTTAACAATAATTATCAATAGACGTACCTTGCTAATATTGTATAAATCATGTTATTTTCTGGTAGATAGAAGTCCAGGATTTTTCCACTGGAGGTGACAATGGGAAAATCATGACAAGGTGGGAGGGAGAGATATCTCAATTAAACAAATACACAAGGATGTGTATCGATGGTGAGATTTAACACAACCGGAAAAGACTTGGTTAACCGTCTCTTTTGTCGGTTTTTAATTATATCACGAATTCTAAAACTCGAATATCAAGGGATGGAAGGAACTATTATTGGGGTGAGAAGAGAGGCGAATGTTGGCTCATTATCGGACGTAACAATGCCGCATGCCTTCCTTGTATTACTTTGTGAAACTGATGTATTCTATTTGCATACGATGAAAGGAGAAGCCGAATAATCTTTAAAGCTTGAGAATTCATCCGATTGCTTTGATTTAGTATCCGCAGCACTGAATTTGTTCCTTAAGCTTCTACTTTGCTGAGGACTTTCAAAGACTTTAAACTTTGGTTTCACCGAGAATTCCAACTCATCAGCATGATTATCTTTTTTTTTTTTTTTAAGTTCCTACTTTGCTATATATATACTATTTATTCCAACTATACAATATACTATTTATTCCAACGTTTGTGTCTGTATCATTCTCTTTTGTACTTTTAGTATTACCTGGTTACGATATAAAATATCAAATCTCATAATTTTTCATTACAGTCAATAGCTATTCTACATGATCTTTAATCGATTAATAGACTTTCAACTTTTATTGTAACATAATTATTAAATTTTTGCAGAAAAATAATATATTTTAATTCTGGTAATACACAATTCAATTTAATATAAATGAGAAAATGAATCTATTATATAGTTATTTTATGTTTGAATATTATCCTTTTAAACTAATAAGTTCTAAAAATTATATTCTAAACTTAAAGTTTATTTGACAAATAATTTTGACATTTAATAAAATCACATTTATGTACATTTATAACCACAAATGTATTGGATTTTTAAGTTGATAAAAATAAATTTTTAATACTTCATTCAATGAGGCAATTAAAAAATTTTTTTTTTATTATTACATTTTAATGAAAACAATTTTATTAAAAAATGTATAATGTATCAATTAAAGTGTATTAATGAATACACATATAAACAATTACTGGTAATAAGAAAAACAAATCCACAAGTCGATGACGTATTACTGATTTTTGCAAAATTTTACATTTATTATATATTTATTTAATTTGAAATTGTCTGAATACAATTAACAATCAAAAATGATTTAAAAAAAGAGAGTTTTTATGAGGTAATACATATACCTTATATATAAATAAAATAAAATATAAATTGATCATATTTTAAAATAAAAATATTTGTTAAAATAATTTTATTTTATAATCAAAGAAATTCTTTTTCACTAAATTCTTTATTGTTTTTAAAAAATTCATTAATAAAATTATGGAACAGAAAAATTGTATTAAAGGTTTTTATCAAACAATAAAATATATTTCAATATTATTTGTGATATATTTCAATGATATTTATTTTGATAATTGTCATTATCCTACGTGAGTCTTTACTTCAAATTGCTTATAGATTTTTATCGCATATTTTTACTTTGATTTAAACGTATTTTCTAATCTTTTTTTTTTATTTCTATTTCTTAGAGTAATTTCTACGGTGACATGATTAAATAGAAAAGTTAGTCAAATTTACAAATGATGTAAGATAATTATGTAAGATTTTAAAGGATGCAAATATAATTTATGTAAATGAGTGTTATAATTTCTGAAGCAAAAAGAATTCTAAACAAACAGCGAAAAACGGTACATGGGGGAGAAAGAAGCTAAGGAGACGGAAAGAGAGAGAGAGAGAGAGAGAGAGAGAGAGAGAGAGAGAGAGACAGGAAAACCGCGTGAGAGTGAGTGAGATAGGGATATGGTAGGTAGAAAGCAGCTGGAATAACATCTTTTTAGTAATGCGACGTATCGACTGCGCTAATGGGATTTACTAGTTGTCGTATAACTCAGAATTAGAGCAAACTTATCTCACAAGTACACAGTCACTTGCGTGCTTTCCTACGAAATCGGATTTTCTTCGCGCATATAAAGCGTAAGCGTTTTCTACTCTTTTACTGTTCTCTTCCTTTTTTTCATATCTTCTTTGGCTATTTTTAGTAATGCTGCATACCTTCAAGTCCTTATGATGCTACTTTGACTAAAAGCACAAGTACATTGTTTTTGTTCAAATTTTTAATTTTGAAAGAATAAAGAAATTAAAAAACCTTCGCTAAATGACAAAAATTGTCCTGTCAAATCTTAAATAATTACAATAATTATTTTAATAGAAATATTTTATAAATGTCTTGAGATACTTTTACATGGAATGTAACAAATCACATTGATAAAATTATTTTAATGAAATTTCTATTATTTTTTTAAAAATATATGTTTGAATATTCAAAAATTATTTTTAAATATTTCATTTTATAAAAATTAAGTTTTAATAAATAATAAATCTTTGACTACAACATTAACCTATATTTAAAATATACATAATTTAAACCAAATTTTCATGATAGTATTTAACTAGTTAAATATTTCATGAATAATTTCAGGATCAGGCGCTAATTTTTTTCAATAATTGGAAATAGAATTGTATATTATGTTTAAGAAAAGTTCAAAATATATTTTTATTTTGAAAATTTAATAATTACATTTAAGTTAAATATCATTAAAACATTGGAATGTGTATATTTTAGACAATATTTTTTCAAATTCAGATAAAATTTATAGATTAATTTTTTTTTAAATACAATATCTATTAGAATAATTGATATTTCATTTAATTTATTTTTATTTTATCAAATTTTATTACATTAATCAGGACTTTTATTTTATTAATTTTTAATTTTTATTTTAATTTCTTATATATTTAATATAAAAGAGAAGTTTTAATGCCATTTTATGACGTAAAAATGAGTCACATATTACTTATTAATATATATGTAATTCAAAATAAAAAAAGCTTCATACATTTTACTGTAAAAGTAGAAATAAATTTAACAAAGTATGTATTACCATTTTATATTCTATTTAATAGAATAATTGCATTATATTTATAGCTCTCAGTACAATATTAATTATTATTTACATATATTTCAAATACGTTTTCATAATCAACTAACTAATATAATGAATATGAAATAAACATATTTTGCTATAAAACTTAATGAGTTACTATTTAAAAAAAAAATTTTAATCTAGAAAGGGTAAAATATTTTTTATTATTAAAGGATTTTTATTTACAATTATAAGAAATACTATTTATGTATATTTATTTATACTTTATCTTTGTACTTATAAAAATGTATAATTGAAACAATACTTCGTGTAAATATGTAGGTACGTACATGTCCACACATATACATCTGTATACTTGTAATATTATATATATATTTCAGTGCTTTTTTAAGCAGTTTGAAGAAATTTAAAGCTTTATCAATATTCAGTTAGTAAAAAAATACAATCAACGAAATTTAACTCAACCATTCCTTTTGCAAAGATTAATTACTCTAGTGATTAAATAAAAATAAATTGATTATTTAGTATCATTATAATCTTAAATTCTAAAACTATTTCCATTTAAATATTTTTAGAAACTTGAACCAAATGTGCACATTTTCATTCCTGAATACAGGTGGTAAAAAGAAACAGAAAAATTGAAAATCCGTATCAAACAAGTGAATCAGACTTATATTCATTCATTATTGCACCTCCTCCTCCATCTTTTTCGATTTCGATTTTTTATTTTCTTTGGAGTTCTATGTACTCTGATCCATCTTAATATCTAAGAGACTTTAATTGCCCCGATACAGTAAATGTGCAGTGATATTTTTCTGGAAGTCCCGAAAATGAAAATAAATCGGATAGAAAAACTGAGTTTTGTACCCCAGTTTTTTTAAAGGACTTCTTCATAACTCTTATATAGATCTAATAATGTATGAGAGCGTAATTAATTAATTCCGTGTGTGTTATATAAACTCAAAAAATAAATACTATATAATTATTAATAATAAAATTATGAATTAGAATTAAATAATAAATCTAATAAAAGTATATATTTAGAAAATTATTACTTTGTATAACAACTTTTTTTATACTTTTAATAAACCTTTGAGTGCCGTTGACTAAACAAATAAATGGATTCAATTATCGTTAAACATTAAGAAACACTTTAAATAAGAAAAAGCTCATACGGATATTTCTTTATAAAATATTTCAATTTTTTTTTTTAGTTTTCCATTTTTAATATTTTATTTTAACATATCAATCTAATAAAAGGAGTGCGAAAATTAAGAAAGCGTTGTCGAAAATAAAAAACAAAAAAAAAAGAATAAAATACAAACTTGATATGTATTGTTTACAACAAGACAAGTTTTAGGGAAAATGCGTCGAAAATGTTCATTTTATTTTTTTTCGAATAAACAAACGATGATTTGATTAAGCAGATTTATTTTCACCTGTCGCTATAATTATGACTAAGCTCGAAGGAGGTCGGAGCGAGGTGAAGAGCGCGTTCAAATAATTTTTAAAAAGTGAGTCCCATACACGATTCGATCCCTTATTTAATATTTTCTCTCGCACCTCTCTCCTTCTCCTTCAAGCTTTTCCATTAGTTATCTTATAAAGTAGTATCAGCCAGGTGGGCCTTATCATTTTTTATTTAGCCTAATTGTCCACCTCCCCATTACGATCGATGGGCCTTCGCGCGCTCGTCAGTCAGGGCGGTGCATCCATAACGATCGGACGTGCCCGGCCTGGCTTAACCGTTTACAACTTGACATAAAAACCTCTTTGGGCACGCAGAACGATAAAGCCTTTACATGCTAACTTAATAATAAATAATATAACGCAATAAAATAATATTTCTTAATAATAAGATAACGCTACAACGAGGTCCTTAAACTATCAATAATAAATTGCACTAAACTTAAGTGGTAAGGATTACAATAAGTTTTCGGCGTAAGATAAAATCACGCTCTCGCTATTAACATTTTCGATTCGCAGAATTAGACGGATTTACGGGGCCGTTACCACCATCCATTAACGGTCAGTTTAATCTCTTCTGTATGTGCGTCCATACCTTCTCATGTGCACATCTGCACCATTCGAGATCGAGTTTTGTCGGATCCCCTGGTCCCGCTGAGTTGCTCAGGACGTCGCATCCATAACTCAGGTTTATCAACGGCTACCGCTCCTCATTTATGGGTGGGCGGCACGCCAGTTTAGAAATCTGCCGATTTTCGGAAACGTATATTTCTCTTATCTTCTACATTAACATAAAGTAAATAATTTAAAAACAAGATTGCAACTTATGTAAAATAGTTAAGAAATAAGAACAAAAATAATGAAATGAAAATTTTAATTGTTATGAAATTTAATCTTATCACAATTGTGACACCGACTCATTTTATTACCGGATACGCATTTATGTATAGCTTTAAGATATAACGCACTATATTAGAGTTTTCTCGCAATTTTTTAGATAATTTATGATTCAGCATAATTACTCGCTTTGGTTAAGAGTTATAAAAGCTGCGGTTCTTGGATACTGAAATAACTTAAAAAGAGATAAAATTATGTCAAAGCTGTTAACTCATTTATAAATTTTAATTTCATTCTTTGTATAAAATTTGTTTTCTTAGAAAGAATATTAATAGTTGTATCTAATAATCAAGACCTGTACTTAACACATCATTATTATAAGTTTTGATGGATATAATTTTGATCCAAATCAAATGCAAAGAGATAAATATTCAAGCAACAGGTGCTATTGATTTTGCAAAATAAAATCTTTAATTATTATTTTAAATTTATATTTAATAAAACCATTCATTAATATTTAATATTCATTATTTAATAAAATACGGAACAATATAAAAGGTTTATAAAAAAAATATTGAACATTAATTATTAAAAGCTGCATCTATTTTACTATTCTTGTTTATGCTATGCATTGTTTTAACATTTGACGCATCTGTGCGCATTATGTCTCTCTCTCTTTTTCACTTCAATTGTTATATTCATCTACAGCATTGATCAAATTGATCCATAAGTCGATCTGTAAAGTAATGTTTGTTTTACTTCATTTTACTGCGCACATCTAAATATAAATAGAGTCATAGTTGAATTTTACATTTTATGTTTACGTGGGTACGTACATATTAGATTTTAGAAGTTTTTATTCTACAATATTTATTACAATTATTATATATACAACAACTATTTGTATAGAATAAATGATTTACAAGAGATATACTCCATACAATCATATTATTATTTCTCGACTTGAACTGCACCATTTTAATTCATAAAAACCTTTATAATACTGTATAATATAAAATTATTTATTGAAATTAAATTCCATACGATCAAAAGTAAGAAGGTTAGTTGGCAAATACATTCAAAACATCGTAAAAAATACAAAGAAAACCAGGGCTCTAAATTTAGAGCAAAATTCTAAGGTCACTATATTTTTATATCACTACTCGAATAACTTTAACAATATTTGGGTTTAATTTTTCTATATATATTTATAATAAAATTGAAATAAACTGAAAGATTACAAAAGGTTGTATTTTTGAATAACAGACTATTCCAGTTATAAACTTGAGTTGATAAGTAAAAATTTCATTCATTCACACTAACCAATCTTTTTTAACATCACCGATTGAGGTAATCGACATTGGACTGTTAGATATGTCTTTCTCTTCATTTTTATCCTCTGTTAGAAACATTACATAAGAAAAGAATTTACCAGTATTCATGCGATCAACTCTGTATTGAAATATTTTCACAAATTTTATTACAGTATTATAATTATAACAATATAAATAAATTTGATATATTCGGTGCTGAGCCGGATATTTAACTATTATTCCCATTTTTCGTTTATTTTTTCTAACATTTGGTATTTAAAACATTCTAACTAATAGGCATCAAAGCACTTGATTTGATAGAGAAACCGCAACAATCTTTAGGCCTGAAGTGGTCAATTAAAATACCCCAGTCGTTGTATTTCATATAGAGTAAACTTTTAAGCGCCCTAAAAAATTTACATTCAACCCATTGTAAACATAGCTGTAAGTTTTAAGGCACCAAACAAATACCAGTAAGCTTTTGTATTATCTTCAGTCGTCCTCAAATTTAATAAGACCTCCGTCAATTTTAAAAGTACAATCACTAATTCAAAAAGTGTCTCATACTGCATTACAGTTCTAGGACAATTCTGAAAGTACCGTTCAAACTATTAATTTTGAGTCTTTGATCAGGAAATTTTTGAATTTCTAAATCGAATAGGATTTACAATATACCAATAACACTATTTAATCTGGCAAGGTATACAAGTATGTCTTAAATAGCACTTCTTAAAATGTAAGTATTTGCTTATGACCTCTCCATATCGCAAGAATAGATAGAGTGTTTGTTACCACAAAAGTTCTGAACAATAATAATGATACGTTCTATGAGAACCTTCTTTATTGAAACTGCGATAAAAAATTTAACTTCCCAATTTGATATGAAACTTTTTTATAATCTGCTTATATCTCGAGGCATTGATCTGAAATTTCTTCGTGATAGGACTCAATAAATTGAATTGAATATTATTGGTAGTAGTAGTATTTTATTTATTTTTAAATAGTTGCTTGAAAAATTACAAATAAAAATGGTTTCTGCAACTCTTTATATCTAAAACAATATACTAAATTTATTATGAAAAACCGAAAGGAGAAAATCATAAGTACTATTTAAATAATTAAATTTACTTATTTATATAAAAAAATTAAATCGGACAAGTAATAAGACGGACATCAATACCAACAATTCATAAGAAGTATTGTATTCTTAATTATTGCTTCAAGCATAGTAAAATCGCTTCTATGAAGATGAGGAGAAAATCTTCTCATATTCTTATTCTTATTATTCTTTTATCGATGAGCAGCCCTCTTCTTTATAAATTTAGATGAACGTTTATATTTCTTATTCCAAAAGCTTTGCAGCTATGAATTCTAACTCGTGAAATTCATTTATCGATCGATTTTAAATAGTAATTGTTCGTAATTAGTATTCGAAGATTTTAAATTTTGTAAAAATTAAAAAAAAAAGATATACTTATAAATAATTTATTAATTTATATAATTTAAATTTCATGTGTTCGAGTTGTTGTGTCTTCCAGAGAGCACCTGAACCTGGTGTATAACAATTGATTCTAAAATATATAAAATATTTTAGGTGGATAAAAAGTAATTAATCCAATACTAACAATTGTTCAATGAATATAATGTACATAACTAATAACAATACTTGTACCTGTACTAGGATTCGCATTTTTAGTTGTGCTATTAGTTAGCGGGTCTGTCATCTGTTGATTTGTGTTCATACTATATTTTATTAAGAGAAACTTTTAATAATATGAAAATATTAATTTCATATTATAATTAACCTATAATAAAAATAGTAATATTAATTATGATATATTGTATTTAATTATATTGTATATTAATTATGATGTCTTGCTAGCATAGACGGCGCTTAGGTTCTTGAATTGGAGTGAGATAGAGATAGGCGCAAATATGTATTTTAATATATATATATATATTAAAATGCATAATTGAAGTAATGTGAGTAATGTAAAAATTATTAGTGTTGTACCGCCACGAGATGGCCGATAAGTATAGTTTCTATACTTATCGGTCAAACAATATAATACTTAAATAATACTTTTCTTTTGTATATGAATTGAAGATTTTGATTGGCTATTTTAATAATAATCAAATGAAATTTAAATCATGACAGATACAAAGGAAAAGAGATTTGTTGGCTGCGATGCAACCAATGATGAATTTTTTGAGTTTAAATCAAATTCAGTAAATTTAATTATTGGTTTGATTTTAATTTAAAATTAAAATAGTAATGTTAAGGGGGCGGAACTTTCTTTCTGAAAAAGAAAGAAAGTTCAGTTGTGAATTATTATTCAGTTAGATAACATATAGAGTTGAATATTATTCTTGATAGTAGCAACATATAACTAAAATTTTTCATAAAATATTTTGAAAAAATTATATTGATAAACTTATTAAATTATATTATTGCGAGTATCAAGGTAAGATTGTTATTATATATATATATAATATTAATATTTAATTAAATATTATTTATCATATTGTTGTGTTGTGAAAAAAGGGTTTATTGAGATTTGCCCGAGATCTCATATTTTGGTGCTGAATCTCCCCTTATTAAATTATTTATATTTATTATTATTGGTGGTAAAAATTATTAAATAATAATTTATTTAATAATTTTAAATAAATTGAAAGTGTAGTGTTGTGGTGAATATACTTAAATTAATAAATAATACGATTCGGGAAAATCGGTTTTAGTTGATTTGAAATACATTAACTTTAATAGATTTGCCGTATTACAAACTTAAGTATATTAAAAAATTTGAAATAAATTTAAAAACTATAACTAAATTTCATGTTTAGTCCTTAAAAAGCTATAATTTTGTATCAAATAATATATATATTGATTTAATAAAAATGTTATGTAAGTTTGAAATAACTTTATTTTACATGAATTAGAAAACTAATACAAACCTTTTATATATTATAAAATTCTGTGAATTATATTTAAAAAAAACAAAATTGACAATTTTAAAATTAAAAAATATTAAAAGATTATATTTTCATTGGTAGAGTATAGGTATTTTTGTACAAATAAATTCAATAATCTTTATGTTATTAAAATAAAGTATTTGTCTACGTAATATCATTTAAGCATGTATATATTTGAAAATGATACTAATTTTTTTTCTATTAAAAATAAATTAATTATCGAATTCAAGCATCGCATGAACATAAAAGAAAAAAAAGACCCAAACAAAAAAACTTGATATCTAAATTTTAGCTTAACATTATTTAATATTCAAAATAATTATTATGAAATTCAAAATAAAAAAAAAATGTAATAAAATGCTTATCACAATTCCTAGTAAAATTTTTTAAAATAATAACAATAATTAAAAAATAATAAAAGTTTGATGAGACTTGGATAAAAAATATTATAATAAAGTTTGTATATATAAAAAATTTTATATTAAAACATTTTAAGAAAGTCAAGCATGCAAAAAAAATTTATAAAAAAAAATGAATGCAAATGAGCTTACAGCATACATTGGGAAATTGTTAAATTGAATATTAAATAAAAAATTCAAACTTTGTTAAAAATTAATTCAGAATCTTGAATAAAAATTTTGATTAATGTTAGATTATCTGATCGGAGTTTTTCATAATTATTCAATTGTTTACAAAAATTGGTGCACACGTGAATTTATTACAAAGCCAAGTTGATAAATAATTTCATTATAATGGAATCCCAATAAAAATGAAATAAGTTTTGCATATTATTTAAAGACATGATTTTTAAAAGTATTTGGTTTGCTAGAAGCAAATTATCGAGAAAAAAAATTTAAATAACATTGTCAGCCACTGGAAATGTTTTTAAAATTCTTGAAGAATATTTTATGAAAACTATTAAATTCTTATCCAGAAGGCGGAGAATCTCAGAGAAATAAAAGAAAATTAGAGCGCAGCGTATTCTATTCCGAACTAAGAAATCAAACTCTTATATATTTGCATAATGGCTTTCCACAACTTGAACCCGTATTTCTCTTAATACATCGAGCGACCGCAAATCGAACAGCGAACAAGTTGACGGTCGATGCTAAAAAGGAAAAATGGAAGAAAAGTGCAAGGAAGAGAGAGAGAGTGAGGAGGGGGGTAGAGGGTCGGAAAAAAGTACGAAAAACAGAGGAAATAAATTGGGGGACAAAAAGGAAAGAAACCTAAAGAGGCTCTAGTTCGCTCAATGACACGAGAGCTTTCGCACCACAAGAAGTATTCGTATTAGTATTCGGAATTGGGCGGGAATGGGGGATTTATGGGAGTTGAGCACGGCATCCAACTGAAACACGCTCTTGGAGCTACTCTCGGCTCTAACTCTATAACTCTCCACCCCTCGCCCCTCTGCCGAGTTGCGGGCTTGGTGGAGTAATAAGGGTCCGGGCGGGGACATGGATACAACTGCAAATTATTTATTGGGTAATGTCCACTCTCACTTATTTCACTTCAGAATACATTAATATTAAGCACTTAGTATTAAGATTCGAGGGCCCCTAGTTCCTTCAAGACCAACACACTCATTTTATCGCAGCCCCTATTGTTTACACACACTCAATTAGTCGTTAGGTTCCTTTTATTGTTACATTGTTTTTCTTTAATTAATCTTTTTAATTTTCCCTTTATTCATTATATCAATTAAAAAGCTTTCATCGTCAACTCCGATCATTTGCCCTCATCACGTCCAAATGTATTTTTCAATTTCTCATTTTAAATGCAGGAAAATTAATGAGCAATCTAATAAAATTCATAAATAGCTTTGCTTTATTTTTTAATTATTTTTAACTTTATTATTACCCTGTATCTAAATGCAATCTGAGTTTACGACACCATTTTTGCGATTTTACGTGTAATTTATTTTAACTTTAGTTACCTTTATTACGGTTCCATCAATACCTGCAAATAAATCAAGGCTTATGAGTGGTTATAATTTTAAATAGCGGTAATGTCGTGAGTAATTATAGTAATTACCTAAGAACCTGTAATACACCCTACTAACTCTAATAATACCCACGTGACTGAATCGTTTCTGAAAGCAACATAATACTTTTTTAATATATAATATATATGTGAAACAAGTGACCTTACAGTAAAATCATTCTCATTTTTTAATTCTGTTCTAATAAATATTAACAAACAAATATTTACCCATGTTATTTCATACGATGGTTTTATTTAATGTAAAGTTTTAGTTAGAAATATATTACTGCTGTTGATTTACATCATTTATTAACCAAAAATAAAATTAATACTGCTTTTTTTATAGTATTAAAAATTATATAAACGATTTTTTTTCCATTATATATTTAGAATATATTTTTTTTCGTTTAAGATATCTTTTTGTATTAATTGCAATTTAATAAATTGAATAATATTTATTATAAAAAACCTTGACGAACTTAATTTATTAAAATAAAAACATTATATAATCGCCTCCATACTTATTGTTACGTACTTAATTTATAATAATAATAATAATATGATATATAATATAAAATATATATAATAATAATATAATAGAAAAAAAAATAATATCGTTACATACGTGACATTGTATAAATATAACGTAATGTTTTTTACAAAGCTTCTAAACCTTTTTTAATTAATTAATTAGACTGTCCAACTAACAACGTAAAGAAATTTTTTCGTAAAATTATAACTCTGAGAGTATGAATGTAAATTCTTTATATATTTAAATTTTTTATTTTCAATTTGAATCATTGTATTTCATAAGAAATTAATGAAATTAGTTTTAATTACATTTACATTTACTATATTAAAAAAAAAAAATTATAAATCTAATTTTTTTAAGCGATATAGAATTATATAATTTGAAATTTCTGCTTCAATTGTGTTGATAACTTGATTTTTAACATTAACATTAAAAATGAATTAACTACGTAGAAAATTTATAAAAATAATAAATATTTTAAAAAATTTAATATCCATAATTATATTAATAATATTTTTAAAAAATATATTTTTTAAAATTAATTTATGCTTGAATGTTTGTAATAATTATAAGTTAATATATATTATAATTAGGTAAATTTTCAATAATAATTTAATTATCTAAATTTAAAAATAATAAATTTTTTATATAAAAATTTGGGAATTACAAATAGTACATTTAAAAAGTAATTGTTTGTCTGAAAGTATGTTAAAAAGATATTTATTTTAAAAATGTTAATGAAATATAAAACTATGGATTCTATATTCAACAATTAAAAAAAAATTTTTGATTTAAAAAAAAACAAAAATTCTGTTTAGAATTTAATATTAAACTAAGAAGTTTTAACTATAAGTATTTTCACATTGCATTTTGAAAAGTAAATTTGTTCTATACAATAACAAAAGAAAGTTAATACCTGTTTGTATTAAAATCATGACTCTCAAAAGTTTTTAATTTAATTAAAATACAAATATAAAAAATATCATTACAGAAACAGGTTTTTTCCAATTTTCTAAAACTCGATTTGATCATTTATTCTGCAATTTCCTTCAATTTATCTTGTAACTTTAGTTTTAGAAAACATGAGAATCTTTTCATGAAAATATTTTGAAGTGTCATTTGTAACAAAAACGAAAATGAAAACCTGATGCTACTGGACCAATTTTTACTACAAAATCTTAAGATCGACAATCAAATACGTTTTTGACTCTGGAAGTGGAAGGAGAAAATTTCGCAAAGATCTGCACGATGATATTTTTCTCGTTTTTTATTTTCATTACTTGGTTCTATGTACCTCGACTAAGATCAAATTACTGAAATAAAATTTAGATAAATTAAACATTATTCACCCATGATTGTTTTCTTCAAAGATTATTATTAAATTTTTCAACGACAAATCGTAACAAATTACAATATAGAAAAATATATTTTAATGAATGTGGATTAAATTTTTATAAAAAATAATAAAGTATTCAGTTTATTCAAGTAGCATAGAGATAAAATATTTTATAATATGTAAAATGAATTTGTAAAGATTAATTTTTTTGCAGTTGTTTATAATTTCATATGTAATACCTTCTTTGTGTATAATTTTTAAGAATTACCTGTAATTCTCTAATGAGAAATTGATTAAATAAATACATATTGTACTTAAATTTACATTTTTTGAGTCGTTTTCACTTCAAATTACCATAATATTGTAAAAAACAATGAATACGAGTAAATAATTACAGTTTAATTTTGAATTATGTATTCCCTTTAAATAATAAATAGATATATTTTTTCTAGTGTAAATGTTTATTTTCATTTTACTTGGAAATCAATATATTTTCCAATAGATTAGATAAACATAATTTTTTCTTGTAAAATAAACAATAATGAATAAATTTAAGTTTTGAATAGAAAAGTGGTATTTAATTAAAAATTACCTAAAGTAAATAAAAATACTCTATTGGTGATATAATAATGTCCTAATTAATGTCATTATTCATATATATTGAAGCTTAAAAAATTTTTCTAGTCAAGATTTTTTTATCAATTATTATTTTTTATCACTTTAAAATAATTACGTTTTTTTCGCTTTGCAGAAAGTTTTTCAACTTCAAATTCGAATTTATATCATTGTCCAATATGACAATATTGATACACATGTTGAATTGATTTAAGTTATTATTGTTTTTTAACTTAAGTTATTACATACTAATAATGTATATTAAAATTACTATATTTACACCATTTTTATTTATTAGCTTCCAGTTACCTGTATATTTATTTAAAAATATTATTAAAATTTAAATTGAATTATGATACCCTACTACTTCAGATATAGTTATTTTTAAAAATGATTGATACATGCGGGTATTATAGTTTTAAAAAATAAACAAAATTGCCTATGTTTTTTTGTAGTAAGCATTTGAAAATGAAAATACATATTTCACAAAATGTAATAAAAGCTGAAACTTATAATTTAAATATTTTTTTTATAGTGAGAAGAGCTTGCACCCCTACTCAATAATCGCGTAATTATTGTAAAAGGTACTTCTCAGCATTAATTAAAGTAATAGTATTAGCACATAATTTAAGTATGGTACAAAATATCCATAAGTACCGAGGAGGAGGTTATAAAAATAAAAATGACCACCTGAAATTGCGAGCTAAAAGCATAAGGTAAAAGAGGTATAGAGGGTGAAAATATGGGGGGTGGAGGAATAAATAGATGGAAAGTAGTAGTAAGGCACGTCGGCGATTACCCTCGAATTTCCCTGACACAATCGACGCATTACACGCACACGCTTAGAACCGGGACGGCGCACCCTCATTAATTGGTTCTTTCTCCTTTCTTCTCTCTCTCTCATTCCCCTGAAAAAACAACCATATCTCGGATAAAATCGTAGGGAGTTTAGGAGGTTGTCGCGCCACCTCCGAACTTATGTGCTTTTCCCTTATTTCTCACACGCGGAGTTCTTTCTTTCTTTCTTTCTCTCTCTCTCTCTCTCTCTCTCTCTCTCTCTCTCTTTTGTCTCACTCTCAATATACCACGTACCACTCCGATACCCTTTCTTCTTGTTTTCTCTGTACTTATTTATATGCTTTCCCCAGCCATTTTAAAATTTAAATAGAAACTCTGTAATATTCAGGAACAGCCTATTAATAAATAGTCTACCTATTTGTATCATGTCACAAACAAGGAATACGAAATTTAATGCCTTTTAATCTTTAATTATTACAATAGAAGCTTAAATTTTATGTCATAATCTAATATGGAACGGTTTTTAACTTAATCAAATCCGACTAATACATAATATCAATTTTTTTCCCCTTGTATTATATATATATATGCAAGCACGCAGGCGAAATATAAAATGAAAATATAAATTTACACTCAATAAATATAATATGTGAGTCTTTTTTAAAAAAGAAACATTAGAAAATAATTTATATTAAATCTCCTCGAATATCCTCAAATTCAATAAAGCGACTTGTATATGTATAATGCCAATACTAATTTTAGTAACTTTTTATCATATTTGAATAATGCATTATTTATTCTTTAGTAATCATTCATTAATAATTCATCCGTATTCAATCTACAATTTTTAATTTTCAAAAATTTATGCAATTGCAGAACATTTTAGCCAAATAAATAAAATCAAATATTCAATAAAGAAATAAATAAAGTAATATGATCTTCGTAAAAAATATTATCATTAACATAAAACGTACTATAAGTAAATAATATAATGATATAAAATATTTTTAAAATGAATAATAAATTATATACCGATTTTTTATTTGTGAATAAAATTAATGATTTTGATTACAATTAGTAATAAAAAATTAGACGGTTTCAATATTTTATACACAACTATAAAATAATGTTACAAAAAATAGAGAGGATAATGCTCAAAAATAAGAAGGGTAGACATAGTAACTAAGTGCCAAAAAAATAAGAGATGATTTAAAGTCGAAAATTAGTATATATTATACTAATATATTTTCAATTAAAGTGAGAAGATATCTGCCTATGAGATAGACCTCAAAGCTATATATATTATATAGAAAACAATTGAGAGAGATGTGTTTTTTTTGCGAGAAGAAGGGGAAGCCAGTGTAGAGGGTAAAAATTGACACCCACGTATGGGTAGTGTCGAACTCATCAATCCCTCACATTGACGCTACCGACTAAAAAACCCTCTACTGAGACGAAGTGGGAAGACGGAAGAAACAAGGGTGTTGAGATTACCAATCCGAAGGTTATACATCTCGGAAATATAAAGCAAAGAAGAAATTAGGAGGAAGAGAAATAAGAGTTGGACGAAAAGAAGAGTAAAGAAAGAAAAGGTGAGGGTTATCCTGAAAAGTTAAAAAGACAAATTAAATGAAAAACGCAAAAAGTGCGGACTCGATACCTGGTTTAATTATAAGGGTACCGGGGAGCATGGTCTTCGGATCCTGCTTGGGTTTACAGTCTGCCAGGGCCCGGATTAGAGGGTTAAGGAAATAATTCTAAGTGTTGCTCCAGGGGATAAAATGTCTACTGTAACAGCCTCGGCCGAAGTGGAACTAAGACCAACAGGCTGATGTCTAATCGACCTGTGCATGAGAATAGCAACACCACCACCGGATAGAGGTGATGGACGATCTCTGCGATAAGATATGTAGTCAGAAAAGAAAAGATTCTTGTATGGTTTGAGGAAGGTTTCTGTGATAGAAGTTACAGAAATATTGTGCTGAGCTAGGAATTGATCCAGCTCAAGAGCTTTAGTGGGAGAAAGAGAGTTTGCATTCCAATTAAGGATACAAAGATTATTCTTATTAAAGATTTGTGTAGCCATTGATGATCTCTAAAACGTTAGTAAGCGCCAAATGGAGTTGAAGGATAAAAGGTGGAAGTGGGGGAGAGGGATTAGTTCAAGCTGTAGCCTGAGAATAAGATATATTAGGCCTGGATGTACTCGCGGTAACGGGGAATTTCCCAAGGAACCAGGGGCAGATGTAGGTATAGTTACAGATTTGTCTCTTATTAGAGGATTGGAATGATTAACCGGAGGATTAGGTGGCTTTATAGTAGATTTAGTTAATAAGGAAGATTGCTTATTAGGGACCTTAGAACAACCACGATAGGTTGCCCAGTAGTTCCCTGAGAAGTTAAAACAAAGAGGTTGATTTTTTGGATTGTCTTTTTTGGGACAAGAAGGAGTGGCATGACCCTGGGTGCAAAAGGCACAAAGCCAACTAGCAGTGCAATAATTTGCTGTGTGACGAAATTTGAGGTATCTTCTGCACTGTGGGATGAGTTTATTTTTGTGTTTCTTTTCTACAATAACATCAAAAAGATCAATTTTCTTTAAATCGAAAATTTTTTGAGAATTTGGATCAGATTTATCAAGATGTACTGTGATAAGCGGCCACAATTTATCTCCACGCCTCATGCGATGGACTCTGAGAACCGGAAAACCTGTTTGTTTAAGATGGGATAGGAGATCTTATTCAGAAAGATCTTCATGTACTTTTCGAATAACAACTACAAGATCACGTTTTTCTTGTAGCTGATTAGTGGAGAATTCAAGTTTCTGTTTTTCTAACAGTTTAGTTACAGATCTGAAATCGTCAGAATTAGATAGATATATAAGAACAGAGTTGGAAGCTACGGAGACGCGCCTAGGGAAAATGTGGAGAGAATCATGACTAGATCTGATCTTAAATCAGTCTGCCTTATTACGTAGTATAATAGGCGGAGGTGGACGAGTTGTAATATTAGTGGTCTTCTTAATGGAAGACTCCGAAAGTATGTTATTACTTATAGTTTGTATAGAGTCACTGGTGGACATAGAAGAGGAGGATCTAGAGGAATTAACAGAATCAGGTAAAGAGCAGGAAGGTCGAGAGGCCGGTCTTTTCGTTTCTCGGTCAAAATGAGACCCGGAAGAATTTGTAGTTTTTTGTTTTTCGAGAACGCCGCTAACGTTTCTCAACAAGAGTGAAACCCTCAGTTGTCTCTTCAACTATAGAAGGAAGAATTTGAGGGAGGGAGGGAAGGGGCTTAGATGAAGCAAAAAGACTAAGTTTTTGAACAAGCTCATGGATTATGTCTATGAGTTCGTCTTGGGAAAGTGACTTTAAATTAGTAGAAATTTCCATGTTTAATATTTAAAAATAATACCTTACCAAATATACTTAGCTAAAATGGGAAAGTTAATACTATTCAAACCAGAAAATGAATAGTACAGTTTATTGTCCGAGTAAAAACTCGCAGAGTAAAGACGGAAGGAAGGAGAAACAACCCCCGCGACAGCAAGGATGGAAAAGCCGCTACTGAGGTGGGGTCAGAGACGACCCACCCTAGCGTTGTGAGGGACTGATATATATTACCTCACTAAACTTTTTTTCATGAGGAAAGTAAAAACTCAATATAACGCCACCTAGTGACAGAGTACGGAAATGTTGCCTCACTATAGAGGACAAATAATTTTTTGTACCAAAGCCAGGAGGCGAGTCAAGATGTGCTATCCGCTTTCATCGACAACACCGCTTTAGAGCTGATAGAGAGGCCACCCCCACGAGTGGAGTAGACTGATAATAGAGCGTTGAGTGAAGAGGAGAGCTGACCCAGAGAGATGTGTGTAGATAGGGACTTATATATATCACCTCACTTAACTTTTTCATATGAGGAAAGCTAAAACTTAAGAGAACGCCACCTAGTGGCGTAGAGAGGTATTACTGAGTACGCTAAATTATAATTACGCGATTGCATTATTTTCTTACGTTGGAGTTTTATTAACTCCTCTGTTTCTCAACAACAGTAGTTAGTAAAAGAATTTAATTTACTTATTGAAATTATAATTATATATAATAATTATATATAATAAAATTAAATATAATAAAATTTCTATATAATTAAATTTAATTAAACATAATTATATATCCTTAAAATATTAAATATCCAATTTTTATAATAAAAAAATTGGCTAACTAAAATAATATATTAACATAATAATCTTAATTATTTCATCAATAAATTCACTAAAATATTGTACATCAAAAGTTTTGTAATTAGTTTAAATTTATTGAAAATAATCATTATTAATAATTATCTGTTTAGTTAAAATATAAATATATTTAAAAAATATAATCCTAATATTTTTAATTAAAGTAACACTATTTTTATTATCTGCTGTACATAAAAATATCTTGATAAATAATTGAATGCTTTATAATCCATGATCAATACACTTAGTAATTTTTATTGCATAAAAACTATAAAATACATTATTATATGAATACATTATTATTTATTATTATTAATAATACTAAACCAAGAAAATAAATTAATATTTAATTAAAATATTACTATTTGGGTACTACAAATAATTTCATATTATTTAAGTTTAAAAACATGTTAAATTTATTACTCTATTGTAAACAATTCTGATAAATAATAAAATTGTCTTTCACAAATCAATAGAACAAATATTAAATAAACAATAAATAAAATGATTAATTTTTTTTCATATTTACTTTACTTCGATGATTAACAATAAATGTTTTCTATATAAAAAGAGAAACTGTTAATTTGTTAATAAATTAAATTCTATTTAAAATATCTAAGTAAATTAAAAATATTAAAAATTTTAATTTATTTCTATGAAACTATTTAGATATATTTTAATTTGTGTCAATGAAATTTTGGTTTGTCGTTAGGAAGGAAAATCCCATGCCCGTTGAAACTTCGGCAATAATCACTTGCCGTTATTATCAGGACGAAAAACATAATAATGGCAAATGCATTTGCCGCTGAATTTCACTCGTACCTGAACCTTCTTAAGGTACTGGGGATCGTAAGTCTATTTGACGAGCTATAATGTGTACTCACCATTAGTCACGTTCTGTGTAAAAATATTTGTGTGCTAAGTAAAGTGAGTGACGCCTTTGTCTCTAAATAATTCTATAATTACTGAATAATCCTTATCCTCAAAAGTTAAATGATATTCAAAACCATTGTAAAAAAAAAAAATATTCGTGAAATTGAATGTAAGTCGTAAAAGAAACTTATATTTATAATCGTATTGAAATATTCGAGCACTTGTAACTTTCCAATTCTGTGCATTGAATTTGATTCTTATTTATAAGAAATTAAATGTACAATAAAGTAAACATTATACTATGATCAATATTACTATAATTTTACAAACCTAGTTTAATTTTCTATTAAGAGGAACAAAAAACAAATTTGTACATCCATACGTACAACAGTATTAATATTATTCTTTTAATTAAAACTTCACAAAATAAAATATTAATAGTAAGCACCTTTACTTATTTTAATAATAATAGTAATAATGTATTATAAAAATTGAATTAAGAATTAATTTGTAAATTGAAGTAACAATTTTATTAATTTAAGTTATTATTAAGAAGAAGAAATTTTTTAAAAAATTATAATGAATTAATTAATATATATTGAATAAAATAAAAATATTTAGTAGAAAAATTAAACTACTAATGATTTTATTATGAAAAATTATTCTATCTATTTTATTTGATCAGGATAAATAATCTTATAATTGCTCAAACAACTACTAAATTTTATTTTAATTATTTTTAAAAAAAATTTTAACTTGTACGTAAAAAAGAAATATTTATTTCAGTTTATACTGCGATTTACTTTTGAGGTTAATTTAAAAAATTATAATGAAAAGATATCCTTTTATTTATTGTAAGAAATAATAGATTAATAATGTACAAAACGAAATATTCAATGATCGTTTATTAAGTCAGATATTTTTTGCGCTTCTAATTATTGTTTCCTTTAAAAAATTGATTTGAATAACACCTTTGATAAAATTTAGCAAAAATAAATATATTTCTTAGAAGTATAACAAGAATCATGAATATTTTACAATGTAAACTTGAAGAAACTATAGTTATTTGGCATACGTTTAATTGAAAAAAAAAAAACTATCTTATTCATTAAAATGCAAGGAATATCTCGCTTAAATACAATATTCCCAGTGATAAAATTCATGGAAGGGCGCAATTATTATTAAAAAGTAATAGAATTCATTGGGAGATTGAAAAATAAATTTCGCGTACTATATTACATTTTAATTTTACTTTTTTCATATTGGGTATAGAGCACTCATATTTTAAACGACTCGGCGGAAGAAGGTCATTATCGGTCAGAAAGAAGCCTATAAATATTGATAAAAATATGCGAAAGGAAACAAGGGTTTTTCGGTTATCATCTGAGGAAGATTTAAGAGCTTTGATATAAAGTAAAACTTGAAAAAGTAGAATATTAATAAATGGAAAGTTAACGTCGTGTAGTTGCTAACATTGTAAGTAAAGGCGCAATTGATGAGGAAGAGCACCTTATCCGGGAACAACCTGGTCAACATGTCTCTTCTGCTCCAACGCCCAGCTTGTGAGCTCTTCTCTATCTATCAGACACACTAAATCTCTAAGCAATGAAGTAATCAGGGGGGGGGAAGGAAATGAAATCGTAATAAATTAAGATAGAATTTCCCTGAATATACTCAAATTTAACTCATATTGTCTCTTTATTTATTTTACTTTTTTACTTTTCTTTCTATCTCTTCGATCGAAGTGATATGTTTTTAATGTGTTTAATTATCCATCCTATGAAGGCTAATTTTAAAAATACATATACTGGTATTTTATTATCAATCAATCACTTAATTACAGTAATTCTACACTTATCAAATATAGATACTTTTGAAAATATTATTAATATCAGTGTTCATAATATATTCTAATAATTAAAACATGTGCTATGTACGATTTAAAAATTATATTTAAAAAAAATACTTACTGATATTATTAATAGTAATGAACATGATAATTAATTTATATAAAATTAGAAAACATGAAAATAAATTTATTTGGTATTATTTTACTTTTTACTACCTCAAAAATTGCTTTATTTCGTTGATGATAAAATTTGTAACTTCATTTTTCCATCAATTTATCTTTGTTTAACCCTATTGCTTATTTAAACAATAAAATTTATCATATACATTTCAATAATATTTAAAGTTTTTGCATTAGGAAATATTAGGAGTAAATTTTATCATTGGAAACTTTACTTAAATGTACAATAAAATTTGTAAAGTTAGTTCAATACATAAAATTTAATCCTAATTGGTTTCGTTATTATTTTATCTATAATCATCTATTTAATTGTAATTTTTTTAATTATTAAAAAATTAGCGAATTAAATAAAGTACATAAAATTTAAGTTCTGCAATATTTACAAATAAAAATATTATTAGTTTATCAAATTTAAATTATTTTGCATTATTTTAAATATTAATATTTATGATCGAATTAAATAGAACTTTACTTTGACCCTTACATTAAGAGTTATAATATTATTATAATAAAGTAAAAGTAAATAGTAAACCTTAACGTTTTTTATACACAAATTTTGTTAGGTCATAAAATAGAATTACTTATTCGAGATAATTATAAGATTATAAAATTTCAACTAAAATAATTTTAACCCCATCTTTTTTCAACTGGTAATTATAAACAATAATAATACGTTATAAATATAAAGCAATCAGTTTTTTTTAAATATTTATTTATTAGATTTTTTAAATTCATTTACTTAATCTATAATACAGTTAAATCATCTTTTATGAATCAAAAAAGTTTTCTTTTCCTTCTAATTATTTCAATAAAATTTAAGTTTTTATAGGAAAACTCTTCTGATTCTTTTTCTTAAGAAATAAAGCAGTAAAAGAAAAAAATACTCTACTTATATTGAATATATCATGTAAGCATTTAACTGTACATTTTATCAGTTAAATTAAAATCAATTATTTTTTAAAAAAAAATTTTAAAAAACTAAAGAATATTGTTATGGATACAATTATATTGTTTTTTAACTCAATAAATCATAATTATGCAGTATAATTTCATATACTAATATATGAAACGTTAATTATATATATATGAAAGCAAATTAAATTGCATAATTTGATTATGAAATGATATTTCTTTCTATAACTTATTTTACATATAAACTTTCGATTTTTAAAATGAACATGTACATGTAATGTAATGTACCATAAAATATATCTAATAAAGTATAAAAATTATTCGAAATCATTATTATTTTTCAAATTTATAAAAAAATACCACATTATATATATATTAAAAATTATGAATTATTATGTAAATAGTTATAAATATAAATTTGTAAATATTATAGAATATTGAGAGATTTATATTTGCTTTTCATTCATACATTTTAAACAAAATTTTTATTATTTTAGTCAGAATATGAACAAATATTTAATGAAGTTATATTCGAACCTATTTAGAATTATTTTTAAAATAAAGAAAATTTTATACTAAATAAATTATATATAATATATATTTTATTTTATTTTCTTATATATTTAAGTTACATTTGAAACTTTTAAAATACAAACTCTCTTTATTCTATTAATAAAAAAAAGATATATTGAAAATTAGTAGAAATTCTTCGTATGTTAAGAAGAAGCAAAAATTATTTTTATTACTTTATAAAATATACAAAATATTTCTTTATGTTTTTTTAAAGAAATACAACTCCAAAAGGGTATTAAAATTGTTTCACCTCTAAAATATCAAATAATTTTTTGAGTTTAGAAAAATTATATTTCAAATTTTTTTCAAAATAAATTAGTCTTCAATAAAAATTATATATTTTTTATGTTGCTTTTATCTTGAAACATATTTAGTTACTAATATGTAATATTTAATCTAAATCAATATACTAATATTAGCTTCAAATATGTACCCATGAAACATTTTTACTAGTATTTTCCCGGATGCTCATCTTGAATTGACAAGAATTACATTGACAATTATGCTTACAAATCCTTTAAAAATTAATCAGTTTTTTCTTTTTATAGTTACTCACATAAATTTTATGTCACTATGTAGGAACATAGCTGTAAATCGTTTTTTGAATAATAAAAAAAATTCTCTGCTTCGCAAGTAACATGCTATTTTTTAAGTAGTGTTGTGATATCAAAATATGATTAAAATGACTTCCCACATTATTTTGATGGAATTCATTAGTCTTAAAAAAAGCTTTGAGACTTCAAAACATTATATATATCTTTAATACTGCTGAAAAAATATAAGAGCTTTAATTTTTTTTTATAGAACATTTTTATGAAATTAAATAGTGGCCTAGATCAATTTATTTTAAAAATATATATTCATTATTATAAATTTTGATAATTTTTTTATATTCCATATTTATAAGAAGAAATCTAAAGGTTACATTTAAAATCACGCATTAATTAATATTATACATGGGATACTTTCATACGCTAAATAATTAATTTAAAATCTGTACAACTCAACGTTAAAAAAAAATAAAAAAGTAATAATTCACATTCTTTTTATTAGAACTGTCAAAATTTCGTGAAGACATGTACGGATTAAATCGCGCCTCTTCAATAATTAGGTTACCTAAGAATTCATATCACCTATCTATTGATTTCAACTATTTAACAGATGAGTTAATCTTATTTCATCATATTTATGAATCTATTTTCAATATTTCCTACTAGATCACATAGAAATGGATAATTTAATAGGAGAAATATAAAACCAAAAATATTCTAATATTAATGAGAGAAAACATTATCCAAAATAACAAATATGTTTCAGTTCTCTTATTTTGCAATTATTAAATTTTAGCATAAAAAAAAAAAAAAATATTAACATTTTATATATAAATGGCGCAAAAGCCTAATTTAAGCTTTCCAAATCCGCTCTCTTTCATATCTATATATTTACGTATATACGTACATGTCATTGGGCATAATATTTTATTAAAAACTATTTTGTTTTCTGTCTAATATATAAGTGAATAAAACTGTACTAACTCTAAATAATAAGATAAATAACTAACAATTGTACGAACTAGAAATTACAAATATGCTATACTTACATTTTTCATTAAATCTTACATTACATTTTATATTATGATTTATATTTAAAGACAATCAATACATTCTGAATATTAATATCTTTATAATTACTTGCATTTTAGAGATATTTGGTATGAATTTTTACATTTTTTCTTTAATACATTTAATCATTTTTTTCGCGTTATGTACAATAAAATAATAATTTTAAATAATTTAAATAAAATATACTTTGGCTAAACTTTTACAATATCGCAAATAAGATAATGAATAAAATAACAATAATAAATAATAAATAATAAATAATAAATAATAAATAATAAATAATAAATAATAAATAATAAATAAAAAAATAATAAATAATAAATAATAAATAATAATAAAATAAGATGATGAATATGATAATCATTATAATAATATTCTGGAAAATGCGAGAAAATTAATTATTTTAAAAATTTTATTATTTTATTATTCATAAAATTTTGCTTTAAAAATTAATATAAAAAAAAGAATTAAATTAATAAGGCAGATACCTGTTCTATAAATGCCATGTATAATGTATGTAGTTTAATTTTACTTTTCTTATTTACAGAAACTAAAACAATGTTAATATGGAAAATTATTATAATTCAAACAAACTACTTGTAAGAATGTACATAAAATTATAGTTTATAATTTAGATTATCGAACGTTATTAGATTAATATAGATGAATCATTCTATTGATTTATGTAAATTCATAAAAAATATATATTAATTTTTTGAAGAACATAAAATTAGATTAATTCGAATTTACATTTTCCATATATAAGAAATTAAGTGTATCATTTCCGATATAAAGAGCATTCTAATAAAATGTTGAAAAATAAATTCATTAATAAAAATTTATACAACTTTTCGAATACATTTTAATAAGTTCTAATAAAATATTTTCAAATTTGTATGGTTTATATTCTAGTCATTGTATTGAAAATAAAGTAACTTTACGTGTAAAATAGTACAGTTCAAATTACAGCTATTCTAACGAACCGCCATAATAAAAATTGATATAGAAATAATTATTTATACTCAAAAAATTTTGAATTTTTCTTAATTCAATAAGAAGCTTTGCATAAAAATTATTATTAAATTTTAAATATATCTACAAATAATTGTACACTAAAATATTAAATTTTTATAAAAAATTATTTTTAAATAATTATTTATGCTACTTGAAGTAAATTTACAATTATCAATTATTTATAAATTGAACTCTAATAATTAAGAAATTTACGAAATACCAGTATTTTCTTAATATTTATATTATTTTTTATTTATTAAATGAATCTTTTACTACTTACATGCCATTACTAAATATCACTTTTACATTATTTTATTTTTAGTGTTTGTTTTAGCAAAATTATTTCTGCTACCTATAAATATCATGTAAATATTTTATAAACTGAATACAATGGACCCATCATTCTTAGTTATTAATAATTTTGGAACATTCTTTTATATTAGATGAATGAACTGTTATTCTTAAAAACCAATAATGCTAACAATACCTTTTTCATATATAACAATGAAGAAAAAATGTCGGACTATTATGATATATACATAAATTTACTATTAGTATTTGGTTCAATGTTTTATCTTGCTAGTTATTAATAACGTGTATTCTACTTTTACTATGTTTCAACCTATAATTAGCTAAATAGAAACAGTAGCATATATGTACATTATAAAAATAATAAATTAAATATAATATAATAAACATTAAAATAATGATAAAATATGTTAAAATTATGAAATGTGGAATATTATAATGTTTTTTAAAAATGTAAAATTTACTCTGACAATTTAATATACATAATTACTATAATTCCAATTAAAATTTATTTTTCATATTTTTCTAAATGGAAATTTACATATATGTTACATATTACGTAACATAGGGAAATGTAATGAACTTTAATCACATAAAATTCAAAACCTCCACCATTTACAAATCACATACACTAATGTATAAATATTTTTATTTTTAAACTATATCAATAAAAAAAAAATTTAATATTTGTAAATATCATTAACGATTCCAACACTACCACACGTATCTCAAACAGGGGAATTCTGTTAAATTCGATTTTCAATTTTAATTCACAATACTAATATAATATAACTAACACTCTTTTTTTTATTATCAATCATTCACACTTGAAACATCATGTGTAACTGATAAATCTCAATTTTATTATATTATACTACTCGATCAAACTGATACGAAAAAGTGATAAAATAACAATGGCAGGCTTTTCTCTTCTCAAAAACTTCAACCCTTTCACTGCACTACTTTACACTTTTCACCAATTATGAACCTTTAAAATTTTCTTTACGCAAAAATTAAAATTCACAATTGGTGATTAAACAAATATAGTCCGTCTTTCTTTTCGCGTCGCTGATTCTCCATCGTGATTGGCTAAGCAAACACAATATTAAACCGGGCACAAAATTAAGAAGATACACTACTGTACCGATAATTATGTACACTACAATTATCGGCCATCTCACGACGGCACTACACTACACTTTTTAAATACTTACACTACTTTAATAATGCCCCCCCATGCATATATATACACTCAATACATTTTCCCGCGTGTCTCTGTCATTGTCTATTTCGTGAACACCAACGCCGCCTATACCGCAAAGACATCCGGCCTCATGTTAGTTTTCACAAAAGCAACAAATAAATTGACAGAATGTAAACAAGAGAACACTTTATAATTTTTAAAAATGAATACATCCACCACTGCATATTTACACCATTTCATAACACAGGGAATTACATAAATATATTATTACTAAACAATTATTTTAACAAATATAAAACATAAAAATACATATATATATTTATTTATTATTTTTTTCTTTTTCGGTTAGTATATTTATTAATACAAATACTTAATTAAAAATGAATAGAAATATTCATTTAATAATGAATAAAACATTCATTATAATTATTTTTATCATTATATTTATTTATATTCCATTTAAATAATGTTAACATGATTCATTGACCTATATTTTTTAATTACATAAATATCTTCGTTAAAATGCTCCACATTTAATAATATTGAATGTAAATTTCGTTACATGGAGTTATTAAATCTATTAAAATATTAAATAATCAATTTTCAATAATTATATAAATAATTATATAATTATAAAAAATCTATATTATATAATCTATATCTATATGATTCACACCAAACTTTTTTTATCATACATTGATTATGTTTGTTTCAAAATTAAAATATTATTTTAATTAAAATTTTACACATTGTTTAGCTATAAATATATTCTTAACTATTAATTATCTCCAAAAAAAATTTTGGCTAAAAAAATTAGTTTAAAAAATTAGTTTTAAAATAACACAGAAAGTTTTTTTATTATTTTTAAAATAATAAATTAGAGGATAGAATTTTTTTAAACAATGAGCTTTCATTTAATACTAAAAGATAAAGCTTATTTTTTGAATTATTCTAATTTTAAGAGTATTTAAAACATTTTTAAATGTTATTCAACAATAATTAATAAAGGATATATTTAATTATAATAATAAAAAAAAATTGTAATACATACACCGATTAATGTTTTAATATTATACATTTATTAACAGATGTAGTTTCAATATTATATTTAAAAATAAGCATTAAAAACATTATAAAAATTATAAATTATTTCTTTTTAAATAATTGAAACACAAATGTTATATATTGTTTAAACTGTTATTTTATTTTTCCTATTTTTATTGTTTTTATATAATTTTATAGTGCGAATTTTAAATTCCATTACTCTTTTAGTTTTTTTTAACAAATTTTTACATTCATAAAATGTGAGAATTATTTTCAAATTAAAAGTATGTACTTGATTATAAAATAAATAAAAATCAATATACTTGAATAAATATCTATTAGTTTAGTGTATAAAATTAAAATAAATACAGATAGCCTAATTTAATTAACGTACAAAATAAGAATAGAAATTAATATGTAATTGAGAGAAATATTATGATACCAGTCCAGTAGCTTTTATTTATTTTACTAATTGTTGTCTAATTTACTAAATGTCAATTTGCACAAATTTTTATATCATAAAAAAATACCTTAAATAAATACGCACTATACATAAGGTTCTGTTATAAACAAAAAATAAATTTTACTAAATAAAGAAGCCATGATTTTAAAATTCCTTATAAAGTAAAAAAGGAACATGTGATTATTTTTGACATTAAATTTTAAAAACTTAGATATAAAATTAAAATTATTTTTAGTTTTTCAAAAATTTATAAATATAATATTTTAAAAGATTATTATAAAAGAAAGATTTATAGTTTTATGAAAAAAAATATTTTAATATTAAAAATCATCAAAAAATAGCGTCTATATTATTAATTTGTGGAGCGCTAGCTATATGATTAAAATAATGTACTAAAAGTTGAATAAAATCGATGTAAATAATATTTTTGGTTAACGTTTTTAAATTTATCTATAAATCAATAATAAATTAATAAATTATTATTATTATTATTATATATATTTATTATATATTTATGTATGTATATTACATGATATAACATAAATTATATTTAATAGCATTGACTTAATTATAAAATTAATTTATGTGGAATGTCAAAGATATTCAATTGAGAGAATTAATAATAAAAAATACATCAATATTGCAGAATCTTATAATGTAAAGGCAGTCTTTTATTTAGTAGAGTAATATAAAAAAATATCTTCGTATCTTTGCTTACTCGTTACCTCATTTATCTCTTTTTACCCTTTATTCTTTCAAATATAACACTTTATCTACGGCTTGATCTTTTAAATATTTTCTCACGAATTATTGAATTACGAGGGTTCTTTGACTGAACACATAAGTACTGATATCAAGAATGTTGGAATTTGACTTAATCGCTTGTGGAATTCTTTTCTTGGTTTCCTTTGGAGATGCCTTCGAAAATATGTAATGATATTAGTTCTAATTTATAAGCACTAGATTTTTACCGTAAATTAAAAATTAATTCTACTTTTATGAAGGCTAATAATTAATTAATAATTAATAATAATTAATAATAATAATAATAATAATAATAACATGAATAATTGAATCAGTCTACAGCGTATTACAGTTCCAAGAAATAAAATGATTCAATTTTATCTGTATGTGCAATTTATATCAATACGGCAAATAAATGAATTCGCCTAATTATGAAAACAACATTTTTATCTTTACATGTATGTGCATTCTATTTCATTTTATTTAAAATTTAAAATTATAAATTAGAATCCGTCAAAAGAATACATAAAATAAAAATTAATATATATATCTGAAAAATATTAAATAATAAATTAGTATGTACAAGTACGTTTCATAAAATAATGTTTTATGTTATTTAATTTTTTTTTTTAATGTAATTTACACTACGTTTTTTATATATAATTTATAATTGATTTGTAATAAGCACTAATTCAATTTTTAATTAAATATCTATGAATTATGTCTACATTAAACAATTTTTATGATTTTAATACAAAAGAAACGTTGAAATTCTACCAATTATATTTGATAGATTCTACGATATAATGATTAAATTTCAAACGAAAACTCACATGAAATTACTGCTATTGTTATGAATATACGAATTATGAATCTAAAATCTTATTTTTTCAATAGAACAAAATGAAATACATAAATTATATTTTATAAATGAAAAATGAATTAACAGTCATTTTTATAATTACTCTGAATACTCTATCTATCATGCAGATAATATACGAAAAATATTTTATAAATTATTTTGAACATAATTTTAATAACAATGGCATCGAAAAATAAGTTTATTCGCAAAATCTCTTTTAAAATATTACAATGGTCCTAATTGTGCAAAATAAGGATGAAACTTAAATTTAATAATATCTTCGTCAAATAATTGATAAAAAATGAAACTTATTTTTAATTTTATAATTTTTGTTCTAAATTTTTGGAAAAAAAGTTGTCTAAATTTTGTAATCTGGTTCAAAATGCAATTAGTTTATCTGAATTAGTTTTCCCTTCAGTACTAATATGGATGATTAAATAAAAACATATTTAATGAAGTATTTAATAGTATATTGGATAAATCCCCGCCAAAAAAAATCATTTCACTTTATTTGCCTGTATGAATAACTATTTATATTTATTTCTAGTAGTATATGATGTATAAGTATGTACGGATCCGAATTTCCGAATCGGAACAGTGCTCAAGGGAAAATATCGGAGTTTACGTGCTAAACATCGCTTTAGTCTTCGTTCTCGAGCTTGATTTTTTTTTCTAATAGAACAATATACTCTTGACAAGAAGAGGGTGAAAATTAATTTGCTAGACTGGATGGCCATTGCATAACTATTTTGCCATCTGTATTAGCTCCAGTGATTTTTCTATTTTGTCTGTAAGCATCAAAAAGACGCATGAACAATTATTCTATATAACTGTAAATCTACGGTGGATTATTTCTTTCAGCGGCTTACATGCTTTATCTGCTGAAATACATGGTTCATCCACGAAGTATCGATTTTTTTTTTTTAGTTTTCGACTATTGATCGTAGAAATTTGGGAGGGGTCTTATAATGTTGACAAACTTTTTAGGCATTTGTCCCTTTTTTTTGTTTTTTTCGGTAATTAGATGAGGTAGGATTTTACTTCGCGCGAAAGGTGTTTTTCAAATTTTTGACGCGGCGCGCTGAAGCGATTAGTGGAAAACCACTACGCGAGAATGTTTTGTTCAAAGATTACAAAAAAAAAATTCTTACCTTTCTTTTTTGAAAAATGATTTATTAGTGGACTTATAAACAGTGTTAAATAAAAATTTTAAATTCTTCAAAATAATTTCGTCTTGTATGAACACATTTTTGAAGGTATGTTTTCCAAATTTCAAATGCATCTTCAAAATTTTCAGCTTTGATGTTTTTCAAAAAAATTATCGTATGTTTCTGGATATTTTCCAAAGAGTTTCAATGTTTCCCTTTCAGTTCTTTCTTTAATCGGGGAAATAAAAAAAAATTACAAGAAACCAAGTCAGGGTTGTAGAGGGGCTGAAGCAAAAATTTCTAACACGCGCCGGGTGTTCCTAGCCATTTGAAACCTTTTTGGGTGCCCAGATCGAGGCTCGTCGATGATTCTTTCTCGGCCTTCTTTAAAAGCTCTGTGCCATTTTCCACATTGCGATTTTGACATGCAAATATCTTTATAAGCTTCTTCTAACATTTTACATGTTTACACACTGTTTTTTTTAATTGCAAACAAAACTTTATCGCGTAACGATATTAGAGTCGTCGGTCCATCGCGCCGTGTCAAAAAATTGAAAAACACCCTTCGCTCGAAGTGAAATCCAACCGCTTCAAATTACCAAAAAAAACAAAAAAAAAGGGACAATTTTGTCAACATTTTAAGACCCCTCCAAAATTTCTACGACGTATAGGCACAAAGTGAAAAAAAAACTCGATACTTCGTAGATGAACCATGTATGTCCTCGACATTTACATTTCGATTTATTTTGAAATTCTATGAAATTATTAAAAAAAACATTGATCTTAAATATTTTTTTCGCATTTGTTGGTCTTTTACATTATCGTTGTAATTAGGAACCGGGACGGTACGATTCAAGATTGTGATGAAATATGGTTATGTAAATATTGTTGTATAACACTGTTTTCAATACAATTCTAACACTTCAAGCTAATTGAAACTGCTATATCTTCTATGACAAACAACTAAACTTATTAATAAATAAAGACGTCTGGAAAATTTTAAGATGTAAACTTTAAATAGTGCATAATAATAGAAGAAATGGAAATAAAATTAATTCATTATTTGACCATAAAAAATTTTTATCAACACAAAGCTTTTAAAAATATTATATCAAAGCTGTTTTATCTCATCCATCAAATTTTTAATATTACGACCAAAAAAATCAAATCATGTAAAAGCTGACTTTTATTATAGGAATGCAAAAATATAATTATTTGAAATATCAAACTGTTAATGTATTTTATTTTTTTACTTACTCGAATAAAATATCATAATTTTTCATAATTTTTTGTAAGCGCATTATGAGATTAACATAATATTTAATGAGAATATTTACGTATAACTTTAATTATCAATTTTAAAAAGTCATACAAAAATATTGAAATTATTAGGAGGTTAATACAATGTATGAAATGATAAAAAGTAAACTTGTTCTAATTAAATTTTTTATACATAAAGATTAATTATGTTAAATTGAAGTTTATTATTGCAACCGACTAGACACATACCATTAAAATTTATGACAAAGAAAGAAATTGAAGCAAAATATATATTATCTCATTTGTCAGAAGTAATACATAAGCATATTACAATGAAGATTTATAAACGAAAAGTAAAAGTCGAAATAGTGTACGACTTACTTACGTTTACATTTTTTTTTATATTTACAACTTTATAACTAAAAAAAAATCTATGTAAGGAAAAATTAATAGCGTCACATTACAATTGAGCTCTTTTGTTAATAACTGCGAAGCATTACCTCTAGAGTGAGTCATGTAGTTTAAGTTAAATGAGGAAACAACTTCAATGCCTTTCTATCTTTAAAATTGTGGTATTTTATTCTTTTTTATTCTTTTTTCTTGAAAATTTGAGCTAATGTCGGTGTTATTTTCGTTTTCGTCCTCGTCCTCATCGTTATTATAATAAAACGACGATGTCCATTGTAACAATGCCTTCGTCTTCATCTACTTTATATACCTTTTATTCTCTACTCATAATTCTTTCTCTCTCTCTCTCTCTCTCTCTCTCTCTCTCTCTCTCTCTCTCTCTCTCTCTCTTTCTCTCTTTCTCTCTGTTTTTGATGGCTTCTTCTTTTCTTTTTCTTAATCTTAATCCAGTTACTTTCTTTGGCACAACTGATAAGATAAGCTCAAATGTTTAAATGTAATTTCCAGAAACGTGAGTACTGGAAAAGAAGGAAAAAGTGATGAAAGGAATCAGGTGTACTGCAAGGGGAGGTTTGTAAAGTATTTGCCCAAGCAAAATGAAATTATTCACTATCTATGATATTTTGTAGAACGCATAAGGTGACATCATATCTACACAAATTTATTCTGTAGTATAACTTTTAGTTAAAAACTCTAAAGTTAAATTTTTGATAAGCTGTCTATAGAAATACTAAAATTACTAAGAATAGATTAATATGCAGAAAATTATATTTCATCGCTTATCTTTTTCTAGAATGTCAGATTCTTTGAAATGTTTGTTTTTTTATATATATATAAATTTATACACTTAAAGTTTTTTATTATTAGATTATACAAAAAATGTTTATATACATTATTTTTCAATTGACATAATATTTAAAGTAGTAGTCAACTGATAAATTTTAGTATTTTTTCATTCATTAGTATCCATATCCATTTATTTATCTAGCCTTTGAAGTTTAAACACTAATCTTTTAGTATAAAATTTCTAAAATTGATAACTTCTAGAAGGAATGTTTAAACATGATAATTGTGTTAAATATAGGCAAATTATAGGGTTAAAATTTATGAATAATTTATTCTACAATGTATATTAAATATATGTATATATATACTATTAACGATTATTATTTTTACCATAACATGATAATATTATGTATCTAAACAAAAAAGTTTATAAAAATATTTCAAATAAACGCATTGTTAGTTCTATAATATTTTGATGGTACATTGATAAAGTAATAATAACATAATTACTTGTCTGGATTATTTCATATATGGATTATGGTATATAATCCATTCATTGTATTAATTGATATAGATAGTACTAACAATCAGAATTGTCTTTAAATTTGTTAAATGTACCTTTTGATCCAAAACGTTTGTATGACTGAATAGAACAGACTAAAAAAGTTAATTATTCACACATTTTCTATTGAAATACTTTGTTTCTCAGTTAATTTCAAGATTTGTATTAAAAAAAAAGATATGGAAAGACGAATGTTATGGATTTTAATTTACCAATTTCAAAAAAAATAAATAGGGGATTATTTTCGAGCAGGCTGTTCATAACGTTGTAAAGATGTACACATATTATGGAGGTTATAAAACTGCTTGTTCTAATGAAAATTTAAACTGAATTAGTGTTAAATCCAGCAAAATGACCAATAAATTTCCAAGTAAACACAATAAAATCGGTGATGCTAATGGAGAGGGGAGGGAAGTAGATACCTATGAACCCTAAGGTGTTGGTTGTAGAAATAAAAATGGTGGAAATTAATGAGCTCATTGAATAAGTGTCGGGGTATACATTTTTCAGGTGGTGTGGTGAGCTACGCGATTCCCGAGTCGCCGGTCATGGAACTCAACGACACCTCCTACGACGGCATCCGGATGAACGGGAGGTTGTCCAGGGGTCTCGGACGGCTGATCGATGGTGAGACTGGCGCAGACAATTACAGGCAGGACATCACTTACGAAAGAGGTTAGTTTATCGCCTTATCGTCCGCACTTTCAGCCTTTACACCTCTTACCCTATCCCCTTACACGTCCGTTTTCTGAATGTCCTCCTTACATCTACCACAAGCTTCGCCATCGAATCGAAGCTCACCACCCTGAAACTTAAATTCATTCTTCGAATGGCCAATCCCCCAACGCCTGCTTTCCTCGCGTGTTTCAAACTCGCAGATGAAAGATTAATGCAATACCTCGTGCTTTAATTCCGATACCCTCATCCAAAACTTCCTCAAAATGTCCCACTCATTCAAGCATTTAACATTGGATTGGACGCATTATTCGTACATATATTGTTTTTCGGAAGTTGTTTTTCTACAAATATTGACTAAAGACTCGCGTGCATGGAAAATAAAATTACTTTACTGTTACAATTATTTAACCAAACAATCAACAAATTTTAACGTAATATTTCAACCTTGATGCTTCAAATTAATTTTCATATAATCTCAAAAACTAATATGAAAAAACTTTATAAAATCTTATAATCCCTAAATTATTATGTTAAAAAATAAAATAATTACGATTTTATCTTCGCCATCCCTATAATTATTAAATCTTTGTATTCAATAAAATATTTCCTTATTTTTAACCAACGTTCACATCCTTAAATTACTAGTAAAAACAGTAATTGTAATATTATTCAGTTATACGAATTATAAAAAATACTAATGAGTAATTAAAATAATCTTTGATTTAAAAACAAAAAACAATTTAATTGAAATACAAAATACATCATAAACTATTGATGATAATTTAAAATTCTAAATTAACATAATGATTACTTACTTGTATTTTGGTATTCGCAGGCACTGGTTGGGTTGCTTGGATGCGGGACAGCTTTCCCAATGATTTCATTGAATTGGTTTTTTACTTCGACAATTTAAGAATTTTTGATGCGGTGCATATATATACCAACAATTATTTTAAAAGAGACGTACAGGTATGTTATTAAATATTTATCAGATTCAAATAAATTTCATTAAATATTTAAGAAATAAATTTTAATTATTATTATTGTAAGATATTTATATTTTAATGCTAATAATTCTTAGAGAGAAAAATATTGGTAAATAAATAATTTAATTTTATATCAAAATAAAAATATTTTTAAAAACATTGTAATTAGTGGTCCTATTATAAATCATTGTATAGTTGATTTTGAAAAAGAGATTATTTTTGCGAATATTTTATTGAAATTTAGTTTATAATAAAAATAAAAAGATCCGAATTTTAAAAAAATTATAAATGTATAAAAATAGTAAGCCGATAATAATATTAATTTTATTTATACTTAAATCAAAATTAATTTGTATATTACTAAAATTTATCGAAATTTAATCATTTAAAATGGATTATCAAATATTAAATAATAGAATTGATAATAATGATCTGATTCAAACGAAGGTTACATTGTCACATCGATAAATATATAAAATGTGTCACTTGCACTCGGCATGATTTTCCAGACAATAAAGCGACACAATAGAATTTTTATTTGTTGTATTATTTAATATATTTAATAATTCAGACATTTTTCTTATTCTATTTTAAATAAATAGCTATAATTTTAAAAAAAATTTTAGAAATCACAGTTGTATTAAAATTTATTTAAAACGAAAACCTTGAAATTAAATCTATTAATCTTATCAAAATTATCATTAAGGTTTTAAATATTTATTATTTGTTAATACTATTAAATATTTTTTAATATATTAAAATAAGTTAATATAATTTAATGTATTCATCCGTAAATATATAGCCTGGAAACAAAATTCAATTTTATACGCATCCTATTTATAATTAAATTTTAGATTTATTCAAATGTTATAGAGATAAAATTATGTAGCCAGAACATTCGTGATTGATCAAATCATTCACAATTTATACTAAAATATTTTGTCTTAATCGTACTCAGTTCAGTTTTAACATTTTTTATAGCCATAATAATAATAAAAAAATTTTATTTTCTAATGATGTTAAATTTAAAATAATTATTATTAAAAACGTAGAAAGTTTCAAAAAACAAATTCAGATAAGACTAGATCAATTAGTAAGATAAGAATATATTGTTTTTACAAATGAGATATTTAACATTATTATACATGTGTATATATATTGTACAAATTTTTGTAATATAGTTTTCTTTTTATTATTTATAAATGAAATTTATTCTAAGTTTCAATACTAAATCCTTAATTTTATAACAGCACTTATTTCTGCAGCCTATTTCAAACTCTATTTGTTGCGATGAAAATATTTAGTACTAAATATGAATACAATAGTAAAAAATCATTGTCTAAAAAATATTTTTAAATCATTTAATATATACTCTTTATTGTTGGGTTGATTATTTACACTGCCATAATGTTAGAGGTAAAAAAGCTCTTCTTTTATAAAAAGTCTTACATATGATTATTAGTTTTTTAAATATAGAGTGTATTATTTTTTTAAATTAATTTTTAAAACATTTACATAAATATTTAGTAATATAAATTTAAGTTACGTTAAATTAAAAAAATCTTATTTTATAAACTTGAATTAATAAAATTTATTTTGTAATAATAAATTTAATTCTAAAATTTCTTATTCAACGCTCAACAACGTATCATATTTATTTTAAATGATTTTACTTTAATTATAACAGGCCATATTGTAACATAACTTAATATAACTATTAATTTTCATAAATAAATACAATTATTTTGGAATACAGCTAAGTTTTTATATAATAACAAATATTACTCTAAAAATGTGTATATCAATGATAACATTATTAGATAATACTTTTGTTTAATTTTCTATTCATATTGAACTTAAAAATCTCTTGTTAAATTCTAGTCTGGGCAAAACTAATTTATAATGTATTGTTTAATTAAATATAATTATTAAATTATAACAGTTGATTATATAGAATTGTTAAATAAAAATTAATTGTGTCACGTTAAGCAGATTTTATTGATCAAAATTAATTATGTACAAAGGGAAAAGAGCAATTCGGCTCATTACAAAAGAAGTATAAACGATCGCGCTACTCGGAGGGGGAAAGCGGTCATCCTCGCGCTCCTGTCGCTAAATTCGCAAGCAATTTTGCACATAAGTTTCATAGTACTTACGCAAGACTGTTCCTTATAGCACTGCTGTTCTCTCGCTCTAGGCCGCCGCTTCCTCGTCTTCTCGCAAGGTCACCGAGCTCTCGAGGTCGAACCTACGACCGCTCGGCATGTTCTAGGAATCATCCCCTCGATGGAAGTCTTCTCGGGGAAACTGATCCCGAGTATGCAAGAGGGCTTGGTCGTCGACGCTAATCCTCCGTGAGCGTCCTTGCCGTGGTTTCCTCGAGGATTACTCGCACTCACAAGGCACTTTCTCGTTGATAATATCAGTTTTAAGACGATGAAACTGGGAGGCACGAACTCGCGACAAACCGCCTTTTTAATTTCGGTCAATAGAGAGCACCGCTACCGATCGTGGCTACTCAAGCTCTATCTACCCTATCTTTTCTTTAAAAAAGTACAGCTTTTCAAAAGCTACCCCCCATCCCACCTTTTTTGGGACCTAACGACTAGTCATATCCGCATTACGTTGACGCCACAAGACGTTACAACAATTATATTTTACATTTTTTATGTTAATTTTATACTCTTCATGTATATTCAGAAGATGTAAACAAATTTGAATCACAACATTTATAATTTACTATTAAATGCAATTGGATACTGATGTATTTTTATTAGACAAAAATACATGTCATGGTTAGTTATTGTATAAGAGAAGATTGTCACTTTTATCATGACTTCCATGGTATTTAATTGAATTAAGTAACTTGATGATGTCACTCACTATTTCTTCATGCAATGATATCAATATAATGTCAGATTCCCATTTTATTACTCAATTTTTTTCATTTTATTCTCTATATCACGGATTGCATTTTTGAAATTGCTATACATAGTTTTCTATTCTAATCATTTATGAAAAGTCTATTTACACTCTCTATTCATTATTCAGTGGCATAAATTAGGATAGTTCTTCTTAAACGTATTATCTCTTCTATCCACTAATACAGGAAACTTCTATTATTTTATAGTCTTTCTGGTGTATTCACATGTCACAAGTCTAATATATAAAACGTAAGACGTCGTTTACTAGAATTTCAGACTCGACTTTTTTTCGAGGTCACGGAAGTTTCTCTTAAAGCTCTTGTCTATTCTTTTTCTTAGCAATGACCTAACATATATCTATTTTATGACATCACGCTTTCAGCAACTAATTCACATAACTTGTATTCATATTTTAAAGAAACGTACATTTTTTTCATTGAAAAATAATAATGATTACTTAATAATTTTAAAACACCTCAAATATCCTTTCATAATTTTCAATAAAAGGCATTTGATTCGAAAGGTAAAAATGATTTGCATTTTAATAAATTTGTAAAATTTATAAAATAACATAATTATATTATTTAAAACTAAATTTATACTTGAAGAATAATTGAAATGATTTCAGAATATTAAATTTTATTTGAAACTATAATGTGAAAAGTTAGAATGCTTGCTTTATTTTTTACTATTTATAAAAATCTTTACTATATTATGAAATGTTTTTTTATAATATAATATAATTTAAAAAAAAAAACATTAATATACACACATCTTAATTTCATCAGATTATAATCTAATATACAAATAGTAAACATTATTATGCTAAATAGTTTTATATATATATCGTTGTATTTAAGAAAGTTTTACAATGTAATTAATTGACATTTAACTTCTTTATCTTTCTCAACTATGAATCAGTCAACAATTATTTAAAAGTGACATGAAATAAAGTTAAAATATTTAAATTTTAGAATTTTATATATATGTTTTATATATATATAATTTTATATATTTTATCAAATAAATATCATGAATTAGTATAAAATATACGAATGTTCAATATAATTTATCAGTACGATTATGTAATTTATGGTTCTTCATGTGTTATTTCTTCATTGTACATTATTAAATATTATTAATGTGTACTCTATATTAATGTTTTATTATTATTTTCTTATTATTTAAGACACTATGTACTCATTTTTTAATATCTTATAAGAAATAGTATTGTTGCAAAAATGAAGGTACCGTTCTTTGAGAATTTCTACAATTATTGACAGTTCACACTAATCGCAATCCTAATTTCTATATTTTTACAAAACGTAAAAGTAAGAAATTTTAATAAATATTTGTATTTAAGTATGAAATTCCTTTCAATCCCCGTCTGTTTAAATTTAAATGTTTGTAATTGTAAGATGTTGAGATACTCATATAATGATCCGTAAATCCCTCATACAACATTCCCAAGAAAAAAAATTGATAAAAACTTAGAGGAGTAAACAGTGAAAAAAGGGTGGAAGTGAAAAAATTAAGAGCAATTTTACCTGTAACAGGTATTCGCTCGGGCGGAAGTGTGGTTCGGGGGTGCAAAGGGCAGGGAAGAGATCGATGTGGACAAAGAAAAACCCATATCCTACTCGTACATTCCGGATACCAATTTGGAGAACGCCCGTAACGTCTCCATAGCCTTGCACGAGCGCCAAGCCAAGTTTCTCAAGTTCCGACTGTATTTTGCCGCCCGGTGGATAATGATTGCCGAGGTCACCTTCGAGTCATGTGAGTACATCCCGGAGTGCAGGAGTGAGTAAACTAAGTGCCAAGCAAGGGGGTGAGTCGGCACAGTGCACTCGACCGTGAAATACGAGTGTGATGAATTATTTCCTGAAAGCTTTTCTCAGATTTGAATGATAACTTCATCATCATAAAAGATATCTTTAGCTTTACACAGTAATTTTAGTCCCCATTCAAACATTGTCACGTTATTAATTCACTTTTTAAGTGCATTATTAATAATACAATATTAATAATATTAACAATACAATATTACATTTAAAACTAGTGTTTCGCTACTAAGTTTATTAATCAAAAAATTATTTCATTGTGTTTTTTGTACGCCAGTGAATATCAGAATATGGAATCTAAGCTTAAATCAAATTTACAATTTATTATTTTTTAAAAAGATACTTTTACAAATTAAAAAAAAAATTTTTATTCACAATATAGTAAATTCATTTTAAAAATTATAAAAAGATATTGTTTACTTGTATTAATTTTATCTAAAAATTAATAAGTTTCACATTATGCATATTATACGTTACATTTTTACAGGTTGTTACATTCAACTTTATTTTTCATTTTATTTAATTACTGTACATTAAACAAAATTCATGTTAATTCACACTTGACAATTGCATAGAAAATCCATACAATTATTCCTAAAATTAATTCCTTGAGAAATATTGCAAAAAGTTTATTTATAAATTTCTTTAATAAATAATAGTATGAAAATATTAAAATTGAAAAACTATGAAATAAGGAGTACTGTACATGGTTCATTCACGAAGTATCGAGTTTTTTTTTCACTTTGTGCTTATACGTCGTAGAAATTTTGGAGGGGTCTTAAAATGTTGACAAAATTGTCCCTTTTTTTTTGTTTTTTTTGGTAATTTGAAGCGGTTGGATTTTACTTCGAGCGAAGGGTGTTTTTCAATTTTTTGACACGGCGCGATGGACCGACGACTCTAATATCGTTACGCGATAAAGTTTTGTTTGCAATTAAAAAAAACAGTGTGTAAACATGTAAAATGTTAGAAGAAGCTTATAAAGATATTTGCATGTCAAAATCGCAATGTGGAAAATGGCACAGAGCTTTTAAAGAAGGCCGAGAAAGAATCATCGACGAGCCTCGATCTGGGCACCCAAAAAGGTTTCAAATGGCTAGGAACACCCGGCGCGTGTTAGAAATTTTTGCTTCAGCCCCTCTACAACCCTGACTTGGTTTCTTGTAATTTTTTTTTATTTCCCCGATTAAAGAAAGAACTGAAAGGGAAACATTGAAACTCTTTGGAAAATATCCAGAAACATACGATAATTTTTTTGAAAAACATCAAAGCTGAAAATTTTGAAGATGCATTTGAAATTTGGAAAACATACCTTCAAAAATGTGTTCATACAAGACGAAATTATTTTGAAGAATTTAAAATTTTTATTTAACACTGTTTATAAGTCCACTAATAAATCATTTTTCAAAAAAGAAAGGTAAGAATTTTTTTTTTGTAATCTTTGAACAAAACATTCTCGCGTAGTGGTTTTCCACTAATCGCTTCAGCGCGCCGCGTCAAAAATTTGAAAAACACCTTTCGCGCGAAGTAAAATCCTACCTCATCTAATTACCGAAAAAAACAAAAAAAAGGGACAAATGCCTAAAAAGTTTGTCAACATTATAAGACCCCTCCCAAATTTCTACGATCAATAGTCGAAAACTAAAAAAAAAAAACTCGATACTTCGTGGATGAACCATGTATCATTAGGAACTTATTTAATTTGTGCTAAATTTTTATTATTATTATAAATATCAAAAGGATATTTCTATCACATATTTAAAAAAAGGGTGCTATTAAATTTTTGAAATTATTTTTCTTATTAAATACAACTTGACCCAATACGCCATATAAATTCAAATATCAATCATAAGAAAAAAAACTTCATCAAGTTTATTATCATTATTATTAATTAATATAATTTTGTAATATATTTATTATTTTTATATCAATTCGTTATTTTATGAATTAAAAAATATATAAAAAGATAAAATTTTAGGTAACTGAAATTGTTTTATTTTTGCTAAATATTGTATTATATTTATAAATAATTAAAAACGAGTAATTTTGAATTAATTATTCATTCGTTAAGCATTAGAAAAAGTTATCAATATTTGTTTTCATTAATTTCTTTATAAGCTTGAAAATTTTACAAAAATTAAATACTAATATTTATTTTCTTTGAAAAAATTTTCAAGAGCAATACAAGTTGATAAAAAATATGACTTAAATGTTAAGCAATAACTTCAATTTTAAAGAATTTACTTTAGTTATACAGTAAATACTAATTCTAAACTTTTTTAATCATTTCATAGAATAATTTAAATTGAGACTTTGTAGATCCAATAAACTTTTGTAATTTTTATTGAATCTTATGCTCAGGTATTATTATTAAATCTACTTTAATTAAGAATTAATAATGTATCTCTTAAATAATTTTAATATTCTCAAAATATACGTATAAAATTGTTGATATAAAATATGTAGATTGTTATTACCTCTAGAAAATACAGTTCATAATTATAATAACATATACATTATTTGCAGTAACAAAAGGTATTTTCTTTATAAAAATATTAAATTATGAATGTGATTCAAATTTAAAAACTATTTCGCTACCAATTTTATGCCTTTTATAGTTATTTTTTTTTTTTTTTGTTATTAATTACGAATGTATGACAAACATGCCTCGCTGGTTTAAACATGAGAGGTAGTAAAGCCCGAATTTTTCGGAGAGTTTCTTTTTCAGGAATTACGATACATGTCATATAGAAAAATGAAAAACTACCTACCTCACCGCCCGGCTTCGATGCCGGTATTATGCTCATCAAGCAAATTAATCCAAAACCAAGGGAGTGAATGTGTGTATGAACGCGAGCAGACTGAGAAATTTTGAATTTCCCTAAATCAACAATCATCTTCTTCGCAGGGAATCCGTACGTAAACGCCACCGAGGAAACTACGTCCGAAATTAGTAACGACAACGGCGTTTCCACAGTCAACCACGATGTGAATCTCAACTTACAAACGAGTACGTATATATCTGCAATCAAAGTTCTCACAAAGTAACATCCAACCCCCAACCTTTGAGCATCATCCCCGTCACCCATCCGGCTACACTTGGACTTTACGAGCAAACACTGTCCGAATCGTGACGAATAATCGCGTTTGCCCCTCGCTTCACCCCGTATTTTCCTTTCTTCAGATCAGTCGTTTTACTTCTCGGTTGTTTGATTTTCTATTTTCCGCCTCGACTTGGTTAACAACCTGAACAGCGCCTCAAATTATATTTTGATGAACTATCGGTCGTCGAGATCTTGAGTTCGTCGTCACTCTCGTAACTTCATTTAGAAAATGAAGCCGCCATTCTTCGTCGAAGGTGTAGATGCAATTAAGGCGAAAATGTAAATCAACTTGCACTGAATGACGTGAGAACTATTATAAGGAGTGGATGGAGAGATAAAAAACGCTTTACCCTCGGCAGTTCGTCGGTGGTGAATACTTTATAATTTGGCATGAAGTTTACCGTAACGTAAACAATTAGATAGTTTAAGGTGAACCAGCCACCGACTCACCAGAGAAAAAGACGACAACTTTTAGACGTAACTTGAAACATGTCAAAAATAACAAAGATAAGCCCGAAACTAGGGTACACAGGATGATTAAAAGATTTTTCGAAAATCTTTCACCTTTCAAACTATCCACTTTCTAATTGTCTTCAGAACTCTTTAAATTCAAGCTCGACAATTTATAATTTTTTTATAACATCTATCCGTGTCACTGTTTTTTACCTAACACACAATTGCGTTACTTTGGATGATAAGCTATTACATTTAACTGAATTACTTGGTATTTACTGCCTTTACCATCTACTTCGAATAAAAATATTCTCGGATCGATATTTAATTTTGATATCATGAAAATACTGATAAGCTATTTTCACTTGATAAAATCCAATTAAGTCTCATGGATTAAACAGAAATTTATAATTATATACATGGACTATTTACATGACTTGCAAGATACTTCAAAACTATTTGGTAAGTGAACAAAATTATAATACTTTAAAAATGATTAACATGATAAACTAAATATTTTTTAAACAGAAAGCAATAAAACGTTTGTTAAAAATCTAATTACTATTAATATATTAATAGTAATAAATTTTCAAATTCGCGAATAAATTATTATATTACTTTTAATACAAGTTATATTTTTAAATTCCATAATATCTGTAAATAATACAAAAAGAAATGTATATAACGTCATACTAACTTTCCAGCACATTCTTGTCTGATATTCCTAAACACAAATAGTTTTGTCGTATCTTCTTCAAACTAAAAATATAATATATTACATATATATATCTATATTCCAGAGTTTTAAGAATTACATGGATGAACTTGCATCGGATAAACTGTATTGCAAAAACTAAAATATTTATGTATCATTCAGACTCAAAATGTGAAAAAAAAAACAATAAAATACATAGGATTCTTATGATCAATATATTTCTTTTTCAAATAGACATAAACTGAATGCTAATTTTTAATTGGGGTTTTTTTATGGTTTATACATGAATTTATTCGCATCTCGTACGTAAGGCTAGATTATGTAATAAAACTTGGATTCCACACTCCTTCCTTTTTTCGCGTGCATCAAGTTTTACGTGTATTTTATCAAAAAGATGTCGCGCAATATTTCTTGCAGAACTTGACTATTAGTTTGTTTGCATGTACAGTTTTTTCTTTGCCGTCTATCTAAGTTTTTAGTGACTAATACAGGAATTACGTTACTTTAGAGAGAATCACCACGTGAAAATATTGTTATAGAACACACGTCCATAAAATTGATTCTAAGTCGTTCAGAACACAAACTTTATAATAAATGACCCCTTATTATCAATAACTAAAAATTCATATTTATTCATTTTATACTATTTGATGGATAATAATTAATATAAATTTAATACTTAAAAAAAAAGAAACAATTAACTGATGAGCTAAAGCACTACTCTCATACAATTATGAAAAATTAAAAAATTCAAGTTTATTGTGTAATAGTAGTAATGAAATGCAAATCAATCTTATGATTGTTATTTAAAGCACTAACTAAAGCTTCATGTAATTTTTACGAATGCTAGTTCAAAAGTTACTGAGATCTCAATTAAAGTGGTATATACATTCAATGTGAGCTTTTCGGTGTCATCTAAAACTTATAGACACATTTTTCCTTTCCCTTCTTGACCCCACGCGCATTACTAACTATACAAATTTGAACACTCTTATCATTTTCTACGAACATATATGTATATAAATCATCTTAGATCCATTAAAAAATAAAAAGCGTTTCCAATAAATTAATAATATAGTTATTATTGTATTTATTTTATTTTGTTTTTCTCGAAAAATAATATTTATAGAAAACGATACAATATTGATTAATTTATATTTTATCATTTTTTTTCTTACTCTTTATGTAATATTTTTTTGAAGGTACATTTGTTGTAAACATTTTCTAATAATTTTTCTTGCATAATTTAAGCTCTAGAAGTTCAATTGAAAGGTTCGTCTTCTAAGTGACTTAAATAAAATGATGTAGAAATCAGATCTTTCTTAATAATTTTCCATCAACATACAGTATTGTAAAGTACTTAATACTGAAATTTCAGATATACAATAAATTAAATGAAAGTTGTATTTAAATGAAAATTTATTTTCTAAAATTGCAATAACTGTAAATTAATTTTTATTTTTATCTAGTTACAGCTCGAGAGGAAGATCAAGAATATGTTGAGGTTTTAATCGGAGTTCTAACAGCAATAACATTGCTTTTATTACTTGTTTTCATTATCATCTTATTACTAAGTAGAAGACAAAAACTACAAAGCTCACCAACTGTATTAAAAAATCCTCTCGGCTTTATAATAAGTATGAAGGTATATAAAGTATAATTTTTTACCGTACTTAACATATCTAAAAATTGAACAAATTTAAAAATTAATTAAATTTAAAAATTAATTAAATTTTAAAATTATTTATAATTTTTCATGTATCTATAAATATATAAATTTCGATTTAATTAGAAATTTGTTGTATGTTTTATTATTTTAATATAGAACTGTAAATATCTAAATTAATTTAATAAGAAAACGTTAAATTGATTTAAATGTTTAATTAGAAAACATAAATTTATATGGTTATATATTAATATAAAAAAAAATTTTTAACTTTTGAATTTTTAATTACATTTCTTAAATGAATAATTTTATTTGATAATAAATTATTTATAAATGTAATATACTTGTAGTTGTTGATATTGTTTTAGCAAATTTAAGTAAAATATATAATTTATAAATGTAAAATATTTTACTTTTATATCATCAATTTAAAAACAAATATACTATAAATTAATTACCGAATATTAATTACGAATATTAATTAACATTTTAACCGTTAATTTTTATTGACTTATAGATAAAAAGCATCTTTTTTATAAATTGAAGTTTTATAGTAAATAGGATATATGTTTGTCGTTACATGGGGGCTTGCTTATCAGGTAATTATGCAACTATTGTTCAGTGAATCTGTCTAGGAATTTTCCGTGTTTTCGGTACTTTTTATTTTGAGATCTAATCCACTTTTTACGGCGTATAAATTCTCTGAGGACGACATAAAAAATTCTTTATCCGTTAAGAAAAGCTAACATGGCTTAGGAAATAAACGAGCACAAATATCTAATAGCTGAAAACTTTTTTCAATATTCAGAGGATATCAATGAGAGAATTAAGGGAAGTGCTTTTCACTATTTTCCTCGCATGGAACGAAGCTGGAATCACAGCTTCAACTGGTTCCGCGTACAAAGACATACAGTAGTTATTTAATCTCGCGATTTCTCGTTATCCCTCGGGCATTTAAACCAAGTGAGACAGAACTAACGATCGTTGACGCCTCTCCAGAGTTTCCTGCTGAACTTGACACCCGGCAGGATGCTGAACAACAGCGCACGCGATTCACCGGATGAGGAGGACGAGGGGGAGGGCGAGCCCATGGAACAAGAGGAGGACGTCAACGCGCATATAAACGTCCTGGACGACGAGGATCTGAAGGATGTCAGCATGCACGAGTCCCTCACGATGGAGCAATTCAATTCGCCCCTCGTCGACTCCCAATACAAGTCCACATACGCCATTGTCTCAAACACAGGTTTGTTTGTTATTACTTTGCAATTACATGTTTCCATTAAATCAACATTGTCTTCTAGCATGTTTAATTTTTTTAATTGATACTACGATGCAATAAAATATAATTTATTTGATTCGTTTTAAATTAATTCAATATAATAACGCTATTTTTGTATTTCATTTATTTTATCAATTTTATGTTATTATTTATTTATCTTATTTTCTTAAAATTTATTAAATTATGAATCAATGGAATATTTTTTAAAGAATATTTATATTTATTCCGAAACAATTATCATAACTAATTTAAATGAACTTAATGATTTTTTTACGGGGGTGAAAAATTCTACAAAAGTTTTAAATTTTTTAAATAGTCGTTAAAAGCAATGTAAAATCAAAATTGGAAAAAATTAAAATTTAGATATTAATATAAAGTAGAATAAATTAAATAAATTTATGCATTGAAAAACAAAAACTACATTATTTGTTTTCCAAATCTTGCGATTCAGCTTTGAATATATCTAAAAAAAGTTAGTATATGTAAACATAGAGCTTGCATTTGAAATCATAAATATATATGCTTTTAATGTTTTCTGTAATTAAAATTAAAACAATTTTTTTTATTATTCAAAGTATAAGAATTTAGTCATTTTAAATTTTTATTCATTTAATTTTATTCATTTATTCATTTTAATTTTTTACCTAAATATGAATAAATTTATAAATATTATATTAAAATATATCAAAATTATACATAATATTTTACCAAAATATTTTGAGATGATTTAATACTTTTTTGAATTATTAAATTATATTTTTTAAGAAATTTATATCTAGAGTTAATATTGTGTGAAATTTAATTTTAAAAAGAAAATTAATTTACATAAATTATTTTATTATATTAAAATATAATGAGCAAAAAATCTTTTTAAATAATGCAATTTTTTATACATATTTTTTATCGAAAGAAAATTTATAAATACATACTGCTGACTAATATTCAATACTAAAAAATTTTTAAAAGTAAATTTGTTTTCATAAATATGACTTAATTATCTTTTTTAATCATTAACGTTATGATATATTATAATGAATAATCATACGTATTTCTATTATAAAAATTTATCAAAAATATACTCTTGATCTGTATCCGAATAAATTTTATTCGTTTAAAAGGTAATTAAATTATTATATCGAATCTAACTAAGCAGTAGCGTATTTAATTAAATTTATAAACGTCAATTTGAAATTAATTTTATATGTAAAAGAATTTTAAATAATTTTATTTGAATATTTCTTTATTGTAAGAATAAAGAAAATATAATATTCAACCATTTCAATATGTACTAATTAATTTCAATGCAATTACCTGCACATTTCAGAATATATAAGTACATTTATTTCAATTTCGTTTTAAGCTCAGTTATTCAAGAATTCCATAATATGCACTAATAAAATACATTTTAATTACAAAGTCATTTGAATTATTTTAAAAATTTAATTAATCCTGTCGATTTTATCTCGGCTTCTTATTAATACAGCCGGAAAATACAAGTAATGCAATTTTATTTTCATTAAAATATTTCATATTTAATAGCGAATTCAAATATCATTGTCATCTCAAGAAAACACAATTTACACACTTACACTAAAGGTAGCTCGTAATTTTACTATTCATACCGGGAGGGGTTATTTGAATGATTAAATCAAGGAGTGACAGTGAAAGGAAAACGAGAGAGAAGCATTTTGCAATCATATTCAAGAGTCTCATCGCTTGATTTATGTATATCGTAATAGAGAATTGTCTCGGTCATTGACGAACAAACGAGGACTCGACTAACATTCGGATTTTATTCAATATTCTTCAAGAGATGTAAAAACAATTGTTAAAATTTATTGGAAAAACATTAAATACCAATGCACTTGATTAACTATTTTTAAAAATAAATGTCCCCGCTCAAACAGTTTCATATTTTAATAACATTTTTGTTGTATAATTTATAAATCTAAATTATGATAAAATATTCTCATTATGTTTATATTGTTTCCTCTTTTTCAATTGACAAAAAAAAGAATTATAAATACTAATCATTAATTTCAAATAAAACTAGTCGATTTTAAAATTAAAAACACATGATTAAAATTTACATATCATCAAAATATTATTAAAAAAAATAACAGTATATAATAAATAACCTAAAAAAAAATCAAACACATTTAACTATCTAATTTATTTATATAAATTATATATAAATTTATGTATATAAAAATATACAAAAATCTGTCAAATAAAATAAGATTTAACAAATATTGAATGATTTAATTTAATTTCGTATTTTCTTAATTATACAATAACTGTGAGATACTGAAATCGATTCATCTATTCTAAAAGCCATTTCAAATTTCAAAAAAAAAAAATTTTATAAAAATAACAGTATCTATACATGAAATTGGTTTTTTTTTTTAATAAAGTACAATTTATCAGCATTTTTTAAATAGTAAAAATTTAACAGAAAAAATTTTTTTGTATAAAAACCAAATATAAATTAATAAATTCGAATTTATATATAAAGAATTAAATATTTAGTATGAACTTGATCTTAAATTAGACTTAAAAGTAGATTTTAAATTCCTTTTTACATTCTATTTTATCCAGTCATAATCGTACTTTTATATTTTAAATTCGTAAAGATTTTATTAATACCTCTACTTTGAATTCAATTTTTAAGGTATTGTTACGGCCCGAGCTGTTAACTAATATTTAAATATTAATAAATACTTTTAAATGAATTTAGCATACACCTGCTTACTCGATTTTTTCCACCGGATTTTGTTCATCCTTCCACTTATATTAAATTCCCGATAAGATAATTTTCCACATTAGAAGTGGGTCATAAATTAGCCCAACATTAACACGAAAGGGTACGAAAAGAATCGAATAAGTTAGGGACCATTGTCATTTTCCTTGTTTATATATTTTATGATGTAAGAAGAATAATGAGAACAGTTAGAGATGAAAAGATGCGCTATAACATTTATGATATTTATCTCTGATTATTAAAAATAAAACACAGTCTTCAGGAAACGAAACGTAACTAATAAATGTTAAATCAAATAGAACAATTTCACATAAAAATCTGTAAACAGAAACCCAATCTGTAGCTGAAATCAAATCTTTATAAAATTTGTTGAATTAACAAATTAATAACTATAAATAAATTATAAACAAATTACTGAAAATATAAAATTTCAATAATTGAATAATTCTTCAATCAACGACTTAATCGAAATTAAATCCTCGAAAATTTATTAAATTAACAAATTAATAATTATAAACAAATTATAAAAAAAGTAACGAAATGTAAAACTAAAATGATTAAATTATTCTCGATCAATAATTAGACCGAAAGTAAACCTTTATAAAATTTGTTGAATTAACAAATAATAACTATAAATAAACAAATTACTAAAAACGAAAAATTACAATGATTGACCGATGATTCATTCAACTTCGAATTAAATATATTAGATCTTAACCATTAAATCAGTTCAATCAAATTTTAAGTAAAATTATTAAATCGAAACGGTAAACTACTAATTAAGTAATTAACAAGTATATCGATCCATCGAGTCAAACCCATGACCAAAAATACAAACAATATATTTTCAACGAACGATCCAAAAAAAAATATAATGTATAATAATCTGATATGGGATTCTACGAGTAGAAATTTAAAAATTGTCTAAGAGAGAGAAGTTTTCCTCTTACCAAGTTCATTCTAATGCAAACATAGTAAACATCTTTCTTTTGGGAAAATTTATAAGAGTAGAGATGGATAACGCACGCAACATCTCTAATGAATCTGTTGATAACAAATCTATAAAAGGGAACAAGTTTGGACGTAAAGCAGTTGTTTTTAGTTGTCACTCAGACTCTTCTATAGTTTTTTTGCTGTGTCACGTTTTCATTTTTCCATTTTTATCCATCCATCCATCCCTGAGGTTTATCAAGACTATTGCGTGCATTGTCCATCTCTCTTTACTTCACCACCTTTATTGCAAGAATCTAAAAACTGTACTCGACCAAGGATTTTTATACAAGTAAGAAAAATAAACATTATGTTTTTTTTAAATATCTCAGTGATTATTTTTTTTAATTTATTTGCATACCTCGAGTGAATTCGCACCTCACGTTCGTTCCTCCCTATTTAATATAAATATTTCTCCGATTTCTTATGTATTCTCCTTCCCAGAAGCTATTGTGCGAAAGTGCAGGCTTAAAAAGAGAAACCTAATTGAACGTGCGATAGTTTTGACAAGAATTAGTGCGGTTTTCATAGGTCCACGAGTTGTTAAAACGAAGATGATCATTCATCGTTCGAATCCTTCGGTAACTTGCATATTTTTGTTTGAGTTTCGTGTACGAAGGAAAAAAATACTTGTTCACGAATGTGTCGTAAATTAGACTAGAGTTAGTGTGTTAAATCGTAGATTCAACATTAGTTTAATTAAAATATTTAAGGCCACGGACGTAACAGTATTTAAAAAATACTCTTTAATTTTATATTAGAAATTAGAATATTATTTGAATATTTTATTTAGATTGAATAGTATTAATCATAATTTCAAGATAACCATCGATTTCAGTACCATATCAATAATTAATATTAATACAAAATTATATTCTCTTAATAACGTCAACAATTATACATAAAATGTAAGCTCAATTTTCAATTAACTTTTAAATATTACAAATATTTTTATCTGTAATACAAATTATTAATATTAACTATTGAATTGAATAGATTTAATTAAAATAAAATCAATTAGATTTGGTTAACTTATTTATTGGCAATATTTTTTATATTTATCCAAAAAAATTCTGTTCTATTCATTAAATATTTTAGTCATATATAGTTTAGTATAACATAATTTCGAATAAAATTTTAACAATTAAAAAAGCTATTTAATCAAAAGTAATAGAAATAATTTAACAAAGTTTTATCTTTTTTACAATAGTGTTTTTGATAATATAAATAAAATTAAATTTCTTAAATTTGAAAGGAGTTCCAAAAAAACTTTTTTAATTTCATCTTATTATTTAGAAATATATCTTACAGTTTCAAAATATTTGTAATAACTATTTGATAAAATCTTGAAGTATGAAACGAGCGAAAGACAGAATTTATCGTTGAAGTATTAAAAAGTAAAGAACAAAAATCTTAAAATATTTTTTATGTAATTCCGTTTTGATTATAAAAATAAAAATAAAACAACTGAAAATTATAACATTACATTTAATGTATTGCACAGGTTTAATAAAAGAACTTGCATCAAAATAAAAACTAAAACCTAATTTCATGAAAATATTAATTAATATCGTGTGAAGATTTAAAACTAAGGATATATCTTTGTGTTAACTGTAAGAATTGATTCAAATGATTAAACAATATTTATAAAATTTCTAAATAAAGTTTTAAACTTTCGAAATACCTTTCGCGCGCATTCTACGCAATTTCGTAATTTTATGCCTAAAGCCATACAGCATTCGTAAAGCACATAAACAATACGTACAGCTATACAGATATTTATACCTCATGTCCACCAAAAGTTAGTAGTTTTCTTAAAGAATAAGTCTAAAATCATAAAATAAAATATAGCGTGACTTGGCCATCATTTGCACACTTGACTACCACGTTCGCGTCCATGGATCGATGGCAAACTACACACATTCATATTAAGCTATGAATTCACCTAACTACCAACACACACGCGCGCACAACCACTCATAACTGTATGATTGTATATACATGCCCGGGTGCAGACGCGAACTTTAAAGAACGTCGTTGTAACTATACACACTAACGATTTATATAGGAGCCAAGTAAAATTGAATACTTTGAAAATGTAAAGTGTTCGAAAGACGTGGAGAAGAAACTTCAAGGGGAAATATTGAGCTACATGGAACCCTCATATTCCTGTGAAAGTCAACTCCAATCTTTATTAAGTATATCGAATATCAAAAAATACGTCGAAAAAAATTGCTAAGTTGTTCTATATATAATTTTTAATCTGCTTTTTATTTATTTTATAAAACATAAAAATGAGATGCTTATTTATAATTATATCCTAAGGATATACATTTATTTTTTTTATTTCAGTATTAAATATTGCTTCGATTTATGAAGAAAAGTTTCGATTTTGGTCTAAGTGGGCTGAAATATAATTTTAAAAAATACAGATTCACACAAACAGCAATTTTACAATTCAAACTATTTGAATCAAATAATATTCATGCTAACTACAAACGTATCAATAAATCCTATTTGCTTGCATACAAAATTAAACATTAATTAATTTTAAGTCTTTTGTGCAAAACTAAAATTTTCTGCTTAATTTTAAACATTACAGAGCTTGAAAATAAATAATTAAAATATTTATACAACCCTCTTTTTCAAACTATATTACCAAATTTATTTTTTGGTCATAAACCAACATGTTGTAATTACTAAATATTTTTTCTTTTAAATTCCTTGTGCATTCGGTTAAAAGTTCAAATAGAAAATATATTCCTTCTATATTTTGTGCCATCTTTCAATATCGTCTTAAAAATGCAAAGCTTCACGTGAAGCGCATGTGGTCGATTTCAGTTCAAGTGAAAAGATAAAAATTTTAAACAGTCGAATTTTGTCTGGAAAAATCATCTTATATAATAAATTACAAAGGTAAATTTTAAAGATTAAATTACTTTTAATCAACTGATTTGAAAATTACAAATTTTTTTTTCATATTTTATTTTATCAAGCTCGTACCCTTCAATGCTTGTAAGTAATATTTTTACAAATAATATAAAATATATACTTTTTTTGGGCAATATAGATAAAATATTTGCTATTTATGGGATTTTTTGGTAGAAAATTTAAAAAATATTATTTTATGTAACGTAAAAAGTTTTCAAAATTTTACATGATTGCAAAAAAGATAAATCTTTATTAAATTTTATTTTTATGTAAAAATGATCAGATATAATAAATTATATCTGATCAGATTTATAAATATAAACATTTATAAATTTAAATATGGAGCGTACATATTTCAGTAAACAAAAATTATATATTGCTGTTTGAATATATGGATATAGTACATAATTATCCATACATACGTATTTAGTTAATATTTTGCTAAAATATTAAATCACGTGGAATTATATAGAAATTTCAAATTATTTGACGATTATTTAAACTGAAAATACATTAATTGTTATTATTATATTATTGTAGATTTAATTTACTTTAAATCATAAAGGCCACATTTTTAATTTATTATACAATATAAATAGTAGAATAAGTTCTATAAGATACAGCGTACATAACAATGATACTTTATATTATTTCATAATTAGCCCAGAATTCAATATGCAATTAATAGAACCATGAAGTATAAAATTTAATAGATTAGTTAAATTTTCAATGCATTAATGTTGGAAAATATTATTTATTTTTAACTTAAAGTATTTATATTCTTATAAAATTTAAGAAGAATATTTAAAAATATTCAATAATTAGTTTTATTTTATATCATTCAGAATTCAGATTAATATTGCTTTTATAACTAAATTTTAATTGATATTTAAAGTTTCAATATGAATAAAAATCATAAATTTACAAATAATTCCTTTTAATTATACTTCAGTCATGTAATTGTAATTGCTCAAATGTGTTTATAGTGCATATTTTCCATTATTTTCTAATGTTATCCTTTATAGATTACCTAAAGCAATTTATATCCGTTTATTATTATTTAACATAATATATAAATAATTATTTCTGATTAATAATATGAAATGTTATTAAATAGTATTAGACAAACTATACTAAAACTACGCATATAAAAAAATATATATTCAATTATATTAAATATTTTAAGAATATTCTTATATAGTATCATTTGAAAATATTAAATATGTGTTTACATATACGTGGTTCATCCATGAAGTATCGAGTTTTTTTTTTCATTTTGCGCCTATTCGTCGTAGAAATTTGGGAGAGGTCTTAAAATGTCGACAAACTCTTTCCGCATTTATCCCTTTTTTGTTTTTTGTATTTTTTTCGATAATTAGGTGCGGCAGGATTTAACTTCGCACGAAGGGTGTTTTTCAGTTTTTTGACACGGTGCGATGGACCGAGTACTCGAACAGCGTTACGCGATTAAGTTTTGTTTGTAATTAACAAAAAACAGTGTAGAAACGTATAAAATGTTGCAAGAAGCGTATCGACATAATTGCATGTCAAAATCGCAAAGTGGAAAATGGCACAGAGCTTTTTAAGAAGGCCGAAAAAAAATCATCGACGAGCCTCGATCTGGACGACCAAAAAGCTTTTGAATGGTTAGAAATACCCAGTGCGTGTTAGAAATTTAAAATTTGGATTAACAGATTAAGCAATTCAGAAAAAACTGAATTTAACGCGATCTACAGTGTACAATATTTATAATTTGAAAAACACGCCTTCAATAATGTGTTGATAAAGGAGGAAATTATTTTGAAGAATTTAAAATTTTTATTTTACCCTATTTATAAGTCCACCAATAAATCATCTTTCGAAAAAGAAAAATAAGAATTTTTTTTTTAATCTTTGAACAAAACATTCTCGCGTAGTGGTTTTCCACTCATCGCTCAGCGCGCCGCGTCAAAAATTTTAAAAACACCTTTCGCGCGAAGTAAAATCCTGCCACACCTAATTATCGAAAAAACAAAAAAAATGGACAAATGCGGAGAGTTTGTCGACATTTTAAGACCCCTCCCAAATTTCTACGACGAATAGGCGCAAAATGAAAAAAAAACTCGATACTTCGTGGATGAACCGTGTATCATTAGGAACTTATTTAATTTGTGCTAAATTTTTATTATAATTATAAATATCAAAAGGATATTTCTATCACATATTTAAAAAAAGGGTTTATAAAATTCATACAAGAGATTCATATATTTCATTCATTCATATATTGTTAGTTCAAAGCATGAACATTTTAATTTAAAAATATTACGTTTTAAAGCTTGTTTATTATTTAATAAACTTAATTTTAATATTATTTAATAAAATATATTATTTCAATAAGATTTATTTATATGTGTGTACATGTTTGGTTTCAGTATGATTCAGGGAAAAAATTCATTAATATAAAAAATTGAAACTATGTATGATCATGTTATAAAACAAAAAGATTTAAATAAACTTTTTTTAAAATATTGAGAACATAGAGATATTTTTTACTGTAAATGAATATAAAATTTATACTTGATATTATAATTATTGCTCATATACACACATATAGTAAATGAAATTATTTACTTAGCAATTATTGCAATTGAATTTAATAATAGATTACATCTATATTCTGTTTATTATAATGAATATTGAAAATTCATATAAAATTAATGAGAATTGAAATTAAAGAAAATCATAAATATTACTCTAGTAAAAATATGGAATAACATAAATAATAAAAGATACATGCATTTTATAGCAGTTGCAAGTTTATTTAATAATATAAAACCTGTCTTACATTACTTACAATAATGATTTCATTTTAAGAGAGTTGAATAGAATATAAATTGGTTTGGTTAATCGTTTCTATTATTGTTGTTAAAAAGTTATTATATTTATTCAAATACAATGTAAATTTTAATGATTGTATTATTATTATTATTATGTACTTATTATATTACTACTAGCTTCCATAAACATACAGTAACATTCATTTTCTAATCTACTATAAAATTAGAATTTCAAGTGATTATAAATTCGAATTTATGTTCTTTTTTACTTATCGTTATCGTTTTTAGTAGAAAATAGATAAATGGAATAATCAACAAAATTAAGTCATTGAAAATGTATAAATTATTAAAAAAAAATATATTTATCTTTGTAATCATAAAAAATGATTTATCTACTATATAAATCTCTCGAGCCTTAAGAAAATAATTATGTACTTTTAAGTTAAAGTGGTAATTATTTTCAAAAGACTATTTTGAGATAAAAAACATCTAAATGTTTAACTATTGTAGATATAACCAATGCACCAATCCTCTCAAAATCTTATAAGTATGCAAATTTTTTAAATATGAGTAAGTATCTTTAGGATTACGTTTCTGAAATGATGAAGGCGAAGAAATTATAAAATTAAATTCTTTATGTAACTTCTTAATTTATCATACAATATACATTTTTTATTAACAGATTCAAAGAATATGTTGAATTTATTATACAAAAAATGACTAAACTTCATTTTATAATAGAGAGTATTAATGAAAAGGGTGTTAAAATCACATGGTAATTGGCTTGAATTAAAAAATAAAATTTCTGTTCAACGCTTCTCTTACCCCCAACGATTCAGTGTACGAGAAAGTGACTGCACGGACAAGACAATCGGGAAAGGCGTTTCCCGATTTTATAACGGTTGTCGAGCAGGAGGAACTGCGTCCTTCTGAACGACCGACGCTCAATCCCTTTTGGGCATTTTTTCGTTTTGCACTTCGCTTGCATTCGCGTCGAAATCCCTATAATTGCGATATCTCGCGCATGTGGGCGATCTGCGAACTGTAAAATAATTTTGTTGTAAATTTTTTTTAGGCAATAAATTTATAACGTAATTTGTCAGACAGAATCTTTGGAATCATGTTAATGTATGACATTCAAAAAAATAATTAATGTAATTTTGATTTTTTGTTTAATAATACCGTAATCTATTTAAAATGCAAAGCTTAAAAAATATATTTATGGAATAGTTATGTATTTAACAAGTTTATTTTTAAAAGTCTTTGTAATACAATATAATATTGACGATAGTTGATTCAACTTTTTACAAAAGTGATCCATTAAGTACATGTATTTTAAATTTAGAAAGAAAGTAAAATATTCAAATTCATTAGATGGTTTTGAAATTTTAATTAAAAAGGCCATGGTTACACTGTTAAGACCTTATAAATAAATGAAGCTCCCTGTAATTTCAATTGAAGTAGTCGGCGGGGTTTGAGCGCAAGTCGTAATAATTCGTCAAAGTCTCAAAATGTCGGAGTGATTCGGAGGATGATGATGGCGGGGTTAACTGCTCGAAAACATAAACAATCACAGGATCATATATATTGCTTTAATATACTTTCACCTGGCCTCACAGAAACACGGATCCGTGAACTCCAGTGCAAAGAGGAGATACGTTCAAGCAAGAGCTTCGAGCGAGGCTACGGAGTTGGATACGGAGGTGGGCACCTCCAAGAGTCCGACAGCTCAAAATCGCCCTGGATCCACCACCCCCACCAGTACCGCACCCTTCACGCTACCAAATCGACGAAGCTGGATATCTCTGGTGCGTCCCCAAGTCAACTGCGCGAAACCTCACTAGCCAAAAACTGCCACACCGCCCCTAAGGAGAAGCACAAGGTAAGACCATTTACAATTATTTAATTTACAATCTCTTCTTATCTGAGAACCTACATCCATCTCCTCAATAATAAATCCTGGTTACAACATTTATACATTAGACGGTGTATTGGTTAACGTTCCTTTTCTACTTCAATTAAACATTAAAGAAAAGATCTAAATCATAACTTTCTGTTAATACTAAATCATTGCTTGAACTATTTTCTACAATAATATACATGGTATGTCTCTAAAGTATCGATTTTTTTTTCATTTGGCGAATATTGTTCATAGTGATTTGGGGGGGGGTCTTAAAATGTAGAAAAAATCTTTTTCCATTTAACTACTTTTTTTGTTTTTTCGATAATTAGATGCAGCACATCTTTACTTTGCACAAAGGGTGTTTTTTTATTTTTTGACACGGTGCGCTGAAGAAATTAGTAGAATAGCATTACGCGATAAAATTTTGTTTGCAACTTAAAAAAATAAAGCGAAAACATTTAAAATATTAAAGGAAGCTTATAAAGATAATTGCATGTCAAAATCGCAATGTGGAAAAAGACACAGAGCTTTTAAAGAGAATTGGGAAAAGATCATCGCGAGCCTCGATCTAGACGCCCAAAAGGCTCTTGAATCATTACGAACCTCCGCGACGTGCTAACAAATTTAATTCGGACCACCAATTAATAGTTAGAGCAAACACGAAAAAACTGAATTTAACGTGATTTGCGGTGCATAATGTAGTGCAAAAAAATGTAAAAATGTGAAAAGTTTGCATAAATATCAAAGCTGAGAAGTTTCAGACTACTTTTGAGAACTGGAAAACTCGTCTTAGTAAAAGTGTTGATGCAGGAGGAAATTATTTTTAAATTTTTATTTCTAACTATTTATAAATCCACGAATAAATCATATTTTATTAAAAAAGCTAAAGCTTTTTATTAAATTTTATTAAAAGCTATTATTTTATTAAAAGCTAAAAAAGCTAAACTTTCTTTTTTTTAGAATCATTAAACGAAACATTCTCGCTTAGTGTTTTTCCACTCATCGCTTCAGTGCGCGGTGTCAAAAAATCGAAAAATACCCTTCGCGCAAAGTAAAATTCTGCCGCATCTAATTATCGAGAAAGCAAAAGAAAAATAGACAAATGGAAAAAGATTTTTTTCTAGATTTTAAGACTTCTTTTAAATCACTACGACCAATATTCGCCAAATGAAAAAAAAACTCGATACTTCGGGGACAAACATGTATAACGCTTTTTAACCAGCTCTATATTAATTCTTCAAGTACAATACGGAATACAATTTTATCATTAATTTAAAATAAAGTATGTTTATACTATACACAAGCTCTTATTAAATTATGAAAAAGAATTGTTTATAATTGTGGTATTATGATAGCATTCTTTGTGTGCATGTGTACATGAGCGCGCGCGCTTATGTATGTTTCATCAAACATGTATACAAAAGATTAAATATTTCTATGAAAATAGTCCATTGCAAAACCACTTATAAAAGTTATTATGTGTTTGCACCAGATATGTAGCTAAAATATTTTTTGATATTTATATTTTATTAGAATATTATTTCTGATAACACTAAATTTAATATAATTTTTCACGTAATTTCGTACTTTTTTAATAGAAAAAATATATAAACCAAAAAATTTTTATATCATAAACAAAGATTGTTTTTAATGATGTTAAACATTAAGATTATTATTACATACATTTTTTATAAATAAAAGTTGAATTGACTTTTCCTTAAATTACTAATTTAGTCGGACTGTATCCTCAACAAATATATACACATGTTGAATAATTAAATATATCGGGTCAAAATTTATGTAACGTTATTTCAAATATATTATTACATCCTACATTTATAAAATTGCAAGACTATTTATCGAATGATCTTAGTAATTCAATATAGAATGCAATTTTAAAAAAAATAATTAAAAAGAAAATTTTAGAAAAGTAAAAAAGTTATATGAGCTTAGAGAATATTAATAATAATAATAATAATATTTAATAATATTGTATTGCTTGTTTATAATAACGGAATGATAATGATATTAAAATTAGCGAGAGTAGTATAGAGTTTCTTTAACTGGTATGAGCTGTTTTTCCCTATAAATATATATCACTATAAATTATCATTTAAAATTATAGGTTATTTGATGAGTTTCAATTGGGTGCCCATTATTGTACGTTAAAGTACAAGTGTTCCTACTTTAAAATTAATCGCCTAATGCACGATCATATTAGCCCATAATAATACAATAAGTTTTACTTCACAGGGCGAAAAAGCTATTTTCCATTTTAAAATATCTTATCTAACGCAATATAAATCTCAAGTGCTTCGGTTAATAACAACCGTAGGTGGGTTGAGGTGCATTGAAAGTAACTCGGAAATATCGCGTCACTTCTCACCAATGATAACCCTATCGCCGCTTGGCAAAATAAAGAAATCGTCAAGTGAAAAGTGGCGCTCGGGTGGGAAAAGCGTATGCACAGTTGGACAAAATCGAACCATACTCATTCCACTGAATTCCCAAGCTTTTCTTTCATTTTTTGTACAACTCACAGAGCTCGAATTACCGTTGCAGGTACCACCGCCCGTCGTCAGATGGAACATTGCTCCGAGCATGAACAAGCCTTACAAATGCAAAGAGATAGAACCTACCAACATACCCGAGCAGTGCGTCCACACAATGGAGAAACTGGGATCCGGTCACATCGGAGAGGTAAACTACGATAAAAAAAAGTCAAATACCGCATTCAAGTAAAGCGCTACCTGCGCATCTGGAAAGTTTCAGGAGAGGGAGAAGATGCTATCCCGAAAAATTATTATCAACCTTGAGCGGAAATTATCGATAAAAATTTAGACTAATTTAGCAATTAGTCGGGTTGCCCAATTTTTTATTCAACATGTTACTGGGACTATGGGAGGGAGAAGCTAGAAGAATAAATGGAGATGTTTCACTCGTTATTTTCGAGTAGCTTATTAGATTACAGGAATACTAACAATATTACATTCCTCTGACTGAATTCTTAAATTAAAATAAAATTCTTCTTGGCTGAATGTACTTTTTGAACACCTTCATTAATTTTCCAGAATACTTGTATTTTTGATAATACTACATATTGAATTTAATTGGGTTATTAAATTTTATATTTGATTAAATACTTAATTATTATAATGTGCTTTAAAATTAGCCAATCACCTTCAAGTGAAAATTAACTGATTCTCGAATTATATTGTAGTTAACTGTTCTTACCTACGACTGCTTCCCATTTTTATTATTGGATTTCATCTTTTTTATATTAGATTTTTTTACATATAAATAAATTTATAAAAATAAATATGTAGAATATTAAAAAAACATAAATTTAAAATCCATTTAAATTTTTATTATCATTTTTTATAGTAACGATTACTATTTCATTTAGAAACTTTAATCCTTTGCTCCATCATTTCCTTTTCTTTATGTTACAATAATTTAACAAATTATTTGATTATGTGTTTGTATTCAATAGAAATTTCCATTCAACATCTTATATATGCGTTAACATTTAGTACATTATACTGATTTATATACCCATCTAAAACTTATATTCTTGATTCATTGTCGTTATTAATGTATTTGTATTATATTTAAAATATCTTGAGACTAACTGTCCAACATATGACTACAGGAACAGAAAAACCAACGTTCGACTTATACTTTTATATAAAAAGTTATAAAGTAATTTCATTAGACTATACACGTTTAGCTACACATCGTCTTTATTATATTTTAATTAAAATAAATATTTAAATTTTATTATTTATATAAATTTCTCTTTTAATGTATAACAACTTTTTCATAAAAAAAATATATATTACAAAAATCAATACAGAAAAATAGCTATTAAAAATATTCAATTAAATGTTAAAAGATTTCTTCTGTAATATAATTCTATATTACTATTTTAAATTTAATAATAAAATTCATGTGCATACATTTACATTTTATTAATTTAAAGTTAATTAACGAATAAACAGAATACAGAAATTTTTTACATATTGAAACCTCGCAAAAATCATTCATAATGTTTGTATTATTACTTTAAGTTTTCTTTGATAATTATGTAAATTAATACTGATCATAATAATTTTTAACTTGAAATTTTCTATGTGTAAAAACTTGAATAACATTAGAATTATGAATAATTAAAAATATTATTGAGTTTATAAATATAATTTAAAAAATCGATGATAAATCTCATGAAAATCCGTTCTAAAAGTTTTTTACTCAAGTTTCAAATTACAGCAAAGTATTTTCATGTCATTATTAAAAGGAATTTCAGGTATTTCATAAATAATAACAATATAATACAATAAAAAATTATATAAAACTTTATGTTTTAATGTACACCTTTGTAATAATAAATTTTCTATCGAAAAACATACTTTCTTTAAAACAAATCAATGATGTGATATCATTTTATTTGAATAATTCAAAGGATTATTTACGAGAAATTATTCTAATATAAATTTAGATATCTCTTTAATAAATATATTTAAAAAAGCACATAAAGTTTAATCAATGATAATTTGAAAATGAAATATATGAATCTGTCTATAAATAATGACTTTTGGCATATAGTTTCTTTTAAATATATAAAAATATTAATTTCAAGATATTAATTACATAAATACAACCAATTTCAAACTAAAACATAAATGAATAAAAGCAATGAGCAAACATCATAAGATTTCTTTGTTTTTAATGATAAACCTTTTTAAATATACGTACAGTATATATCTTCAGTTTAAAATTATCTGATAGATTTTTATTTTAAATTTAGCTTTAAGTGTTTTTTTTAATTTTTCGTTTAAAAACGTTTTAAACTTTTTATTAAAAAGTGGGAAAGTTTTTAAATATCTATATACATTAATATAAATATGTAGAAGCAAATACTAATAAATTTTTTTTTAATTTAATATAAAATGAATAACTTTTTTTAATTAGTTGAAATACTTATAATAAAAACATTAAGTTTTTATCAGATCTACCTAGTCAGGGTGAATAGCATTATCAAATTTTAAATTACAACGATAACGTGAACAATGAAATAGTGTCAATTTTTTTGCTCAAAGACTTATTAATTTTACAATTTATATTTTTTTTATATAGAATCAAAAACATCTGCATTAGTTAATACAACACATTCATTTTTTCAATATAAAATATTTATTTATTATTTTATTAAAAAAGGCACTGAATAAGTCTGCTTTTTTACAATAGCTGGCACTGAAAAAAAAATCAATTGATTTACAAAAATTGTTTAATCTGATCAGGCGATAGTATGCGCAATCCAGAGCCCAACAGACCAAATGCCCTCCCCAAAGCTAAGTTCCTTCGGCAACGATTCTCTGAGACTCGCGGTTGCAAGGATACCCAGCCTCGAGTATCTCGAGGACCTGGCTAGAGTAGCCGGAAGTGAGATCGGAGATACGTTTCGGGAGGTACGCTTTCTATCGAGCCTCGCCGATCCCAACCTGGCCAGGGTCCTCGGACTCGTCTACAGCATGGAGCCTTCGAGACCCTGGACAATTATCGAGTATACGGAGCTAGGTGACCTTGCGCATTATCTCCAATATAGTGAGCCTCTCGTCGGGACGCAAAGACCTAGCTGCAGCCTCAACTTTATCAGGTGAGCCAACCTTCAATTTCCTGCTATTTTCGCGATTTATGGCCTAGAACAGCTTTACTCCAAAATCAATTTCGGCGATAATAATTACTCACCGATATTATCGTTGCAGATGCTCCGAGTCCAATTTTCATTTTTATGAATTACTTTTGGTTAAATTAATGATTCGATGTTTCAGAATTAATAATTACTTTTGCTTTACTTAAATAATTTTCTTATTGCCCTTTCTATCTCTTATTCGCATTTCCTTTTACACCAACGACTTTCATTAAACAAAAATGATATCATTAACACAAAAGTGGAACATCGCTTATTTCCTAGCTTTGGCCATGGTCTTTCAATGAAACCAAAATCTTAGGAAGATTTAGTATCCGACAATGAAATATCTCTTTTTATTAATAACGAAATATTTTACAGCTCATCCATGCATTTAACCAATTTATTGATTAGATCTAATTTAAAAATTGATTTAGAAATGTACTTTAAATTGGCGTGAAATACATTATTTGACAATTGTAAATTTGATGATTCAATTTTTTTATGATGATTAAATTAATACAAAAAAGTATCATAAAAAAAATGCATTATAATATATTTCTATGGCAATAAATTTCATTGTTACTTAGATTAATATTATACGTATATAAAATTTAAAATAAAATCATCAAAACAAATAATTTCGATATACTCTTGGATTTAAAAAGAAAATTAATATTTGTGGAAATAAAAAATAATTCTATAAAGCTCTTCAAATAAATTCATAAGCTAAAAATTTAAAATTCGAATTAGATTAATTTTAACCACACCTTGAATAAAATAGAATTTGCTTTAGTTCTAAAATGGAATACATAAAAACATTAACCTTAGCGTAAAGTAAATAAAATCCAGTATAAAATTGGAATGATTTAAATTGAGCTTACGAGGATAAACAAAAAGGTTTGGAAAATTCTTATCATTAAATTTGTTGTCCCATTGGAAAACAGTCAAAATTGCCTGCTGTACATGGGAACGCAAATAGCATCTGCCATGCGCTACCTAGAGTCGAAAAACCTGGTACACAAGGATTTGGCGGCACGAAATTGCCTCCTGGGCAGATGCTACACAGTCAAGGTCACGGACATTGCAATGTGCAGTGATTTGTACAAAAAGGACTACAGCGACATTGGGGGCAGACCCCCAGCTCCCATTAGGTGGTTGCCTTGGGAAAGCATATTATTGGTGAGCCATGAAAATATTTTTGCTAACAAATTAAATTCATATCTAACGACAAATCCACAGTATTGTGTGAATTTAAGCAAGTATATACGTGCATATGATATTAAAATTTATCAATAATCATTTGTTATATTAATTATTAATTAGTGATCTGATGAGGTGCAGGATGAATAAAAACAAATCTATTCAATTATTCAATTTTTATTCATCCTGCACCTCATCGGATCACTAATTTATAATTAATATAATAAATATGGAAGGTGCACAACATCAAACTTCAAAATAATCATTTGTCTTGTAAAAAATATACATCTTTGGTTGCTTAATAATTGAGCAATCGAATTTTTAAACAATATTCAATATATATTTCATATTCCAAAATTGCTAAGATATTAACTAAATTTTATGAGTTTATTTATGAGATTCTTTATTCATGTTTTATTGCGTGGAGTTAATTATAAATTTCAATAACTAAAAATCAAGTTTTCTCAATGTTTTCAATTAAATAAATCACTTATTTATAAACAAATAATATTTTTTCATTTATTATTATCTTTATAAATATTTATTAACCATTAATATTTATATTTATGATTATAATTATTTGTTATGTAATATTTCTATAAATCATAAAAATTTCTGGCAATACTTTTTAATTTATTGGGTTACTTTATTGGAACATACTAAAATTGATTTATAATTTTTTTTTACATACAAAACAAGATAGCTTTGATATCATTTCTTTTAATTTTTAGGATCGATATACTTGCTCCAGTAGCGTTTGGTCTTTTGGTGTCACTATTTGGGAAATAATGAGCTTTGCAAGAGAAAAGCCATTTCAACATTTAACAAATGAACAAGTTATTCAAAATGCTGAACTTATGTATTATGGAGGTGAATTACAGGTGAGTTGTACATTTGACTATATTAAATACTAGTTTTTAACACCTAATAATCTTATTAATAGTCAATTAAAATATTTAAAAACTAACAAAAAAACAGTATCAACAATGAACTCATCTTATTAAATTAAAGTAATAAAATATAAAATTATAAAGGAATAATTTTTTAAAGAATATATATCTGTTAATGAAAATGATCATTTACTTCAAACTTAAAAGATAAATGAAATAATATTATAATATAATAATATAATATTCTTTAAAATTACAATATAATCATTCTTTTATAGAAAAGGAAAAAATAATCTTTAGACTTATTAAAAAGGATAGAATATGTTAAACATTTGGTTTTATTTACATACCTATCAAATTATTTAAATTTGAAATTTTATTCTTCATTACACGAAATCTCTAAATTATAAGTCAATGCACTGTTGATGATTCAACAAAATTTAAGATTTTAATTAATAAAAATTAATTTTTTGCACGATCAAGGTTCTCCTGCCGAAACCAATGATGTGCCCAGAAAATGTTTATAAAGTGATGTGTTCATGTTGGAAGAGAGATGAATCGATTCGACCAACCTTCAAGGAAATTTCTGCATTCCTCAAGAATGTTATGGCGGATTACCGACCTGGAGCATAATAATTGCTGTCTGTGATATAAAAAAGAAAAATGATTAATACAATCGATTGTCATTGATTTAATATAATAAATCCTTTTTTTGGGGGTGTAATTTGCGAGTTGTATCTATCAGAGATGGAAACAAATTTGTACATTGAGAATGTACAAATGCTACTTCCGACGAATGAAGTTTAGACTCCAGGCTCGATATTGCAACCGTACAATCGTTAAGTTTATATATCCGTGAAATATTTTGAAAGACAGAATCAAAAAAATAAAAAACTTTTTTAATACAAGAAATACTGAATTGTGCTGATAAACGAAAATTGCATAAATATGCCTTTGAAATCTTGATGGTTCTGACCCATGTTTAAAAACTTTTTCTATTATTAAAGTAATATCTTAATAAATTTATGTCAAAACTCAGAAATATTTGCATATCTTTATAAAATATTGACTATATTTAAAATTTTTATATACTTTCATTAGTTGTATGCTGAGAGAATTATTAGAGAACAAAGGTGTAAGCTTAACTTACCTTACTGAAGATGATTATATCGGTTGTTATACTTTTGATTTAAAAAATTTACAAGTAAATTACATACAAAAAAATTAAAAAATATTTTTATTATATTATGTATTTTACATATACAGTATGATATATACAGAATATAAATTGTTTTAATATCCGCTCATCTTTTTACATTCACTTAAATCTTATAGCATTCAATAATTTATAAGTATATGTAATCGTGTCTAATTATATTTAATATTTTTAATATATTTTATATATAGATTACAAAAACGCAGATCTGCATTGCGTATAAAAAAAACTCGAAAATTAATATGCACTAGAATATATATTTAATATTAATTTATTACAAATCAATATTTGTGATTTGAATACATCAATTCTACAAAAATATCTCTGTAACAATTATTTCAATTAAATTGTGATCTTAACAAATTTTACTTATCTATAATATAAAGTTTCACTGGATTTAAAGATTTCAAGAATCATATATTTGATTAAAATTATTAATATAAGTGAAGGATTGGTATAAATCGTCAAAACCCATACACCCAAATATATTGTAGTATTTACTGTATTAGTACTCTATCCTATCAAGCTAATTAGTTAATATCAGAAATATTAAGATTATGTGTTGCTAACACGTATTACTTGTCATCAGTACTTAACAATTTTATGTGTTCTATCAGTACATTTTCATAGTTTTGCTTTAACATTTAATGTGTAAAGTGATGCTTATTTAATTCGATATTCTATTAAAGTAAATAATAATTGATAAGAACCTAATTTATTAAAGTAAATGGCTTGCAAAAATATTTATCATTTAAATACTTAAATTATTCTTTGCTCGTTTTTCTATTATTATTTTATCTTTTATTATTATTATCTTCTCTACACTATTATCTTTTTACGTCTTAATCATTTTTTAGTAATGTGCAATATAAATAAATTATTTACTATACATATTAACGGCTCCACAATATTTTAGCCTCTCATAATAGGTTTTTACTACCCCACAAAATATATAACACTAACTTATAATCACAGCGATTTGCAATCCATAGTAGTAATTCAAAAAGACTCATTCATGATCTTGAATACTCACAGTGTAATCAACTCTTATTTATTTTTTATAAATCTAAAATATAATATGTACATATTGCACCCAGACCTAAGTGAATTTTGTTGAAAGAACTTTTTAAACTACTTTAAGGAATAATAAAATTAAATATCAGTACTCTATTTTCCAGATTCAAACAGTTCCAAGGGATATGCTCGTATTTTTTACATACGTAAGACCTTTTGTTCTTCGATGTGTTCGATGTTTCTCCGAACATTCCCTACGATACACTATCTTAGATTCACCTCAGCGGGGAACTGCTCTCACATTTTGATTGGCTCGTTTTTTTATTACAGTAGGCTCGGGATCCAATCTACCAATTTCCCCTGGATGTGCTCGGATATGCTTTGATACTTCGCCAATGACGAGAGAACCCATTTGTTCTTCCATGAACTCAACTTTAAACTTGCTTAATTTTCGTATCCATTCCGATATGACTGCGCTTAAATTATCTTCCGGCTTGCTTTTTAAATTAATGGCCTCCTTTAATATTCTCGCAAAATCGCAGCTGTGGGGAAAAGTGTGTATTGGTCCTACCGAAAAAACTTTGCACGAAAAATATTTCTGCTGCAATGATCAGTACTGTTTCTCCGTATTACCACGTAGTTTTTTAATCACGATATAACGTAATTTTTTTTGTCCCAATCCATCATGTAATAAGCGCTATTAACCGAGTCGATACACGCCTTCACCGGTTTTATTTTATGATCGATAATAAATTGAACTATAAAAAATCGACACACGCATGTTAAATTTTCTCGGACCCATGTGTTCTTATCAAATTATTTATAGTTAAAACTTTATTGTAAGGGCATATATAAAGGGCATTAACTGTATAGTTGTCCTCTATAGGACATACATCACCCTAATAAGAAAAACATGTTAGGGGTTATAAGTAAAAGGCAATAAAAGTCATCATTACCTTTTATAATCAGATGTTTATTGTATATATATTTTGTGTGGGTATTTTATCCTGTAATTAGTGTATATCATATGCTAAAACCATCTAGCGATAATTACGTGTTAGTTATCATCGGTCCTTATCATATTTATATGTATTGTCAGCTTATCGCATAACTCTGTTTTAAACTGTTCTTACCAAACCTCTCATTTCTCATTTGTGCATCAGTTCCAGCTTACATCACCGCCTGACGATGATTGTTTAGCTTCCTCGATAAAGCGTTACCGCCCGCTCTCGATTTCTATCTCAGGTTTTCATAGACCGAATACTCCGGAACTGTTGTTTCGTTTCTTAGTCGAATATGCAAACAGTTCCACAATTAATATCTTCTATATATCCTATTTTAAATTAATTTAATCAAGTCCTTGTAATGTTGATCCTACGTTGACTTGTCCAGGAGTAGATTTATATAACTCCTTTGTCATGAACTTTGATCAGAATGGTAAAGTCTTCCAAGATAATATAACTAAAAGTGTCCAGAGGGATAAATACTTTATAAGATGCTTTTGGATGCAGTCATTAGTGCTAAATCTCCAGTTTACTCTACTAATTTATTGAGACTAGCAATGTTTGAAGCGAGCACATTCTTGATGATTTGGCCTGTCTATGAAAAGTTGGGAAATACTCGTTTCAATAATCTAGAATATCGACATTGTCCTTAGGCATCAGTATCACGTATAACAAACAGGTGAGAGAGCCCATTATTTGAACTAAGATACTTCGCTTTTCTAATGTATAGATGATCCCTTCTAAAAGGATCCCATGATTAGCGTGAATAGTTATGAGCATGAAATAGTCTTTGATACTGATTTATCATTTACCATTTATTTTCCAATGCGCAGCCTAAAGCGGTTATATTCGTAATTCGTAAATTTTTGTTCTACTGACATCATGAAATTCCCTAAAGTTCACAATGAAACCGATCCTTTCACCTTTTGATGCAATGTTGCTATTAGCAGTTTTCTGCCTTAAATAATGATGTGCTTTAGCAAAATATTTATTAATTGGTTTCCTACACTTAAGTTTTTATAATGAGCACTCAATTTAAGTTTAATGAATTGAAGAAGCCTTATAAAATGATCCGTAGCCCATAAGATTCTTATTTTTAACTTATTATTAAGAATATGTATAAACTAGTTTGATCCTAGCATTACCTCTCTAGTTTCAGTATCTGTCTACCTTTTAAAATTAGAAACTATGTTAGCTTCTTCAATCTCCATATCATTTTGTCTAATCTCAAAAGTAAATTTTTTAATCGACATTATATTCATAAATTCAAAGATCTGCCAATACTACTCTGCTACTCTAGATACGAAGAAAGCAATAATTTTCCAATGCCTCTCAATTTCATGTCTATTATCTCACAAGTCCCATTGTCTTTGATAGTGCTTGTTTTACTCCAAGGTAATTGTTTATTTTATATTACAAATGAGTTCGATAAAGTTCCAACAAATAAATAAATAAATTGGCAGACGAAATTACATTTTTATAAATTACAGTCGCCGCTATAATACCCTCGACAAGCAATCAGAGAAATATATCTTCATACACCCAAATTGACGAAGAAGCCTGTCCTTGTTCTGGATAACCTGGCACAGCGACGTCCACTCTTTCAATATAATAAGTTTCAGTCGTTCCAGCCAAAAAAGCCGCAATTTTTTATACAACGAGTTCGCTGAGGATATATATATATTTGTTCCAAAAACCTTGTCGTATAAACTAAGATTACCGCTCGGTGCGACAACTAAGTCTGCCTTACTTAGCGCCGGCAATTCGATTCCATACCCTCCTCGCACACATCATTACCCACAAATACACGGCTGTACACAACCTCTTACAAGTGACCATTACTTGGTGACCATTATCTTGGTATAAATTACTTTGAATCTATCAGTGTTCACTTTATCCCTGAAACAGAGCTCTTGTTAATTGTTCATAAGATCGTATAATGACAATGAAATATCATTGTGCTCTCGATTAAATGCTAGTAATTTTTCGAAACCAACATTCGTAGATCTGATAAATCTACCACTAAATAATACTTGACTTCAAGACTGTTTTTTCAAATTGGCAAAAAATTCGGATTGATTGGCTTGCATCAGTTTTGCTAAATATTTTTATTTGATAGGGATGAATTCTATTACATTTTTAACAGTACTTGACATGGTAAAAACTGAGCTTAGTTTCGTCCTGGTTAACTACGTCTTCTCATTGGAAATTTCCCTTCGAATATCAAAATGCTCTTTATAGATTCCAAAAATGATCCATTTGAGATGCATATGGTCATCCGCATCTTTTCCATCTGAGGTACCAAGTGGTGGGCATAAATAGTAACAATATTATTAAACAAATAATACTATTTTTATTACGAATATCAATAAGAAAGCGAAAAGGTTTACTTTTTGTAGATACCTATTTTAACAATTATGTTCAAATATACAAAGATTTTATCAAATTCAAAATGTGAAAGTAGTCAATTTAAAAGGTGAACTCTTAGCGTGATCATGAAAATCTAAACAATCTTTCAAAAAAAACTTATTATATAGATTATATATATAATCTATAAAAATATAACCGTCACTACATTCGTTCTTTCGACTTATTTACAATTTTCAATTACATTTTTCATTTTTAATACGCTCGCATATTTTTTGATTTTCAAAGTCGAATACCGAAATCTATTCCAGTGAATACTTATAACCAATGCCTAAATTATAACATTTCAAAGTCAATCGTCGCTATTTTCGAAACTCAAAATTAATAAATATTATATCTATTAAAGTAAAGATTAATATACCTATATATTGAATATAAATTATCGATAAAATTTAAAAGAAACTTTAAGTTGTTATCAGGGTCAGTCATCTGATTTTTGTTGCTGGTATTTTATATAATTTAATTTTTTCTCCAATTAATAATTAGTTATTTGGATTTTTTGTATGTCGGTCTGCAGTTTATTTACGTTATTTACACGTCTGCAAATCCATCCAATTTTAGTATGTTTTTTTAAAAATATTTTTCGTAATGTTACTCGAGCCATTTAATCATCGGGGCACCGCTAATTCTGGATTGAAATTATGAACCATGAGATCTTAATGGGCCTGCGTAAAGGCTGTGATCAATCAGGAATAGATCCTTTAATCTTAATCAATTAGATTATGTAAAAGATAAATTAATATTTGCAATATTAAAAGATTTTTTAATGGTATTAATCCATATAATTTTATCATATCAAAATAGGTATATAATTTATTAATTTTCGATAAATAAAATCACGTCAATACAAGTACCATCAACTTTGTAACAGAACAAATATATTTTTTTAAATAATTGAATTAAACTTTATGACATACAATTATATTACATAAATTAAACATATCTAAAATATACACTCAAAAAAATTCAATTAAATTTAATTAAATCCATTATATAATATCCAGAAAAGAAAATTTTAAATAAAATACTCTTCTGTTAACTCTTTCTTAACTATTTCTCTTAGTATAACAATAATGAAAATACAAAAACTATATAAAATTATTACAATATAAATGATTTTTATAAACATATTTAATTTTATTGGAATATTTTCTATTTTTAATATTTATATTGCTAGTAAAGAATAAAATTATTCGATTATTTTTTTTAAATTATACGTAGATGAATTAAATTTAATTTTGTACTAGTCGTATAATATTTTTAATCGTTAAAACTTTTAACGTTGATAAATACTTTTAAATTATAAAATTATTATAATATTAATTATAATATTAATTATTAAATTATATTACTTTAAATTTGTTATATATTTTAATAAAGTAGTAAATTAAGATTGTAATGATTTTTTTTTACTTTTAGAGATTTGTGCTTATTATCTAGTATTTACTTTTTGTTAAATAACTTAAATTATACTAAATTTTTTAAATAGTGATTGATATATGAAAACTGCAGGTATTATATTGCAATCAATACAAAGATAAATTTTAATAAAATTCATTAACTTCGCGTGATATTAATTCAAAAAATATTAAAACTTTCAAGAATTCAAAGTTATTCTTATAAATGATAAAAGTCAAAATTAAAAATTTGTTAAACGTATCGATAAAAACAGAAATTTTTATGACTAAAATTTGTATTTGTCCTTTTTACTGACTGCAAAAACATTATCACGAATTGTACAATATACTAGTATTGATAAAATAGTGTATGACTATCCTTGTGCAAATTCAAAAACTAAAATATTTTGTAAATATGAATGTACTAGATGAAAAATAAATTTAGCTTGTAACTTTTTTTTTATTGTAGTTTTATTTCTTATTTTAATTTTTAAAATACTAAATAAAATTAAATAAAAGTAACTAGATTAGTCATTTTTTTTAACGAAATTATATTACGAAATAATATATTGAGTTTTTTTGTATGTGATTAAATTAATACAATTTTTTAAAAAAATATTATTGTTTTATTCTTAATATATTACAAATGTTTTAAATAAGTCATTAAAATGTTACTGTTTTTGTTATATACATATATATATATATATTATTTCGATAGTATTATTGCTTACTTATAAATATTATTTAATATTTATAAAAAAAATACTTGTCCTTTCAATTAATCAACAAATCATTTTATAAATAAAAATTTTCTCTCTTTTGTAGTATACCAAATTAATGAATGATGAATCTAATTTTTCTTGGAAAATTATCAATATTGTATAAAAAAAATTTGTATATACCTTACAAGTGTGACGAGACAGCTCCGTTCGCCCTTCACGAGTGAAAGGCAGAGTCGAGCTCTCCTTGAAGAATTAGAAGGATTTACGCCGATCAGCGGCAACCGGTCTGCCAGGGATTTAGAATGTTGCTTACAGTTGTCGTCAATAAAAAAAATAAATTTAAATAAATAAATGTCACCGGGGAGGTTTCGTTTAATGAACAATTCTCACAAATAAATACAAAGTCAACGACACATTTGATATATTCGATTAGAATAAATTTAAAATAGAATGTATAATAATATTTACAATTTTTACAGTTTCGATTATTCGCCTAGTGGCCGCGGCATGGGCCATGGACATAAACAATAATAACATCGATCTGGATACACCAAGCCTCGCAGACTATCCAAAATCCGAGTAATTATTTTTAAATAATTACGTTCCAAATTTCTATATACGCGCAGATATTTCGCACAGTGTCTTGATTTCGGTTTATCTTTTTCATTTAACAAATACAGACAAATAAATAATAACACACGGAGAGGAATGGAAGGAACAGGAAGACTCGATATATGGTAATGGTATTATATGGGTGATGAATAAAAAACCAAACCGCTAGTGCAAAAGAAAAGACTTATCGCGATTCAAGGTTGCGGACGGTGGATACAAATGGTATATTTGCAGCGGACGCAAATTCACTCATTTGCCGCAGAATATCTCTGCCTACAATAGGCATGATTTTACAGGAGGAAGATAACTGCAAGCAGTAAACTTTTTGAGGATTTGAAAAATCACGAAATCGTGGCAATTTCGGATGTTGTGTTTCCACGTAATCGTGAACATCGGAGGCGGATAAATATTCAGAGTGTTGCCACGGAATCATGTACAACGGATAAGACGGAAGAGCTGGTGCGGTCGGAACAGAGGGATTCTACCATCGAAAATACAGAACAACGGACGGATTGTTGCAATATTGTGAAACCGCAATATTTCTCTTAGGGTGCAGAAACCTGTTTCGGCTAGAAAGAGCGTAAATGGGTTTATCGTAAACGAAAGCGTCCTTATTAATAAGGATTAAATCGACACCGTAGGGTGTATGACTCGGAGATTTACCGCCACGGTAGCGTGACGATCGAGATCGGAAAAAGGTATCTGACAGGATATCGTGAACAGCGGGAAAATTCGAGGAGAGGAGTATGTCGCTAGAAAGCCGAAAAGGTTCTGCTCTCGAGTCGAGCGTTCTGAGGTGCTATATTATCTCGGTTGCTCGGCGCTTGATGTACACGTACGCTGCTGTGTAGTCGATCTCGAACGCTGATTCGTCACAACACGGTGGTCTGCGCAGGGCCTAATCACCGTAGAAACATCGAGAGGGGCAATGGGCCATCTTGAAGTTTCTAGCAATGAGCGGATCTCGTTGCACAAGTAACTATGTATAATTGAAGATTTAATTAAAAAAAAATTATGATAAATTAATTAAAATTCTATTTTATGTAATAAATATTACTAAAATGTATTGATTCACAACAATTTTATTAAAAATTTATTTAATTTAAAAAATTTGACTCTCTTAATGCAATAAAATAACTTCTACAAATAAAGTTTAGATAATATGAAGTCAGTAAAAATAACATTAATTTTGGGTATGTAAAAAATAAATAAATTATTTAGAACATCTTATTTTATCTTTATTTTACTGTATTATAACGAGTACTTTTATATCGTCATAATCTAATTATAGTATTATAAATTAACTAATATTATATTACCAAAAACTTGCATAAAATAAAAACAGCAAATATTTTTCAACGATGTATTTATAGCTCTTTAAAAACTGAAAATTAATATGATAAAGCAAATTTTCTAAATTTGAACTGATGTAACTTAACAGTATTTACAAAAAATGTAGGTATAAAAATTTATATTATAAAATATTAAAAGTATTTTATTAATATTTGAATATTATTAATTATTTCAACAATAAAATTTTTAAATAATGAATAACAATAATAAAAAGAGATACTATATAAAAATATTTATTTCAGTATTTCCATGCAATATTCTTGAATAAATACAGTGGTTTTATTAGGAAAAAATATAAGCATGTTATTTCAATAACTAAATATCTTTTTTCATTTATTTATATTTAGCTTTCAGAATAAATAATTATCAATGTCTTCACAATATATACATTTAAAAATTCTATATTTTAAATTCTTGTTTGAAAATTTGTATTAAATGAATTACATTATTTTATTTATTATTTAAAAGAAATATTCTATAAATAAATGAAATAAAATTGTATCTTTTATTGATCATATTTTCTGAATAATGTTGTTTAATTTAAAATTAATCATTGCTTGTGTTAAATAATATTAAATATTTAAAACTTTTCAGCATTGAAAACTCCATTTTATTTATTACTAATTAAAAATTTTTATCATTTAAGTAACTATACAAATCACCATTTAACAAAGTATAAATATTTAATTGAACTTATATTTGAAAAATAAAATGTAATATAAAATTCAAATTAATTTATAGTTTACTATCTATGTTTTAATTTATTTTTTTATTGGTAACATCATAGTTTTAGAGTTCCTTACATTTACTGAACAATGTTTGTTTATTCCCCTTAGATATTAATAAAAAAAGTTTGAAAACATAAAATTTGTTTCTATACATTTGTAAAATAAAGTTTACAAAAGACAGAGAGGGTATTGCTCAAATGGGGGTTAAGCACAGTAATCAAATGCCACTAAACTCTAAAAGAGAAAAAACTCTAAAATTGAGTTTAACTAAAACCAAGTATATACTATACTTCTATGTATGTGGTGAGAAAATTATATGCCCACGAGTCAGATGTCTACACTATATGTATTATATAAAAACAAAAGAGTGAGAGTAAAAATGAGTAATGAGGGACTCATATATATCACGTCATTAAACCTTTTCATATTAAGAAAGCTAGAATTTGGGAGTACGTCACCTAGTGGCTGAGAGCGGTATTACAGAGCGCACGAGATTTGAACAGCGCGTTACGTAAGAGTTGTATTAACTCTTTTCATTCTCAAACATTCTCCCCGCCATCAGCAATGTAGTTTGCTGATTATTATCTCAAGGTGTTATGGGGAGTACTGCGAGTTTTGATATTGGTCGTGTTAGAATAGCTGTTGGTGTTTCGAGGGAGACAACTTTAGTTAAATTGTCCTTACCAGGAATGAGTTTCAGAACTCTAGCCGAAGGCCATTTGTTTAGTGGTAACCTTTCGTCTGTGATTAAGACTAAAGTACCTATCTGAATGTCATGACAAGAGTAATGCCAATTGGTAATTGATTGTAGTCTCTGAAGATATTGGGATGATCATTGATTCCAAAATTTTTGAGTTCTTTGTTGAATTATTTACCACCTGTTTAATCGAGAGGTTGACAAATCTACTAACGTGGCTTCAGGAAGTGCACTCAATGTTGATCCAATCAAGAAATGACCCGGTGTTAATACACAGGGTCATCGCTCAATGGTTCTAAGGGTCTCGAAATGAGAATGGAGTCTATCTGGCACAAAAGAGTTGTTAATTACTCAAAGGTCAGTAATGTATCCTTAATTGTTCTTCTTAAATGATATTTGATAGACTTCACGACAGCTTCTCATTTATCACCCATATGAGGAGCAGCTGGGGGATTGAAGTTCCAATGAGTCTTATCTCATCATCAAGAGAATAAGAGAGCTAAGGTTGAGAAATTTCTCGTCCCTTGAGTGAACAGGCTCTTTATTTGAGCATCAGCTCCTATGAAATTGATCCCACAATCAGAATACACTGTATTTGGGATGCCTCTTCTGGATATGAATCTTCTGTATATTGCGATGAAACTGTCAGTTGTATAATCTGACACAACCTCAAAATGTACTGCAGAGGTAGTCAAACACACGAAGATACAGAGCCATCCTTTATGAGTTTTTGCTCCTCTAGCCTTCCAAGTCTTGATGGTTATTGGACCTGCATAATCTATTCCAGTATGAGTAAATGGTCTAAATGAGTTGACTCTAGCAATGGGCAATTGACCCATTAATTGTTGTGCTTTTACACCTCTCTGTCTGGCGCATATTACACAATGGAATATCTTAGATCTTACAGGTGTTCTTCGTCCTATGATCTAATAGTGTTGTCGAATGAGTTCAAGGGTTAATTGAGTGCCACCATGCATGGTTTCTCTGTGAGCTTGATCTATTATCAAGTCTGTAAGTCTTGAGTGTCGTGGCATGATGGCTGGGTGTTTATTCTCAAATGTTAATGTCGAGTTCTCCAATCTTCCTCCAATTCTGAGTATTCCTTATCTATCAATAAATACTGTGATTCTGCTCATTGAATGATTTGATGGTGTAAGCGACAGATTTCTGGGTGCCTTCGCTTGACAAAAATCACCGCAATAAAAGTGAAAGTTCAACAGCTGCAGATGGGATGACGGCGAGACAACTTCGACGGGCGGGGAAAGATGCGTTGCAACGCGGGAGAGCAACATAGATTGAAATTGGAGTTTGACGATGACGGATCTCTGTATAGAATATTGAAAATAAATAGCGATTTATACATCAATATTCATATACATAAATATTATTATACATTATAATCAATATGTGTTCTTGAATTATTTTAATTGTTTATATTTATATTTAATTGTAACAAGGATGGTCCTGTTCACCAAAGAGGATGATTCCTCAGTTGATCTGTAGATGTTCCTCTAGAGGCACAATCTGCTGGATTGTTTTTTCCTGAAACGTATCTCCAATATGAGTTTCATGTTAATTCTTGAATCTTGATGAAGCTATTTCTTATGTATTCCTTCCATCTTAAAGGGTGAGTTTTGATCCATGCCAATGAGACTTGAGAATCTATCCAATGAAAGGTTTCTTGCACTTTCACAGTCTTGAACATGCTTATTGAACTTTGTTAAAAGTAGAGTTGCTGAGAGTTCTAGCCTCGGGATTGTTAACTTCTTCATCAAATGTGCGACCTTCGTTTTTAATATTACTAAAGAGATTTTGGTACCTGAGCTTGAGCGAATTATGAGATAAACTACTGCTGCCATGGCAAATTGAGATGCATCAGAAAAGCCGTGGAGCTCAATACTTGAATCACTCATAGTATTGAACCATCTTGGAATGGAAAGCTTGGCCAAGCTAATAAGATCTTTTCTGATGGAAAATCATTTTGGGATGAGTTCAGGAGGTAGATATTCATCCCATCCTATTTTATTGAGCCAGATCTCTTGTAAAAGTGACTTTGCTCTAATTACTACAGGAGATGTAAATCCGCATGGATCAAAGATTTGAGCTACTTGAGTTAATACTTGTCGTTTTGAGTGTGTCTTATTTGAGTAATTTAATAATGATGAGAAATTGAATGCATCATCTTTTGATGACCATAAAATGCCGAGAATTTTGATCTCACAGTCGGTTAATAATTTGTCTTGATTTTCATGCTCGCAGAATTGAACTACTAAACGATTGGTGTTGAAATGCCATTTTGAGAGGGAAAACCTCCCAGCCCGGCAGAGATCAATTAACTGTTGAGGCTTTTCTAACAGTTCTTTCACTTGATCTGCTCCTCTAAATATGTCATCTACATATCGATCTTAAGTTAAGCAAGATACAGCAAGAGAAAACTTTGAGCCTTTATTCTAAGCAAGTTGAAGTAGAGCTCTTGTAGCTAAAAATGGTGCAGCTTTAGTTCCATACGTGACTGTTTTTGTATGTACAGAGTTCACGAAGATGCCAATCATCTTCGTGAACTTTGATCTGACGGTACATTTTTTCGATGTCAGTGGAGAATAAATGCTTGTGTTGACGAATTCGCATTATAACATCTGAAATGTTTGGTAACAAATTAGGACCTGTATACATGATATCGTTGAGTGAGTAAACAGAGTTTGTAGAGCTTGATCCATTTAAAACAACCCTAATTTTTGTTTTTAGGCCTTATTTCTTGAGAACTCCATGATGAGGTAGAAAGTATTAAGTGTTGTTTATCTTTGCTTTATTCTTTACCCAAATCATGTGTTGGAGTTTCTCATACTCAAGCATAAATTGCTCATAGAGTAGTTTATACTCCTGGTTTCTCTCAAGTCTTCTTTGTATTCATTTTAAACAAGCTTGAGCAGTGTTCAGCGAATTTCCCAATATCTCAGGTGTTAATTTGAGCAGTAACCGAACTACGTAACGACCGTCGGCAATTGCATGAGTTTTGTGTAGGAGTTGTATTAACTCCTTTTTTTCAAACAATATTATTTAAAAAATGTATTTAAGATGTAAATTATTCAAAACGAGATTGTTGTTAACGGCTACAAATTAAATCATGTGTTCGAAAATCGACCGTGTAGTTATCTGATCACCAGGTACGTCAATCATACTCAATTACCTTTTCTACATTTAAAAAAATTTTATTAAAAGTAGGTACCAACGAGGTACCGAATACCATAAATAAATTTTATTTTTACTTAAAATCTTTCCATAATCTTTTTTCCTCTTCCCTTCTCTTCTATCTTAGCTTATACCAAATTCATCAACACAAGAATTTAACACTTTTCATTTTGATATATCATTTATATTAGAATTTCAGAACCATGATTTATTTAGAAATATACTATAAATTAAGAATTTAAATTTTCAAATGTATTTTGTAATAACTTTCTTACCTTTATAATTTTAATTTTTTTTTTTTTTTTTTATTTAGTACTCAGTTATATATATTTTTTTTGATTCGAATAAGTCCTTATATATTGCAAATTTTACATATTTCATAGATGTAATAAAATTACTTTAAGTGACATATTATTCTATGGTATTAAAATTGTACTTTCATGTGCTAATGAATTTTCAAATATTTTAGAATCTGCCTACCTAATAATGTAAATACTAAAAAACTGTTATATTATTATGACTTTCATTTAAAATAACATAAATATTTTGGTATTATTTTTAACTATTATGAGCCACATATATTAACGATAAAATCTTTATTTATTAACTTGCACAAAATTTATTAACTTTTTGAAATATTAATATCTAGTTGTTTTACAAGAAAATTTCATAAAAAAATATTTATTGAATTATTTTTTCAATTTTTTTAAAACAATCATCTTTATTATTTAGAATACATATAAACTGTAATATTTACTTCTTAAAATATATTTAAACAGCTTTAATATTATGTTTTTTTACTATATACGACGCAATTGTATATTTGTTTGAGATATTGATATTTGATAATAAGAACTTGTTACGTATTTAATAAGTCGTGATTATATCCTCTTTGATAATTGAATCGCGAATTTTTTCCAGGATCTGTTCTGCCCTAGTTGAAACGGTAAAAGCGTTTCGATCGTAAGCTTTTTTTCGTTTGTAAGCTTCGGAAATAAAGCCAATATAACAACCTGAATTAAAAGGTAGAATATTATTTCATTTTAACTCATAAAGAACGAGAGAGAATGCGCTTTGACGTGTAATACAATTGGTCGCGTCGCGAAAAAAACTAAGTCCCGATTATAAAAAAAGATGGTTCCCGAACCGTAATGTAAAAGTAGTCGTCGCGATGTGAGGTGAAGAAGTCCAAGAGAAGTCGAAGTGGAAGTAGACGTGCCCATACGTTTATTTCGATTTTACTTATTACTTGTGTTGGATGGAGAATTGCAAAATCCGCGAATTCTCCCTCCGGGTGTTCCTAGTGAATATCATCTAGATGCTTAATTACTGCTCTGTCAGCTGCCTCCGGTATTGACTTTCGGTTGACCCCTGCGTATTCATTATCGGCTCCGGTCTTGAATTTTCACAAATTGACGAAATCAGAAGTTTTTATTACTCGCGGGTTTAATTTTACTAGCCACTCAGTTCCATTCCTTCATCATCAATTTCCTAATGCTTTGTCTTTGTTTGCCGACGCAAGTACTACTTTTTTGGGATTCGTCACGTATGCGATTGTAATATTACATACGCGATAAACTCAAGAAAATGTAAAATTCATATAGCGAATCATAAACAATATTTTACTGTAAACATTTTAATGTTTATTTATCAAAAAATAAATATTTTTTAATTTTTTTGTTAATGAAATGATTGTTTGATAAAATATATCTCACCATTTAAAATGCTAGAAAAGATCTGTATAATTTTAATTTCTTTTTTTTTACATTACTTTTTCTGTATTCATTATAATATTTGTCTTTAATTCGATAAGTCACTAGTTTATTTAAAAATTTGTTATCTAAAAAATTGACATATTTTTTTAATTTATTTAATATTTTTTAATTTTATTGTGGATTTCAAAATATTGTTTTTATTTTTTAATACTTTAATATTTTATTATTTGTTTGTTATTTCAATTATCATTGTTTCAATTATCAACAACTTTATTAAAATTGTATCGGTAAATTTCCCTCACGCTAGGATTCTTACTCGCCGGCGTCCGAGTTCATTGGAGGAAAACTAGACGAGGTGAGGGTTGACGAAATAATAATTCTGACTTTATGCATTTAACAGGGTTTTAATTAAATAAATGAAATGAAAAAATAAAACAGGCTATTTTTCATAAAATGATTCTATATAAAATACACGGGAGTGGAGGTCGCGGCATACACGGTTCCATACACGACTCATTAGCTTCCCGACGCTTATCTTATTATATGTAAACACCGGATGCATTCATGCCACATGCCACATATTACAAATCCATAGTACATACATTAGTCTCAGAACAAGTAAGCTTATGTTACACATCTCAACATTCGTTCTACACAACAATGTCGCAGATTACATACTCTTCAGTCATATACTACTTATCACAGTTTACACATATTTACTCATATATACGCAGGACACACACATCTCACACTCATTACACACATACAAATTTCACGCAAGACATTAATAATACAAATAATAAGAATATATGACATTAAAAATACAAGATTTTAAAAGTACAGGATATCAAAAAAATACAAGACATTAAAAATAATAGGAATAAAAATAAGTTATTCTACACATGTAAAATCTACTGGAAACGAGGTAAGGAGGGAGACACGGGGAAACTACATGAAGTGCGCCACCCCGAATGTATCAGGGTCGGCACTCTAATCGCGAGTCATGACAATGTTTCGACTGTATCAGGAAGATCACCTAGACCTGCCCTAACTTGATGCTTCGTCGAACGTTACTCCGTATGTATCAGGAGCAACGGTCAGGGAACAATCAGGACGCCGTCCGGATTTGTCAGGCTCTGCGTTTAACTAAGCCGAAGGGGCGCGCGCACCTTTACTTAACTACTTCGCGGGAGCGATGAGAGCAGCGGCGTAGATGCGCACCGAGACATCGTCGAGCTGCGCGGGAGAGCCATTCTAGTGCTCGACGGCTGTGCAACGGCGGGATGAGGGTTGGGGAGCCCGTGGTGAAGGGACTAGCGAGGCCCGAGCCCGCACTACGGGTTTCGGAGCACTGCGAAACTTTATGACGACAGAGCCGTCACAAAAGTAAATTTATTTTATTGTATTATATTCTATTGATTTATGTAGTATCTTTTTTACTAAAATAAATGTATTTAAAAGTAAAATTGTAAACTAATACTTAAAGTCTATATGTATATATAGATTAATAAATACTAAAATTTCATATGTACTTAAATACATAGCTGTATGAATATACATGAATATATATATTCATGGATGTGACTGATTGAAATATAATTGTATATTTTTTTCCTTGTAATTTAAAAGAAATAAATTCAAAAAATAAATTAACTCAATTAAATTATTTGATTGGTCTACATTAGTACAAAAAAAAATAAATGACAACTCTAGTAAATCAAAAAAAAAATATGCAGGAGAAATTGTACTATGAATTATAAAATATGTCGAATATAAAACCAAAAGCTTTAGTCTAGCAGAGAAATGTTTAAATTTATTTTTCTGTACCTAAAATTAATTTATTTCTTTTTTATGTTTAAATAAAATCATTATTCAATTTTTTTAATAGTATATCTGAAGACTGTCAATTGGTCATCAATTTTCATATATTTATATATTTGTACATAGTTACATTTTATGCTTACGAACTGATCAAAATAAACATTAAACGTAACAAATATTTATCGTAAAACTTTTTAAAAATACTTAAAAAACTATTGTGTTATAAATGACAAATAAAAAAACAAACTATTATATACATTGATGATTAATGATCAGAAAATTTTAAATTAACTTATAAAAACGTTTCTTATCAATATTTAGAATTGGTAATTTATAATTTTATAGTCTTTGGCTGAATTTATAAAATTATTAATTTTTATTCGCATTTACAATGTTTATACGTAAAAATTGCAAATATTTAAATACAAGTAAAATCTTGAATAAATAATTAGTTACTGATATTCATAAAGTAATTTCATTCATAATGTGTTATCATTATAAAAGATCATTACGCATTTACATGGTTCATCCACGAATTATCGAGTTTCTTTTTTTTATCTTGCGCCTATTCGTGGTAAAAATTTGGGAAGGGTCTTAAAATGTCGACAAACTCTTTCCATATTTGTTCCTTTTCTTTTTTTTGTATTTTTTTCGATAATTAGGTGCGGCAGGATTTTACTTCGCACGAAGGGTGTTTTTCAGTTTTTTAACACGGCGCGATGGAGCGATTACTCGTACAACATTACGCGATAAAATTTTGTTTGCAATTAAAAAAAATAGTGTCCAAACGTATAAAATGTTGCAAGAAGTGAATGGACATAATTGCATGTCAAAATCGCAAAGTAAAAAATGGCACAGAGATTTTAAAGAGGGCCGAGAAAGAATCATCGACGAGCCTTGATCTGGGCGCCCAAAAAGCTTTCGAATGGCTAGCAACACCCGGCGCGTGTTAGAAATTAAAAACTTGGACTTTCGATTAACTGACAAAGCAATTCAGGAAAAACTGAATTTAACGCGATTTACAGTATACAATATAGTGTAAAAAAATTTATAAATGTCGAAATTTTTGAAAAACATCAAAGCTGAAGAGTTTGAAGATGCATTTGAAATTTGGAAAATACGACTTCAAAAATGTGTTGATACAGGAGGAAATTGTTTTGAAGAATTTTAAATTTTTATTTCACACTATTTATAAGTCTACCAATAAATCATCTTTCAAAAAAGAAAGGTAAGAATTTTTTTTTTAATCTTTGAACAAAACATTCTCACGTAGTGGTTTTCCGCTAATCGCTTCAGAGCGCCGTGACTAAAATTTGAAAAATACCCTTCGCGCGAAGTAAAATCCTGCCGCACCTAATTATCGAAAAAACAAAAAAAAGGGACAAATACGGAAAGAGTTTGTCGACATTTTAAGACCCCTCCCAAATTTCTACGACGAATAGGCGCAAAATGAAAAAAAAACTCGATACTTCGTGGATGAACCGTGTACATGTACACGATTTTGTAAATAATATGTATGATGATGTAAAAGTAAATACGTGATATTATTTATACACCATGTCATCTATATTTAGAATGGTATTTCGTAAATTTGAAATTATAAAAGAAAATATAAATTAAAAATAAAAAATATGTGTTGATACACTTGAAAATAATAATATTTATAACTATGAAAACCAGTCTAGAACTCATACGAATAATTAAGTCATTTACAAAAATAATTCATTTTTAAAATTAATTTAAAATATACAATTTTACTTATTGATAAATGATGCAATGGAATTGTTACAAATTGCAACCAACAGTTTAAAATAATTTCGTGGATTACGTTTTGAAAAGGAGTTTCTTGGTCATATTTGGATTTAGTGAAAGAAAACAGTTTTAAAAATAAAATGGGATAACTTTATTTTAGGTAAATATTTGGCAGTTACATGTATGTAGGAAATTTTTATACACGTATTTTTTTTTGTTCCATTTTTCGGAACAGTCGGAGTATAAAAGTGAACCCGATAGCGAATTGGAGAATTCATTTTATTGCGTTTTAGAATACACACGAATAAATTGTACGTAAAAAATAAACGATTTAATACGAGTATCCGTGTATTTTATTCACAAAATATCCTTCGATTATACAACAGTAATAAACTACATTCTGCAATATATTGATGTTTAATATCACATGGTTGGAGCGTAAATAGAATATTATTAACATTTAAAAACAGCTAAAAATCAATTCTTGCTAATATGTATATCTATAAGTGTAAATAATAATATTAGAAATATCATGACTTATCAAACTATATTATTGTATCTATTAATGTTCAAATTCATAATTTATTTTACAATATTTATATTATCTCTATTGATTTACTAAGCATTTAATTGCATAACCATTATTGTAATACAGTTTAATAATAAAATTTATGACAATAAAATTAATATGCATTTCAATTATTAAACATGTTTCAATATATATAATGATATATTTTGTTTAAATTTTTTTTTAAGTAATTGCTTGTTTGATAATTATGCATTATTATTTTTTAAATTTAAATTAAAAAAAATCAATTACTTTTTTTAATGAATGATAAAAAGTTAATTAAAACATTTATGTCAATATTACTTTTATTAATGATTCATTGCAAATTTTTGAAGAAGTCAATGAAAATGTTGATGAAATTTATAAAATACTTATTAAATAATTTTGTTGAAAGAATAATGTATATATTTTTAATTTAGTGAATTAGTATTCTATTTTTAGTATTAATTGAATAGATAAATTTTACGAATATAAATAAAAATAGCGTTTGAAAAAATTATTAAATATTGGCCGTAAAATATCAATGTTTTTATTACTTATTTTTAAATAATTTTTTATTGCACAGATAAAAGTGATTAGAAATATGATAAATTAAATTAATAAAAATATCTATAAACTTCGTTAGAAATTATTCAATTAAAAAATACGAATCTCTCTACAATTAATAATTTAACGAAATTGAAAACAAATTGTAAATATTTCTGGATAAATTTACTCCTTGAAATATGTACGTTTAATAATTAACAGTAAATTGTTTTACTATTGGAATAATGTAATAACGCTTGTATAATAAAAGACAAACAATGTCGACGTGTATGTGGCAATGAGTAAACCTGCTTAGAGTCTTCAAATGCACAAGTTTGGTCTGAAAGTTGTATCTCAAGACATTTGAGCAAGAGCATAGATGTGTGAGTTAACGATTAATAAATTACACGAGGATACTCATTTAAGTTTGTTTTGATAGAGCCGCGATTGCATCACAACAATCCACTCAATAGTCCATGGAAAAACTCCTGGTGACAAACCTGCGGGTGCGATTGCGAGACATCTGAGCGATAACTACCGAACGAAATGGAAACCAAAAGTATCGTAGTCCCCGTCCCCAAGTTGATAACAATGTCAATCGAAATTTACCGACAAATTACAGGAATTGGTGTGTTTCTACCATACCGGCCCGCGCCTCTCTCCTCGGTTCCCAAGTCCTCCGTGACCGAGCGCTTAGACTTGGGTTCACCTATAAAATAACGGACTTCGCAAAATCTGGAGCATTCGTGCGCCACCCGTCGAAGAAATCACCCGAGAGGAGATAATCGGGCACGAAGATTGACCGGCCTCCAAGGACATCAACATGAAGGAAATAGTACTAACCTTTGCATACCTACTACTCTTCGTCGCAGTCTACGTACACTCGAGTGAGTACCCTTGCTATTAATTATCATTATTCATGATCGATGTAATAATTAGTAATGGGCTCTTCCTTTCATTTTTTTCATGATGTTTGAAAACATTGTGTACTCCTTGTCCGAATTAGAACCCAGTATTTTTATTCTCCGAGCAATTGCATGTAAAAGTCTGATATACATCCAGCACCTGCGTATTTTTGCACACACTGTTACACGGGTATATAAAATTTCGTAAATTTTTAACTACAATAAAACCAAAATAAGTCAGAAAATCAAATATAATTTAATTATAAATTATATTAACTTTTTATCTATTAATTCTAAATCTAATTATATCGAGCAGATGACGAATGATTTTTAATGTATTTATTCATCATAATATACAAATATTATTTAAAAAACAAATGTAACAGAAAATTAGTAAAAACACCAACCAACTAAATATATTCTTCTATCGTCACCATAATTTCTACTTCATAATAATAATGAATTCAAATTTGAAACAAAAGATTTTATATCCTTACTGGTGCATATATATATATACAAAGCTTGATTTAATTATTAAAATAATATTAACACTATGTTAAATAAATATGTGATTTATAACATTAATTTAATATACGCTTTTGATACATTAATTTAATTAAATCAATTATACCATCAAATTTTATCGAGTTAGAAATGAAAATAATTTTAAAATAATTTTTTATATATTTCAATTTTTATAAGTTTACAATTTTAAACTTTTCATATTAAAGTCTTCGGTTTATCTCCACGATAAAAATTTTAATAAGGAAACCCTATATTTTCCAGTATACGAAATTACCAAATTTGTAGTGTATATTAAAAAACGCTTCCAATATGTACTATAACAAATTCTAAATATAAAATAAATTCATTATACTTATTCATTATATAGCAGGTGCGACAATTTTTTTTAATTACTTTATCTGGAAATATTTTACTATCGCATTATCATTTAACTTTTGAATTAATTCTGCTAAAATGTAAATTAAATTTAATAAATTCTAATTTAAATTAATTTAATGATTTAGAAATGATAACATACGTAATTATCTTTACCACAATTTTTTTTAAATTATTATTAAATGTTTCGAAAATATACTGTAACGAATTTTAAATAAATTAAATTTTAATTTTAAATTCATAATTTGATCACGAAATATTATTCCAATTAGAATTAATGAAAATATTTAATTAATATTTTTTAAATATAAAATTTTCATATTTATTTTATCATATATACAGTGAAAACATAATATCCATGAAACATTACTTTCAGGAACAAATGCAATATCAATACCATGCAATTCAAACATTACAAATCGAGAAAATAAAAATTTATTGTACAAGTGGACACATTATATTCCAAAAGTAATTCATAATTCAGATAGGAGGCATTCAATTTTATCAAATGGAACTCTATTAATTAATGAATTCACCAAAAAAGATCAAGGAAAATATGTATGTCAAGTCAAAGATGGAGAAGACATTATTGAAGAAGTTTTGATTAACGTGAACGATAAATGTAATTATTTTGTATATTTTAGTATTTATTCACATATTATTTTGTTTCTTATTAATTTGAATGATTCAAAAATTTTATATTAAATTGAAAAATATATTATTAAGTATTATTTACTAAAATAATTTTTAAAAAATTCATAGGTAGAAATATAAGTATCTTAATCATACAATACTTTGCTATCATATCATAACTTAATGATCGATTCATAATCATGTTTTTAAGTATCAATTAAATTATTGAATACTAATTTAGCAGCATGTATTAAAATTACTATCATACACATTATTATTTATAATATAATTTTTTACTTGGTTAAATTATTTTATCATTCTGCAGTAAATTTGAGTAACGAATCAACATGGATTCTTAAACTAGGTTTTACATTAATCCCAAATAAACTTAGATGATTACCTTTCAAAAAATTTTTAAATTTTATTAATTTTTTAATATTTAATTATTTTTACTATGTTTTAGTATAAAATAAACTATTGTTAAGCTTTGCAAACTTTAAATATTTGCTTAAAGTTTTCAAGATTGTTTAATAATCATTAATACAATCAACTAAATATAATATTGTAATCATCAAATTTAACATGTAAATAGAAATCGTGTAACATGATTTAAAAGATAATTTGTATTATAATATCTTTTAAATTATAAATATACCGAAAAATTGTGAAAGCTCCATGAAATAATTGCATTTTATAACCAAATACAAAAATTTGATTTTTACTGCCATTTTCATTATACTAATATTTATTCATTAGTTTTAGAATGCGATTATAATTGTAAAAACTATATTTTTTATACTATGTGTAGATACTGTATCTTCAGAAATTCATAGAAAATCCGAACCAGTAAAAGATAATTGTCCAAGTTATTCATGTATAGGGGCGAATAAGTGTACGAAGCCAGATATAACAAAAGTCTGTTCCGATGTAAATGATGTTTGTTGTCCCAAAAGTTAGTAGTTTTAAATATATTTCAAATGTATAGATAAAATTTCAGAGTAAGGCAATTAAGAACAGTCTAAAGTAAGTTTTGTTCTTTTTAATTGTACATTTTTTAAGCTAAATAAAAACGAATTATTTTAAAAGCTACGTAATTATAATACTTAATTTTTACAAAAATTGTAATTGATCAAATACATATTATGTAATTGGTATAATATGTAAATTCAAAAAGAGAAAATAATTGTAAAGCCTTGAAAGTAACCCACATTTAAAAACCATTAAATTTTATATAACCATTTTAAGATTATTTTGTTTGCTTGACAGTGAAACAGGAAGATAAGCATCGTTGCCAACATTTCTTAGGTGAATGCATGGAATTCTGCCACGCAAATATCCATATTAGCAGAGCTGACGACTGTCCAGAGAACACAATGTGTTGCGTTTTAGTTTAAAAATAATACATGTTAAAATTTAATGGAATGATATATAATTGTTGATTAATTTATTTAACACAAAACAATAGTCATATAATCAATGAACTAGCTATTAAACATAATTGTACAAATAATCGTTTATACCAAATAACTATGAAGTTTACCTATATATTTTATAAAAGAAATATCCATTTATAGAATACTGGGTATATAGATCAGGAAATAGATCACGTTTTAGGTCATTGAAAAAAGCAACTAGTAATACATATTAAAATTCGTAAAAACATTAGTAGATTTTTATTTTCTAAAATAACACTCATGATATTTAGGATTTTTTTTTATTAAAAATTTTAATGAAAACATGCATTTTTTAACTTTATTTATTATAAAATGAAAACTTTTAATTTTAACACTATAGAATTAATAGACAATTTGTAGCTAATAAAATTTTGAATAAAATGCATTTTTTCATAAACTGATTGGAAAATTAAAAACTGAGAAATTAATGAAAAATCAGAAAATTTTGAAATTAATTAAAAATTTTTTAACTTTTTTATATTTTAATATTTAAAAATCTAGTTTTAAATATTGAAAATCTAAATAGGATTATTAATTTACGAGTAATACTAATATTAATTAAATTTTGCAAACATTTACAAAGTAATTTCTAGCTTACTTTATTATATGATTTTAATTTTTTCAACGGCTTTAAAAAATATAATTGAAGCACAACAAATTTTACATCTTATATTTTGTAAAAATCATTTATATTATATAAAAAATACGGATAAAGATAACCAAAAATGGTCGAGCGCGTGCAATTTGATGAGGAATGGAGAAGAATAATTTATGGGTTAGTTAGCGCGGATTTCGTTCTATTACTATATATTACAATTCCCGGGTTTTTACTCTTCCTACTCATTGATCATCTTTAATCGCATTTTTTAGATAATATAAATGATTTTTGTAAAATGTAAGATACAAGATTTGTTGTGCTACAATTCTATTCTTAATACCTTTAAAAAAACTAAAATCATTTAGTAAAGTGAGCTGGAAATATATTTGTAAATTTTTACATGATTTAATTAACATTAGTAATACTCGAAACCGAATAATCCTATTTAGATTTTCAATATTTAAAACTAGATTTTTAAATATTAAAATATAAAAAAGTTAAAAAATTTTTAATTAATTTCAAAATTTTCCGATTTTTCGTAAATTTCTCAGCTTCTAATTTTCCGATTGGTTTATATAAATATAATTTTTTTTTACAATTTTATTAGCTACAATTCCTCCATTGATACTATAGCATTAAAATTACGACTTTTCATTTTATAATAAATAAAATTAAAATGCATGTTTTCATTAAAATATTTAATAATAAAAAACCCCGAATATTATGATTATCATGTTAGAAAATAAGAATCTACTGATTTTACTACGAATTTTTATATGTACCACTAATTGCTTTTTTCATGAATTAAAATGTGCTATATAGCTTGGTCTAATAATATATTAAGAATTAATTACACTCTTTTTTATCTTTTACGTTTAAATCTTATAATCTATTATCCACCATTTACGATTTGAATGTGCAAATATATTTTCTATAATTATTATCGTGCAAAACCAGTATAAAAGTTATAGTTTGAAATTTCAAATGTTTTATAAATTGGACTCTAACAGTTCTCTAATGAATAAAGAAAAAAGAATCATATAAATTGAATACAAAAGTTTAATATTAGAAAAGTAAATATTAAATATCTCGAAAATATAGTAATATATAATAAATTAAAATGTATTGAAAAGTATATCCTATTATTATTTATACTTATTTAGTAAAAGAATTGCATTAAAAATTCTCATGATTTATTGCCATCATTAAATTATGTAATAAAGTAAAAATTACTACATGCATTAAATACAAATAAACATAAATTTTATTTGAAGATAATAAATTGTAAAAAAAATAATAATTTAGTACTCTGATAGATACCAAAATTAATAAAATAGTTTAAGATAAAACAGAAAATTTTGTAATTTTTATGCGAAAATTTTATGTTTTATTCTAATATCTAATACTTGTTGATACATTTGTAAAAGAAACGACAATATATATATATATTGTTAAAGTTTTTAATAATAAATAAAAAGTATAAATAAAAGTATAAATAAATAAAAGTATAAATATAAAGTATGAGAAATTTTTGGATGAACTTTTTTCCAAATTTCATTTTACATATAATAATGAAGAATTTATATAAAATGTAATTTTTACATCAAATTAATATAATACAAAAGAAACATTAATAATAATAAATTACAAATAATAAAAAGTAATTAAAATTTATTATCCAATTATTAAAATATTATTATCGTATAGTAGTAATAAGTAAATAGTAGTATCGTAATCGTAAACTAGGAAAATTTGTAGCTATAGGAAAGAAGGTATTTTATAACGATGCTTTTGTTAAAATAGTTTATTACTATTAACAATTTTTAGGATTAAATTTACATAAATTTTTATATAATGTTACGTCGCTTCTTAAAAAATTATTTTTATTACATAACAAATGAATTTAAATTAAATAGTTTTATTTAAGTATAAGGTAATAATACTTAATCAATGATGTAAACAATTATTAATTTTTTAGAATTTATTCGTCAATAAGAATCTGAGCAAAAGCCTTTAATAACCACTAGCACATTCATTTAAAATTTTTAATTAATTTTAAATAAAAAAAAATAATAACATTCTAACACAGTTTCTTTCAATATAATTAATTTATTAAAAATATTATTTTTTTGTAGAATTATAAGTTTTTACAATAAATATGTTAAAATATTTAATTTTTATCAAAACTATTGTTGGTTTCAATATACATTTTAAAATAATATTTTTATTATTTTCACAAGGAATTTAAAAAGTATAAATTCAATAGTACAAATATAAATAATATAATACTAATATAAATATTATAAAAATAAATAATAGATAAATTATTTTTATTCATTAAGTTATATTTAATTGAATTTTTCAATTGTGTTTTAAAATCGTGTCGAAAAAATAAATAAATAAATATTTTAATTATTGTGTTGAGTTACCAATGTTAAATTTATTACTAAAAACTGATAAAACTATTTAAAAACCATTAAAATAAAATGACACATGAAAACAATTTTTTTGTAAAAAATATAGTTCGAATGCCAATGTTGTCTCCTAAATGTAAACAGGTAATTCTTTTTCAAAGTTAATTTGGTGTTAGTGAACAGATATTTGGGTTGAATCGTGCTTAGTCTCCCGTCAAATAAGAGTTATGAATGGGAGGGAATGATAGATTATTGGTCGAAATTTAAAAGGAAACAATGGTTTTGAGAGAAAAGGAGTGTATAAATTATAATGGAGGAGAACAATGATTCACGGTTCTGAGAAGGTTTCAAATTCAGATCAATAGTCAGAGAAAGAGGGAAATTTGTAAACTAATTTGAGATAGTACGCAGACTTTGTCGGCTCCACCTCTAGCTCAAATAAGAATACGGAGAAGGAAAACTTGGAATCGTTGAAAATTCAGGATAAATAATTAGAATACATATAATTAAATACAATTTATTCATTTTGTCACTGATGCAAGATTTGGGGAAATTTTCATCCATGTTAAACTATTCAATCTTTCTTGAAGTTTTTTAAATTTGACAAATTTTCCTCCTTTTGTACAAAAATTATTTTTCAAGGTGTAAAAATTTAAAAAGGCATACTTTTATTGTAAGTTATTTTTATCTACTTACAAATTTTTCCTTAATTTTCATCACATTTTCTAAATTATATATTAAATTAAATATATAATCTTTCGTAAATATAATATATACCAAAAATTTTAGGTTTAATTTGACAATAAATGTTAATATTAAAACTTCTATTCGTAAAAATATCTCAGTATAAAAGTAATACATTTGTTTTGAGCTAATATACTCAAATAATTAAAACAAACACCTTACCAATCATATGATTGTTAATTAATACTTAATTGATTATTAATAATAATTGACGATTAATTTATTATATTTTTATTTATTATTTTTACAATATATTTATAATATTTTGTCAATCATCTTTATCTTTTAATAAGGCTATTAACGAAAAATAATATTATTAATAATTTTGATTTGATATAAGTAATAATAATAACAATAATAATATTAATAATAATAATAATAATTTTAATGTCAAATAATGTTATTGAAAAGATTATTATTATTACAATCATTATAATAAATTTGTGATGCCAAAGTATTTGTTTAAGAATTAGAAGTTAAATTAGACAAATTATTTTTTACAATTTTAAGTGTTTGCCTTGAGGTACCCGTGTACATCTGAAGTCTATAGATGTTAGTGAATCTCATTGCGCTTCGTAAAATATTTCCGAAAATCATATTTTAGTCAATCAGGATTAGTATATTTCTAACTATTACGGAATGAGCGAAAATATTTAACATAGAAAATTTTTTTGTTTCTCTGCGGAATGAATGCTAAGGTGTAAATTAATGCATTGGTCCAAGAAAACCGACAATTGAAAAATAACGAAACAATTATGTTTTTATCTTATTGACCATTATTGTAAAATTGAAAATCTATAATATTAAGTATTAAAACCCCGTTTTGACAAACATTATCTCAAGTATTAAGGGATACATTACAAAAAACAAAGGGAAACAATTAAAACGGAAAATTCTACTTAATTTTTATGTAAAATCTTTTCTCGCTTCATGTACCATCTACAAAAAATTGTCTATATATTGGAGTGAAATTTGTTATACTACTTCCGTAAATAATCGAAAGTTAGTCAAAGACCAATAAATAGTTAATCAAACATTGTAGAGCAGTAGTGAGACAAGTTTGTAACCATGATTTGGGTCATTAAAAAAGAAATAGTCCAATTCAAAATTATACTCAGAAAGAAACGAATAATTTTAACTGAAAATTTTAATTACAATTATAAAATAAATTTTTAAGGAATTTATTTTAGACAGCAACATTTGCAAAAATTTTCGCCTCTGGATCTGTACAAGTAATACAGATTTTAGATAGATTTATTTTATTAAATCACATATTCTTTGAATGATATATTTACTTAACGTCTTAATCCAAATTTTTCCAAATCCTAACTATCTTTCCTTAAACTATTGCTCTTATATTTTCTGACCCACCTTTTCCCCATCTGTATTTAGAGGTCCAGCACTCCTTATCCCAAATTCGTTCACTAGCGCGAAGGTTCAGAAAGAGGGTATCATCCATTGTCATTTGACGTGATATGCTTATCGAGTTTATGCTATTCAGTTTATTTAAATTTGTCACACTGAAGTAACAAATATAGATGAAAACATTCCCTGAAAATTATTTATTTTTTCAACTCTTACATAGTATGTGTTAAGTTTGTTCGATATATTTAAATTGTTAAAACATAAATATCTTAACGAAAATGCATCTTAATTAATACGTCGAATTATTTGTATTTGAAGAAAATATTTTAACGTAAGCACATTTTTAAATCTCGACAGATTATTTTTAATTATTTGTAACTAATACTTGTATTTCACACTAATATTTATATTTCATTAATGTCAATAAATTATAAAATATTTAAATACAAAAATTTGTTATTATATAACACAAAATAATTCAAACTTATATAACTGTTTTAATTAATTACTTACAGGTCGCATATATTCTCAATATTAAAATTTTTTTTTTAATTTGTCTTTTTCAATCTAAATTAATAAATTAGTTAAATATTAAAAATAATTTTTTTTGCAAAACAAAAAACTTATAATGATATAAACTTGTAAATTTTCATGGATAAGGTATGGAAATACAACACGAGATTCATCTGATTTGAATACAAGACAATACGATCTAGGTTGATAGTGACATAACTACAAAAGATACAATTTAAAGATAAAATAATTTAAAGATAAAATGAATGAATTATATTAAGAATAATGAAATTTGTAATTTAATACCAAAGAGAAGGATAAGAAAAACTTAGAAGGAGGAAAGAGCATAAAAGGAAAAGAGAGACACAGATATTGCTTGATGCGAGAAGGACCCTATTTTTCGTATCCGCTCTCTACCTCTTTTTTTTCTTTGAATATCGAGGTCTTTATCTTAAGTTACTGGCTCGAGGCACTGCAGGCAGATGCAAAGACTCAGCCGTTTTGGTGCCCCCGAGCATACCGCGAATTCATGCATTATAAAATGCCGAAAGAGAAATAAAGAAAGGGGTGATCAACGGAAGGGGGTAGTGGCCCCGGGGACCACTCAGAGAGAGGGACCATACCCCCCCCCACCAACTCAGATCCCAAGGCCCTCAGCTGAGGAAGCGTTTTTTCAGATATTTTTACCTCGACTATTTCATTGCAATGCCTCGAATACGACACTTTTTCACCAACTCGGGCTTTATCTGACTTACGACCTTTTAATCACAAGTGTTCGATAATGTACGTGAAATAAAGTTCAGTAAAAATAGAAAATAAATCGACTTAATCGTGAAATGAAAAAATAAAATTGATGTAACGTTTTACTCGATCAATGGGTTCATTTGCAAATTTCGTCAAAGTGTTTTACTCGAGTAAAATATTTTGTAAATAAAATGTGTTATGATTCGTTTCAAGATTACAGCGTGTGATACATACTTGTTGGATTTACAAATAAACTTACATTTATAAGTTTTTTATACAAAAGAAAACATAGACAAAATTAAAATTAAATAAAAATTTAAATAAAGATACATTAAAAAATGTATATATTGAGCAACAGATATTATTAAATAAATTGTAATGTTGAAATTTATTGAAAAGAAATTATATATTAAAATAAAATGTTCATTATACTTAAGATTTTGTATATTTGATATTTTTGTTAAATGCGAGGAAAGTATTTTAAAAAATTATTTTTAAAATACTTTTATGTTTTATGTATGTAGGAGTATTTAGTCTTTCGTATCAATTATTTTTATCTTTTTTTAGTCATTTCTTAAAAAATATCACGAATGTAATTTTATAAGCAAACTATATTTTAAATATTAATTGTACAATTTTTCATTCTATTAATCCAAAATCATAAACAGAAAATTACAATAATCACTATGCATGTGAAAATAAAGCAGCCAACTATGCAACAAACTAATATTAGTCAAAAATATTTCTTTTCTAGAATGAAATTCTTCTCATAATATCATTATAATATCATAAATCAACATAATAATTATTTATATTTTACAATACCTTAATTTATCATAATTTTAATTTATTTAATCATTATCAATTTAAATTTGATTTACATATTTCATAATGACTCTTCAAATTCTCTAATTTTTATAGGTGAATAATATAACTATTATTATTATTATTATTATTATTATATTAAAAACTCAATTAATCTTAAAGTTATATAAAGAAGGCTTCTAATATCTTTCATTCAGAAATAAATGACCAAGCATATTAGAATATCATACTTCAACATATGTTAATATTCTACACACGCAATGTACTTCACAAATTATTTTGAATCATTCATATATATGTATTACTCAAAACACTTTTCAAAATGATTTTAGTTTAAGAATATTTTTCGTGAAATATTCGTGCATGATTCTGTCTTCTTTTTTTTCTATCCAAACCTTTATATCTATCTTGTAAGTTGACGTAGCGCAGTTGAAATGTACCCCTGCATATTTTGTAGCCTTACATAACTTCAATTATGCATTACCGTACATTCAGCTAAATATCGCAGCCGAAATTTAAAATTTAATTACTCTTTTAAAATTTTAAAACTACAGATGTTCATTTTTTCGACTTTTTACCTAACCTTTTTACTTAATAATTTTTTAATTTTTCTAGCTTTTAGTTCTGTCTAGACCATCGAATATATCAAATTTAGCATTGAGTAATTTCTTTTTTTATCAAACATTATAATAAATTTGTTTTTTTTAAATAAATTTATTTTTTTGTTTAATCAAAAAATTATATTATTATTTATTTCAATGGCTGTGTCGCTATACAAATTATAATGTACATTTGGTAACTAGAAATTTTCTCAGTTAAAGTACGCATATTAAAACGCATACAAATATATTGGATAAATAGTTACAGAGACAAAAAGAGTAAGAGAGTGAAAAAGAGGAGAGAAAGACAGAATGAAGTTAAAGAAAAGACAAAAGAATGGAGAGAGGAAAAGAGAAGGATATCTCATAGTATAAGGCATAAGCAAGACAATGCATATACAGACATGCCTCTAGCGAATTGACGGCAAAGTAAGATCTCTCTCTCTCTCTCTCTCTCTCTCTCTCTCTCTCTCTCTCTCTCTCTCTCTCTTTCTGTCTATCTATGCACATATTTCTTATTCTTTTCATTTTGACTCTTTGTCCTGTATATGCTTTTCCTTCTTTTATTTTTTTTTTTATTTATCTGTTCTCTTTTAAATATATTTTTGCTTGTCATTGCATTATATTTATCTACTCTTTCTTTTCTTAAGATATTATTTTTCGTTATTCACCATATAAAAATATCTCACTTTTTCATAAATTGCACTACATTTACTTAATGTAAAATATTTAAGTCAATAGAATAATTAAAATATTTTTAAATTTATATATTTAAAATTCCATAACTTATTTTCATAACTATTTGTAATCAAATGTTTTCGAATTATAGTATTTTCGATTACATGAAAAATTAAACTAAAAACAATAATAAATTATAAACAATTTTATTTATGATTGAAAAAAAAATAAAGATAAGAAAAGGCAATATTCGAAAACATTTTTAATACTCTGTAAAGCATAAGACATTGTTCATGAATTTGTACTAATCAATTTTATTTGCAAACACTGTATATTAATCAATATAATTAAATTTTTTAATCAAAAATAATTTTATAAATTTACTACTATTAAAAGAAAATAATATTTTTCTCGGTATTTCAGGTAGCGATAAAGTTTATGAAGTAAATAAATGACCGTGACTGTATATTATTTACATTAATAATTTTAAAAAAGTCAATAAAAATTTAATTTTGAAATTGTAAAATCATGACAATAATTCAATAAATTATTTTCCATTATTTGTGTAGGGGAATGTCAGTCTAACGCAAGCAAGTCGTGTCAACATGTCCTCTCATGCACTTGCATTTCGATAACCTAAATATTAATGTAAAAAGTAACAAAAGAATAAAAGCTGTATATTATAATTTATCAATAGTAAAGTTCACAGTGTGCAACAAATATTCTATTCAATTAATAATTTTATAATTAATAATTTCAATCTTATGTGAAAACTATAAAATGGTAAGCTCTCCATAAATCGTATGAAAAGTAGAATGAAAGCACAAAGAGTAAATGAAAATACTAATGTCGCTGTAAGAAAGAAATTTGAAAAATTTGAAATTAATCAATTTGACGAAAAGGAGATTAACAAATCTGTTACTACATCCAGTTTAACGGACAAAGTTACAAAATTAGAAAACATAAATAAAAAGTAAAAAAAAGTAATAAGTGAACTCAAAAACTTATAAAATAAAAAAAACAAATACAATCAAACATAACATCTTTAAGCCAAAATCAAATTTAGGTGCGCAACAAATTTTCGTTGTTAGAAAACAATTAATTTTCCAAGCCTTCTGATTGAATATCTATAAAAAAAATATAGTCAACGAAATTAAAATTAAAAATACAACAGAGGAAATTCCAATGAATATACCAACTATACCAACTACCCCAATGTCATTAAATACTAGTGAAAACTCACCTTCGCCACCATCTTTACCTGAATTTAAAACAAATGACTCTCAAGTGGCAATCAAAGGACAGAAAAAAACTCCTCCTATTAATGTATCTTTTCAAGATCAAATAGATACAGTTAAACAGGTAAATAGTATATATTGTAAAGATTTCTATATTTAAGAATAAATAACAATAAAAACACGTTGTACATGAAGTACATTCATCATTAAGATAATATTATTACACAATTAAAAAGCGCAAACACATTATACTTCATATTCACTCCGAAAACGAAAAAAAGCATACACTATTAAAGATTTAGACATCAAATACTCAAAAAATGAAATTTATGAAGAATTTAAAAACGTTAACATAAATAATTTAATGGTCATTAAAGTAAGTCGATTTACAATAAAAAATTCATAAAAAACAATATTAAACTCCCTATTTATTTAATTCAATTAACACCAGATAGTTCAATAAACAACATCTTGAACATTAAATACCTCCTACACCACTATATCAAATGAGAAAAAATAATAAAAAAAGAAATACAGTATCACAATTGTCAAATATTGGGTCACACTTCTAACAATTGTAATATGGCTTATAAGTATGTTAAATGCTTTCACTTACACAATGATGGCGAATGCAAAATTTCAAGCGAAAATAAAATCAAATCTACTGAATTATACTGTACAAATAATAAAAAATATGGTCATCCTGCCTCATATAGAGGTTGTCTAACCCTTTCGCGTTTTGCAAACAAATTGTTGAAAAATTACAAAACACGAGAAATCAGAAAGACAAAAAAATTCTTAAAATTTACAATAAATATAATTCTAACGTTAAATATGTTGATCCCATTAAAAACCTTAAACCTATTGCAAATAATTTTAATAAACAAATTATTCAACAAAATAATTTAAATAATAACATTTTTAACAATGATTTACCTAATATTAAAAATCTATTCTCCAACTTTCAAAAAAAACTTTACAAAATTCTTAAACAGTCAACTCTTACTCATAAAAAATTCAATTAAACCTAATGAAGAAAGAATTAATGGCATAATCAATATTATTACAAAAATTTCTCCCTAATTATCTGCAATCCCAATTTAAATAATATTAATAATAATAAAAAATTATTCTTTGATAACTTAAAAATTATATCTTTATACGTCAACTCTATAGTATCTAATAAAAAAAGGAATTAACACTTAACACCTGTAATGATTTAAAGATAATATAGCTCTTTTATACGAAACAAAACTAAACAAATGTCATAATGTTACTCTGTAAAATTATATGATTATCAGAAAACATAGTCCCAACTCCATCAGAACCGGTGGCACAGGAATTTTAATAAAAAAAATCGTATTAAATTCACCGAAGTTAATTTAACCAAAATCACATATCTCGAAACTTGCATTATTAAAATCAATTTAAATAATAATAATAACCTATTCGTTATTTCGGCTTATACATGGTTCATCCACGAAGTATCGAGTTTTTTTTTATTTTGCATCGTAGAAATTTGGAAGGGGTCTTAAAATGTCGACAAACTCTTTCCGCATTTCTCCCTTTTTTTTGTTTTTTCGATAATTAGGTGCAACAGGATTTTATTCCGCGTGAAGGGTATTTTTCAAATGTTTGATACGGCGCGCTGAAGCGATTAGCGGAAAACCAATACGTGAGAATGTTTTGTTCAAAGATTAAAAAAAAAATTCTTACCTTTCTTTTTTGAAAGATGATTTATTGGTAGACTTATAAATAGTGTGAAATAAAAATTTTAAATTCTTCAAAACAATTTCCTCCTGTATAACACATTTTTAAAGTCGTATTTTCCAAATTTCAAATGCATCTTCAAACTCTTCAGCTTTGATGTTTTTCAAAAATTTCGACATTTATAAATTTTTTTACACTATATTTTATACTGTAAATCGCGTTAAATTCAGTTTTTCCTGAATTGCTTTATCAGTTAATCGAAAGTCCAAGTTTTTAATTTCTAACACGCGCCGGGTGTTGCTAGCCATTCGAAAGTTTTTTGGGCGCCCAGATCAAGGCTCGTCGATGATTCTTTCTCGGCCCTCTTTAGAAGCTCTGTGCCATTTTCCACTTTGCGATTTTGGCATGCAAATATCGTCATAAGCTTCTTGTAACATTTTACATGTTTACGCGCTATTTTTTTTTAATTGCAAACAAAACTTTATCGCGTAACGTTGTACAAGTAATCGCTCCATCGCGCTGTGTCAAAAAACTGAAAAACACCCTTCGCACGAAGTAAAATTCTGCCACACCTAATTATCGAAAAAAATACAAAAAAAAGAAAAGGAACAAATGTGGAAAGAGTTTGTCGACATTTTAAGACCCTTCCCAAATTTTTACTACGAATAGGCGCAAGATAAAAAAAAGAAACTCGATAATTCGTGGATGAACCACGTATATCAAATACATCCAAATTCTATAATAAATAAAATCTGAATTCAATTCATTATTTTCCTTACTCAATGTAAATAATATTAATAATTATTTTGTTTTAACCGGCAATTTAAATGCGAAATACACGTTCTGAAAAAATTCATCTTGCAATCAAAACGGCACTTTTATAAATAACTGGCTAAATGTATATTGTATCATTTACAAAATAAAACTTTTTCATACCAATAAACTACACTAACTTTACTTTACTATCTTTACTTACACACTAAATATCGGAGATTTGAATCCAAATAATGAAATAATAACTTTTAAATTCAACAATGATAACGTTCCACTTATTTTTAGCATTATAAACTGAAATAATACCATTTTGATTATTTAGAAAATAATATTATTTTTAATTTTAAAAAAAGTAATTTGAATAAATTTCATTCATTTATCTCCAATAATTTCGATATTAATATTGTGAATAATATAAACCTTGCTAACAATCAAATTGACGAATATATAAATATCATGGAAGATTATATAAAAACAGCATCCTTAAATACAATACAAACGATCAATACTATTACCTGTGAAATTTATATTAATAATAAAATATAAAAAACATAAAACACAAAAAATACATTCTTTCACCAATTAAATTAACTAAAAAAAATCTCCCTCATAATTACTTCGACAAACTCATTTTTTATAATCCGACTTTAAATAATATTAATTCACACTTAACGTACGAATTTAAAATTTCAGTAAACCGTTATTGGATAGAAAAAAATTAAAAACAAAAAATTAAATGGCCCTACTCACTATTTTTCTGAAACCAATCAAATTTTTAGACGTAAAAAAAATTCCATCCCATTTATTAAAATTCAAGATACTAACTCTAATTTAATTATAGAATTGAGCATAAATACTTCAATTGTTAATAGCGATAATGATAATAATTTAATCATCTCTGATTTAGAAGATAAACTAAATTTAATCGGCACATATTTTTCTAAAATTCACACCAAAAATCTTAACTTCGATAATAGTAGATTTTCAGAATTAATTTCTAGTCATATTGCAAATTTCAAAAATAATACACCTTTATTTAAGAAAATTTTAATCTGTGAATTTTTTCATTCAAATCAGTCCGATATTCAAAATTTCTCTTATTTATTACAACTCTTATTTTACTACTTTTACTAAAATCTTAAAATTGATTAACCAATAAAAAATAAAAAATTTTCCAAATTCGACAGTATTCCTAATATTATTATAAAAATCTTCCACTAAAATTTATCAAATTTCTTACTATATTATTTAATAATTGTTTAAACAAATCTTATTTTCCATCCAAATGGAAAAAAATAAAACTAATAGTAATAGCTAAAAAATCAAATGATATTTTTAAATCTACGACCCATTAGCCTTTTACCTAATTTAAGTAAAACTCTTAAAATTTTAATTAATACTTTTTTAACGGAGTTCTGTAATAAATATAATATTATTTCTCCAATATCAATTTAGCTTTAGGCTTAAACATTGTAAGACCTATGCTATAGGTAAACTTACAATGCACATTAATTGGGCCTTCAATGCTAATCATTTTATCGGTATTTGTTTAATTGATATAGAAAAAGCTTTTGATACATGATGGACTGATGGCTTAATATATAAAATTATAAAAGAAAATTTTCCTCCGTGCTTAATTAAAATTGTTTGTTATATGTTAAAAATAAATCTTTAACTGTATCTGATGACTTTATGTTCAAATAAAGAATTTTTTATAATAAATGGCCTATAACAAGGCACAGTCACTTCGATTATATAATTTAATATATTTAATAGTGATGTTTTAAAACTTTTTAATTTAAACACTTCTCCCGAATTGCAAGCTCTGGCATTCACAAACGATTTAATTTTTTTCTGTAAAAATAATAATATTCAATATATCCAATACGCATTACAAAATTTTGATAGCAATTTAATTTTCAACCAGCAAATAGAAATACAATTATATAAACCCAAAAATGCTTTTTATTCTTGCAAAAAAATATTTTTTTTTTACTTTTTTGAATAAAAAAATTTTAATTTTTTATTATATGCCTCTAATTAGACTAATCATTACTTATGGTTGTCCTATTTTCTTTAATATTTTCGCATAAATTATGGGAAAATTAAGAATCTTCGAGAGAAAATGCTTAAGGTCGTGCTAATTATATAATAGAACTAATATTCATCGAATTGATAACCATATATTGATATTATGTAGAAGTCATTTTGCTGCTATATCAAATATTAAAAATATAATAGTTTAATATTTTCGAAATTATATCCTAATTCATTATACTTTGCTTCATGTCTAATCTCTGGTTCCATTTCTCCTCAAACAATTATTTATTTGAATAAAATCAATCTTTTACTAGATAAAAACAATATTCCTATAATATATCACTTTAATAGAAAACCTTCAGACAAAAAAATTTATGATAAAAACCTAATTTTATGTATGATATCATTAACTTTAAATTTTCAAAAGCCTTTCTTTAAAAAGATATAAATGATAAGCATAGAAATAATCTAATAAAATATTGGTAGTTCTCTGATCAATGTTAATACTATCAAAAGACGTTTAAAACTGTACTTAATTTTTTATTTTATATATAATGTAGATTAATTTATATAAAAATATTTAAATATATTTCTATTATATATTTAAATATTTATAACTCCCCCCTATCCTGTCCCTATCCTCTCCTTCATCCTCCTCTGTATATAGGTATATATTATTTTTAGTTTTAAACATATGGTATACCCAGTTTTTTCTAATTAAGCTTAATTTTCTGGATAATTTACCTTGATAATACATGAAAGCAATAATATATAACTATTATATTTTAATTTATAACTGTTTATTTGAATCATATTATTATCATACATGTAACCGATTATAAATTCTTTAACTATTTTTTACACGTTCTTTATCTATATATCATAAGTGCGATTCATTGTTTATTATGAATATATTTTACTTTGTATTAAAATTGTATTATAATGACATTAATAAATATCTTTAAAAGTAAAGTATTATGTACAAGAATGTTTTATAAAATTCAATAGGAGTTCCTACGTTTGATCATCAAATTACGCAACGATTCACACGGATATTAATTTAATAGGTGACCAGTATAAAATTGCAGTCAAATATTCAAGTTTTAATTCCTATTATAATAATATACAAATTATCTGATTGATTATATTATATATAAAATTCATATTATATAAATAAATATATATTGCATAAAAAATTTACAATTAAGAAACATACTGCTTTAATCATTTCCTTGTGTTGTTCAACTACTTGTTGCTTACAAACGTTAACATTTCATTCAGTTTAGAGCCTATTTTTTGTTCATTTTTTATCAAGACAATAATTATTTATTAAAAATAGTTTTTAAATTATTTTTAAATTGTATCCTTTCTGTAAAAATTAATCTAAAAAAGAATTTTCTTTGTTTAGTATTACTATTAGTATTACTGTTCGAAACGAGCCTATAAATATTTACAAATATATATATATATGTATATATATATATATATATATATATATAATTTAAACAAATTAGAATAAATCATTTATTGTATACGAAATCATTTTCTTAAATAATAAAATGATGACATTTAAACTCATAGTAATGACATTTAATAATAATAATATCAATAATAATGAAAATATTAGTAAAAAGAATATTACTAAATGAAGAGTTAAATAAAGAAAAACTTGAATACAAAAAAAAAATAAATTAGAAAAAAAATATTATTTTCTTTTAATTCCCTTAGATCACTTTAGACATAACACATTTAATTATACTATAATAACGGTTAGCATTCTAAAATATTTCAGTAGTACCTTTGACAAAGTTTATCTAAATTTATTTTATAAATATTTTTTTCTCCACCTTCTCCGAGTCAAACATCTATTTTAAATCTTTTTTTTTCTTTTAATAATTTTTTTAATTTTTAACGTTAACTATATGACATTTAGGAGCAAAACCGAGGAAAAAGTAGAAGTCCTTTTTTCTAGAATAGCATTAAACTTGCCTAACTATAACCAGTACAATTAAACATTCAGTCAATAAAAAAAGTAAAAAATTCTAAAAGTAGTGGGATATTATAGATAAATATAAAATATATTTTTATTTAAACAATTTTAGAATAAAACCATAAAATATTAAAAAAAATTATATATATATATATATTTAATGCATGCTTCTTTATCATCATAATAATTATTTTAATATAATAGTAATATTAATAGTAATAATAAATATTAATAACGAAATATTTAAATAGAAGAAGAAATTTAGTAGAAAAAAACCGAAAATAGAATCATTACATTATAAGCCAATCAATAGAGCATTTATTAGATCATGAAAAAAGCAGCTAGTTATACATATCAAAATTCGTAAAAAAATCATTGAATCTTATATAAATTCCACTTATGATATTTATGGATTTTTTTTTATTAATATCGAAAAAATGCATTTTTTTTTACTTTTTTTGTTATAAAGTGAAAAGTCGTAATTTTAACACTATAGTGTTCATGCATGACTTATAGCTAATATAATTGTGAGGAAAATTCATTTTTATATAAACCGATTAAAAAATTATAAGCGGAGACATTTGTCAAACACCGGAAAATTTATAATTAATTAAAAAATTTTTAATTTTTTTATTTTTCAATATTTAGAAATCTAGTTATGGAAAATTAAATTGATTGATATTTACTTCATTTTTACAAAATTTTAGCTTCATCGGATTCTTAGTTTTTGATTAATACTAATACCAATTAAATTATGCGAAAAATTATAAAATTATTTCCAGTTCACTCTACCGGATGATTTCAGTTTTTTCAACGATTTACAAAAATGTAATTGTTGCAAAGCAAATTATGTAGCTTACATCTTGTTTCAATATTTCGGATTGCCTAAAATATAAGGATAAAGTTGATCAAAAAAAGCAAAGTGGATACAATTTAATGTGGAATGGGGGAAAAAAGTTGAAAGGTTAGTTAGCACGTATTTCATTTCTATTACTATATCTTACAATTCTCCGATTCCTTTTTCCTCACTCCTCGCTCAGTTGGCTGTTATCGGTCATCTTAATCCGCATTTCTTATAATTAAAATTATTTTTATAAACTGTAAAATACAGGATTTGTTGTGTTACAATTATATTTATCAAACCGTTAAAAAAACTGAAATTTTCCGCTAGAGTAAATTAGAAATAACTTCGTATGTTAAAAGTAAGAAAACAGGAATAATTTTTATTTTAGCTTATTTACTTATTTTAACTATAGTATATTGATTTTTATTAATGTTTATATTCATATTAACATTTTAAAAAATATTCGTATATAAAATGTATTATTAATTGATAATGTATTTTCATAGTTTTTCTAAAATAAAAAAAAGAAAATAGGTTAAAATTAAATACATTATATTTGAAAAAATATTTTAAAATATCACTAAAATTTATGTGCAGATTTTATATTATTAAAAATATAATTTATTTATTTTTTGTGATAAAAATAAAAATCATTAGTTTTTGAAAAATACAAGAATTCAACATAAGCATTAAAATTATCAGATAAATAAAAAATAAATTGCATTTAATGTAAGGAAATAAGAATTCAATGCTTCTAGGTGTTGTTTAAAAATGAAAGTACAAATTACTAAATATATACATACATGTATATATATATATAAATATTAATAAAGTAATTGCTCAATTTTTTTTATAAAACGTTATAAGAGGAGAAAATATCCAATTGTATTCTTTTTATTGAGAACATATAAAGCTCATCATAAGTGTTCTATTAGAATAACTTCAAACAGAACCTTGCCAGTTAAATTAATTGAAACCTAAAGCTTGAACAAACAAGTGTGAGAAAAGGTGTTCTGATTTCTAATTACTATCTTTGCTTAAGTACAGTGCATTTTTTAAAAAGTCAAGATTAATTTTTGTCCAGTCTTGCCTCGGCCCATCTCTCTTTATTTTGTGGCGTTGTCTCTCCTTCATGCGTACATACACCTCGGGCACATTTTCCCAGGTTCTCGTGTCTTTTTGTCGTTTCATCTCTCTCTTGCATTCAGCAGGAAGCAGTAACGATGCCCCCAAGCACCCGGTGAACCAACTCCACACAAGTCTCCACAGCTATGAGGTAACGATAAGCAACGAAATGAAATATTAATGAACCTTATATGCATGAGTGTATCCGTAGCTGCTGTGCCCCGCTGGCCACGTCAGTTTTCAAACTGAAATCGCCCCGGGGTTGGCGACCAGACCGATGCCGGGGAGGATGAAAACACCCTTTTTCTCATCTCCTTGTTTTGAACTCCGATGCTTTATCCTTAACTTTCTTAATTTCTTTTCTATGTGGCTATATGCTCACCCGTCATCGATTCATTAAAGAGGTATAATCTACAAAAATTGAAACGAGGTTTCTCCAATAGATACAAATTACGATTAAGAATTGCCTCTATGGCAAACATTTGATTTTATGCTTTATATTTGTATTTTTAGTACACATTCTTGCTACAGAAGCAGAATTGTCGTTGACAAAAACACATTTTTTGAGCATTTTGTGCATCCATTTTGATCAATCTCAAAAACTTTACATTTTTCCATACCTTGACTTTCAATAGTGCCATATATATTATAAAAATAATCTTTTACATCATTATAAAACAAAAGAATTTTTTAGGATCTTTTTTATATATTTCATCGTTACAATTCTTGACATGTCTTCCTAGCCTCAAATTCTTTCAGTTTATTCTTAAATACAAAAGCGGACATATTTAAAATCGTTTTGTATCTCCTTATCAGACAATAAGCGTAAGCGTATGTCAAAAGAAAGAAATAATTTTTTTTAAGATATTTCTTGGTTGACCATATTAAATATGATTTTAGACGTATCTATACAACATTAAAAACAATCATTTGAAAGGGATACTCTAATAAGAAATAACACGTGTTGAAATATTTAACGAACTTCACAAATTTATAGTAGATAGTTATACATGAGCGTTTAAAATATTTAATAAAAGAAAATACCATTATTTTTTAGAAAATATCAAATTAGATTTTGATATATGAATTCAGCAGTGTTTGGATTATCAATTTAAATATTAGTATAGTTAAAAATGCATTAACCAATATTAATCTAGAATTATCAATTTCATAATTATTCAAACAAATTTGAGATTCGGGTGAAATGCGGTTATGAATAAAACTAAGTTATTCAATTATTTTTTCGCCGACGTTTCAACAAGGTTTTCCTTACCTTATCGAGGCTAATTTATTAAAAAATTATTACAATACAACAAAGTTATTAAAATAAATTAATACAAAAAACAAAAAAAATGGGATCAAAATAATGTTATGTACAAAATTAAATATACAGACTGTTCATCGGCTTACATTGATGATACAAAATGATCCTTAAAATAAAGATAAATCAACATAAAAAAGGTAATAGCAATACATCTATGGTAGTAGTACACTGATTACAACCCCTATATATATTCGGAAAATGTTGATATTATTGATAGAGAGACTAATTAAAAAAAAACATTTAATTTCTGAAATAATCTAAATTAAAATTAACAATAATACGATAATAATAATAACAATAATATTAACAATAATAAGCGACAAAAGGATACTCAAATTAAAATTTTAAATATCCGTAAAATATGCTCTTCTTAAACGTATACACACAATTACTCTTCAGAAATAAAAACTTTTTATTTCCTTCTATGTCTTCACTGAATTGAAAACCTAAAATTACAATAGAATAAATTTTCATTGAAAACAGCATTTGTGATATTAAATCCTAACTTAACTTCCCAATAATTAATCATGTGTTTCGACTGAACCACCCCTCCGTTCCGGGCTAATGTACGAAAGTATAGACCGAAAAGGAAGGTTATCAAATTTTTTATAAGGTAAACACAAAAATTTAATAAATAAAATAAATTAAAAAATACAGTGCGTAATGTGATATGAAGAAATTGTTTGTACACTTAGTTGAGATATCACGTGATTCAATTCGATTCAAACATTGGAGTCATTTTACAGTTCCATTCACGGTTATAAGCTTAAGGCAGTGATACATTTTTTAAAATTAATATTCTATTGGGTAAAGTAAGAACATTCTTTTTATTTTTAGTGAACAAGACAATCGAAATCGATTTAATGGATGAAGACAAGATAAAAATACTCGTTCACAGTACGGGCTAACCCCGTCACCCACTAGTCCGTAGAAACTATTACATTTACATAACTTGCTGACTTTCTCAAAAGAAAATACAATACGTGTAAAGAGTGTGCATCCGTCGCCGCAATAAGAAGTATAAGAGCACCTGTTACTAAACTTTTCTTTATATTTTAAAATGCATAAAAGAGTGGAGATGAGAGAGAAAGATATAATTTCTCGAACCTAGAGATTTTTTTTAATATATTACTCAAACTATAAGTTCAGCATATTTTTATTCTATTAAAAACTCATCGAAAAGTCAAACTGAACGAGCAATAATTTTATCTACTATGAATATGCCGGTCACATAAAATATTTAGAGTTTATAGAAAAGGGAAAACACATCTGTAAGAAATATAAATAGTTTTAATTAAGACTAAACCACATTTGAATCGAAAATTGATTTTTGAACGAATTCTAGTCCTTGTAACGACAAGGTTTCAAACATAAGAAATAGTTTTCACAAATAACTAACAATAACTAATAAACTAACTAATATATAAGTTTCAATCAGTTATTGACTAAATAACAAATAAATAATTTTTAATAATTAGTTACTTATAAGGTCGGAAAGAAGGTTGTTGCCTCGAGCGCTCAGGCTAGGTTCATTGTACTACTATTTCCTAAAAGTTACTTCCCCTAAGAAATCTATTGCTCCCCTTAGCAATTGAGGCCCCCCTGGGCAGCGAGCGACCCCTGATATAGACAGTATATAGTGAGCTCCAAGCCATCACGCGTTGAAGATTCACGCCGCCATCCCCATTTCCTAGTACAGCCCCAATGTGGGGGTTTAGTATATGTTTGAGCTCTGTACACTCATAATATTATTACTTTTCCACAAGGGTGTCCATGTTCATGATTATACCTCCACAATTTCTAGATGTAGTTCCAACAAGGCGTGACTAAGCTTCAAGAGTCAACCTAAAGTTTAAGGTTACACTCCGTTGTCCACGTGAGACTGCCATCGGCATAGTACAGCCAAGCCTATAACCTTGTTTTGGGTTACGTTCTGCAGATCCCTACGTTTCTCGATTTTTGTAATCTATCTAATTACCTAATTACTTTTATTATGGCGCCCATTTTTACTTCCTTGAGATCTTCCAGTTACAGAAATGATCCCCTTTGTCTTTACAATCTTATTCTTAGAAAGGCTAGACAGTTGCATAGAAGATGATTCGTGGTTTGTTACGTGTGACCACTTCCGCGTATACTATCTTTTTTATTATCCATAAAGTATAGGTAGTATTCCACGTATCAATGCCCCTTGAATCAACCTACAAATCTCCCTAACTTTGCTGGCTGCCATTTCAGGGATGGCTCGATTTCGATCATTCTGTTCAACTGCCTAAATCCCTTAGACTTCTTCCCTTCCATCTTCTCTTGGTTTCTTTCTAAAGCCGGAGAAAAATGGGTTTTTGAGTTCCTGTTTAGGTTTATTCATCGTGACTTTCATCGTCTTGATGCCATCGGCGCCCCTTTGAGGCAACTGTCTAGCTTTTCATTTCCGGTATAACCTTGATGTCCAGGTATCTACATCAAAGTTACCTTATTATTATTAATCAATATATCCAAGAGTTTTCTACAGATTTGGACTTTTTTTTAAGCTGACTTTGACACTATCCAAAGCAAGTAGTACCGCCTGACTATCCAAGTAGACGGTGACAACTGACTGCTTAGTTTTTCTATTTAACATAGTCATACTGGTTTTAATTATGACCACTTGGAATACGAAAGCATGGTTGTGAAGAGTTATGGCAAGTTCGTTGGAGGTGCCTGGTTCCCATGCTCTTGCTGTTGTTCCGTGTTCGTTCTTGGATCCATCCTGTATTTAGGAACTTGTCTTGTCCCAATCCTCTCTTTTCATGTGTGAATTCTGTACTTTTTTTGTGCAGATCTATTCGAGATACTTCATTGCAACTGATGTTTTGCTCTAAGTTTTTGAGTAATTCTGTCGTGTTCTGCCTCCTTTTGGCGGAAATGCAACCCTTGTCAGTCTCCAAGAATGTGATATGTAGTCAGTTGCTAAACTGGCCCTGGAGAGTCAAAAAAGAAGTCTGGGAATAAGTTCATCTCTTCTTTGCTATAATGCTGGGAAGATCCCATTCAGTCATAATGCTTTAAATGGTTTAAAGCTGCCTAGGATCCATTTTACCTTTCCTGGATTTATTATATGCTTTGATAGTTTTAAGTTTGACTCCTTGTTTACAGTCTGTGAACTATCGCTACTCATTTTAGTACTAATGATGGGAAGTGGACATGAATAAGCTCGCTCCTCTTTGAGCATTTGCGGTCTAATATCCGCTCTCCATCTTCATTTGTTTCGTACTATTTGTTGAAGAGGTTTGTAGGATCCTACAGAGTTTAGCTGTATCAGGGACTTCTCAAAGATTCTTGTAGTCTGTCTGCTGGGATGTCTTATGTATAGACTCGAGTTCGGGGTTCTATCAGAGGGAACCTTTTCTTTGAGGGCTCTTACGTTCCATACATTTTGTCTCATACGTCTCCTTTATGAGAGATATGAGAGTGCCGTTAAGCTCTTCCTGAAATTTTCACCAGTTGGTCATTTTTGGATTTCTGATATAATCCTCTTCTTCGCCCTTACCACTCATGGTAAAAGTGAAGTTGGGTCAATAACCTCCTCCCTTTTGGAGTTTTGGAAGCTTGATTTATTGTCTATATTCAGTAGGTTCTTTATTAAAAGATATTGCACCAACCTGTTGCCTCTTAAGTTAGTATTGGTACTGCCCCAGATCTGGTAATGAGAGTTGACGTTGGAGCCAAGCACTAACTCCATCTTTTTATTTTCACAGTACCCTATTAGTGCTGCCACTTCTTTTGGAGAATAGCCCTCGTTGTCATACGGGTAGTACGTCGATGCAACCACAAAAAAGTGTTCTTTTTCTACCGCACTCATCTACCATGTGGACAGACAAATACACAGACAAATTAAATATACGTATTATCAAATATATGGGCACCCCAATTTATGTCAGACCAAATGATCATATAAAAAAGGAATATAAAATTTAAGAAAATATCTAGTTTCATGTTTAGCTAGATAAATAAATAAATACTTAAATACAGAAATTATTAAAATACCTAATTTCATGCCTGTCTAGAAAAATAAAAATCAAAAAGGAATAAATGAAAAAAAGAAACAACATATATCGAATTTCTAAATTCATATTTGGCTAAAGTAATCAGAATAATAATTCTATTGGAAAAACCTAATAAATAGCCAAGTTTACACTCATGCAAAAAAAAAAAGAAAAACAAACACAGCTTTCACGCAACAGTGAAGCAGGAGCATACAAGACAATACCTCTGTACACACACAAAAATAGAAGGTAAAAATAAATACATACAAATAATATTTTAATGAAAATATAAAATAAAATTTCTAGTAAATTAAACAAATTACCTTAACATTAGAGGAATTAACGCAGAAGGATTGGAGTTATGGAAGATTATCTTTTCTTATCTTCTATCTCAAAAAAGGAGAACTTTAGCACGGAATTTTCTGTATAGTATGCAAGGAAATGAAGGGGTATTCCTATACATAGACGAACTAATTATATTCGGTAATATTTTAGGCGATCACCTAAATAAATTTGAAGCGGTCATAAAACGAATCTTAAAATCCAGCTAGATAAATGCAAATATCTAAAATATTTAGGAAAATATTTTAAAAAAGACAATTTTTAAGCCTCGCGGGTTTTTATAGGCGATTTATCAAAAACGAGATATTTTACGAATTTCATCAATCAGCTGTAGGTGGACATAGAGGGATTTCTAAAACGGTAAATAAAATCAAGAATAAATATTATTGGGAAAATTTAAGACCAGATGTCACTAAATGCATACTAATATTTTTAGACTATCAATTAAAAAAGCTCAATTAAAAACTCGGTGACCCACGGTAATTACAGATACCCTCAGAATCAGTTTTGATAAAATCATGATGGATTTTGTAGGATCATTACCGGTACAGAATCCAGTCCTTGAATTCATTCTAACAATGCACGATCAACTATCGAAATTCTGCATAGTCGTACCATTAATCAATGTCCAAGCCACCACCATAGCCGATGCATTTATTAAAAGATTCATTTGTATTTTCGGGTCCCCGGATTTTATTCTCACAAATTAAGAACGGAAGTTCTTAAGCAGCTTAATGAAAAAAGTTGGCAAACGATTCGAAATAAAACAAATTCGCACTACTACTAACCACCCTAAATCTAATGGTTCCCTGAAATGTTCTTATCGTGTCTTGAGCGAATTTCTAAAACAATACACTTCGAAAGAAGTTGAATAGGATGAATAGGTTGAAATTGCCATTTTTAATTATAGTACTTGTATACAGCAAGGCATATGCTTATCCGCTTCGAGGTAGTTTTTGGGCGTTTAGCCAAACTCCCAGCCAACGATCCCCTCTACGATAGCGAACTCCTACCAACCTACTCAGGATATTTGAAGAACTAGGTTATGCATTTGAACGAAAACTAGAAGATCACCTACAAGATTCTTATCCAATTAAAACTAAAATCTAAAGTCTACTACGATTTGAAGACCAACAAACAAAATTTCCAGATTGGAGACTACCTATTTTTACTCAAGAGTCATAAAACTGGTAAACTCGAAGACCAATACACCGAACCGTACTAAATTCTGGCAGTAATAAATTAAAATATTATAAAAAAAAGACAAAAATTTACACGCAAATCGAAAAATATCGCATATAGCACAATAATGTCTTATTTATATATTTGTATATATATTATATATACTTTATTGTTCAATTTAATTAACCTTTGTATTAGTTAATAAGCTATAACTGTGGGGTCCATTCCGCGAATATTACTACTCTCTGCTTCTGGACTTAAGACAATACGATATTAAAACTCCAGAAGTGACTGTAAATCATATAGTCAACTTCTTCGGGGGAATGAATGTAGAAAATAAAGTTATTCAACATCGAATTAAAATACATAGTCATATCCATTCTTGTAATATGTTCTCACAAATTTCAATAGATAAACATGACTGATTATATCTATGACATAACCTGAATTGAATGTTTAAACCTGTACCATTTCGTAATTCCAAACATCGGCAATCGTGTTCTCCAAGCACATCTTCAGAACATAAAACAATCTTATGCTGCTGTATTTGCTAGATAAATCGATAACACAGGAAACTGCAAAGAGGCTAAGTACAGTGACCCTAAGTATATGGAAATTGAGATTATATTATAAAGAATTTGCGTACGCACATGCACACACTTTTTTACAACATGAAATACTATCAAGCGATTTTTTTTTTAAATAATTAAATATTAAAAATTAAAAAAATATAAATGTTATATAAATAAAATTGTTTTTCTAATAAAATTACATAAAAATGTATAAAAATTAATTTATTTTATATATAATCTATTTGTTACAGCAACAATAACAAATTTATTAATGTTACATGTAAACAAATATTTTTTTTAAATACATATAGTAAAAAATATGAAATATTTAATTTATTAATAATTCTTCAAATTAAATACTAAAATCAGGATCCCTGATTTCATTTACCTTATAATAAAAAAAATCACTTTCATAGCTGCAATAATTCACAAAATAATTATGTTAATAATTTTCAATGTTAATAATGTTACGCCTATCTCACTTCTATTACTATATATATAAATATGTATCCCTCAAATACAACTATCTCCACCCCTAGTAATATTTTGCATACTCGACCGTTTTTGATCATCTTTATCCTCATATTGTATACAATTCGAAATATTTAAACGAAATATACGATACAGGATTTATTGTATAATAATTTTATTTTTTAAAACCCCTGAAGAAACTAAAATCGTCAGGTGCACCGAGCTGGAAAGAACGTTGTAAAAAAAAGTGCACATTAATTACATTAATATACTAAAACTATACTTCTAAATATTTAAAAATAAAAAAATTACAAATATTTTAATTAATTTAAAAATTCAATTAAAAATTCAATGCAAATACTTTGTTTTTAATTTTACAAGTAAAAAATTAATTATTTTTATGATATTAAAGAGAATAGAAACACCATTGTGGTTTTTCCTAGAAAAAGCATAAAAATCTCCTCTTTATCCATGTAATCTGAAAATGTTATAAAAAAGGAGAAAAATTCAAGTACAAGATCAATTTTTTGGCGACGATAACACAAGATAATAAATTTCTGCCAGTGTTTTGAATTTTCACTACCTGAAAAAGTCACTATGACGTTCGCCCACTATTCAATTTTGTTGAAGTGTATTGCAACTCGTATCCTCATTTCGTACTAAACTTCAACTGCTTATTTAAAAAAAAAAAAAAGGAAGAAATAAAATTTATCATTACCGTAAAATTTCAAAAAATTATTATTACACACCTATACACCAATAATATTTTTAAATAATGATGTTTGCACTAATAATACTATACATATAACATATTTAATTTGTTTTTTCTTCTATATACGTAAAATAATATTTTTAAAAATCTTTTTTCCCTTTTATCCGTGTGCATAAACTCTTTGAAAACATAAAAGACATCAATTAGCATAGTGTTCAATGAGAAAAGATATTTTATTAATTACTTATCCTAAATCTAGTGTAAGTTTATTCGATAATCAATTAAGTGTTCGACCGAACCACCCTTTCATTTCATTTAAAAATTATAATTATTATGTCGTATATGTGTCTTCTAAATTTATTCTAAAACAACAATAAAAAATATTATTAAAATGTACTTCTACAATTAATTAGAAAAATGTAAAATAAACCATAATAAATCAAGAAATTTTTACCCAATTTATACTCTCTCAAATAAAATACAAGTTTACTATAAATTTTTAAAAATCTAATATTTTATATCAGATTTCAATTATTTTTTTTTTTTTTTTTTTTTGCAATGAAAAAACTAAGTATAAAAATATTAATTAACAATTATAAAATATTAAATAAATTAAATAAATTAAAAAGTCATTTGTACAAAAATTAAGTTTTAAACTCTTTCGGAAATTAAAAATTTTTCATGAATTTCCTTGCAATTATCACACTCACTATTGTATATCCTTTTCATTTTAAAACATTCGTAACAGATTTTTTTAATTTTTTTAATAATGCTTCCATCAAATTTTAATATTAAGCACTTGTTTAAAATGTAATGGTATTCAATTTCTGAAGTATCAATGTATACCAGTAATTTTTCCTGCTTAGATATAATGATGTTACTCAAAAACTCTCTACTACAAACTTTTTCGCAACAATAAAGTTTTATCGATTCAATATTTTGAGATGTTTGTATTAATTTCAATAAACCTTCGTCTTTAATTTCTGAGCATCTTTGGCATTCTAATCTTTTCAAGCAACGTAAATCATGAAAGCGATTACCGGTGACATTACTCAATGACTTTAATTGAAGATATGTGAGCTCTGGTAAATTAGCAATTTCCTGCATTCCTACATCAGTTATAACATCAGATTCTGAAAACACGCAGATTATTAGTTTGTATGAATTTAATCTTTTTTCGATGATTTATGAATATGAATTAATTTCATTTTGCATTACCGTGAAGTATCAACTCTTGTAATTTTTTGCAATTATTGCAAACAATCGTCAAAAATTCGTCATTTATTAAACTATTTCCAAAAAGACACAGTTTTTGTAAATTTGTTAAAGTTGCAGTATAAATCCAGTCGATAGACTCTGTATACGTACTAATAAAATGGAGGTTCAGCTCTCTTAAAGTTTCTGAATTTGAACAGATAGCCTTTAAGATTTTATTTACCCATCCGTTTTCATTACAAAAACATCGTCTGAGAGATAAAGTGCGTAATCTTGTAAATTTGCACAGGATCTATTCAATTAAAGTAAAAAAAATTAAAATATTAATAATTTAAACTGTAATTGCAAGTTCTTATTTCTATTTTCTAATTAATTATATAAATATATTAAGTGCATTATGAATTTATTAAAGGATGTAAATATTAGGTGATATAAGAACTTTGAGGTATCTGTTAAAAGCATTTTTTTGTAATTTGTATTAGTTATTACATTGCTTACAGATACTATGTATACGTATGTATCAACGGAGATATCTAATAGGTGCAACTCTTCGAGTGTGTTGGGGTTCACATTCATGAGACATGAACTCCGTAAATGGCACTCAAGTAAATAAATGTACTTCAAATCTTTAAGGTTGTAAAACAGTCCAGACATGCATTCCTCAAATTTTTTTGGAATCTTGTGAATTGCAAAATGTGTAAGATGTGTAAAAGAAGTGCTCGCTTCTTCTATTGCAGATATACTATATGGGCGTCCCATGTTGATATACTTTAAGTTTGGGCAGTTTTCGTTAATAATTTTAATGATATTTTTACAGGAGCTAATACAAATTATAGAATCTTGTCGAGCATAGTATTTTTCATCGTAGGCTAAATCAACATGAGTAACAAAACGTCCACACAAATTTAAAATTTTTTGGAAAACATCACGAGTTATCTTAAGTTTGCTGTTATTATTAACACCCCATAAACTTCGATCGACGCTAATTCTTCTAATTGACTGCCAAGATATTTGACTTATTGAATACCATCGTTTAGACACTGTAAAAACAAAATAATTGATTTAAGACAAAAATTATTTCTAGCTATAAATATTTATATTAAAAAATGGATTTTATATTTATTTTCATTTTGATTTTTATTAATGAAATAAAATACACGACTATATACCTTGCTGTGCCCTTATTCGGTCAACAATTGGTAAAAACTTGAAGACATGTATCAAACAATCATCATTTAATTGGTCTATTGTAGTCGCACTTATACTAATATCTATTTCCATATCGATGTGTTTTTTGAAAACAGTATGTTCAAACTGAAAATAAAAACACATAATATTTATATGCTACAATTAATAATTAGGCAATTGGAAGTAAGCTTTTTATATGCCATAATGTATATACATTAAGAAATAAGATAAAATAAAACAAAAATAAAATATTGAGAAGGTATTATATAATTCGGTAAATATGAATTTCATTTCGAAAAATCATATCAATATAATAATTGATATTTATGAAAAATGGATGATTACTGCAATTTTTTTATAAAAATCACATTCAATTAAATTATATAATTAAGATAAAATTTAATTTTTTAGTAATTATGTAATTATTATTTTTAATTAGAAGCCTTATCGTTATTACATGGAATTTTATTTATCAATATATCGTTAGAAATAAATAGTCATTTCTATAAAACATATTACACCCACAAAACATTTTTAAAAAATGCGCATGAATTGTCTTGTCAATCTACTGTTAAACCTTAAAAGTGAAAAAAAAAACATACAACCAATGTGCTGGAGTGAAATCTAAATTTTCGTTGAAGATGAGATAGACATTCTGAATTGTAGCGGATGGAATGCGTCGCATGAAATATCCCCGACCACCGCGAATGAAAAAAACTCGTCCGCGTAAATCCAAAGGGAAAAGACCTGAGGGAGGAAATATACATAATGCAGATATGCATAGTCGAGTCGGGGTTGGCTCATTGAAACATTCCCGCAGCTGCGTACCAGCAAAAAAAGGGAAAGGAGAGAGAAAGGGAGGCACGATCTCCGCGAGTCGCCGGGGGCGCGATCGCACTTGCCCCGTGGTCCAGGAGGCCGGCCGAGAATGGCGGAGTCTGCGGATGCTGGAAAAACAGTTAAAAAGGACAATGGTTTTGCGCTCGAATCCCGTGGGCAATCTGGGGCACTGGGGGAAAAATAAGGCCGAAGTAGTATGCAACGGCGACATTACTGGCAGATATTTCCAAGTGGTGTGTAATTAGAAATGCATCGTTGCCGACCATTATTCTTTATCCTTGTTTTTCACTCCGAACTCCAGGGCTTTTTCATATTCTCCAGTCAACAGCACTCGCTTGAGCAATGTTTTTATTCAATTCAGTGTGTAGTATTGGAGTTTCGCCGTTTGTCTGGACCACGGAAACCGCGATCGGATGCTGCGAACAATGTGGGCGACTCCGTAAAAATCGATGGATTCAGGATATGGTTGTTGTCGATATTACAAAGTCTTTCCTTACGGCAAGTTCACTATAGTTGGATGTAATTCCGGGCATTGGGCTGTATCTTGCTATTGTACAGCCGGATACATGCGCATTATTTCGCTGAAATCTCTGGAATAATGTTACCTTTGAAAGCTTATCTTTTTTTCAATAACAATACAAATTAATGCTTGCTACATTCTTCAAATAAATAAATAAAAATATTACAGATAATTTGGTGGACATAAAGTAAAATAAATACGTTTAAATCAATTGATAAAATAATCTGATATTTAAATAATTTAATTTAATTCTTTATGTTTAATATAAAAAGCCATGATTATATTTACATATTTGTGCAGTAATAAGATGTATAAATCATTACAAGTTATATTGCATATTTTTAATTTCATATGCCAATAAATATTTTATAAAACTATATAATTAAAATTTTTTTCATAAATATAATCAATTAAAATAATTATAGTTATAATTTCATTTTATATTAACATTGTTACGTTTCAAAATATAAAACAAACTTAAATAAATATAAAATTAATTTTTATCATAAAATTTATGATTTATACACAAATTATTGGAAAATAAATTCTAAACAAATAGATAATAATGATATGTCGATTTTGCGTTAATTGATAATTGTGATTATTTATTTATATTGTAGACAAATAATTTATAATAAACATTGTTTGATATTAAAAGGACGAGTTGGGTTTAATAAAAATTATTTTGACAGCGTCGCTTACTATTCCAACTAATTAATTATTTGAAAGAAATAATTCCTCGCAAATTATAATTATATTCACAGTTAATTAATTTTTCCCTAATTTGCCATTAACTTTTATATAACATGAGAGCCCGACTGATCAACTGGCAAAAACGAAACTTGCATTTTGATTTACTTTTATAAACTACGTTTTGTTAGTCCCTCTATTGCATTTTTTCTTTAAAGAATTCCTTAACTGTATCAAATAAAAAGCCAAATAGGACAAAATAAGAAAAAAAAAGAAAACAAGCATTTTTATTTTTAAATTAATACGATTAAATTTTTAAGTACAATAAAATTCACTATTTTTTATTTAATATACTTGGAATTAAAAAAACATATTTCCTGAAATATTGAAAATTTTAACCTACATTAAAAAATTATTGAGCCTTAATAAACATAAATCAATTAATAATTAAAATCATCTATTGATATGAAATAAAATTTAAAATATGAATTATACTTAAATTTTTTGCATGTGATTGTACGTAATTTATAAATTATTTAATATTTTAATAAATGTTATTTGACAATTTCTAATATTTCATTAATTGTAATGAAAGGGTATAGAAAATCTAATTTATATATAAGTAAAGATATTACTCGAATAAATTATGTGCTTGTGAAAATTGATGTATATATAGATGAAATCGTTATTTTTTATTTATATTTACAATTTTTTAAATATTGTGATTAAAAAGAAAAAAAGCGTTTTACAATAAAATTATATGACTAAAATATGATGTTTAATTAATTCAATGAAATTAACAGTAATTTTTCATTCAAATTATGTATGTATAAAAATAGTAATAGAAAATATAAACATCACATTAAAAATTATCAATAAAATGGTGTAAGCTTTGTTTCGCGTCATTTTTATTTACGTCCACGAGTAAATTATAGCCAAGAATAAAAAATTGAAGTAAAACTAAGTTGGTACAAAAAAATAAAATGCCTTTATTTCAGTAAGACCAGGAAACTTTTTCCAAAAACTGCCTTCATTATAAAGTTTCCAGCAAGGCTTCTACCAACATAAAAGTTGATGTACACCATTTTAGCTTGTATAATATTCCATTTCTCAAAATGAAAGAAGAATTCAAATAAAGAGTGCACGCTCCTTCCAAAAATTCATCGAGAAAGCATCAAAGAGCCGTCTTGTACTCCCTTTTTTATGTTTGAGGTGCACATAAAAAGCACATAACTAGGTGAAATTTAATCATGAAATCCTCCCCTGGCGCCCCGATAAATACAGCTACGAGTGAACCCGGGCACGATAAATTAAAGAAGGAGGGGTGGGAGGGATGAGCCGCGAGAAAGGAATTGAGAGTAGTTGCCCACGCGTGCAAAGGGGATGGAAAGAAGGAAAGGGCAGGAAGGAAGGAAGAATGACGAAGAGGCGAAGGGCAAAGGGGGCGGAGGCCCGCGATTCTCTCACGACCTTTTCAATGCCGAGCCGCGGCGCTTTAATGGCAGTCTATAAAACGAAAAGAGGAGCGCACTATTACAAGAGATCGGTGCTACCCCCCTTGACCCTCCCTCTCTCTTTAGGCCCTCGTGACCCTTTTCGAGCTCGGTTCTAAAAGTTTAAGCCTCTCCTGGCGAGCGACGAACCCTCCCCGGGCGATCGCAAACTCTCCCCCCCCCCACCGCGCTTGTGATCCTGACTCTGACTCTTCTCTCATTTAGCGCGGATTCGCCCTCGGACAAACGTCGAATGTGTGTCTTGTATGCGCGAGTGCCGTGGCTGTGGGCGGGAACATTATTCCAGTGCCGGTTTAATAAGTCTCTTTTTATTTAAACTCAGCGTTTTTCTTCGCGGATCGCTCGCTCGTGGCTCGACGAGGATGTGGGAATATTTGCGACCGCCGGTGAAAAGTTGATAACCTGAACGTGCAGGTCCGGGGTTATGGTCTGGCCTGCCCGGGGCCCACATCCTCTTCCATTACTCTGACCCCTACCCTTTACTTTCACCTTTACTTGAACCTCTATCTTTAAGTTTACCATAACCTTAACCTTCGACACCACACCCACACCCGTGCACCAGACAATGCTAATCTCACGCCAAACCTGAGTTACGGAAACGTTTTTATGCTTCATAAGATATGCCAATACATTCATTTTCTGATATTAAAAAAAAAACAAACCCCTTTCCAATCCCATTATTTTTAATTATACTGACTTTAAAATTTTTGTTAAATCAATTTGTTCAATTCAACAATAAAATAGCAATAATTAAATATTTTAAGCCTACAAATTTGCACAAGTACCTCAAACATTGTAAGTTGTATTTCTAATACAAGGGACAAATCTATATATATAGATCTACGGATATATTAATTATATAGTGTATTAGGATCCTTGATTAAATATAGAACAACATTATTAAAAAATCTTGAAATATTTTCATTCTATATTGTGTAAAAATTAACAATCATGATTTATTTTCAATAATCATAAAAATACTTATTAATATAAGATTATTATATTACTATTAATTTTAAATCGAACACGTCTGGCATATCGCTTACATTATTAATTTGATTATTTTCTTTATAACTAATAATTCATAATTAATATTTTTTTGTCTTACTAGCCATATGTCAAAAAATGTTTAAAATTATTTAATTGACAAATTATAATTAAAATAAAATCCAGATAATATACAATAAAACTTGAGCTCATCAAAAAATCCTCAAATACTCACAATATATCTTTATGCAAAAACTAATTATGTTAAAAAATAAGACTTACTTTAAGCACAGATATGTTAATAAATCATTTTCGCAAAATTAATTAGTATTCTTACTAATGATCGTTACACTTATTATTTCTATTAAAATATATTTTGTTTTAATTTATTCTATAAATAAATAATTAATTACACAATTAAATTAAAAGTCAATAATTAATAAGTCCAGAAACTCAATTTGATTAATCTTATATTTTTTTTCAATTACTTGTTATATCTTCATCAAATATAAAAATTGCTATTTGCGAATTATATTTTATTTGTTTAAATATAAAATAAAATTTAATAATATTTTATAATAAATATTTTATAAAATTAATTTGAATTTTCTATGAATTATAGTTTCGTTAAAGTACACCATAAAATTAATATTTATAATTATGTTATAAAACATATTTTAATTAAACATAAAAAATAAAAATTATTAAAATTGTTTTTTTTTTTAAATTGAGTATATTTATTTATATTTAAATAATTTAATAAGCAATTGGTATTTGTATTTATCTAATTTATATAAAACATCATATATTAAAAATATAAACAAGAAAAATTATGTATATATGTTACACAGATAACGAGAGTTATAAATAAATATTATATTTTGAATTATCTAAATTGTTTAAACATTTTGAATATATATTTTATTCCGAAGTAAAAAACTTTATTAAATATTTAGTCAAATATTTTGGCATTTAATTGTCCATAACAGAAATTGGAATAATAAATTTTAATGCAAAAATCCATATCATTGGTGAAATACTAAACACGAATTAATTTTCAAATACCCTTATGCGTATAAATTAATATTTTAATATTGAAGGAAATAAAAGCAAAATAAATTATGATTTCCCATGTCTATTTCATTTGATATATATTATTAATTTAAAAGAAAATTTTATGATATTTAAAAATTATCTAGATACCGAAGCAAATAGTAAATTATATCGATGATTGAAAAACGTTTTTAATATTATAAACTAATGAGACGTGAGTAAACGAATGAATTTCTTCTGTGCTTGTCGAATTTTCTTCCACAGGAGAATCTCATTTGAATATATTATCGGGAGAATATTAACTAGTTCTGTATTTTTCTTTTTCTTCTATTTAATATGAAAATAATAAAAACATGTAGTAAAACCAGAAATCTTGCATTATTTGTAAAAAAAAATATATGCTTGATCAGCATGCGGTAAACAATTATTCAATGTCAAGAGTCTATTCAATGAAGGAATAAATGCTTGATTATTTATATTTTTGGTTTTACATTATTTTTTTCGCAGAATTTTTTTATTTATTATCCCAGTTGTAATATATAAAAGTATCCTATTAATGAAAAAACAGAGATCATAAATTTCTACAAATTATTATCTGAGTAATCCAAATTTTTGTGTCTTACTTGATTATTATTTATATATTTTATATTTGAAAAAAAAGAAGAAAATTCATGGTTCAATCACACATCCTAAAATTGTGTTTAACAAACAAGGAAAATTCAAAAAATATACCGAGAAGTGTCCCGTAATGCAAAGCGGCACGTACAAAAGTTGAAAAAATATTTAATATGGAATACGTGGTATTATAAAAAAAATTTAATTTAAAAACAAAATTCATTTTTAAATCTCCAGTTACTATTTCAAAGTTGTATATTTAAGAGATTTTTAACACACACACACACACACACACACACGCGCGCGCGCGGTTACGCGGTCACGGACACACAGTTTTTCCACAAGAGACCATAGAAGTATCATTTATTAATATTGAATAAACATGAAAAAAGAACAACGCCATTTATAGCTAAAAGCGTAATTGGCCTCTCTCGGACTTGAATAAGCACAGCTTCGATCACCGATAACCGATTAGCACTCCTTCCCTACCTTTCTCTCCCTTTTCCCTCGCCAATTCATACGCAAAATATGCACTCGGGTGTGCCTCGACTTCCCCCCCCTCTCCTCCCACCTTTTTCCTCACGCTCACAGGAAGATTTCAGTCTGACCTGTGGTGGGTGTGTGTTTAACCTTTAAGCGCCCGAGTCGATCACCCACGCATCGGTGAATGTAAATTACCGGAGGCTGTGAATCATTTTGAGGAGATCCAGAGAGCTCCGGGGTATCGTTTTCGTCTGTCCTCTTAACTCTTTATGCTCCTCTTGTAGTTTATCCTGTTTCTGAATATTCTTTGGACTAAGGAAAAGGACTGTAAATTTTAGTTTACGATATTGATAAAATGTGACGCTTTCGCTCGGTCGAGCTTGAAATTTACATTACCTTGGAAATATAAATTGTTTTTTGTAAATTATTAATGACATAATGAATGAGAAAGGCATTGCCATGCTACACGTGAAGTTTATAAATTTTTTATTTTTAATTTATAACATTTAAATATATAACATCATAAATATGTGATTAATTTTCTTTGATTTAATGATCTACTGATTAAGAGAAATGTTTTATAACCACTTTAATCGCTGTTACAACCACGGATGCATTATCTTTTCTTTAGTAGTTCTTTACTACTTCTTGTCTTTTAATAAAGAAATAATATTCATTATAGTCATTACAAATAATAATCGATTTTTTTATAATTATTCAATTCACTAATTAATAAATTATAAGCTAAAATCTCACATTAGGACTTCTATTAGGAGGACACTTTAGACTATTCTACTATTATTTATTTTTAAGTTATGATTTTTTAAAAGATTTTTTAATAATCATTGCAATATTGAATAAATGAATAAGTAAAATAGCAAATGACTCAACTCAATATAATAAATAATATGTATAAAAATTGTCAAAAAAATTACTAATCATCATTTTTAATATTGTATAACTTTAAACAAAATTATAAATTATAGCCTAAAATTGTGAATACAAGATATAAACAGGAATATTTTCCATAAATATTATGGACTTATGGACTTTGGGCGACAGCCCTATGAAAAATGTTAATAGAAACGTATTTAGTAAAAGTTCACATGCTTAAAGTCCTAAACAGTGGATATAAAATACAGTGTATAAAAAAGGAGATGAAGACATCATACTACCAAACAATAATGCACATAATAAAGAATTCAGACAAAACATATACCGCATTCCAAGTATTTATTCTTAGAAGATATTTTCGATTACTTTAAAAGTCAGTGTCGCCGGCGAACTCGAATACCATTCTCGATAGACAAAAAATGACCGTACCTTTCAGGTTTGATATCTCGGTGTTTTTTCTCTTTTTGCCCATTCGAGAGTTTTGGCACCGTCAAAAAAAATGTGAGGTGGGCCGGACGGCTTATGTAAGTGCAAAAATAAGAAAGAAAGGAAAGTGAGGGAAGAAGGGAAAGCAGGTAATCGTCTTCCATAGATGGCCGTGGGACGCGCTTTGGGCCCAAACTTCCATCTCCGCCAAACAACTCCAACCACGTAAACGAAGATGCTTATTAGGCTTTTCCAAAGTAAAGATAAGGAAAAATTGCCTAAATAGACATACCGAGGTGGGAAGTTATACATCGAGACTCCTGTAATTTTTCCTTCCCCTTCAAATACACTTAGCTTTTTATACTTTTCATAACATAACTTTATTGTTTTATTTTCATATTTTTACTTTTCGCATCACTGAGATCTTTGAACGGGCAGTTGTTTTGAAATTTGATCAAAGACCTCTATTACTATTTAGAGTCAAATTTATAAGTTTAATATTTCTTGTTCATCTATTAAAGATATCGTAATCATTAAGAATTTCGTAAAATCTAAGCATTGATCGTATTTTCGATTTTAATAATATTTTGCATGTCCATAAGTAAAAATTTATTCTAATATTGAGTACTCTAGAGGCTTTACAATACAACGATGGGTGGACCACAAAGCTTTAGTATTTCAATGTGCACATGTTTTTTAAGATAATTAAAAAAAAATTAAAAAAAACCCATTTGGAAATCTGTAATATGAAACCAGGATAATAATTCCCTGCTTTAAAATCTCAGAATAATGAGAAAAACGTAATTAAACTTTAGAACAATAGTTGATGAGACACCGGAGGAGTACGAGTTACGATATCCGAATAAAAACTGTATGACCCAGGAGATGTTATAATATTTCACAGAAGAGGGTTTAGGGATGGTAACATGAGTCGCACTTTGTCTTGCTGTTTGCGTCGGGACTGACTGACAGACGAGCCAACCCCACATCCACCCTCTTAATTAATCTTAATTAATCAGAAGGTAATTAGTAATATATATCAGGGAATAGTAAGCAAAATTCTAGGAACCACTAACATTATATCTCGAGTTTTTCCTGTTTCAGGACAACAAAGTACTCTGATTTTGAGAGATATACACTAGTTAATTATTAACCCGGACTACTCGTTATCACTCGTGTGCTCAAAAGTCATCTCGGATCTCTTCCTTTAATATTTCAAATACCGTATTTCACTGAATTTGCGTACTCGGACTGCGTTACGCGAATAATAACAAATCCTCCGAATCTTATCAAATTTAGCTTCGAGTCATATATAATCCCGAAATAATGATCGGTAATTCAAGTCGTCAATTGACTCATCAGAGACTTAACCTTGAATTATTACTTATGATTCATATAAATTTTTCTTTTTGATCTTCTTGTATTTAATGCGAGATCGCAATTAAAATTTAAGCCTCGATAAAATAAATAAATTTTCTATGTATGCATTATGAATACTGTAAAATTTAAATGTTGAACATAAAGGAAAAATTGTTTTTAAAAGAAAAATCTAATTAATTACTCATTATTAAAATAAAGACTTTTTAAAAACATTTTTTAATACTATTTGTTTTAAACAAAAAAAAAAATAATAATAAAGAAAAATCCAAAGCTTTCACATTTATTCTACAACTGTTGAGATATTTGTATTCACATTGAAATAAAACTTTATATTTTTTTATAAAAATTATGCTCAATCAAAAAGCACTCTTCTATCAGTATTTCGAGCCTGTTTCCGTTTTATTTTGTTAAAATTTTGTTTACAAAATTTTTTATTGATTTCAAATATCAGTACTTCAATCGTTTATTAATCGTTTGCACTATTTATAATCATTTTATAACCAACTTAATTAAACTTCATGTTTTTCCACTCAGTTGATTACTTAATGAATGACGAGAATTAAATGACAGTTGACGAATACGAAAACAATTTAATTTATAAATAATTTCAAGTGGCAGACGAGCGCGAATTGTAACTTTTAACTTCAATCCTTGTTTGGCCTGTTTATTCACCGCAGATTGATTTTTTCAATTTCATTTACAAGACGTTGAATAATGTATGGCCTGAAATTTCATTTTCTTTAATTACAATTAAACTCTATTTGCACATTATTAAATTATCGGTTATACATATTTTCTTTGAAAGTTTATATTCATATCAAGTTACATTCATTTTCATTAATATGTGGTATTATAATTTCTATGGATAATCAAAGATTGTAATTAATTAAAAGGAGAAAATATTTCTTCAATTTATACGCCCAAAAATAATTTATATTACAATCTCTTACTGAAAGGAATCTTACAAGATAAAATTAAAATTAACGTCAAATAAATCAAGTCAATTTCATTTTATTTCAATTAAAAATTCGTTATTAAAAATTTTTACATAAATTAAAAAAATATTAACAAAATTGATAAAAAAATTAACTATCTAATATTACTATTATTATACAGAATAATTTTAAAAGAAAAAAAGATAAAATACATTAACAACTAAATTTTAAAAGCTTAAAATTAGTTTTATTTAAATCTTCTATAAAATTTATTCGTAAATATATATTTGATAAATGCTATTTAATTAAGTATTACTATTCATATGATAAAATACTCCTACACAAAATATAGAAATTTTATCTTCTTCGCCATTGCTAACTTCAAAATTAACACATTTATTACGTAAAAATTTGTGTATGATAATAAATGTAATAACCAAATCAATAAATGGATATCTATATCAATACAATCATATATATATATATATACGTATACGAAAAATAAGTTTATTTCATCCATTAATAATGGTGTTATAAATAATTCAAAATTGAGAAAAAACGTTAATAAATACGTAAGTGTTTGATACATATTTTATATAAATATTTTTATTATTAGATCTTAAAACAACTTTAAAAAATACAAAAAATCCAAATATTGTCTTTATATCAAATATTATAAAAAGTAATCTTCTTATAACTTTTGAATAAAAAACAATTTATTATTTTTAAACTTAATCACAATTAAGAGTTAATATTTTTATTATATTTATACAAAAAACATGCTTAAAAATAGTTTTTAATTTACAATCAATTTCTAGACATGTTTAAATTATACTACTTTAAATTAAAAAAAAATTACTTTAATCAATACAAGAAAGTATAAATATTTCTTGATACACTGAGACTTTTAACCGTAATTTAATATTTCCATATACGTATAAAGTTAACTCATTGAATAATACTTACATATAAATGATGACGAACATTTATTTCATAATTACAAATTTTAATATCAACTTGTCTGTTTACACACAATAATATAAGCTCTGTTAAATTAATTAAAGCGTGTCTTTCTATATTTCTAATATAAATATTTCGGATTATGAATAACTTTCAGACCCTTACGTATTTTTAAATTTCAATTATTTATTAAAATGATTAACAATTTATATAATTGACGGGAATAGTTTATAATAAATTGTAAACTCAATACTAAATAGTACAATTATACGTAAACATATAAAAATGTAATCGATTATCACATAGATCCAAATAATATATAAAAAATAATGCATGTAGATCTGAAAATTTATTTGCATGAAGATCGAGCAAAACCGATAATTTTAGTTTTCATATTTACGCTATAGCCTTTCACCATCCCTATGCCATCTTTTCTTGGATCAAACCCCATTACTTTTATTTTCCTGAAAAACTTTTAAATTTTTCTAATCTTTGCATTATTTTTTCTTTAAAATAATTACATTTTACGTTTTCAATGAAAAAAATTAATTTTCTTTATCTCTTTTTTAAAATTATTTTAATATATAAAAAATAAGAAAAATTGCAGATATTTATTTAATATTACGGAAAACTTAATTGCTTCAATATAAATGTACATGAATGGATGCATCAAATAACATTAACCTTTTAATTTTTATACTAAAATTAAATTACTAAATATTATTGATAATTATAAATTTATTGTATACATTTTCGATACTATTTTTTAAAAAGGTATTTTTAATTTGTAAATTACTTATTGAGATAAAAAGAACTACAAATAAATTACAATTCCCATTGATACACAAAAATATTAGTGTAATAATATATACAAATTTTATTGTTTTATCCCCGAATAACTTTTTTAGATTAGCATTTAATCCAACAGTATCACTTAATGATTTATCTCGGACAAATCGTCATCCTACTACAGCAGTCAACCCACATTTATAGTTGATATCAGGACCCCTGCACCAAAACATCATGAAAACTACTCGATATAATATACTTTTATTGAACATTCGAGTATAACATAAATATATAATATTGACTCGTATAAAAATTCGTCTGTTGATAAAAATTATGAACTCGCTAATTTTATATTTAAATTCCTTTTATTTTATTATTAAATCATTACTTTGAATTTTTACTTGCTAAAGTAATTAATATATTTTAATAAATATCTCTTATATTTAAATGAAAAGTTTTCTCGATTTCACCAAAATTTATTCTTTTTATTTATAATGTAATTAATAAATACAACATTACAAGAAAATAAAATTTATACTTTATTAACATCTTCTTAAACACTTGATCATTGTCAGCAATATAACAATAGCAGGATATTCATCACATTATGTCTTATTTGTTAAAATCAAAAGTACAAGGTTAGCAGACGTTTATAAAAATTCTTTTATTTAATTTACTTTTTCTCTGTGTAATACATTTTCACCTAAATCCAATTGATTAATAAATCATACTAAATTTTTCAACCAGAACAACCACCACAAAAAAACTAATTAAAATACTCGCATGTACACATGTATACTAACAGTATCTATACCACCGGAAACAATGAAAATGTAAATTAAGGGACGTGTCACTTTAAATTTAAATCTTAATTCGGATGATTACACGTGCCGTCTCAAGCAAATTCAATATTCACACATGACAAATAATTCACGTGATTTATACAATATCACTTTAATTAAAACGAAAATAATACTTTGATTAAACAAGGAAACCATATTTAAAGGTTGTTTTTAAGTACAACATATAGATATACTTTCGTATCTATATATTTTTGTACTTAACATTCTACCGCTTCTGTTTTAAAAAAAAAAAACAAATTTTACTTTTCCAAGTGTATATTTCAACAAATTGAGGACCAGGACAATACAACAGTAGGAAATTGTTTTTTTTGCAAAGCAGATATTTTTTTTTCTTTTAAAAAGAAAATTTACTATTAAGTATAGATCATTTATATGAAAAAATTTCCTTTTCATTTATATTTATATTAACAGTATTAATTTTCTTTAAAAAAAAATTACTAATTTTTTTATTAATTTTCCAAGATTCAATACTTATTTTTTATTTGTTAAAAAATCTTATGTTTATTTAATTTAATTTTTAAATATTTGATTTTATTGAACAAAATATTTCTTGTTGATACAACACTAATCGATATTTATTGTGTACTAACGTAGCATTCCAGTAATTTAAATCACAAAGAACCGCAGAGCTGCGGATTTTATCGTACAATCAGATATTAAATTATAAATTTTACGATTTATTATATTTACAGAAATATTTTTAATTATATTTATACGTGTAATTTGAAGCACAATCTATTCATCGGTTCAAAATTTATCTGCATTTTATACTTTTGTATTATATTAAACATCAGTACTGTTAAAGAAATATATTTTGTTTAAATATTTGAATAAAATGTTCGTGATTTTAATTCTTATATAAATCAACAATAATTTATTTTCATTTTAAATACGTCTTCGTAAATTATTCAATAGTTATTATTATTATGTAATAAAATTCTATATTTTAATTTGATAAAGACAAAGAATTCTTTAAAATTTATTGAATTGAAGAAGAAGATAAAAAAAATATAGTAATGATATTTGAGGTATATATTTTAAGTTTTGTAAAAATACATATAAAAATGAAAGTAGCACGAGAAAATAAAATCAAAAGTGTGTAAATGTTAATGAATGTTGAATAGTTGGGTACACAAAAAGAAATATAAAAGATGTTTCATACACGTAATTTAGAATTCGTATTCGCTGTCAGGAGGTAAAAAATAAAGAAAAAGAAAAAAGAAAGAAAAAAAAACAATAGTTAAATATTCAAGTACTCAGACTGGAGGCAGTAAAAAGAATGATTTTTTCGTAAAGAAAGGTTCACGTGGTTATCGATTCCAAAGGAAATTCCTTAGGACGTTTCTCGCGCCTCAACCCTTGTGCAAATCGCATCATTACCAATTGTTACCTGAAGGTAACGTCAAACTGCCAGTGCAATGCAGTCACAACACAGTCGCATTACAGCCAACAACACACGCCTACAAAGCCAGCCAAAAAAACGAAATCTTTGGAACATCCTGCCATAAGTAATCGAGGACCGATTCCATTCGTAAAAAAAGCCCCCGTGCGATCCTTAAATATTCTTAAAGAGAGCGAGTGTGTGACCGCTGCATCCCTCCAGCAAAAAACCTAAGAAATCCCCATAGAAAAAAGACGAAATAAAGTTTGGGAGAGGGGAAGCCTAAGGCGCGACATGACCCCTTTTAAAGACACGTAGAGACCGGCCAAAAGGAGAGGATGCCCACCACACACGGGAAGGGAAGGGAAGGAGATGAGATGAGGTGAGGTGAGGTAAGATGAGATGAGATGAGATGAGATGAGATGAGGCTGGACCAAATGCGCCCCGCGGACCTAAGGGTTGGGGTCCGCTCCGGTCCAGACCAACGTCCGCGTTAATTTAGCATTGCTTTCGTACAGAGCATTACGGGGAGTTGGAAAGATGGAAAGACGAGACCTCGGTTTCGTCATTTCCACAATTTCTTTCCCGAGAGCCCGCTTACTTCTTTGACTCGAAACACGCAATGTGCTTTTTCCACTCTTTATGATGGCTCGTGAGATGTCTGGCAAGGTATTCTTTCCAAATTATCGAAAAGCAAATTCTAAAGCGTTACAGGTCTTTTTAATTAATTAAATCGAAAAAGTAAATAAAACGCTTCTAGTTAAAAGTAGTTATATATTAAAAAGTAAATTTAATTAGCGAACAAAGATGCATTTGACAATTAAATAATTGCCTTGATAAATTTTATTTGACAAATCGTACATTTATCACAACGAATTTTTATGCTCTTTTCAACCGCGAGGTTTTCTTAATTTTTCCCTCGACCAAGTCCAAAAGGGAACATTCGGTGAACACCAACCAACCGCTCGAAAGTACTAAATAAACACTCGAACTTTACACCAACGCACTTTTTCGACACGGTTTTCGGTTTCGAGAAAAAAGTCGAGCTCGGCAAAAAATTCAGAGCAAAGTAAGAGAATGGGAGGAAAGGGAGGGAAAGGTGTGCCCTAAAATATGTAGAGCCCGAGGCGCCTCTCTGTCTTTCTCTGTCTCTGGTAGACTCTCCTCGTTACATCGCGGTGCCAGGTGCCCGAGGCCGATTCACCGGCGTCCGGACCGATGCTCGCTCTTTCCTCTTTCTCTCCTTGTGTATATCGTATGATACAAAAACATCGCATTATTTTCTCGTCTCTCCTTTCCTTCCTTCCGACGGGGGCTGAAGAAGAGGAGACGAGTCCCCGATGTTGGAAAAGGAAGGAAAGAGCTCGAAGGCCGTGCGACCGCCATTGCGTTTCTCTCTAATACATACCAACCATTTACACTCGGACATTTTTTAATAAAACCTGCAACGATAATCCGGATAATCGAGAAACTCATTTGAAATATTAAGGGAGTTTTGAAAATTTGCCGTAGTTCTAATTTTTCCTATTAAACTAAGCTCCCACTGCACCGCTAGCCCAATTAACCCAACTCCTTCCATCTGTGCAAGTGTGAACCTAAAAAATTTCCTCCTTTTAAATCGGGCTTCTTAATTTAACTCCAATATTAAACCACTCGCTGCTCGTGTGCAACTGCACCGCGTTTACATCTAAACCACAATATCCATTTTTAAGTTGTTAAAAGTCAAGGAGAAATGCAAGTTAGACTATTTTAAGTCTAATTTTAACTGTTGTCTTCGTAAACATTATGATTATCCTTAATTTGTATATTGGGTATTTTCCTTAATTACGTAGCACCTTACATTATCATTAATTTTGAAAATAGTAATATACGCTAACAATTTAAGAGTTTTGTAAATTTTAATATTAACTCGTTTTTAGAATAAAAATAAAAAAAGTAAAAAGAGTATGACGTGAACATAATGCATGCAAAAACTTTCCTCTAACGCATTAAGCATCTCTCGTACATGACATTAAACACCGTGTTATAAATTTTTTGAAAAATTATTTTCAATGCAGGGCATCGCAATACTTCAAAAATTGTTTCATTTAAAAATATTATATTTACTGACAACATAAACGGTTAATTTTAATTCAAATACACAAAATGTTCACGGAATAAATTTTTTGAGATGTACAGGTTACTACTTTTCGATTGCTGCTATAAAACTATTCGCGAAAGGAAAAATTAAAAAATTAATTGCATTCATTGTCGATAAATAATATTGTGAAAGAATTTACCTAGTGCTCGAAAAATGGGATCTTTATTCTTTCTGCAAACCTGTAAATATGAAGGGACCCAGACGACGAGGATGTCGACATCGACTCTCGATCCAATAAACCTGCATCGGCACTTGAATGTTCGACGTTCCAAACAACACTGCTAATGCTTTATTTATATTTTGTAAAACGACTTATCTCTTTACTCGCTTACTTTGTGTCTCTCTCTCTCTCTCTCTCTCTCTCTCTCTCTCTCTTTCTCTCTCTCTCTCTCTCTCTCTGTAGATTTAAGAACCTTCATGTCACCCAAGGTCAAAACTCAAATTTTTCTCGTTCACTTGAACCAGTAACAAATAATACTAGACTTAATTTTCATTTATAAATCGGTCTTGTTTGAGTTTTACACACTCGATTTTGTGGCTTTGTTCACAATTTTAATATTATGAACAATTAGTAAACGATAAATGTTAATTGACAAATTTAGTGATTAGCGTAGTTCTCTGTATTGTTTTTGTAACAATACAGAGTATCAAGAAAATTATTAATTAGATTTAAAATATTTAAAAAATAAAATGTATTGGATAGTGATAAACAACAAATACAAATAAAAAAATAATAAATTTATCAGATGAAATAGCAAATATTTTTTATGTAAAAAATTGATAATTTCTTTTTACAATACAATAAGTTGATTATTCAATACACTAATTTCAAATATGCAAATAATTCAAAAAAATTTTTTATTTCGTAACTGTACAGCTAACTAAAGAATTAAAAAAACTTGCTTCAAAAAAATTTCATATAATTTTATATTATTTATTTTTGGGCATCAATTTAGGAGCCGGGATAATTAATAATTATCTATAAACTGATAATGTTAATCAAAATGTTGTAACTCTCAGAAAATATTTCCTGAAGACCTGTTTTTATTAAAATTAAAAAAACAAGCATTCGATTGTAATAAAAACATCAAAGCATTTTCTTTTAATTACAGAAGTACATAATCACTCGGAACATCAAGAAAAATCCAGTGAAAATTCACATGGAAATAATGTTATGTTCCCGATTCTATTATGCAGGAATTCGTGCCGACTAAGATTTTTCCAACATTCTATTATCCATACTTTGTATTCCCTCTCGATTTCACCTCTGCGGCAAGCGCGCATTCATCTTCCTCCTCCTCCTCTGGACCAGAATTTTTTCCCTCATCTAGAGTAATATCACGCGTGTAAGCTCACTCTAAACAATTCAAATTCTCGGGGAATCGGTTGCCTCCGCGGCGATCCCGATCTATCGACTCTTTCCCAGGCTTAACTCACGACTTACCCCCTTGTAAGGCTGAGTCAGTGGTTGCGGCTGACTAGCGGTGAATCCTCCTAAATACTCTTATCTCGCCCCTCCATTTTTATCTTTTTGCACGTTTACCAAATCTGGATATCGATTAGCAGGACACCGCATACATTTTCCAACAATTCTACCTTTATTATTGTATCCAATAGATTATTGGAAATTAGAATCATTAGGCCCTTTTGATTATTTTTTAATATATTATCTTGATCAGAAATTGGGGAATTTATGCTTGTATTGAGGAAATGAAAAAATTTGCTCATTTTGTTTTCAACATTTTCCAGGTAAATTTCCAATCAAAAATAAAAATATACAATTTGTCATCAATAAAAATCCCATAAAAACTTTGTATCTTTACCAATATAAATTTATTAATAGAATCTCGATTTCAATTTTGTTATTTTGAATTACCAAGTTTCAGCACTGAAATTAGTTTATTTATCCGAAATATCATAATTATATCTTGCATGTAAATTGTGTTTCCTAAAATATCAATCATGATATAAGTTAGTTGATCAATAGAATTATGAATACTCAAAATTTTTATTTTTAATTGAACACAATTGTATATAAATTATACAATTATACAATATATTATATTGCAAAAAAATAGCAAATGAAAAATATTTAACTTGATGAATTATCAATTTCATAAATAAATCGAAAATTATCAGTGTTCACTTTTCGTATTTTTTAATGAAAATAAAATATTGATTGTTTATGTTTGATTTTTTAAATTATACAATAAATAATATTTAATCAGGTATCTTCCATACACTTAAAATTTAGAAATTGTATCTTATTTTCGCGATTATTCTAATTTAAAGTGTCCAATATTTCTTTTTAAAAATAAAATATACCTCCAAGAGTATTCATGAAAAATAAAAATATTTTTCATTTGTACTAAATAATATTAATTACAAGAAATTTACACGAGACGATGAACATTAAATGCGCCAACATAAATAAGCATTTAATGTACTAACAAATTTTAATTAATAATTTCAACGACAAATTTCATCCTAAAATTGACAAAATATTTTTGTTTTATACAGTTAGTCATAAATTTTATGTATGCATCAATTCAGATAATATTTATAAATGAAAAGGATCAAGAGAAAATACAAATGTTTAAAATATATCTTTATAACGATTTAATCATTAAGACATAAAAATAATTTTAAAAACACTTAAAAAGCCTTTAATAAGCAAATACATTGAAAGAAATAGGAAACATTACATTTTTACTATAACCTTTAGGTAAAAGTGAAGTACAAGAAATGTAATGATATTTATGAAATTTAAGGCATATAACTGTACCTGCCATTTGCAGGGCAAATGTATTTAGAGTCCAATTACAGCTCTGCTCCTGTATTTTATTTAGTGCAGACGACAGACAGGCAGACACAAAAACAGCTACGTGAGAGGTAATTAGTAGGAATGGCAAAAATGTAGAAAGGTATAAGATATTTAAAAAATGGGGGGAGCAGTTTCTATTAAAGTGATTTGGTTATTAAGGAGAAGGAGTGTCACGAAATGCAAAAAAATAAAGGAAAAATGTAAATATCGGTGACGGGGCCATCGTTAAAGGAAATCACAGGTGCTCGGAACAGAGAGTCCAAAGAGTCTTTAGACCAGACTCAGGACGCACTTGGCGTGCACAATAAATAAAACCACTTGTCATAAGTGTTTTGCCTCTTTGTCACGGACAAAAGTAGAAAATAAAAAAAAATGGAAGGACAAAGGAAGTCGAAAAGAGTGTTGTGCAAAAACGGAGACAGGGAGAAAACTAGTTAGTTGGTGCGCGTCTGCGTCCCGGACGAGAATGCGAGTCTGGTTTGTGGATGGCGAAACCCCTCGCGTAAAGTGATGCCGCGCTCTGTCGACACGAGCACTCCGGCCATCGGAAATAATTGCCTGGTGCCCACATTTGTGTGTATGTGTGCATGCGCGCGTATGCGTGGGTCCAGGAGACAGGGATGTGCACGAGATGAATATAGAAGATGTGCACATAGACACGGAGTCATTATTCTTTTTCTCTCTCTCTCTCTCTCTCTCTCTCTCTCTCTCTCTCTCTTCCCTCTCTATCTTTCTCACTTAAAGCAGTTCGAGGGTGATGGAAAATGCAAGACACTGATTCCACAAACGCTTTACAGATTAAAAAATTATTCCTTCTCAGAAGTATCACACTAACATTTAATACTCAAACCCAGCTTTTCCTTCCTTTACTGCTCTATTCCTATCTGAATACCTTTCTTTCCAGACTGTTACTTAACGTGTTCATCAAATCTCTAATATTTTTATTTACCGATGTCTTTCTTATTTTTTACTAATTTTACATTGGACATCAACTCTTCAAATGCATGTGTTAATTTTTTTATTTCCCTTGTAATAATTTCTAGTTTCTTTTTATATTTTTCATACAAATCATACTTGTATGCTTACCCATTTTTAAAACTAAAATTTATAAAGGTTGATCTTTGGATAAAATGATTTTTAAGAATTATACTCACGAACAGTGGAGGTGTTACTCTCGACATGATTTTAAAATAAGAGCTCCAGTCTCTTCTTTACTATCTGTAAATAAAAATCATAACCATTATTAGAGTTAAAAATTAATGTTTAAAAATAAAAATAAATTAAAGTTATAAAACATAATGTATTTATTCGTTTTTCCCTGATTATTGCCACCAAACATTACATTATTATAATTTTTGATGTTTTTACTTTTTACAATAGTATGCAAAGTAGATTTCATTAATTCTATATTTTTTTGAGTTTTCGTAAGTATGTGAGCTCAAAAATAAAGCGTGCTCCAAAACCATTATAAGTCAATTTTCATTTCTCGTTCTTTAGAAATACCAATTTACAAAGGTCTTGTTTATACACTCGAGAAGCATAAACATCTATTTGCAAAATGTTAATTGAAAAAGCAAATTCCTGCTTCAAGCGTTAAAGTATTTGTAATATAAGAAATTTCGACAAAATTATTGACAGTTATTGATCAGATATTTTTAATTCCAATAAATTTGAATAAGGCTCACACAGTATTAGAGCCATAGAATATTATAATTGAATGTGAATGTGTGTCCGTGGTCGCGTATGTATTTAAACCGAATAGTTGTAAGACATACTCGACTGATGTTTCGTACTTCTTGCACCCTCTGATAATCTTCAAAGGATTTTCCAAAAGCACATTTTGATTTTTCTCAATAATGCAGTGAAACTTCAAATAGAAATTCAAATTTGTTCGAGAGCTACCGAGAGTATTTTTAACCGAAGGAGGAAAAGTTGGGTATTGGAGAAACGAACCAAAATATTTAAAATAGTTCATATCATTAGGAGTGGAAGAAGGAGGGTCGAAAGAAGGAAAAAAATCGAGGGAGGCAAGGAAGGAAGGAAAAACGGAAGGAAGAAAAGAAGGAAGGAACCGAGGAAAGAAGGTAGGTTGATAGACGAGACGACAAGGTCTAAGAGTCAAACCAGGACGTAAGGGAAGAGACAGGTAAGAAAAGGGGGAGGGAAGAAGATGAAAGAGCACGTGCACGAGGAGTTTGTCGTGTGTACGGCTCGAAGGGAGAGGAGAATTGAGTTGCCGGAGGGCAAAAACGGCCATGGCCGACAAGATCATTCGGAGGCGCTGCGGGTGTTTACAAAGCCACTGTGTACCCTCCGCAAGTTGAATCGAGTTGAGTTAAGTTTAGTCAAGTCGAGTCGAGTTGAGTTGACTCAGAGCCCTCGCACTCGGATTCGCACTCACACGTCCAAAATGATACACTTAACAATACACCAAGAGGACACATTCCCTCAGCAAACATCGACCCATTATTAATATACATTAGCTTCATTTTAATTGTTGAAATACTTTTGTGAGCATTTTCGATCTTTGAATTGTAAGTTCATGGACTGTTTACTTTTTCGATCAATACACCAGCTACCGTCCTGCATTCCAAACCTCTTCTCTGTAAATTTAATTTTAATGGATTGAAACATATTCATTGTAATTTAAAATTTGTTTTTACTTTGTTTCGGTCAATTTTTTCTAAATTTTTTATTAAATATCAGAGAATGACTCTTGAATGTAATTTCAAAACAAGTAAATTATATTTTATTTAGATGGTCTGAATAATAATCCGTAATATTAAAAGAAAAGAGGGAGAGGAGCTAAACACTTATAACGTATTACTATGTTCATAAAAATTTAATCGTTTTTTATTTTAACCGAATATTACAGAGTAAGAAATGGATAAAAATTGAGTTTAATGATCTTAAAAAGAAATTATTATTTTGAGAAATCTTTAACAGGTTCTGTAGAAACTATAATAACCTCAATTTTCTTTCCTATTTAAACTCTTATAATACTAATTCTCAGCTACTTATGAATCGAAATCACGTGATTGCTAATGACTTGGCACGACTAGATTCGAAATAGACCTATAAAAGTTAAACCACTGACATACAAACGAGTAGCTCACCTCAGCAGCACACGCACGAGTCCGACTATAGCTTTTTAGGAAAATTAATTTATGATTAAAGATTATAATTGGAGTGATGTAATTTAATATAATTTTTAATTTTTATTTATTTATTCATTATAGAAATTGAATTCAATTTTTCAGCTTAAATTTTTTATTTACTCAAATCTGGGAAACCATTGATATTCAGTTTTTATAAAATGCATAATAAAAATAATGATAAGACTTATTAAAAAATAATATTATACGTAAATATATTTTAATATTTTTTTTAATTAAATATAAAATTATTGCATATACTGTTTATAATGAAAATGAGTATTAGTGAGAATTTATGGAGCTATCAATTCAATGTATAAGCTAAATGAAATAGTGATAATAAGGTTATTATTGAAAGAAATATTTGAAAAATTTATAAATAATGCATTGACAAAAAATTATATTTTCATCCATAATGTAACTTTAACTGAATCTATAGTAAATATGATGAATAACTGCCTAAATTTTGTATATATAAATATATAGAATAAAGAATTTACACAAATGTGCTAACATAAAAAACAAAATAAACTCAATAAAAATTATAGTACAAAGGATTTTTATACTCATGAATAAGTTAAGATACAAAGCATAAAAGAAATAAATCATTTAACATTTTTTCATTGCAAAAAGCAAAAAAAAATTTTTTATCGTAAAATGGAAAAAAATTTATTAATAAACTTAAGAAATTAGATTTTTAGATATTTATTTAATTTAAACGATTTATAATTATTGTTTATAATTTTTTTTTTTTTTTTATACAAGTTATTATACGAAAAAAGTGTAATTTTTATAAGGCAAATATTGTAAAAAACTATTCATTCTTTTCAATAAAAACAGTAAATTTTAAAACTAAAAAAATAAAAATGTAATACAACATTAACATCCTGATAAGCGTTACAACATGTTATAAAATTTAGCAAAAAAGGTTCAGTTGAATTGAATTAAATATTAATTGATTTTAACATGATGTTAATATGCAGATTAATGTTTAACTTTATAGAATTTAAATATAATAATTAAGAAATTTTAGTAGTTATTGCAAGCTTAGATAAATAAATTATAAATACTTAGATTTATCGATTTTTATTTTTAAATTAAATATGCTTTCTTTATTTTTAAAAATATTGTACAAGATATTATTTGAATCTAAAAATGAATATAATCAATAAATGTTTATTATTATTCTAATCAACTATAAATTATGAAAGCCAAAGACACGAAAAATAAATTCAACTAAATATGTTTTAATGTTAATCATTCCTGCAATTTTTTAAATCATTATTATAATCTAACGCTCTAAATAGCAGTAAATAATGCAAGATTCTATCAATTTATTTATTTGCCTTAATTCAAAATATAATATTATAATGATGTAATGATTATAAAAATTTGCCGTTAATTCACATCAATATTATATATTTAAATAATTGATTTTTCGAATAATACTAATTGAAAAAATAACAATTAGAAATTTTAAATGAAGATAGACGAAAAAAAGAATAAAAAAAAAAAGTTAAATATAAAATCACATAGTGCAAAAAAGTACATTCTAAGGATAAAAAAATTTATTTTTATATATATCATGAATATATATATATAAATTAAATTATAAAAATCATTAATTTCCATGTAAGATTCATTTTTAGAATGAAATATATTTCAAAAAATAATGCGTGAAATCAAATATGAATTAAATTATTAAAAATGATTTAAAATATTAATTATATGTAGCTCAAAATAGCTCAAAATTATTATATTCAGAATATTAATCTACTTAAAAATTAATACGAAAAAAACTATCAAATGTAATCAAAATTAGATATAATAGAGCAATTTCATAAAATTGTATTATAAAGATAATATTAATGGTTATAAATGGGAGCTAAACTGGATTTTATTTTTTAGATATGAAAAATTCAACAAGCTCTATTAGTTTGAAAAAACAAATTATTTATTTTATAAAACTTTTATATCTTTCATAAAACTTTATTTCAGGGATTTATTATTTTGTTTTTAATTGTCTTTTTAATATAACACAAAGAGTAGACTATTTCTCTTCACTTTCGAGATGCTTACACTTTACCATATCTTGACTCGTGATGTGCTAATTAACTGACAAAGATCTTATCTTATTAGAAATTTTATTAAATTGCTACTGAGTTTGAAATATACGCATAATCACTGTGAGTCTTCGACATATAAGTTTAATAAACGTGTTATCCAAAATGCATGACTAAGGTAAAAGTAAAACAGTTTTTTAAATGTATTAAAACTTTTCTTTTGGAGAGTTTTTTTACTACATTATATAAATATTAAATGCAAATTTTTTCAAAGTGTGAGAAGGTTAAAGTTAGATAAAGAAGTTTCATTGCTCATTATAATATTCTTTTGACAAGCATTTTTTAACTTTTTTTTGAAGCCTTTAAAAAAGCGTTCAAGATGTTTATTTTAAACTTTTTAAAAGTAAAGCTATTAATCATAATTCACAAAGATAAGATTTGCTATTTTTATATTGCTTTATTTTTCTAAAATTATCATTTTATTTTACATTGAATTCATATTATTACAACAGTAATTTTTTGAACCACCAATTTACTTTATGATTTATTAATATTTCTAATAATTTGTTGCAATCGTTAATTTAAATAAAAAGAACATGTCGACATGTCATGCAACCTCTCAGTTTTGAGTAGAAAAAACCTTCAATATACCGTCATTTTATAAATAAAAATTAAATTTACAAAAAATTATGTAGACAAGGTCCGTCGGCATATACATAAAATAACTGCAGCGCATCTCGAAAATATTCTAAGAGTTTTAGTGACGCCTTGAATGGATCGCTAAGCCTCACTGGGAGCCTCGCAAAAGGAACGGCGGGCCCAGGATAACAGTTCTCGATTCTGAATTCTCGATCTATAAACTCTACTGTAGCTGACACTCGATTTTAGGTGCACCTCTTTAATCACATATACAAGAAATCGCTAATTACAAACTACATCAGTTTTCTTAAACAAGGAAGTACAAACTGACTCGAACATTTTTCCTCAAGGTCCACGAAGATCAAGAATTTTCCAAATTTGCTCGCTTCTAGTCCTATAGTCTAATACGTTAAGGTTCGCCCACAAAGTAACTTTCTCTTTTCAAATGTGGTGCATTTCATACTGCAACAAAGTCTAAAATTCACCAAACAATATTTGAATATTTGATAAAGTTTTCATATATTCAAAATTATTATCATCATCGTCGTCGTCGTCGTCGTCGTCGTAGTTGTCACCATCATCATCATCATCATCATTATCATCATCATCATCATCATCATCATCATCATCATCATCATCATCATCATCATCATCATCATCATCATCATCATCATCATCATCCATCATCATCATAATCATCATTAATCTATTATTATTATTATTATTATTATTATTATTATTATTACTAGTATTATTATTATTTAAAAAGTTTAAATTTATCATGTAATTTATTATAAGCTATAAAATATGATGAGAAACGTTTCTTTATCCACAACATGCATAATTAAAAAATTTCATTATTGGGATTATTGATGGATATGAGGATGCTTTACATAAATCAAAATGCAAATAATTTAAGCAGTTAATGACATAAAAATGTAAATGCGAGAAGGAAGAATAAACTAAAGAATTATTCTAATTAGTACCTTGCATTGTCGGCTATCGGACTTAAAAGGGGATCGGATTTCAATCAAATTTGTTTCTAATTTTAAAGAAAAAAATTGATTGAATCCGAGTAAGAAATAGGAGCAAGTGTGGGTTATTAAAAGTAAGAATTGGGAGGGAAAGATGAGCCAGCACTGGAACCGGAGCGTGGAATCGAAGAGAATCGATTGAGCGGGGGGAGGGTAATGGGTGGGGATTATAGGGTGAAATAATGGACATGTAAGGTAGAGAAGGAGGCTTAGGCTGTGGTCGCAGACCCAAGAAGGCGCAACCTTCCATCCAAGCTTCAGAGCCGGTTAAGCACTAAACCCATGCGAACAACTGGCTCGAGTAATTTAAAAGCACAGCAGCTTCATTGTCATTGCGCTACAAGACCCTGGGGAAGGTGAGGAAGCACTCGTGCACGACTGATAGTGCGCACGTGCTCGAGGTAGTCCAAACGGAGGCCCCGGCACCGAGCGCGCTTGCGCCCGGACAGGAGGGATTCGAGCAGAGCCGAGAAGCCTCTTCCTTGGATCGACGCGAGCCCGATCCCCAAGTCGCGCCTCGCTCTCGGTCAGTCAGTGTCGGGCCACCGTCTCTCGCGCACCTCCACTCGTCTGACTCTCTCCCTCTCCCTCCTATTTTCTCTCTCTCTCTTTCTGTCTGTCTGTCTGTCTGTCTGTCTGTCTCTCTCTCTCTCTCTCTCTCTCTCTTTCTCTCTCTTTCTATCTATCTCTCTCTCTCCGCTTTCAACAGTATCATCCCTGTTACACGCCGCGACCCTTAGACACGTGGCCACTGCCGCGTATGTGCGCGACGTGAAGGTGCGAGGAGTCAGTGTCGCCAACAGATCAGCCTCGTTCTCGACAGCAGCGCCTCGAGCCACCGAGCATCCTGGACGTATACACAGCCGTCAATCTGGAGCCCACATGCCAAAAGCGGTGAGTAATCAATGACAGTAATTTTCACATATCTCAGAAAAGCTTTTTGGTTTGATGTTTCCCGAGCTTCGAGTGCTAATTTGTCTTTTTCACGCTTGCCATAAACATTCCATTAGCGAAATTGAAAACATTTCAACTCAGTTGTAAGCGAACGAAATACGGGTGATAATATTTAACACTTTTCATCTCCCCGAGAATGCAACATTAATCAACGGCTTATTTATAAATCTTGGCTTTTATGAACGATATAATTTGTAGAGATATGAACGTGATTATACACGTACATTAAAGCCTCAAAACCGCGGAGGTTCTCGTCCAAGATATTATTTTCCGGCTAGAGTCCCGAGAAATTGCCAACTAAAGTTACCCAAACATAAATTCGCGTCATCGTGTAAGTTCGAAAATATATAAATAATCGCATTATAATTCGAGTTGTAATTTACATCACATTCACAAATTGATCTTTAGTCGGTTAAAGTCTCGGGTAGATGTTAGAAGCTTAAACCACCGATCCGCGGAATTTCATACTTGAATGCAATTACCCAGCATCATGAATAATCATATTTATTTTTTCGTTTACACCTAATAAATTAATGTTCTAAACGAGTAATTTTTAATCGCTTGAATCAAATTAAATTTATAAATCCAGTCTCGTGTAGCGAATTATCAATAAATGGCGTCAAAAAGTCTAGAACGCCATCGATCATTGACATTTAAAAAGGTAATACTTGTCATTTATTGGTAGTATAAATCCGAGTGTAATTGCAATTACGCAATTACAATGTTGGTGAGGCGGACTTAATTTTTCACAAAAAACCAGAAGACAGCCCAAGTTGGAAAATCGCAATTCAAAAAGAATCGTTGGATCGCCGCAGGAGAAACACTCCTCTGATTTAAGGTCCGCTGATTTAGAGAATCAGTTTTCACTCGCAATTGCCCCCTTCCACGAGGATTAACAGTAGCAGTTACCCGAACAACCAACTCTCATCGAAAAAAGTCCCTTGGCCCGGTGACACGCCAAGGGATCGCTAATGAAACTTTTCGTGGGGCTTCGGATTGTTTCGTCGCGGCTCCGTTCGAATCCCACTCTTTGAAATTGACAGGAGCATCCTCGGATATTGGCATGGGTATGAGTATAGGGGAAGGTAGAGCTAGAACGGAAACCGGGAGTTTCGCAATGAGGGTACGACGTCGCCCCAGGACAATTGCGCGAAAGAGAGAAAGGTGCACAGGGAAATGCGGAAAAGTCAATGATGAAAGCGTCAAAACAAAGAAAATAAATAAGAACGACGAGTGACATACAGGAGATGCAAATATGTAAATAATCCAGCATTAATGACAGATTGTTAATAAGTGTTTTCTCACTCTAAAGGATGGGAAACAGACGCCTCTGAGTCGAATACCTTTTAATCTAAACTCGATAGTTATTTGCTGATAAAATATCAAGTTATTTGAACATTTTTCTTTACTCAAAATCCAAGATTAAATAGCAAATATGAACTAAAAGGACAAATTTATTCAAATGATAATGCTAAGTTTGCAAAAAAATATGGATCCTATGGCTACTCAATTTTTATTATTCTTGAATCACAATTCTATTGAAATACGAAAAATTGCGACCAACGATTTTATTCATATTAACAAATATTAATTATTTTAATATTATAATATTTTAAAAACTAGTACTAAACTAAGCATAAATAAATATTATTTTCAGAAAATTTGTTATTTTCAATAACTTACATATTTAATGTAAAAATATTTGATCAAGATTAAATAATATACTTAAAATGTTTTATACAAACGTTAAATTACGAACATATTTTATATTACTTGATTAGACAATTTGGTTATTATTTAAGTAAATAAATACTTTTATATTTAAAGTATTTATTAACTTCAGATTTATCTTCTCTTTTTCTTTATTATAATTATTCTTCAAAAAAAAAAAATATTTTTTTTTTATATTACAATAAAGATTAAAAATATTAACATTTATTTGAATATACAAAAAATTGTTTAAATAAAAGATTTTGAAGCTTTAATGCATTGTCATCATATTCTATTAACCAATATATTATTTTTTTTAAAATTAAGAAATTAGTTTAACCTATATCTACAATTTTAAAATACTTCAATTTCTTACTATACACGAACACACTAATGCACATATATATGGCTAAGTTTTAATATTCATATAAATTATTCAATAGTAATTATTATCTTTTACAAACAGTAATTAATAATTATTCCCTCTTTACTTTATAAAATTATTTATTTTAATATAGATTTTATAAATTATTTCATTACGTATATTTAATTAATATATTTTCAATAATTTAATGTGCATTATAATTAACTTAATTTCAAATAAATCAATAATAATAAATTATTAAGTTTTCTTGATTAAAAAGAAAAAAAAATTTAATTATAACAAAGATTTAATTGTGTAATGTAAATGTAAATGACTGTAAAATGTTTGTATAATAAAAAGTTTGTTAAAATTTTAATTACTGCGAATCTTCAGAGACAAATTATTAAATGTTATTAAATTAGTATATTGTCTCGTCAGCTTATGTCATATGGCATATTCACGATACCATTATTAATTAAATGTCTTGATTCACATTTAATATATTATCGAATTAAATCTAAATTCACTCATAATTAATAAGTAAATACTCACATATTCATTGAATAAATTATATTCATTTACGAATGAAAATTATTACTCTTTGACATCACTTAGCACATGATAAATAACTCCGTTTCTCATTCATTGTATTTTAATTTTTAGTTTTCTTTTATTATTATTACAGACTAAATTTTTTTGTATTATGAATTACTAATATAATAAAACAATTCAAGCCTAGAGTTATCAATTCAATTAAACTAATAACAATTCCTATTGTATTTGTTATTAATTTTTACTTTGTTTAATTATTATCAAAAAAAGATATTGTAAAATAGTTTCATATTATTTAATTAAATTTAATATACTTTGGTTAATTGGCAAAAAAAAAAAAAAAATTGTTGGCTTAATACCGAGAAAAGCAGAATTTATATTAAAATAATACCCACTGTATCAATTTGAAAAAGTACAACTTTTCAATAATCATTAATTTATAGTCATAATGTTAATAATATTGATAATAAAATTTTAAAAACATTGAATTGTTTCGAATAACAAAGCTAACGAGAGTAATTAAGTTTGATTTAGTTTTGTGAAAAGCAAAAGAGCGATGAGAATCTGAAAATACATGAACGGGAGATAATCGTAAACAAATGTTAAAACTTTGTATTGCAACGAAAAAGCCGTATCGAAGTAAACGATTTGCAGCTAAATTTACGATTGGCTTTCTTAATTAGAAAATCATATTATGTGCCTGGCTTCGTTAATGACAGATTTATTATTATCCTCAGAGCGGCGCACGTCTTCATCGGGCGCTCGTGTCTCTATAATTGCGGGATGATCATCCATCATTACCTTGAGTCCGACACCCTAAGTATTCATCGACATACACGCGTCAACATGTGAATATCTTTTGAATCTCCCGCCTTGCCACGAGCCCACGCACATTTCCAGTTACCATATCCCTCTTTTCTTCTTTCAATAACAACCGCGACTCGCTTCACCACGGATAATCTAACCAAATAATACATTTTAAAGATAAATTTATAAAAAATAAATTTACGCACAATCGTTTTCGTTAAATATCTTTTTTCTTAAATTTCAAATGTGAATTATGACTGGATTAAAGCTGAGAAAAACGTGTCGGATTTCACTTTACATTGTATTTTAATGTACATTAGAGCTCGGTGTTTTATAATTTTTAATGACGCGTAACACTGACATTTATTGCTCTTACAGCAAAACTGCGGTGACGATAAATGAGAATAGACAATCAATTATTAGATATTCTTGTATTGATAAAATATTATTGCAATTTTACGCACAAACTTAAAATTTTACCGATGGTTAAATATGCAAGTTTGAGACTGAGGCACAGTTACTATAAGGCATTAAACGACAGCTGCTCAAACTTATTATGTCTTGATTAAACATCAGTAGCTGCAGCCTTAATTTTAGATAATACTTAATAGAATTTACCAACAAATAAATAAATAGTAAATGTTTATTTCGGTTGAATTTGACGAGTAAATAGTGATAAAACGTACAAGTGTAATGAAACTAATTAATGAAATTTTAATGCATGTTTCTAAAAAAATCTTGAGTTGGTAAGGTTTCTTATATTTATAGTCGAAAAAGAATATTTGGCATAATTGGGTGTCTAATTGTAACTTTTTTGGAAGCTAAATTAATTTGAATATTTAGTCGTAATTGGCATCATTAGTACTTCGATAAATAATAGAAAGAAAACATGAAGTAGTAAATTTACAATTAAAGCACTTAATAATGAAGCTTAAGGTAGGTTGAAGAGGATTTTTTCTCGACATATTGAAGAATAATAAAAATGATATTTTTTAAGTGCTGGATTTGATTGATTAACGAGATGGACTCAAGCAGATTTCTGGTGTCCTCTGAACTCAATAAGCTGATAATTCAAAAAGATTAACTAATGCATCGGTTAAAACAATAATTAAAGCTATCCCCTTTCTTGATATTATTAAATATTTTAATTATGCTTGTAGCATTAATTTAACTCTATTATCGAGTTTATTGCATTGAAAGGAAATTTATTTAAAAACGTTTACGTGCCATTCCTAATACCAGAGAATGACTCTATGCTTATTCCACGCTATTTTAAACTATGCCAAGGTTTTATCTGATCGATTTACAAAAGGGGGTTTGTTAATTAAATTAAAAATCAAAATGCTCAGAAATTAATAAATCTCGGGCGAATGCAAACGCATTTTTGAGACATTCCCTTGTTTCTGCTTAAAATGTTTGTACTCGATCGTGAAAGCAGTGCGATGTTCGGATTACTGTATACTAACGAGGATAAATTGGTTGAAAAATGTGAAAAAGAGAACTTTTACCTAGAGATTTGTGCATACTTTTGTTTAATTCTAAGTTAGTTTGTTTTTAATGTGTGCAGTAAAAATATAAGATAAGACTAATTCAGTACATTTCATTACAGATTTATAAATTGTTTTACATTTTATATTACTTGTACCTGTAAATTCATTACTATTAATAAATAATTGCTGATTTCAAAAATTATTATCAACTAACGCTTCCTTGATCGTAACATAAAATAAAAAACTTGTAATTTGATATTAAATTTAATATTAATAACTTTTAAATGTATTTTAGTAATAAAATGTTATTGAAAAATATTTCAAAGAATATCTATAATACACGATATTTATAATTTACAATGGTATAAATATTAACATTGATTAAAATTATGCTGTTGGAATAATTCAAAATTTGCCACAATTTTATTGCAGTCGAATCTCATAGAAATCATAAATACATGCATAAATTAAAATCATGACTATATACTATATAAAGTAAAATATATATACTATATATATATATATATACTATAATATATATACTATATAAAATTTTCAATATTATATTCATTTTAAATGAGGTCTCAACAAAAAATTACGGATATTGCTGAATTGGTTTTATGAAAAAAAAATATTAAAATGCACTTTTCTGTAAAATATTGGATTATTTGATATTTATATATAATACGTTACATTAATAAAGTATTAAATTATTTAAATATTTAAATAATTGTCATAACAATAAATAAGCACTTACATATGAGTAAATTTTAAAGATGAATATTTGTCAATGTCAAATTCAATTTACACTTGATAATATTTTGTCAAAGGATGTGTCAAAAATAAATTTAATTCTATTTTCACGGTTGTGCTACTTAGAGCATTTTATTGTTGTCGAATAAGGAAAATTCATTATAATGAATTTTGTCTAGTGAAACTTTGATCAAAAATTTAAATTTTAGAGTATATAATCTTATTTATTATAAATGTCGGTCATTAAATCAATTTATGATATTAATTTAATAATAGTCTTACAAATCACATTAAATTTTTGTGTTTAACAATAAATAGAGCACTGCATTTTTCAATTGTTAGAGTAAGTGCATTAAGAATATTTTTAAAAAACTAGTAAAAATGATTAAAATATTCAAATGCAAATATAAGAGTATTTTGTTTTATTTATTAATTTTATTTATTAATTTTATTATTAATTTTTTATTAATTTTGTTTTATTTAGTAATTGGCAGAGGCGTAAGAAAATTGTCACAAATAGCGAGGATGTCAAATCTCCTAACGTACAATTCGTCATTTTACACATAAATAAAAACGTGATTTTGCATAAAAATGAGGATAAGAGAGAAGAGGAAGGGAGGAATTGAAAGTGTCCGGAGGCTGGTACTCGAATTGCCAACGGAGAACAGAGAAAAGTAGGAAATACTGTGCGAAATGCCCGAGGATCAGGATAACCTTCGAGGGCCAGTGCAGCTTACTTCTACCAAAGCAACAGTCGAGTTGTTGGAGTCTTCTTTCTCTTTTTTTTATTCTTTCTCTCTCTCTCTCTCTCTCTCTCTCTCTCTTTCTCTCTTTCTTTTTCTCCTCTCGGAGCAGTTCCGCGTCGTAATTAGAACCAGGCGCTCCAGGGCACCTGTGCAGGAAGAGCTGGTGCCCCTCGGGCTGACGAGTCTCTCTCTCTCTCTCTCTCTCTCTCTCTCTCTCTCTCTCTCTCTCTCTCTCTCTCTCTCTCTCTCTCTCTCTTACTCTTTCTCGCTGGACCAAAATTGTTCATTAAGAGAAGTGTACGAGAGAAGCAAAATTTGCCCGCAAATATTTCATTTCCGTGATGAGAAACTCGTTGTTAAATTTAAAAGAATTTTTTATGTTAGGAAAAAAGAATCAGAGAGAAAGATAGAATTGAAAAAATAGAGAAAGAGAGAAACACTGGTAAATTTTAAATTGATATTTTAGTTGGAAAATTTATGAAACTGGGGCAAACTCGGATATTTTGGAATAATTTTGGTGTTTCCGTAATGTTGGTTTTTGATCTTATTACAATAGTTGTTGAAAAAAGTGTAATATTATTTTATTATTTCAATTCTCACCATAAAATGAATATTCAAGCTGTTTTTACTTTTACAATAATTATTATGATATTAAATTCACTTAAAAGATAAATTAAGGAAGCTACAATTTTAATCATCTCCTAGATTAATTTGAAAAGTTTATTGCATAAAAAAAAGTATTCTGGCTTTAAAAACGCGTTTATTAAAAACACATAGTTTAATAATTTGATTAAATATAAATTTTCCCGATTGTATACAATCAATCGTCATATGTGTTTATTGATATAAATTGTTATTTTTATTATTATTCCCACGATGAAGAAAATTTATGTAATTATGAAATAAACTAATAAATTTAATATAGAAAAAGGATTGGTTACAATTATTGATATTTCGGTGATCTGTATTTGTATTCGTAAAATCTTCTTAATAATTATGTAAACTGATTCATTATACAGTAATGTATAATTTTATAAATGCAGGTTGGATGTTTATTATCACTCTAAGTCTACATTTATCTAGCATCGATAATAAAGCCAATGTGCAGCACTGCAGGTTGTTATAGATTTTGAAAATTATCAAGCGTTATATATAAACCCTGATGGTTAAAGTAAACAACATAATTCAATCAGTAAATCTATTTAATATTTCACACTTTAATATCGAGAATCAAATGTTGTACTACCTAAAACTTGATCCAGAATTCAAAAACCACAAACTCGTGTACGTGAAAATTATCCGATTATTAATAATTTAATAATTATGTAAATTCTGTCAAGTTTTAACGTATAGAATTATGTATACAGCGCTTACTTATCCTCAATGTTTTTATAAAATAATACACTATTTAATACATGATAGAATTGTAATTTATTTGCATATTCGTAAGGATAAACTAATCCAGTTTATAATTAGGCTTTATTTTAAAAACAAGTAATTACTTGCATATTGCGTATTTTTAAAAATAACTTAAAATGAATCAGCGTTTATAGTACAAAAAATGTTGATGTTGAAAATATAACAAAATATATACCGTGCATATATTAAGTTGATATTAAATTGTGAGCTGCTAAAATTAACATTTACAGAAATATTAATGTTTTAATTGAAATGCAACAGATGTTTGTTTAATCAATTTATTTTAAATTAAAAGCAATATATTACAAATATACAAATGGTTACAAACTTGCAATCTTGCTAGGGCTACGTCGAACATCGAACTAAACATCATATCGAATATTCTACATTTGATAACTTTCCCACAAGCAGTCCCAGGTAAGCACAATAAAATTAGTTACAAGCAGATACCTGGCCGTTACACATATTCTATACAAAAATAATTTATTCTGCGTGATCCGCCGTTAAAATAAAATTGCAGCAATATACTTATTTGTCTCATATTGGGTTTAATGAGTTACATTCGTCGAAACATTAAATTCAAATTAACATTTATATATATAAATCCAACAATTAAAAATAGTAAAAAATGAATGATTATCAAGCAAAAAATTATAAAACTTAAAAATGTTTTGAAAAAGAAATAAAAAAGAAAACTTGTGGTAAAAAACAAAATTGTGCTAAAAAATTTAAAAAAGAGTCTAATATATATATTATATTATGAGTGTATGTAATGAAAGTGCTCTATAACGTACTGTACTATTCATGAAAAACATACATAATATTCTATGGTAATTGAGTTGACTAAGAAATGGTAGTCGATTACAGAATTTTGTTATTATTTTAATTTAATTTTAGTGTCACCGATCAAAAATATCATTGTGAACAATAATTATCAGTAATTACACATGTTAAAAGATTAATGCAAAGCAATTATTCTTCTGCAAATCTTATAGTTATATCTCGTGTATGTATTATTTCAATAAAGCGCAAGATCAATCGATTTATTACAAATAATTTTTGTGTCTAAATAGCTAAAGTAATAGTGACACGTATATTGATTATAATTAAGACGCATGTAATTTTTGTTACATATTTTTTAGCTGAACAGACCAACATGCAGCTTAATATAAATAATATTCAATGAACAACAATATAACTAGCAGTACACAGTAATCGTTTGATTGATGCACAGAATGAGTAGCAAAAATATCTCTCGATCAATCATTTGGATTATTCGAAAACAAAAAATAAAAAAATGAGATAAGTTTACTTGAGCAAATCATATAGACTCAAAAAGCAATAATTGTCACCACGTTCAACTAAAGGAAAATCTTGGACATGCGAGATGCTTCGTCTAGATATAACGACCACCAGCCAGCGGGCATTAAAGAGAAAAAAGGAAAATTGGAAAATCCTATCATAGAGAGCCAGCACCGAGGGATGGAGGGGAAACGTTAGAGCGCGACGGATACTGTTGATACGAGAACGCTCTCGGTGATCGAGCTCTTTCCACCTCCTTTCGCACACTCCACTTTTGCACACACGGGTGGGTGGAAAAGTGAAACAAGAGATGTGTTGACGCGTGTCGAGGGAATCTTAAACTCGCCTCCAGCATAAAACGCGGATTCCGTGTGTGCGTGTGTACGCGTGCATGCGTGGAAGTGAAAGAAAGAGGACTGACGGCATTTCTCAAGATAGTGTCGGTGCCATCCTTCAATTCCTTATACCATAAATTTGTGGGTAAATACAATGTAACTATTTGGTATAATTACTTGCGTATTCAAATTAATTTCAATGCAAAACTATTTTTACCGATTAAACTCACTGTTCCACTTCGTCCAATGTAAATTATCTAAAATAGAGCATACGTTCATTTGTGTTTAATTGCACAACTTTCTCATTACAGAAGTTAATGTATTGATTAACGTTAGTTATGTGTATAATTTGATCACTAGAATTTTTAAACAATTTTATAATTTTTTTTATTTTATTAAACTAAATTTTTAGTTTATTTTTAGTACGCATATATATTTTTTTATTATTCTGCATTATAAAATATTTCTTGAAAATCTTAAAGTTTATAATTATCTAAAATGAAATTTACGAGTATAAAATTAGAACTGATAATTAATCTAATTGATATTTAATGAAATAGTTGATTCGTTTTAATGAGTTTTAGTAAGTTTTAATAAAAAAACATCCTAAATATTCCTATAAGAAAAATTAAATACCGCCCAAAGCATCAATTGTGTTTATGAAATTTTTCGATTAAAATTAAATACTACTTTATATCTTCTTAATTTATTTATTACAATTTATACATATCAATATTTGAATTATATGGAATTTTTGTATTAAAATGCTCAGATTTAATTTCAATCCCATACATTTATTCGCGCAGTTCATACTTAGAGGATTAGAAGGATGATCCCCTTACATTATTAGAATCAAGCAACCATCATATTATTTCGGGGATACAAAAAATAGAAAGTTACAATAAATTCATATATTTAATAGTAAAATTCATCAAATTTACTTAAGAATTGAATTGTAATTATAAGTAATTAACAAACTTTTATTTAATTTTACATTCGACCAATAATAACATTTACATAGTATCGATATAATATTAAAAAAAACAAAGGAATTACTGTCATTTAAATACTTTTATTCAAAGAAAAATACTAATGATTATCAAAAATAAAAATGAAAACTTAATAATTCATTTTTAAATAAAACTATTTTTAATAACCAATTTAAAATAAAATAAAAATTATATCTATTATAGTAAATTGAATAATGGTCACATAAGTTTTTTATTGTTGTGGAATTAAAAATGATTTAATTAAATTCTACTTCTTTAAAATTTGATGATCAGCACCTTCCATATATATATTAATTAGAAATTAAGGGAGATCCAAATAAGTACAAGGTGAATAAAAACGAGTTTATTCTAATGTTCTTCGTTGACGTTTCAGAAATCCATTAAAAAATCTACAGACACAAATGCACAAATTATTAAAAGATTTAAATGAGAATAAGTATTTAGAGAAGAAATACTACAATAATCAACTCACACAGACTAACACCAACTTAGCGAAAGCATATGGACTACCTAAAATACATAAACCTGCCTGTTGTGTGCGTCCAATCGTTTCTACGGTAAACAGTCCCTTTCATTTTATTTCAAAACTTTTATATAATGAATAAAAAAAATATATCAAACCTCCTGTGTTAAGAATAAACAATAGTTTCGAACTAAAAAACAAATTAAAAAATGTGTTCCTTTAATTTAAAAAGGCCGCGATAGAATGTTCGCGATAACTCTCTTTAGCGTACTACACAAGGGACAAGATTTTTGAAATTAACAATCACCACCGTACATTAAGATTAAATAACAAAAATATATTTAAACAATAATTTTACAATAGAGTTGAATATAATGAGAAGTGAAATATATTCACAGTGAAAATCGCACGCAACGTTCACGAGAGAACCGGTCGAAAAACACGTGTGAATTCACCGACGAATGAAAAGCTTCTGTTGGAGAAAAAATAAGGCACGCACTGGAATGTTCGAAAAGCATAAAGGAGAGAGAGAGAGCGCGCGCCAATGCTTATGAATGCATTGTAGTTAAAAGAAAGATTCTCGCGGTCGCGAGAAAGTCGCGAACGTAAACAGGACGTGATCTCTCTCTGCATTTTCGGACATTCCAGAGATCTTATTGAATTCACTGAACAAAATGTATGAATCCCAAACAATCATATACTTGTTTCTGTTGATGTAAGTTCATTATTTACCAATGTACTTTATGAGTTAGTAATAAAAAGCTTGGAAAAAAGAATAACGTTGATACACAATGTTAGCAAAATCCCATTTAATGATAATCTAAGAATTACCATATTTCTTTTCGACAATACTTACTTTGTATTTGAAAACAAATTTTATAAACAAATCTATGGCACCCGAATGGGTTCTCCAATATCATCCTTATTTGCAGACATGATGATGGACAACTTGGAATCTGATTGTCTGAATTTATTGAAAAATAAACATAACATTGTTCCATTATTTTATTATAGATATGTTAAAGATACAATTTTTTGTATTCAGGGTAATCACCTAGAGGTCATTTTGAATATACAGGTCATTTTTAACAAATACAATTGCCGACTTCAATTTACATCTGAAATGGAAAGTAATAATTCTATAAACTTTTTAGATTTATCTATTATTAAAATTAAAAATAATAGAATTATCACAAATTGGCATCAGAAAACTTCACAGTCGAACGGGATACTCAACTTCTTATCCAATCACACTGTCTCAAAAACGTAATATTATATACAACATTATAGATAGAGCAATTTTACATTCAAATCCATGTTTTCACAAAAATAATCAAAAAAGGGTTAAAGATATTTTTCAACAAAATAATTACTTCAATTGTTTTGTTTATTATATCAAAAAACGTCTTAAAATCCAAAAACTTAATAAAGAAAACAATAACTGCAACAGTTTTGACGAATTTAGTACTTTAGCCTTTCCTTATTCAGAAAAATTTTTTTCTGAATATGCATTAAAGTTTAAGAATTACGGAATAAATTTAATCCCGTACATTAATAACAAACTAAATTCGGTTATTACGAAAAAAAAGACATTACTGAAAACTGGGATAAAACTAACATTGTTTAAAAAATAAAATGTAAAAACTGCTCATCTGTGTACATTGGTGAAACAAACCGTAATTTGAAAACAAGAATTAATAAAAATATAAAGGACAAGAATCATACATCTATTATAGCTGTACATTCGAGATTGCAGACATACGATTGACTGGAATAATGTACATATTCTTGATAATGAAAATAATTATAAAAAACGCCTAATTTCGAAGTTGATATACATTAAGAATAATAACAGCACGATAAATAGATAAGAGGATACAAAAAATCTCAACAACAAATAGCATATCGTCCTCAACAATATGACGTATAATAACATCATAACGTAGAGCGTGACGTCAAAATATTGTATATATTGAGGTGAAATGTAATTTGTTTACAATTGAATAGTGACGTTACGACAGAAACGTCGTTGAACACCACCGTATTCCTGCGCTATTAATTTTGGTAATTATTAATAAGTAAAATTGTCGTTTTATATGTCAAATCAAATTATATATTTAAATTAAAAAATTTTTGGTTAATAAACAATCTTGACAAGGGCAAGTGATATTTGCCGAAACGTTGACGAAGAACATTAGAATAGACTCGTTTTTATTCACCTTTCACCTAATTGGATCCTCTTTAATTTTTAATTAATAAATTCTACTTCGTTTAATTTAAATCTGTTTCTAATAATTATGAAATTGATAAGATTTAAAAAGATACTATTAACTTTTGAAGATATATAGTTAGCTTTAAAGTTTTATGACGACTATTGATTATATCATAATTATTACTACTATAAGAAAATATATTATATATCTACATAATGCAAGTCTATTATAAAATCAAATATATGTTGAGTACGTGTTACAGATAAACTCATGTAGATAAGAAATAAGATTTAATTATTTTATGATATTTAATATGAATTAGATGCAAAGTAGTCATTAAGAACTTTGATGATAAATTAAGTATGAATTATTATTAGATTTCAATTTTGATAATTTATAAATAACATTTAAAAAAAACTTTCTCAACAAGTTCAAAAATCAGCTTCACGAAAAAAACATCAAAATTATTCTATAGTATCCCCATTTGCTTCCAGTTTAATAATTTTTTCATCTAAAAAGTTCATTTTAAATTTGCCAGTCTCTCTCTCTCTCTCTCTCTCTCTCTCTAATTTTTATCCGGAACGTAAAAAATTCTTTTAAATTGAAATCTCTACCTACAACTAGGTTCTTATCATGGAAATGAAATATTTTGAGGAAATTGTTCCTGTAATGCACAATGTAATTTCATTAAAAATATTGTTGAGATAAGTATTCATGAAAGCTATTTTTCAGTAGTAAATTTCAAATTTACCGTATAATTCTTTTCTAAATATTTACTGCGAAAATCAACCAAATTATCCCATGAATATTTATTATTTTTGTAACATTGGATTTGTAATATTTTTTTAGTTGGAAACAATGTTTGAAATGAATTTTCGAAATTTATTTAAAATTTTGGTAAATGAATTTAAAAATAATATTTAATACTTATTTAATTAGAATCATTGATGATAAGCTGATTAGAAATTTACATAAAAGTATTTTTGATTAATAAGAAGAAAATACAGTACTTATACGTTGCCGACATATAACCAATACTTAGCATATTTCAATAAGATAAGTACATTTTAAAACTGAAATATTGCATTACTCAGCCCAAGGAACTATAAGAGATTGCGATTTTTACATTGAATATATGTAACTACGTGATAATATTAGACGTTGATACTCGTTTTAAATACATAGTTGACAATTGTGAATTTATTAAAGTGAACATTATTGGATGCGCGCGAACGAAAATTTTGTATCACATTAATGTGAAAAGCACCCACGAACACGTTACTAGATAGTAAAATCGACATCAAAAGAATTCACTTTCATTTTCTGACTATTGCCGATGTCTGGTACATCAGCGACTGGCCACGCGAAGGTCACGGCGTACGTTGATCCGAAGCAAACTCAGGGCTTTAAAATGTAGTCCGCATTGACAACCATAATTCGAAATGCAAAACATAGAAAATGCATGAGCAAATGACGAGCAAGAGAGAACAATAAAAGTCCAGGTTCAGATTGAAAGACAAAGAAAGTCAGAAAAATTTATGCAAACCTTGGAAGCGAGGGCGGTGGGAAGGCGGAGGTGCATTGTCCGTGTCTCTAGATTCTGCGAGTATCAAGGCGACGAAATTCTGCGTGGGCGGAAGCAAATACGCGGATCGACACATCAACACCAATGATCTACTCGGACATATAACGAGACCAAATGGTTGATATTGGGAAATGTGATGGGCTAATTTCCACGACCCCAGATCGAGTAATTTTAACATTCCTCGAGGATTCAAATTTGTTTAGGAGTGCTTGTTCACAATTAAGGTACTCACTTTTGAGTTTAACGTCTGTCTACGACTTCTTATCCTTCGAAACTTTATTTTCGAATCTTATGCAACCTCCGGAAAATAAAAAATATTTAAACAAAAGGTTGAGGTTATTCCAATGGATTTCGGGCTTTCACAAATCAAACTTTTCATTTAAAATGGTTTTTTCTTAAAAGGTTATCAAATCTAAACTAGCAAATCGAAAAGATCCATTTTCAGCTGGCTCATTAAATAATAGAGTTTTCTTCAAATTATACGTAAATGTTTGCACAGGATCGAATATCGCTAACATAAAAATTATTTGTTTTAATTTTATAAATTGTTCAAATGTACACAATTGCCACAGTGAATAGCAATATAAAATAATCAATCATAGTCTGGGTATTAATCTACTATAATTATTTAAAAAAATATTTTATGCCTTTGATTAAGTACTCGACAATATCAGTATTTTTTAACAATTTAAGAAATGTAAAAAATATTAGAAAACAAACTCACAAATTCCTTGACAAAGAAACACAGTTGCAAATATTGCAATGGAAAAAAGTCATAAAACATATTGTGAGGCTATTGGCATCACTTTACGGTGCTTGGATTTTGAATATCGATGATAGCCAATAAGTTTCATTGTGTACGTGCCATTGGCAACAACATATCCCCGATAAAGTTTTAACAATTATCGTGGACTATCACTTTTTGAATTTACAATACTGAAATAATAAATTATTTTATTGATACTACAATGGATATTAATTCATCACCTTTAAGCAATGTCAAACAGAAACTAATTAAAACATGTTGGTACGTTCACGTAGCTATACTAGACTTAAATATAATTTATTTTAAAGGTGCAATTTTAAAATTAGATATTAGTTTTAAGTGTCTTTTAAATACTTTTAATTTCTTGTGATAAAACGAATGTATAAATATTAGAAAATTTTATTTTAGTTCATCTTTTTTTTCAGGGAGCCGGGGAGGGGATATCATAGAATTAAAATCAGAAAATTTAAAGAAATTATGAGATACTTTATAAACAAGAAACAATGAAAGATATTACATTCTAAAATTTACAGTCAATGGCTTCGTTGTAACGAACAATTGAACTATTTCATATGGGTTTCAATGAATAAAATTCTTAATGTTAAAAATGTTGAAAAAAAAGAAAAAAATAGGTGAATTATAATAATTGAGTCATAAAACGTTTGTTATATTTTATTAATGAACCGTGATGGTTGCATAAGCTTAATTAACAAGAAAATAGCTTATCAAATCGGGTGTACATATAAATTTATTTTAATGATTAGGCAAGGAATTTTAGAATTTCGAAAAGATGAATGTCTTTTGTTTGCACATTCATATTGAATATGAATAGCACAATTTTGAATTAACTATATAACGTATGTGATAATATGCGTGTACACGTGTGTAAAGGCGTTGCAATTACTGTTAAGGTGAGAACATTAGCGAAAAAAATGTATAAGACACACTGTTACCCAAATGGTTACAAAAAAAATTGGCTACAAGTGTATTAAAGTGCTTTATAACTAACTTTCTTTTGTTTCAAATTCATACAATTTATCCAAGTACATTGAAAATATTGGAAATATTTAAATTTAGAGAGATTTAAATTAAGCAAGCAAATAACTGCGTTTCACATGAAAACATCAATTTATCTCTATTAACTTTGCATCATAGAGCGAGAAAAAGGAAAAATTAGCTAAAATCAGTTGAAATATACAAGTGGCAAAAAGTATGTCAACAGCATTAAAATTATACTGATTCCAAACAGTCCAACTAGCTATAAGAGTAATACGGAAAATTCCTGCAAATAACAGGTATGCGTACACGTTTTCGCCGAGGAGCTGTTGAAAACTACGCATTTCCATTTGGGGAAAAGTCATGATTCTCGTGAAACAATGCGGAGCAAGAAAATCCGGCTGCAAAAAGGAAAAGCGGACGATCGGGTACATGGAATATGAAACAAGAGCGGATATCGCGTGTGCCAAACGCCCAATTCTTCACACCTAACGGTGAAAATCAACTAGAAAACCAGGTGAGCGCCGCCCTAGATATATATTTGTTGCTCGCATGGAGCAAACTATTTCTCGGTGATTTTCTCGACCCAAGGGATATCGGCGAACACCTTACCCAGGGCAAACCTTCGTTTCTTTGTATATCTCTATCCACTTTTTAGCCACCCAAATTCTACCCGCTGTTGTGTAATAATAGTCATTATTGATAAACAACGCCTTTCATAGATTTTGATAAAACTATACATATCTGAATATCTTTACATGATAATAATAACCTTGGACTGATAATGACCTCAAATATAATGCTATATTCATTAGTCAAATAACCAAAAAAACACTGACAATTACTCGATCCTCTATTTATGATCACTCTTTCTGTTTGTGATATACTCTAAGAGATACCATAAGAGTTGAGTTCATAAAATTTAAAATTATTACATTTTTAATTCAATAAACGTACAAAACGTAATTCAAAATAATAAAATTAACATTTTTTTATGCATATCATGGCATATATTATATGCATTTTGTGAATGTATATTATAAAATAAAATTTATAATTAAAAAATAACATTTTTTTATGAATAGTAAATTATTGTGATATAATGAAACAGCATAATTCGTACAATTGTTTTCATTAAAATTTGTATTTTTCAAATTTCTTTAAAAGTATCAAGATTTGAATGAATTATATAAAAAATAAACCATTATGTACGTAGTATGGTCTCATGAAAAAAATATGTATAAAACGACCATATGCATGAGATACAAATTAACCAAACATGTATATGATTTTTTTAGAGATTTATTGAGAAAGAACAAAATATGGTTTTAACTTTTATATAAATAATATCTTGTAAATATGTAAATAAACTTATAAATAATATCAAATTTTATGTAAAATTTAAAGTTTCATAAATATTTATTCTAAATAAATATTCTAAATAAAGAAAAATAGAACATTAATTAAAAAATGAATAAATCATTAAAAAATAAAACCCTTTCAAGATTATTCATATGAAATAAAATACATACTTTTTAATTTTTTAAAAATTATTTTCTGTAAATATTTAGCAATCTTTATTTTATTTTACTTGTTCACTGACTTTAACTTATTATCACGATACAACATTTAGATTACATCAAAATAATATAACAAATTAATCAATGTTCAAATATTTTTTTTCCTTCTCTTAACTAAATGTAAAAACATAATATAGATGTAACATCTATTATAAGTTATTATTGGAATATTAAAATTCTTTGAGTGTAAATATAATTATTCAAAAAAATGATAAATAACGTCGCGAAATAGTTTTAATTTAATATAATACATTAATAGTTTTTAAAATGTTATACCTCAATTATTTTTATATCAATAAGAACTTATTATATATTTTTAGATCATTAAATCAATCTAAAGGCTTCTTTAAAGATTTATACAAAGTAAATAAATATTTATGTTTATAAAATTTGTTATATACAGTTAACAGTTATTTTATTTATAATGAATTCAAAATATATACATATTTTGTGCAGATTATTGAATATTACCAAAATTATACCAGTGCTTATTTATAGATATAATACGTTTATCAAATATATTTAATGTTAATTTAAGTAATCTCATTATTCATAAGTGTTTGAAGAATGTTCAAATTATATATAAGAAAACATGTATAATGATTCTAATATTTACTAAAATTATAAAATACTTAAATTTAAAAATATAAATTTAAATTTTTAATCAAGAAATATGTAAGCATTTTTTAAAGTTTAAATTTATAGGATCTTTGATAAAAATATATACTTTCTTCTACATCATATGACAACGTTCATCTTTGTATGTACATTTACTCAGATTTATTTAATAATTTATTCATGTTTTTCTTTAATTTACTTTCTTAAAGGACTGCCGCTTTTCGAATATCGATCATTGTAAATGATATTTCAATATGTATGTACATGCTTTATCCACAAATAGTGTATTATTAATAAGAAAATTGAGGAAAACTAAATTAAATTATGAAAAAGTAAATCCAATGAAAAAATAGTTGTTTGAATTACCTTATAATTTGTTCAATTTATAAAATAATAATAAATTATATTGATGAGAAAGTAGATGTATGAAAACTCGAGTAATATAAATTAATTGTACCAATTTGAATCGTCATTATAGTTATAATAAATTTGACCAAATCAATCATATCCCACAGATTGTTGATGCGATGTAAGTAATGAATGTAACGAAGCATTTATTACAGTTAGAGCAATAAATTCGACATAATTTATAAGTGCTTAACTGGTAAAATAAATATAAAGGCACTTATTTTTTCACTAATCAATTGTTTTTATTGAGTACATAAAAGCCTAATACTAAGTAATAATAAAATGTAATAAAGAATAATTACAATTATTCATAACTGATCAAGTTTTGTTCTTGAAGCTTAAGCTTAAGCATTATTATACAATGTAGTACATTGACAAAGAAATATTTTATTGTTATTGCGTAATTAAAAGCACATTATATTTAATGATTGATTTTCATTTGAGGTCATTATTAGTAAACCGAACACAAGATATATCTTTAAAGAGCCATTAATTAAAAAATTTTACTATCCTCTGCAATAATTCTTGTTTTCCCTGTACTCTCACAGTAAATAATTCAAAAGGATGTACATTCTAATGACGAGCGATTTCGCGTATCGCCAACCCTCGAGGATCCGGAGGCCGAAGGCGCGCGATTCTCAGGGCCTGAGCCTCGACAAGAATATTAATCCGGAGGCGGAAGATGTGCTGAGGGCAAGCGTTACTTTCTGGAAATTACATTCAAGTGGGGATTTTCCATCCACGACTTGCCAATTCTTCTCGTAGTTCCAAAAGTAATTTATAAACGAGACTCGCGATCGTTCTTGTCGTCGCTGTCCTCCTTCCCATTGTCTCCTTCTCTCTCCCTCTCGTTAACAAACCAAAGGCGGAGAAATTGCGGGTCGTTACTTAAGAGCGCGAGCCATAGTTGAGAGTATCACTAAAAATAGATATTAAGAAAGTACAGGATAATGTGTTGGTATCTGGAGCAAAATTGCATACGATCGCTCTTAACTTTATTGATCTTATTTTATTTAGATTTTACGAAAAAAATCAATCTCTCTTGATTATTATCATTGACTCCTCGAGTAACATAACTTTTGACGTGTCTGGTATATTCATTTTACAAAGATATGAATAAATATCATTCATCGCTGGTCTCGAAACTAGCAACCAACTGCGTAGGAGTTGTAAAAAGTTGCTGAAAGGTATTCTCTTGTTTTCCCGAAGGATTTAAAAATTCTTCTTTCAAGAGTCGCTTTGGTGTGTGTTACAATGATGTTTATACAATGGATCATTAATTGAAATAACGAACATTAGTGAAAATATATTATAAAATTACGTGTAAAAAACAAATTAATCATGTATTCGAATGTTGGATGCTGAATTTCAACTATCGAAATCTAGAAACTATTACTCAAATATTTAAGTGCTCGTCAAAAAGTGTTCAGTAGGATCGTTGAAATTTCAAGTGTCATAAAAGAGCGTCCAAGTTTGATTTGTCGGCACTGATTTAGAAGTCAATTGTTCATGGCAAACAGAAAGGTAATTAGAATTCGGGGGTGAGGATTTTCATAAATGGCTAAGAGGGTTACTCACTCTGAAGTATTAGTTTTTAACGGAAATTGAATGGAATGGTATGTGCACCGAGTTAATAATGGGAAAGATGGAAGGCCATGCCTAACTCGATAAATTCGCGCCTCAGTCTGAGACTGAGACCAACATTGGGGCTAGACCTAAAACTGGAATTGGAGTTGGGGCTGACACCCATGCACACGTGTGACGGATATGTCAAAAGAAGGTGAGCCGAACGAGTCGATGACACGCGCATACGATTATGACGCGGCCCGATTTGAGCCCAAGTCTGCATCTCGGCAATTCAGTTCAATTCCAATCCATCCTTCCCATCCCATCCCATCCCATCCCATCCCATCCGATCCCACCCCATCCCATACCATTCCATCCTATCCCATACCATTCCATTCTATTTTATTCCTCACGAAGATACTTTCAACGCACGAGTGGACCCGCAAATACTCTTAACCTCTCATCGCCTCTTTTCCTAACCGCAACAAAGAAATTTAACCTTATCGTCGGGAAAACTTTTATTCAATATTTCCACACATCCCCTAATTGTTCTCCCATTATACAAACTCAAACTTTTAATCTAACTATCGAATTTTGTATTATTTATTTTACTTTGATGAATACAGCAACTAAAAGTATCATCAGTAATGGTTGTATAAGATTATTTAAATAAGAATAAAGCAACTATGTTATTTTAAATGATCTTATCAAAAATTAAAATATATCTTGATGATTTTAGAGATACATTAGTGTACAAAAAATTATTCGAAGAAAATAAAATACTGGTATTATTACATATATTTATAATAAAGTAAAATAGTGATATTCTTTTCAAAAATGGTGGTTTATTCATGCTACTATTTAATATTTTAATGATTGGACTGATTATTAAAAAAGTAAAACAAGCAAAAGTATCAACAAAGTAAAAATTTTATAATATTTCTAATATAAGTTTTAATTTCCAAATACATACATTCTCATCAAATTTTTTAAAAATAAGCTTTTTGAATAAACCATTTTCATATCCTAAATTATTTTAATACAGACTTTTTGTTCGTAGTGGAGATTTTTAGCTACAAATAAGACTAAAAATCTTTAATTGGCAATTACTAAGACTTATATTTACTTTCGACTGTATTTTATTTGTAATTAAAGTAACATATTTGTATTTTTATTTGACTTTTTGAATCTCTACCAATGTTTTTTATTTATTTTATATAAACTTTTTATCTACTTTTTATGATACTATGTATGTATCCAACTATGTATATATATTTATTTTTCTAGAAAAAATGGTTCAATTTTAAATTAAACTTTGTTTTTTAAATCCAGCTTGTGTTTCATTTCATTTACTTTTTTTCGTTTAATAACTCTAATAATAACATTCGTAAGATAAACCTTATTTTTGAGCTAAATATTTTGGATCATTGTAAACCCAACTACTATGATAAAACATAAAAAAATATTTTTAATAAATATTTTTTATAATATCATGAAAGTAAATAATTTATGTCATCGACAACATAAAATATATTCGTATAAATATAACAAATAGAAATAATCATAATTAATGCAAATTATTGAGATAAATAGTCGTTCAAGTTATTAAATTTTATGGGTAAATAGAAATTTTGAAGAGAAAGATTTATAGTGAAAGAATAATCGCTTACAGTTACAGTGGACTCATTAAAATTATTTGAACAAATCTTGAGGAATCACAACGCGTAATGAAATTTCAAGTACTCGGTGTCGCGAATATCAGTACATCAATCGCAGGACTTCCCTGCATCGGATCCTTATGCAGCTGGGTCAACTCGTTTATTCTGTCCACAGGATGCATTAGTGACAAACCACTAAGCCATAAATAATCCCTGTACCGAGTCACCGATAACAAAGAACCCAAGACTCACGGAGAAACAATTAACGAGCCAACCACAATCACCAGCGCAATAAACCTGTTCGAAAAGCTGTTGAACGATCCCGAGTACAAGATTTAACGATTTCTGAATTTTTCCGGGTAGCCACGCTTGGAAAATCGAAAGTATCATAAAGAGAGGCCATCAAAGTGTGAACGCACTAAATATAGTCGAAGGAGAAAAAAGGAAGAAGAAGGGAAAGGGATGCGGAAAGGTATAAGAGGACCGTTAAAGTTCGCGCAAGTCCTTCGAAGCAACAGGAGCGCACGTGACGAATCGTCACGAGAAGTTTAAAGCCGAGTGCGATTTATCATCGGAGACGAGCAGCACTTGGGTATTCCGAGTCGACGAGCTGTTATTTCCAATCTGCTAGGATAACGAGGGGATCCTGAGAATTAATTCCGCGCGCTTCTAGCTTTCTCCATTTTATTTTCCACTGAGGCCTCCACAGGATATCGTGGCTATGCTTTGATAAGGATTTATTACTCGGAAAATTACCTGGCGAAAATCCAAACTGCTGTGCAATCCCAGAGCCGATACTCCGAGTAACAGTAAACGTAAACAGTGTTTGATTGTAGAATTTGTAGGCATCATTTGTTATGCTGAACCAATAATTTACGTCGATTATTACTTGTAAATTTTTGTGAACACTTTAAATTAGCTATTCTAGAGATGGTCAAGTAAATTAAATTAACTGAGATAAATACTTGCAGAAACAGAGTATTATTTCTAAAGTAGAAGCAACAATCGCTTAAAATTATGCACAATTATAGATTCATCAATGTTTTTGTTTGATAAATAATATCAGTGCGATTATTCCATTCGTAAACACTAAATAATGTATACCCCCATTTTCATCTTAAACTTTCTGCAACACGAATGGGTACGCGTAAGAATATGTGTGTATATAAAATGTCGTCTTAGTGCAATTGATTTTATTTGCAAAAACTAAATAACCCATTACAAGAAAACTCGGCTTTTTTAGTATAAATTTGAAATACAAAAAAAGATGAAGTAAAATTTTCAAAATTGTAAGATGTGGCAAATTATGAAAAACATTAAATAAACTAGGCTGAAATAGTTGTGCAAAAAAAATATGAAAGATAATTTTATAATAGTACGTGTAAAGTGCAAAAAAAGACTAGTGTGACTATGAAATAGTAAAAGGAAGCAAAATGAAGTAAATATACATAAAAAAAGAAAACGTAAATACAAAAAAAGAGATAAAAATAAAAGTAAAGGTGGAGTTTATTGAGTCTTTAGCGAGTAAGAGGGTAATTTTTTGAATTTCCAAAGGACCTGGAAAAGAAAACAGACTTCGCGCTTCGTCCGAGATGATGCCATAAAACAGCGAGATAATTAGTTACAACTCGATCTCTGGGGGATTTACAAGCAGTTCAGTTAACCTGTGAAACTGGCTTTTCCAACTCCATGAAGCTTGAAAAAGTAAAAAGAAAGCATTTAAGTGTCTGTCTTTGTGAGTAACGGTTTATTCGGTTGACTTCACTTCGTCCTGCTCTTTGTGCTATTAAACACACATCTCTCACTGGATGCGAAAATCATTTCTAATTTTATGCAAAAACTTGTCGATTTAAAAGTTTATTTATTTTTAATATCCTTAAAAATTTTTTGATTATTCCAATTAATTAACGCTTACCTGTGAACTAAACCTGCTTGCATTATAACACAAAGAAAATTCAATAATTGAAACAATTTCAAGTAAATAAAAAATAGAGAACATTTAATTGTTCTTAAACGTGATAATAAAGAAATCAATATTCAATCATTTTTAAACAAAAATGGTATTTTTCAACCGAAATTTTAACCGTCTGACAATCACTTTTAATAATGAAATTCTGGTTATGTTATGTCTAAGAACACAAAACAAACATTAATAAATATTAAATTAATTTTATATTATAAAATTGATAACTTATCCACAAATTATCGGAAAATAAATTCTAAACAAATAGATAATAATGATAGGTCGATTTTACGTTAATTGATAATTGTGGTTATTTATTTTTATTGTGGACAAAAGCGTTTTAAAAAACCTCGTTTAAGAATAAAAGGACGAGTTGGTTTAGTAAAAATTGGTTTGACAGCGTCGCTTACTATTCCATCTAATTAATTATTCGAAAGAAATTACAGCTCGCAAATTATAATTATATTCATAGTTGATTAATTTTTCCCTAATTGCTCATTAACTTTTATATGACGAGAGAGCCCGACTGATCAACTGGCAAAAGCGAAACTTGCATTTTGATTTATTTTTATAAACTACGTTTTGTTAGTACCTCTATTGCATTTATTCTTTAAATAATTCCTTAATTATGAGGACATTTTTTGATGATTCTGATGTCTCGGCATAATAACTTTTGGCTCAACTTTCTTAGTATTCTTGCTTTTTATATATTATATGAAACTTAGCTTGCGATATCATCTAAATTGTCAATCATCCAAGTCTTAAAATATCATTCATTGAAGTTTAAAACAATTATTGAGTAGAAATAATTCATTTGTTTTAAAAATTATTTTTCTTAAAATGTAATTATTACAGTTCATCACAGCAAATATAAGTTACGTATGGCTGCACATCAATTTTTTTTTTTAATGAACTGTACTAGATATTAAATTATGAAACAAGCTCAAAAAGCAATCACATTAATAATCACTTTCAATTTTCCAGGTAAAGATGTCACATTTTTCAAAATTACGCGTAATAAATTAATGTTGTAACAGTTAAAACAAAAAATACACCCCCGTCGTTTATTCGACATTCAATAAATGTAATAGATATCGCAAGGAAACACCGATAAATAGGCGTGGATGACTGTCACATAATTTCTTAATCAATAATTGTATTTTAGAATCACTTATAAATTACAGAGTATTATTCAATATTTTGTATTTTATGGCAATGGTTAATTTTTTACTTGCAGTTACATGTGCCTTTGATTTATGCAAACAGAATACAAAAAAAAACAAAAGTCGCACTTTAGAATCGTTAATAATAATAAATGACCATAAACAAGCACATTAAGCGAATAATGAGAGTAAGACTGAGTTGAAGTGCTGTCAATATTGCAATGATAATAACAGAGCTTAAGTATGAAAGCGGGAAGTATGACAATGTATGTAGTAAAAAATGTAACTGGACTTTGCCAATTTGATTGAGACTGATAAGAGTGAGGCTTTAATGAGCATTTGAGTATGTATTAAACCAATACATGCTCAAATGAACTTTGAATTTATGCTGGAAGTAAACGTTTCCGGTAGCGAATTCTTACCTGCAATTTTTTATCAGTACTAAAAATTGTGCATCAAGATCACTTATTTTAAAGGAATCCATCGAGCAACCTACTGAGTTGCGGCAAAAATCATTTTACTTGCTGTTTATATAATATAAACTTCGTGATTTATTTGATTACCTTACCATATAATGATACATTACAATAAAGTATTTGAATTTATTTTTATTAGAAAAACACATCGAGTGAGTACCAATCAATTAATTTACACCTTGATTTAATAATCCTTGAATTCTCTACGCTTTATCAGTTCTGCAGAATACTTTGCCAATTTAAAATGGCAAAAAATAGAAAACCGAATCGATCAAATGTAGTACTTCATATGGTTTAAATAACATTGGTACTTGTATAATCATAGATAAGAATTCGAGATTATAATTTGATTACTAGAAATTTATGCACTGAAAACCATGTAAACGTGACGATAATTTTCTAAGTATTTTAATCTTGAATCATGTACTTAGTGAGTCTATAATTGGATTAATGCATCTCTTCAGCATCTACAGGTACAATCGATTTAATTAATAAGAAATAAAAGCAACAAACAACGCTGATTATAACAGATACGATATTTTGTATCTTAATGAATTAAGAGTTTCCGTAGATTTTCAAATAAATAAATATTTCACACACATATTTTTGATAGACTATTACAATTGAGCTTCTTGCAATATTAACCATAATAATTACTTCGATTATTATTCTAATTCAGTTACAAAATTGTTATAAATTATCATACACTCTATTAATTAAACAAACTTTTTAATTGTGAAATTAAAGATCGGTATCGTCAGATTTTTTTCTTTAATTTTGGCAAATTACAGTAAAGTACATTAGTTATTCATGACAAAGGCTAAATTTCAAATTATTAATTGTCAGATAGCAATAAGGGCATTAATCAGTATGCAATAACAGAGATGCAGGACGTCAATATTCTTTCATTTTTCAATGATTATCAAAGCTTTTCAAGGTAGCGCAAAGATATGAACAACGCCTGGGGCCTATAAAAAACACAAAGTCAAAACAAATTGGTGTTTAGAACTCCATATCCATTTCTCAAACGTTACTCTCTCTCTCTCTCTGTCTTACTATCTCTGGAGCACCTGAGGGTGATGTATTTGTAAATGGAACAAGAAACTCGGAACTCTCAGGGTCTTAAAAGCGAAAAATCGCAGGATCGCGAAAAATACACGAGCGAAAAACGAGATTCTGCATTGCCCAAGTAGGCAACACAGCAACTTCTTTTTCTTCTCAAATCGCCCACGTACGCGATGAAGTCGCTTCATTATTTTCGGAAGGAAGGGGTACAGTAACGTATGTTTTAAAGCTCCAATAAATTTTCTTTCGCGTAAATTCTATTATTAAAACACAACATTAATCGATTTGAAGTTGTTAAAATGTTTTATCTTGTAACAATTAATTATAATGTAAATATAACAAATAATATTTATCCGAAATATAACAATATATATATATATATATTGTTAAGTCCATAATATTTGTTAAGACTTTTCGATGTCTTGACCTTAAAAAGAACCTATCATACAACGTGCACAACTTTTTTTTATCTGTTCAATCGTTGGACCTACGTTTAACCACACTATCTCCTTGAACAAATTATCGCATTGACGGTGATTTCTCTAATTTGAGCCTACGCTTTCGCACATTAGCTCTTGGGGCGGAGAATACAGATAACGATTTCGCAAAATTATTTTTAAAAGTATAAGGATGAATGAACACAAGTCGAAAGGATTTCAGGAAAAATAAATAAAAAATAATGAATTTGATATATTAGTAATTTTAATAATCTTATTTATTGGTTTTGAAATACAATCGTGAATCCTCGCAATTTTAGATTGGAGAACGAAAGAGAGATCGACGATTAATATTGATCCTCGAAAGCACTATTTTTGACCTCAGAAACACTATCTGACCACGCAATGAGAATAAAAATGCGTATGTGAGCACTAAAAACTATTAGGTTGGAAAATGCTAACACTGATTAAGAATCACTCCCTTTTATATTGTTAGAATACATGGTATTTCACATGGGAGATGCACTGTTGTCATTCGCTTCGAAATTAGTTTTTACTTCTACGTATCAAATGCCTCATTCTGATCTATATATTCATTATTTTTGGTTTACGCAATTATTGAGTCACAATCTTCAATTTTGAACAAGGTAATGATAAATTTACTTATTTGTTTAGTAATTTGTTAATTTATAATCTTATTTTTATTTATTGTTCTTTCATTTAATAATTTAGTAATTTGATATATTTTTAATTTATTAATTAATGATTTGTTAATTTGTTAATTAATTAGTTAATGTACTAATAATCCATTTAGTAATTTTTCATGTATTGTTTTACGAAGTAAATTATTATTTAACAATTCAACGAATAATTATTTAGTGTAGTTGTCGGATAATTATGGTTTTCCATTTTTATCGATTTTCGACTTACTAATTTGTTTCCTAATTTACGATTATATTTGTATGATAAATATAACGTTAGTTTCATTTCGTGATTCGACTTGGCCTCAATATAAAAAAGATTTCAAAATTTTGGAAAAGATCATTTTTTTTTCTCTCTCGCCTCCGCCCATTATCGCATTTTCGTACACCATAGTTTCACGTTTTAATTATCATATTTTTCGGAAAGTACAAATAACATTCTAATTTATAAAACATCCTATATTATTTTCTTTATTTGAAATGCAGTAATTTTAAAAAACTGCTGGAATATGTTGTTATGAAAGGTTTACTGACATTCTACGTTTCGTACAGATAACAAAATACATTTTCTACAAAATTAATTCCTATAAAATTAAAAATATTGAAGCCTTGGAAAATATGATTGATATTATCGTTGTCATGGGGATTATTATTGTTGACACGTATTGTAAGAGGGTAAAATATCAAAGTTGAAACAACATCGTAAATGATTTACGCATTTATTTCTTTGTCTATTGATGTTTTCGTAGTCAGGCATAAAAGTTTTTACAGGAGAACAAATTAAATGAGTATTCCGGGAATGGGGTAACGTGTCAAAAACTCCCGTATCCCGCTACGTTTCTATCTTTCAAATCCACTTTTGAATACTTTCAGCCGCTCCCTAAGTACACAAGAATGGGACTTCAATTTTCACGAGAGCACTTCTAACGAGATTCTATGCATTCATACATACTTACGTGTGTGTACGGAAGCACGCACGTTCCACGCGAGTACTTGCACTCGTACTCGATCTGCACCATTAATAATTTTATTTGCCTTCCTTTTTCATCCCAACCATCTCGAGCACTTAAATCAAGTAAAAATATTGTAGCGCCCTGGTAAATATTATTATCAATGGCACGAATAACATTCATTTGGTTTTATTATGCCTTTCAGTTGAACTAAAGAAATATAGTTCTGTTAAAAATAAAAAAAAATCATTGTCGTGAACGACGCCAAGCGGTCAAAATACAAACACTTTTACGACCTTTTTTTTACACTAGTTAACGATTAAAAATATTAATACAAGTTTTTTGCTAATATGATGATTATGATTAATAATAATCGACGGTCAATCATTTTATTACTCAATTCCCTCTTAAAGAAAAAGTAAAATTCCAACAATAACATTAAATAATCATTCAGCAATAAAACCAATAAATGAATATGAATAAATATTTATGAATGCATATCAGCATATATTGCTTGAATATTATAAAAAAGAATTAAGTTCCACTGATTATTATTATTGTGTAAAAGTGTACTTATAATTTTAATTTGATAACTATAATTTATAACATTTCATTTATAGCGCATACAATTTATGGATAAAGATTAAGATAGTTAGTTTCAACTCAAAAATAGAAAGGTCTGCATTAAATAAAGATATCCACATCTTAAATATAATTATTGTAGAACTGAAGGCAATATACAGTAGATATATTATTATAAATAGACTTTTATGCATTGTACTTTCACTTATTGTTAAAGTCGTAAATAATTGAATTAAAGAAAATGTTAAGACCTATGATATTAACTTAATTTATAAAATACTTTTCTGTAATAATATTTTAACCGTATTCAATACCTAAACAATATTGTACCTAAGAGTACAGTAATTATAAAGATAAATGATCAAAATATGTTACAATCGAATTATTTTTTTTTAAATAATCATGTTACTAGAATAATTATTAGATTTACGCTAATAAGGATTTAGAACTTTTTGATCAATTACAGAATAATTATGAATAGACAAGTGTAAATATAGTATAAAAAAAGTATTATGTAAGTAAATAAATTATGAATGAGACTCGTTCCCGTGATAACTAGCAATTCTTTTGATAAAAAATTCACAATAGCTAAATAAACAGACAAAATGAATAGCAGCTTTTTTCAACTTCTGGGCTGATTCTCTAAAAATTAATTGACTTTTTGTACTTTCGCAAATATAGATTCTCATATCATTCTAAGCTTAGTAATAATTGAGTGCACGTGCTCTCATCCCCTATTGTATTATCGAACCGATATACATGCGCTGTTAACATTTTTATAGTGTTAGTACTTAGAACAAAGTAAACGCGTGTGTCAGTTTTGAACTTATATGTGCGTAAATGCATGCCCAGGAATTTGGTAAATTCAGACTTTGACCTAACCGTGGAAGAGATATAGAGAAAGAGAAAGAGAGAGAGAGAGAGAGAGAGAGAGAGAGAGAGAGATGAGGCTTGTGGCTCAGAGTAATTATAAGAGTAAATAAATCGAACTCACAAACTCATAGGAATCACACATCCACCAAATTATCCCATGAATCCGATTTTGAGTATATCTTTACACTGCTTTGGAGTGATGAATATTAGTGAAGTTTAAACTCGCAAGGGTAGATTATGAATTTTACAACTTTTAACCTTACTCAACTTTTGACCTTCGGACCCTAAATCTCATTTGAAACTGAGTGAAGCTTAAAAATAAATAATCGCTTCAAAAATAAATTTTAATATTTATATTCTTTTGCTATATATATATATATATATATATTATGTACTTTGAATTCTTTTCATAGTAAATATAAAACAAATATAATTAATATGAATCAACTTAAAATAATTTTTAACTAGTATAAATTTTAATTATTAAAAATTAAAGAGCAGTTTTTAATACTTTATAATGTTATGTGTGTCACGGAATTTGACATACTTAACAAATAAAATAAGATTAATTGAGTAAACGAATTTAAAGGAGCACAAAACGCATCAAAAAATATAGCTGATAGTTAACTTTAAATGAACTCCAAGCGTTATAGTGTCGGAAACGATGTCAATATGCGCAATTGTTAATCAATATGTTAAGAAATAATTAAAATAAAACGTATTAAGCCTAAAATGGGAACACCTCCCCGGTGGGAGAACCCGGAATAGCTAGAATTTTTTTCATTATAAAACATGACAACAATGAAGCAAAAAAGGAAGATACAGTCAGAGGATTCAGGTAAAGAGTAGTGTCAAGAATCGGAGAAAAATGTAATACGAAGTAAGTTGATCCCGATCGACAACTCTCGTCGGTCAACAACACGACACTCACACGATCAAGTTAAACTCATAGTAAAGCAATAATTATTATAATTCACGGACACACATAGAAGTATTTGATATCTTGAGCCATATTAACATGCTGAATTCTCCCTTTCGATTTATTACTAATAAATCGGTATTTTAACGCGAATTAATCGTTTGTTTATTTATTTAACCGAATACTTCGCGAAGGAAAATACTGAAACGCTTGGACCGATTCAGCTAAGGCAGTAGAAAAGAACTAGGTAACGTCTAATAAAATAATAATATTATAATTAATAAATAAATACGCGAATAAAGCGAGAAAATGAAAAAGTAGGTAAATAAATAAATCACACGATAAATAATAAACGTGACATAATTAATAATTACGTGAGAAATAATAAATGTAACAATAAGTATTTTGTACATTTTAAAAAAGTTACATCCATCAAAATCATTTTTCTTATTGATTTTGAAAAGTGGAATTGATTAACAAGATGTAATGCTTAAAAACTTAAGTACCCTATATTATAAATGAATATATTTGTGAATACATTTCACAAAAGAGAAATATGAATTAGTAGTTATTACTTTATTAAAAAGCATGAAAATTGACCTCATTATTTAATACTATTAATAAATAAAGTTTTTTCAATAGGTGTACATTAGCCATATTAAAAAGTGTTTTGATGAATAATTTTCTTATGAGATCTAAAAATTAATTTTTAATTATCAATAATCACGACTAATAATAATTAAAAAATAAATCTTTTTAAATTTGGAAAAATAGCATATTTATTTTCATAATTACAGTATTAGTCGTATAATATAGAATTAACATAGTTGATTAATAATTACATTCTATATTATATTGAATATTTAATTACATATATGTTTTTCGTACTAAATAGAATATGTATTCATGTGTATTTAATGAAATGAGTAATTATTAAAAATATATAGATTTTTTCAAAAGTCTATGAGAACCGTTACACAATATTATTTTGAAATAGACTACATAAAAATTGTTACTAATAATTAGTATTTTGGTCGAACAATGCAGTTGTATCATGATAATAATTAACTAATGTTAAAAACATTAATGATTTTTATAATAGGGAAAACTAAATTATTATATTTATATAAAATTGTTTCTCAAAATCGATAGTGTTAACCTTTGACACAAAAAAGTTTAACGCCAATAATTCAGTTAACGGCCAAACGAATTGAGTTATTTAAAATTTTTAGTTAAAAAATTCTCATTAATATTAGTCATTTTTGTTAGAATACAACAATGATCACAGACATATTTTTTTGACTATGTTTACCTGCCCTAATTGCACCTAACCGTCATTGACATTTCTCAAGAAACGGATTAATACCTAGGAGCCTTCAATAATTATAAAAGCTGCCAAGCAACTGAAAATCAGTCAGTACAAGACAGCTAAGACGAAATCAAGACATCTCCTTTCTTTTATCAAAAGACATTTATTTACTTATTTATATACACATAATTATATCTTTATATTTTACCCTAGATCTGTAACTTAATAAAATTCAATAAAGAATATCACAACATAAAATAACAATTTTAAAGTTTAATTAAATAATAAATAAATTGCTATTTTTAAAAGGAGAAGCTTTTATGGAGTCGATTAATCCTGGACTAAAATTAACTAAAAGATAAAAATTATGTTATTATAGAAATCTTTAGATTAAATCTTACAATTACTTTTTAACGCGAGAAATTCATTAAGGTAAAAAGATTAAAGTAAGTAAAGACACACATTTAATCTCTGACACTGGTAGACGTCTTGTATAAAACAGAAGCGAATTCATGAAATATGAATGTATTTAATGTTATCTTATTTCGAATTTTATTGGAAGACGCTTTATCACTAGAAAAAAGTATGTTTATGCAGTAATTGAATAGGTAATAATTAAAAAAATAATTGCAAACAATGGTTATTAAGTTTCCTACCTTATGAACTTTGATTTAAAGCTCGCATCATTTTTGCTATTTGATATAAAATCAATTCCACGTAAAATCAATAGTATAAATTTTCAAATTACTAATGTAAGTTACTTTTGAGAATTTGGCGGGTTAACGGAGATCGATTGAATTTGTAAATAAAAAAAAAGAGAGGAGGCGTAAAAGCAAAAGATAGAAACTGAAAGAGTACTGGAACCACAAGACGACATAAAAATATCATTAAAAATGGGTGACATAAAAATAACATAAATTGGATTCGGAACCTGTAAAAAGGGCGTCAATATATTTTCTTGGAGTAATTAAACAAAGTGCTGGATATACGTCGAGTCTAATTGACGAAGAGTCCAGATAATTTATCTCGCGTAATCTGTCAAAAGTAAGAACTCGCCCAAAATGGAGTCTCGATTTATAAAAATATATAAAAATATATAGAGATGCGACAATATCTTGCGTGCATTCGAATCAAATATGCGATTTGGTATACTCAGGAAGTGGAAGGTGAGGAGATGAGGTTGATTCTCCTTACTGCGCGGAAAGAAAAGGTTAAAAGAGGTCGAGGCCGGCGTCAAGGTAAAAAAAAAAAATTCTAAAAAGGTGGAGCAGTGTCGGCGAGCAACAAAAATTGAGAATCCCGAGGTAAGCAGACGGGAGCTTACGGTCTAGTATTTGGCTTTATCGGGCAGCTATAAGTTTATAGTGGTTTATGACCCCTGCATGCGCCTATAAATCTAAATGCACCGCGGGTAAATGCATGAAAAAGCGTCTCGGGGGGAGTCTATCCGGGCATCTGCACTCCTTCCGTCTTGCTCTCGCACGAGGAGACCGTGAATCCTCGCTCGTTGCCGGTGCACCGGATCAGCCCGAGGCTTTAGAGCGAACGAGCATTTCTAAAGGCGCAAAGGTTCCCCCAAGCCCGTCCCCGTCAACCCGACACCCCGGGCAACTCTCCCGGGCCCACATGCGTAATTCCTTTCCTTCCATCTCTTTTCTCACATCTCATCATTCCTCATTCCTTATTTCTGCTATTTTCATTACCACTTTTTCACTTACTCCTTATTAATTACATCTACCTCATTTCGTCCACCATCCGCAGGTTTGAAGAAAAATGATTTATATCAGCAAACATTTCAATATATATATATATACATATCCATCATAAATTTCAGGATTTTCTTGTACTTTTTTTTCCTTACCAACTTAGTCAACTTTAAAAAATTTTAAACACCTACGAGAATCTTAAAACTCAGTAGTACCTAGGCTAATTTTATCCTATGCTAAACATTTAACCTGGATAAATATTTGACTCGTTTCAGCAATACCTATATCGTTTTTCAAATATCAAAATTTCAAATCTTAAATATTTTCATAAGAGATAAATTATTCAAATTTTCGCATTTTAATTTTTTTAAATATCATTTATAGAATTTAAAATTCATTTCTAAATATGACAAATTTATAAATTAATGATAGTTCTATTTTGAAATATTAACAATGAATAAAAAACTTTCAAAGCAAATCCTACAATCACTCAAAATTATAACTTTAATACATAAATTAAAAAAATAATTATAAAATTTAAAATAATATTTTTTTTAATTCTCTAAAAAAATTATTTTTAATTTTATACTTTTTTTCATTTTACTTTATAAAAATATACATTCTTAGTATTCAATGATTTTTAAATATTTAAATCACAAAAATAAATTCAGTTTTAATTTCATATATATAATTCATTAAAATATTTGTTTCATTTAAAAGATTAAAAAAAAAAATTAAACAAGTCATGAAATTATTCATAAGTTTTATTTAAATGTAAAGATAGAAACTAAACATTTTCAAAAATATAATCGATAAAAAAAAATATGAAAATCAGTGATTTTAAAATTAACTTTTGTCTGAAACAAATATGATTTTTTCCGAATAAAAATTTACGAAAGGTCAGAAACAATTGTTCTGTTTAATCACATTTACTGTTCCACCTAAGTTTTTTTTGTGTTTTAGAATTGATAATTTCATTTTAATAAATCTCTGTACTAAATAATAAATAAACACTAATTTATACAAGTTTTCATTATATGACGTAAATATTTATTTTAAATATTTATTGAATTAAAATATTTAGATCACAAGAAATTATATTACAGTAAAGTATAATTATAAAAGTAAATGCTAGTTTAAAATCTATTCTAAAGCACATAATTATATCGCATGATATATTTTTTATAATTTAAAAATGTAATTTCACTTGGCGTATACCTGTAAACTACATTTTAAAATATTGTTAGGCCGTCGTATTAAAAAGTAAACAGAAAATTATCATTCTAATTTATAGGTTATTTTTTAAAAAATTTAAAATATAATAAAGATTCAACTTGTGCAACTCCATTTCTTAATCTTACAATGACATTTTAATTAAAATGAAATCCTTTACCAGCGTCCTGCTCCATTTTGTCTCTTAATCACATTGGTCTTCCCTCACCCCCTTACAAATACAAACTCAGTACTCCTCCCACAGCTTCCGAGTTTGCTGATCTAGATTCATAAATTGCAATGCTGCAACTTTATCCCAAGGAAGCAAGTGGGAAAAAGACTATTAAATATTAATTATTAATTACCTCATTAACACACATGAAAAATTGTATAATATTCATATTATAGTAACTTAATTTATTATGAATTCCTAGCAAATAATACATTTCTTCAATTTGCATTTTTTTGTGTGGCTAATGAGATGAATATCTAGTATTAGTTTTAAAACAGACGGTTTACGAATAAAAGGATCAGTTCTGAAATACTATATACTAATAAATGAGTTTGAATGCGCGGTCATGCACACATATACAAAATAGTTGTCTTTCCATTTCTCTTTTACTATTCACATACATGAACAGTTATGCATGCATAACTGTACACGACTCTGTATGAAACTATAACAAAGAGTTTTTTGTGCAATATTTGTGTGAAAGAATTTTTATAATCGTATACTACAGTATTAAACTATTAAATCTAAATTACAAATAAAGGTACAGAATTGAAAAAAGTTTTGTGAATGATAATTCAATAAATAAATAAACTTATAAATAAGAATTTTAGATAATTTATATAAAATTTATTTTCACTTGCTTTTTTATCTATAAATAGCGACCAAATGATTATTATTATTATATATATATATATATTAATTGAATTCACAACGCTTATTTTTGGGTTTATTTTTTTAGGAGAAAATTGAATTTAAATTGACTTAAGATATGTGTTTGTATTGGATAATTTTCTATTATTATAATCTATTGTTTAATATATTTACATATATTTATTTATGTATTTATAATGAATAATTATATACCACTGATGTATGGGGCACATGTTAAATATTCTTAATACACAAGATTAATAATTTACGTATTCATATATCAATATTGTGCTTGATTCATAGAAATTGAAAACCTCCATGTTTTTTTAAACGAATATGAAAGTTTTTTTTCATGTTTCTACGTTTAAAATGAATATTTTTAATACTGCAAATTATAAAGTAATGATAATTTAATTTTTTTGCATGAATAAATTACAAGTGTAAAATTTTAATTATAAGTGTAAAATATATTTGATGTTATAGTTGATGTATTGATTATTATAAAAATAAATATATATTTAGTTTTTTATAAATTTCAAAATAAGATATACGGATATTATTCTGTATTATATCAGAAAGTTGAAATTGAGATGCAGCGAGTAGTCTAAACTCAGTAATAGAAATAATGGAGTCAGTTCCATTTCTATAAAATAGATGGCGTTTTACTTTTAAGTTTTGTGCTGACACAAAAACTTTCTCTTTTTCAAGAGGTAAAAAGCCATGTTATATCTAATTTATGGATATTTTTTTATTATTTTTTTTTTTATTTACCTACAATGTATGGCCCTTGTATAGAAAAAAGATTCAGTGCAATGTAGGATCCATTGGCATCAAGAACAGGAATTGATGGCTGTACAACTTGCTTGGATGCAACAACGATCTCGAAGGTTGCAACAATTTGTGTTGCAATCTCAGATGCTTCCTTAACAAGCACAAGTTATACAAAAGTGGTAACCGCCAGGAAATACACAACAAGGCCGTATAATTCAAGCTTGCGAAATAGTCATGTAGCCCACAGAAACGTGGACAAAGTTCTCGTTTCCGAAGCGAATGCTATTTGCAACTATTACTTTTTAAGAAACGCTGAGCGAGATACACACCAGAGGAAAATAATCCCGAATCGACTGCACTTTCCAACTGTATTGAAAAATTTTGGCGTCCCTTCTCGATGGCCTAGCGTTGCACCTCTCACCCCGGTTTTCATCTCCCACCACCGATTCTGGGCTCACACCAAATTGTTAGGACCCGCCCCTCCGCTGTCCTTTTCATCTTTCCTCCACTTTTCTCTGATGTTCATCATTTCCCTCAGCTTTTCCACTTTTTAAAGTTTAACAGCATACAAATACAGAAAGTCACCAAACACTAACGTTTTAAAATATAAAGACTGTTACGAATAGCTATGTACAAATTGTTCAAACACATTGTTTGAATTAAATTCCTAATGAAATCAAATCATTCAATTAGCCTTTCATCCAATGCTCAAAACAATACAAATAAAACTTAATTTAACTTAATTTTTTTAACTTTTATTTTTGTTGAATTCTATATTATTTATTAAGATGACCATGCTTATTTCTTATTGCTCTATAAAATGTAATACAGAACTGTTAAGGCTTACCTCACCCTTTTGACCGACGCATTCTTCCTGTAGATAAATTACTTCTACCTGCAAACATGTATATATATTTACTAAATATGCCTTTTGATTTTAGGCCATGTAGATATTCTGTAAAAGCGACTGCGTTTGCTTCATATATTCATATTGTTTCCTTTTTAATATAGATATAACTATTTTATTTTATTTTTTACTAAAATAATTGTCTAATTTATCGATTCCATGATAAAACCAATAATTTTCCTGTTTAAGAATATATGTAAATTTGGACAAATTTCGTAAAATTTAAAAAAGGTTAGCCAACGTAAAGCTTAATATTTTCTGTCTATGTGTGAATGCAATAATAGAATATAGTTAAAAACCATGTGTTTTTGACTTATATATTAAAATTAATAACTTTTTAAGAAAATATAAATATAAAAATAAATGACTAATTATTCAAAATTAAAAACAAATAAACAATATAAATTATTTATTAATAAAATCGTCAAATATTTTCTATAATATTTTTGAAAATGTACATTTCCTTATTTTAGACATTATTTTAAGAAAACTGTTTGATGCCTATTTGGTGAGGAAAATTTTTGTATACTTGTCAGGTATTCATAAAGCCCGTTTAGACTCGACCACGATTTAAGATTTGAATAAATAGTTTTCACTCTTTGTTATTAGATGAACGGAACAGAATATTTTTGTAGATAATATACAACGTTGTAATATGCAACTTTAAAATACAAACGTAAGGCTGTTTCTTAAATTTTTAAAAATTGAACACTTTTAAAGAAACAACTGCGAGGGAATTTTATCACATTGAGCATTTTTTGTATTTCTGATAATACAGGTATATATTCCAATCAGCATTATTTCAAATAATGCTTTTTAAAAATTTAAATTAATGAATTTTTTTTTCATTTTTATTGTTTTTTTCTTTTGTATTTGATTATTGATATGGATAGTGATTATTACCTAGTAAATATTTACAATAATTATAATATTTATATTTTCATTTATATTTACAATAATTTAAATTAATACTCTTTAAATATAATAATTTATTCATTATTATAATAATTAATTAAACTAATATAAATTGAAAGAGTGAAACATCTATGTTCAGATTATGTATCAGTAGATATATATTTGTTATCTCACATAGTTCTTTACTTTTTATCTAAATGTACGAAAAAAATTATTTTTCCCGCGCTATACTTTGTGTATTGGAGCAAAACTTTCATCGAATTTGATTATTTTCTATTTTTTTTTTCTTGATAAAATGAAAAACACTTTTATAATATTTAGTTGAATATTAAAAAAAAAATTAAAAATTAAAAATAATAAAAATATATTTATACACAATTTTTAACTTAAAAGTAGATTAAAATTCAGAAAATAAACTCGAAGCGCTAAGTATTGTATATTGATTAATTGGAAATAATAATTCATTCAACTGTTTATTTAGTATTTTAATCTATTTAAAATAAATATATATTTAAAAAATTAATCATGATTTTCTAGATTACGCAATTATTTTCAAAACAAAACTTAAATTTTACCTTCTGAATGAGAATTTTACGTTCACCTCTAAAGAACATGATAAAACATATCATAATGCGAATATTAAATAATGAAGTATAATATAAAAAGATAAACAATAATTGATGCAATATTGTGCATAAAATATTAATGTTTGGGAAACTGATTTTGATTTCAGGCGGAAATGTGAGATCGACGGGAAGGACGCGAAAGCAGATCTGACGGTGCAACGCAATATGTTCCCTAGCGCTCAAATTAAAATGAGGTAACAGCCACTACAGGCAATTATTTAACCTCTCTCTCACTCACCCGCCTCTTGCATAAATTGTAGAAAAATTAAATACTTTAATTTCCCCCCTCCCCTTCTGACACACACTCTCTCCCTCTCTCTCTCTCTCTCTCTCTCTCTCTCTCTCTCTCTCTCTCTCTCTCTCTCTGTCTATCTATCTATCTTTCTGCATCTCTTTATAAATCTTTACAATTATCTTAGTGAAATATTGAAATTCTATCTAATATACACATAATAATATCGTCCACATTATTGTTTCAAATATTACTTACGCACTACGAAATTAAATTGTTTTTTTAAATATAGAACTTTATATCGCTTAAATAAAAATTTATTTTCGTACAATATTTTTAAACTTATTATTTACAATATTTTTAAAATTCACTTTCTTTTTAAATTGAATTTAATAAAATTATTCTGGATAAATCTTTAAATTTCAATTATAAATTGTTAATTTAAAACGAGTTTCAAGATTTATAATTATATTTTTAAATTAAAGTACTATATTTGAAAAAACATTCAACGTAACTAATATTATCAGTTTTATAAAAAAATTACATTATTTTATTAGATCTGGAAAATTATTATATTATTAATGTTAAAAGACGAGTGAAATAACACGCACGATTTTAATAATATAAAACAACATTTAATTAATAAAACTTAAAAATATATATGACTACAAATAATAATTAATTCAATGTAAAATCGTAAAAGGTGTGTTGTGTTTGAATGTACCGAACGCAATGAACTGAATTATATATAATATTTAGTTTGTCGTCGATGCATCCAAAAACTCGAGATAGAAAAATGGGCAGTTCTTAATTATTTTCTTGGTACTCCATAACTGCAGTCTATGTAGTATGGTTATATTCAACACTTAATTATAATTGAAAACCATTCTGTAAATTTATAAAGTTAAAATGAAAAAAAAATTTTGGACGATGAACAGAAATTTTAATTATGCGAGCTATTTTCTTTTTGTTTTATTTTTTTCAATTTACTTGTATTCGATATGTTTTAGAAATTTAAAACAACCTTTATGTAATAATTAATCTAAAAAAAGAGATTTAAAAATCACTTTTTCTAGAATGAAATAGGTAATGTAAAAATAAGAAAATTGCAATTAAAAAACATTTTCTTAGAATTCACAAAAATGTCAAATAACATCTGTCGTAATTTTTTTCAAAATCTTTTAATAATCATATTATTCATAGACATGGTTCTTTAGTTTTATATTAATTTAATTTAATTTCCAGTTTTTATATTATAATTGTTGAATTAAATTGAAATGTAACTAAATGAACATTTTTCAGCATTGAAATATTTTTTCATATTTATCGTTTCTAAAACTTTGAAAATAAATTTAAATGTATATATTATATTATAATAATGGTATTTTGTAATATTATGATAAAAAAACAACCAAGAAGTTATATTTGAAATGTGGTTATTGATTAATTACCATTCCAATGAATATTACTTAAAAGTTTTAGATGGCATTTTATCTAAATAGTATTAAGATTAATTAATTAAGTATTAAAAAAAAAATTTTAAAACGTTTTGAATAAGCTTTTTAAAGTCATATTTATTTGAATAAACTTAGAATGTCGCAAATCGAAGGAACTCCCAAAAAAGTTTGGATGTTGTTACAAAGCAGGGTAGGGCAAGGGATTTACAAATAATCGGCTGGAGTTTGACGTCGGGACCGAGACTTGGGTACACAAACTCAACGCCGAGAATGTTGGGGTCGAGGGGCGCGTGTCTTCTAAATGGTTAAAGGTGCCCTTAAATCCCCTAATTTGGAGGGAAGATGATCTGTAAAATGGGAGCTAATGGGTAAAGTGTTTTTGTCAGATTGATGTCGCCAAGCAGCTCGCCGGCAACGTCACCCACGATGTCGAATTCCTCATCTCCGACGCCCCCAACGCCTGCGGTATCGGCCTACACCCAGAAGATGACGGGTATCCCCTGCGTTGCCGCGGCATCCAGGTACACCGCCCCAGTCCACATCGACGTCGGCGGCACCATCTATACCTCCTCCCTCGAAACTTTAACCAAGTGAGTCTCGAGTGCTCTTGGCACTTTGAATTACGATGCCTCTTTCATTAATGCCTGATTGAGATGCATATCCTCCGCTCATCCGCCTTCCTTCAATTTCATTCAAAGTCATCCATCCATCTAATCAAATATTTACGCTAATGAATTTTATTCCTCAATTATACTCCGTTGCACATTAAATTACTCCGATCCTTTATCTCCTCTAAAAGCAGGATTCTTTCAATTTTCTTTGCTGAAATTAAACAGAATATTATTTAATAAAATTCTGGATACTCTTTAAGCTTTTATACCTTTTCCAATTGTAATTCTTGAACATAAAAACAGAGCATCTAAAATTGGGAAATGGAAACATTATCTAAAATTATCCTGTCACGAGTATATCAAAAATGTTCGCATACAAATTTATAATAAATTGAACCAAAGGATATGATGTAGTGTACACTTAGTTAAAGGTAATAATACTAATACAACCGGTAAATTACAATCCAAGTCTGCTTAAAACAATTTTTTTGGTAACAATATAGAGAAACATTTATCGTGTTAAAAAAATCTTTTCTTTCCCACACCAAAAAAAGGATTTTTTTACACAATAATAAATATGGAGGGTGTTTTTTAAAACAATTTATTTGATAAAAAAATATTTCAGATGAATAATCTTTGAAAATAAACTGAAGTTAAGCAAATAGTTCTATTTTACGTATTAAACAAGAAAAGTGAATAATCAAATAACTTCCATCATCTCGGGTTTTACCGTTATAAGTTGGCAACGATCATTTTTCAGATGAAAAATTGTCCATCTAATCGTAAAGACAAAAGAAAAGTATTGAGGCGAAGTAAAAACCGCCCACGTCACGAAGTTAAGTATCCACTTAACTGAATCGCCTATAAAAGTTAACGACTCGCAAAGAATCGCGCGTGCCTTGTCTGCGTTTTCTTTCCTTCTTTCCCTCCGTGTTAAACTATCAACTTTTTTTCTCTCCCTCTCTCTCTATTTTCCGATCGAACAACCACTTGCAAACTACAAGCATAACCATTAACCGCCAAAATAGTCATACACTTACAGAATTGAAAGAAATGTTCTCTACTTAAATTCGTTAAAAAGAGAGGATTTTCAATTTTTTAATGCTATGAGAACCAAGATTGTATATAAATAACAGTGTGTACAAATAATTATTTAAACAGAAACTATAAACTGTTAAAAACACCATTGTCTGTTCGTATAAAAATTCTTGAATTTTTGAAACAATTGCTTGAAATGCAAAGTATTTCTACGTATAATGAGTTGTAAAATATAATAATATAATAGAACGTACACAAATTTTCATGACAACCACGTGAAACTAATTAATTTTATTTTTATCCACACTACTTTTAATACTTTTAATTCGCTTGTATAATTATAATTATAATGTATTGTATAATATAAATATAACTAATTTTTCAAATAAATATTCAATTTTATTTTTGATAAATTAAATTCTCAGTTCCTTATATCTTACAAATACGTGTAATGAAAAATAAATAAAAATAAAGCGATATATAATTAAATACAACTTGCAACTATTAAAAATTGATTTAAATTTAAAAAATAAACTGCAAATATTCAAATCAATTTATTGTTGCACAAATTTATTAATAAATACTTATTTCATGTTGTACGTTATATTTGCTAATATCTGCGATAAATCATACGTTAAAGCTATATTGCATGTGCCTAAAAGGCACTCTAATAATGATATTTTTTAATTCCACTTGTAAAAATAAATCGATAATTTCATGTTGTCTAAGAATTTGAACTGTACAAAGCAAATGAATAAATTGTCCCAGATGAATAAATTTTTATGACATTGAAAGTTATTCTGGATACCAAGTATGTGAGTGATCTAGCAGCAGGATCCAACCAACAAAAATTTATTATTTGAAACGTACAAGGTTCAAATAATAAAAAAACTGAACGCCATAAATGAGTGACCTCGTCCCTCAAATCCCGGTAAAAACTGAAAATAGTTTTCTTGCATCTATCTTCGGTCGGAAAGCTTGGTCATCATAAAACCTTAATACTCGTGAAAGGAAGAGAAAAGAACATTTTACTCATAATAATTGTGCACCTGACATGCTACCGTAGCTCGTATATTTTTATGATTGGTGGGCTTGAGTTTTAAGCGGCTACCCCAGCGCGTCTCCTCTCGATTGTTTTACAATATTACCTGTTTCGAAAATTACTTGGGCTCCTCTACTTCATATATCTTGAAATTTAAAAATAGCAAATTATAACTTCGAAAACTTTGTACTGCAATGTAGGTTGCAGATTCTGATAAAAATCCATTTTCAATAGATTATTGTCTGGAAATACATTTAATGTATTTCGTACACTGAATTTAAAAAAAATCATTAGTATTCAACGGTGCAGGAAAAAAATAAGTTTATTCATTTGTAAATTTGTAATCTTTCATCACTCAATATTAATTTCAATTGAATTAGTTTTGATCAAAAATCTTCCGTTTCCACGTTTGATGGTTTCACTCTCAAATATTGATAACCATTAAATGTTGCTACTAAAATTGTACTGTTATTTAATTGTATTTCTGTTGGTTTCACATGTTATCTATTTTAAAAGTACTCTTTATAGATAAACTAAAATCTAAAAAAAAGCTTACATAAAAATGTTGGTTAATTATGGCCATAATCGTACTAATCGTACTAAAATTTATATGAATTTTTAATACACAACTTTCTGTATATAAAAATTAATTCTTTGATTAGTTTACATATTGTTCTAAAGAATTCCATCGATTTCGATGGAATTTTATAGTTTATTTTTATTAATTTTAACAGTATTTATAGATTTATTTGTAAAAAGGAAAACTAAGTGGAAGAAAGAATATTGTTTTTATTAAACCAATCTAAAATTTTCATGTGCTGCTTGTATTATAAACATGTAATAATTGTACAATGCGAAACTCTGAAATTGTAAGAACATAGGATGTAATAACATATAAAAACATAATTACAAATGCACGTTTATTTATATGGATATGTGTATGTGTGTGCAAGTGTGTAAATTTAAACGTTCGCTACCAAGTTTAACCGCAAGAGAAATCAATTATAAAATGGAACGTCTATTCAAGTTGTTCATATTTATATAAAATATTGTGTAGACAGTACACATTTAAGAGCAATAATTTATTATCGAAATTAATAAATAAAAAAAATTTATTTTATTACGTTTAGTTAAACAGTACCGAATTATTTTTGTGAGTACAGCTACAACTTAACATGACATTTAAAAACAATGAGTTTATATTTGCTTTTTCACTTATGGAGATGGATATTCTCATACATGCAAGGTTTTATAACGTCGGCAAACAGAAATTGTCATTAACAAATACTACTTGCTTGTAACTTTGCTGTGACAGACTTATTTATTTATTAAATATTTACGTCAATTATTTATTAGTACTATATTTTATATTTAAAAGTCCTGCTGCTATTCGTGTGAACTTTATAAATTAGATAGTTTACGATTTATAGAAACTAAGGATTATATATTTAGACCAAGTAATAGAGCACTTTTTAAGACGTAAAAAAAGAACTAGTGATACAAATCGAAATTTGTAAAAAAACAATATATTCTTATTTTCTAAACTGCTACTCATGATATTCAAAAATATTTATTAACTATTTTAACGAAAAAATTTTTTTTACTTTTAATGGTATAAAATAAAAAATTGTAATTTTAACACTATAATGTCAATCGAATATTTGTAGTTAATAAAAATGGAAAGAAAATTCATTTATAGATATACCGATCAGAAAATTAGAAGCGAAGTAATTTTTCAGAAACCGGAAAATTTGTTAATTATTTAAAAAATTTATATATTTGTCATTTTTTAATATTTAAAATTCTAGTTTTACAAAATTAAAGAGATTAATATACACGTTATTTTTACAAAATTTTAACTAGATTGAATTATTAGTTTCCGAGTATTTTCAACGGTTTTAAAAAATATAATTGTAGTTCAAGAAATCTTGTATTTTACATTTTGCTTAAATATTTCGGATTGTCTAAAATATTAGGATAAATATGATCAAAAACGGCCGGGCGCGTGCAATTTGATGAGGAGTGAGGAGAGAATGAGTAAGAATCGGAAAATTGTAATATATAGTAATAGAAGTGAAATCCGCGATAACTAACACCTCATTTTTTATTGTCCCCACTCTTCATCAAATTGCACGCACTAGGGCTTTTTCGGCCATATTTATCCTCATATTTTAGACAATCCGAAATATTTAAGCAAAATGTAAAATACAAGATTTCTTGTACTACGATTATATTTTTTAAAACCGTTGAAAAAACTAAAATCTAAACTAAAAAGATAAAATGAGCTGGAAAAATCTTCATAAATTTTCGCGTAATTTAATTGATATTAGATATACTCGGAAACTAATAATTCAATTTAGTTAAAATTTTGTAAAAATAAAGTATATATAAATCACTTTAATTTTGCAAAACTAGAATTTTAAATATTAAAAAATGACAAATATATAAATTTTTTAAATAATTAACAAATTTTCCGGTTTCTGAAAAATTACTTGGCTTCTAATTTTCTGATCGGCATATCTAAAAATGAATTTTCTTTCCATTTTTATTAACTACAAATCTTCCATTGACATTATAGTGTTAAAATTACGATTTTCTATTTTATAACAAAAAAATGTAATAAATATGTATATACATGGTCTGTCCACGAAGTATCGAGTTTTTTTTTCATTTTGTGACTATTGGTTGTAGCATTTTGAAAAAAATTTTAAATATAGTGGAAAGCTTTTTCTATTTGTCCCTTTTTTTCTTTGTTTTTTTTCGATAATTTACAGCAGCATAATTATACTTCGTGCGAAGGACGTTTTTCAGTTTTTGGACACAGCGCGATAGAGCCACTAGTAGAATAGCGTTACGCGATAAAATTTTGTTTGCAACTTAAAAAAAACAGTGCGGAAACATTTAAAAAATTAAATGAAGTTTATAATGATAATTGTCTGTCAAAATCGCAATATAAAAAATGATACAAAACTTTTACAAAAGAATTGGTAAAAGATCATCGACGAGTCTCAATCTGGACACCTAAAAAGCTCTCGAATACTCGAAATACCCGCCATGTGCTAAAAATTTTAAATTCGAACCTCCAATTCACAATTGGAACAATCGCGAAAAAACTTAACACGATCTACGATGTACATTATAGTGCAAAAAAATTTAGAAATATGAAAAGTTTGCATAAATATCAAAGCCGAGGAATTTTAGACTACTTTTGAGAACTGGAAAACTCGTTTTCGGAAATGCGTTGATGCAGAAGGAAATTATTTTTAAAATTTTAAAAATTTTTATTTCAAACTGTTTATAAGTTCACCAATAAATCATATTTCATTAAAAAAAGTGTTTTCTTTTTTTTTTAGAATCCTTAAACGAAGTATTTTCGCGTAGTGTTTTTCCTCTAAGCGCTTCAACGTGCCGTGTCAAAAAATCGAAAAATAACCTTCGCGCGAAGTAAAATACTACCGCATCTTATTATCGGGAAAAAAGGGAACAAATGGAAAAAGATTTTTTCTAGATTTTAAAATCTCTCCCAAATAACTGCAACCAATATTCACTTAATGAAAACGATAACTCGATACTTTGGGGACAGACCATGTAGAGAATAAGAAACCAGCCGACTCGCACTTCCCGGAGCTTATCGTCGTAAAAGTGAACGATGCTCGTTAAGCCATCTTCGAGACCTCAGGTTCGACTCAATCAGCGAAGATACGCGCATAAGCTGAGCTTGCAATTTATTCATGCAAAGTTAATTTTCTCGCGTGCACGCATTCATGATCCATTCTCAAATGGTGACGGAAAAATATCCAGCGAAGAGGTCGTTAAATTTGAAGCGAAAATGCGGCTTCAACTTCGCTCACTTCCGGTATTTAACTTTTGAGATTTAACGACGGACGCTAACGAACCAACGCTTGTAGTTTCTCCGAGATAGACGTGAACGAATAACCCAGGATTTATCTTTGTGGACCCAGTTCAAAGATATCGACCGGACCCAAGTTAACTCGCTAGCCATATGTCCGTTCGTTCTCTTCTCTTCGAAAATAGATTTTACTTTATTTTTGCAAAAATCCGATACTCCGTTTTCCCTACGAAATCTAAAAAATATTATATGTTATTATTCAGAATTATAAATAAACAATATAGAATTCGAAAATGAACATTCATTTTTTCAAGCGATATTTTTTCACTACTGTGGTCCTAACTTACTACTATTCATTAATTGAAACTACATCTTTACATAATTTGTTGTGTTATGTATGCATTATAGTCATATTTACGTGTATTTTAAAAATTCTATAAGAAGTGAAAATAATATCTAATAAATCTCTCAAAATAACAAGAAATATTCATTCACAAAAAATTATAATTCTATTGATTCATTGGTGCGGTTTCATTCGGCATCAATTTCACCGTTCATTATTACTTTAACTTTCCTAATAACTTATTACTAGATATGGAATTTATTTTATAAATATATAACTATAGTTTTAAAATATATTTGATTCATTTTTCTAAATAAATAAACTTTTACATAACTTAAATAAGCTTTAAATGTCAATATCCGATGCTCTTTTCCTATTTTTTGTTATTTAAAAACATTTTCTTAACATATAATTTTTAAAATAAATATCTTGTCAACATACATATTATTTGGTGCAATTTAATTTAGTTATATTCAACTAAATTTTAGAAATAATTTTATAACAAAATTACGCCACATTTATTTTATAATAATTATATATATAACATAATAGTTAAAAAATAAAACTCTATAGCATTAAAAACTTTGAAATAATTGTATATTTTATAATTATTTAAATATACTCTGTAAAATTTTATAAACAGAATATAATCATATATAATCATTTACTGAAGAGGTATGGATCTAGTATTTGAAGTCTATGAAAATATGACAAGCTTTTTCAACTGCAAAGATAAATATTAACAGATCCTCATAATAAAATATTCAACCTATGTTGTAAAAGAAATTTAAAAAAAATCATCATATAAAATTCATAAATTTTATTTTATTACTCTAAAACTTACAAACAAATAATTTAAAAAATTAAAAGAATGGAATAAAATGAAATTCACACATAGGGAAATGAGCATTAATATATACAACGCGGGCGAAAATATCGTAATCAATTATACTAAATACAATATTTACAAACGAATTTGTATTTTAATATTAAATTTGAAATTGAAATATAAAATTTTAAATAATGTATTGAAAAGTAAAATCCCAAATAGCTACATCTCCAAATTCGTATAAATTAAATTTATTTTTTTTACTAATAAAATGTTGAAATGTAAGAAATGAGCACTTTTTGCTAATGAGGTACGCAAAACACGCGGTAATGCCACCAAAATAGCACAAATTAACTTCGCAATATTTAGAAAGCAAGGGTAAAAATAAGACAACACCGAATATTATTGTTCACGCAGTAAGCCTTTAATTATTTTCCAAAACGTGACATTCAAGTTGAAGGCCCTTTTACAAAAAAAACTCCTCTCCTTTTCTAAACTATAGCGCATCCTCCCCCATAGATCGGCTTGACCGCCGGTCATCTGCGTCGCAGCTGTGTAGAATTTTCCATTCCCAGGAAAATATGGTTTTGTCGCTCATCAGCTCGCTTCGAAAAACGCCGACGCTTACAGAAAAAAATCTTTATCTCATTTTTAAATACTATTTAACATTAGCTATATGAAAAATATTTCTATTGCCCAATCCACGAAATTATTAATTGGTATATTTAAATAATGATAAAGTAAACAAAGTATAAGTGGAATAAGACTTAGTTATAAATGGATTGATCTGAAAATAAGTAAATTAAATGCAACATCCTTCTTGAATGACATATTTTTGTTAGTTATAATTTGGCAAGGAATAACTCGAGTCGAACTAATGTATTCTATAAGTTTTTTTATCACGGATCTTAACTCTGACAAACTCATAAGCACCTATCAACACGAAAAAATAACCACATTAAGTGATGTTTGTGGCAACTTATGTACAGGTTCTGTAATACAGATAAAAACGCCCACCTAAATTTCCAATCCTCCCACGAAGTGTCAATGCCCTTGGACAAGGAAGGACAAAGACTCTTTGAAGGCTTGCGTGTATAAATGTGTGTTGATGGTGGAAGGGGGAACAGTGCACGCTCAGCAAACGAGGTAGCGGTGTATTTAACACAAGAGTGTGCTAATCTAATTAATCAGATAAGCGGACGGAGGTATCGCGAGCTCTTTAGGAATCATATCCAGAACTACCGCGTTCTTACGGTTCAGATAATCATCGACTCGATTCTGAACGCTGAATCGCGGCCATTACCAGCTACCGCTTACCTTAGGCCGAGTTACGACATCACCGTCTTACTGCCTTTATCGCGATTTAAATTCTGAATTCTCCTTGGAAATATCACGAGGATTTTCTTTAAATTGTTTTTCCAATGCTTCTTCCAGTTCCCTGCGTGGATAAAAGTCGTGTTGCTTAGTTTATGAACTCTAAATAGACCGTTAATAGACCGTTAATAGACCGTCGATGGATTCTTATTTTCTTCGTTGTTTTCCTTTGAATATTAATAGGCTAGAGTGGTACAATCTGTTCGATATTGTTGTCATGCCCATTCGATACTTTTTCTGAAAAATTATTTAACATATCATAATACTCGTACCTCTATACTGCATGCAGCTGTATGAAATAAAAATCTCTAAAATTCTTTACGATGTTTCACCACAAAATTCATGGGAGATGGCGTTTTTTTTAAAAATACATTTTTACTGCTTTATTTTGCTGATGTAAAAGTATTAAACGAGACAGACAAGCAACTTATTTTAGATTATATTTATTTTAGTCGCCTATTAGAAACTTTTAAAACAGTGGAAAAAATTGAGCTGCAACAGATATTTAATTCGCGATTTCGTATTACCATTTTCTCTCACCTCAATTTTTAAAAACACAAAGAATATTTCCAAATCGCAAGTCTTACAAAAAATAGAAAGCACGCGAATCAGATAATAATATCAATACACTTTGAATGTTTAAAAATTATTTTGAACAGCAACACGATTTTTGCGCTGGAAGAATAGTGACATTGTCATTACCAGTTTTTTTTATTTTATCGCAGATCATTATCGACCTAGAATATGTGGTATACATTGGAGCATTAATTGCCAATGTCAATAGCGAGCTGACATTAGATTGAATAGTATTGAAAGTCACTATATCTGAAATTTGATGTAAAAACATGAGATTAGCTATTTAAGTTCAGGAATGAAGTCGTTCAATTTAATGGAAAAATGCAGAAAAATGATATCAAATGATCGTAGTGTCCTCAATTGATTTAAAATCTCCAACTGGAAACACAAAGGCTTTCGGTAAAACTAAGCATTCAGTGTAGCATTTTGTTTTATTTGTATCATTAAAGATATAGCATCGTGGAGCAACGATGATTAAAAAATGTTTCCGAGTGTCGTACTAATTGTCGTAGGTGGATTTTTAAAGCGACATTCGTTAATTTTTTTTTTGATTAATCGAAGGAATTTTAAATGTTTTTTAAATGTACAAAAGAGTCAGAGAGCTGTGTATATTTGTTGGAGAACAAACAATTTTCAGGCACACACGCGCATCTGAACAATCCTGAATCCGAATGGAGTCGGTACTCAAGCTACTTATCCATTCATGCATGACTGCGATATAGCTATCCAGAATTTCTGCCCGAACCGCAAGATCGTGCACGCACCGATGTACTCGATTGCACACATCGGCCCTCTCTCTCACTCTCTAGCTCTGCGTGTGTTTCGCAAACGCTAAATGAAAAAACGAATGCGTCTGAGTGGTTAGCCTACGAGACTGCGCGTTGTCTTATGCTTTTGCTCTTGCTTTTGCGAGCAATCGTTTCATCGATTTCTCCTCTTTTGAACCCCAACTCGGAGATGGAATTCACGTTCGTTATTCGGAAGCCAACGCATCAAATATTCCGTTGCATTGCTTTTTGCGGGAAATTTATACCAATGCGCAACTCTGTAAGCAAACCCCGTCGTTATAGAATTCGAGCTCGGCCATGTTTGAGTTGGTTGCACAAACGTTCTACCAATGGATATGCGTTCCATTTTTACCATAATTGCAAACGAGCCTTCCACGCTAAAAGTACTTACAAGATTATTTTTGAATAGAAATGTAAATGCGAGCTTCTCAAGATTCAATGAATTCTTTCATTTCAAATTCAACTCCATTTATGCTTTTAACTGTACCTTTTAATTTATTATATTGGGATAAAAAATACTGATTTCGTGTGAAGCTACGAGAGCAGGAATTAAAAGCAATATTAATTTCAAACAATTTTTATAAGGATCAATGCGTATGCAGTTTGAAAGATAAAATCGAATTCAAATCCATACAAACATTAAATATGTCATAAAAATTGGTAAAAAAATATAAAACTTGAGATTCCTCTAGCCTATATTGCCAATCTGATGATAAATTATACAATATTATTTATTATATAAAATGTTAAATAAAGACTTTATGCTATCTATTAACATTCTATTGCGATCATATCTGAGTATTAAGGGCAAAGTTATTTACAGGTGATACAATCTAACTGGAACCTGTTTGATAATTAAGCTATAACGAATAATATACTTTTAAATAAAATATAGAACATTATTTCCAGCACATTAAATTGTACAAAAGAAATTAATTCAAATAATTTATTAGGTAAGAGCTACAATCTTTTTTAAGTTAGTACCATTTCCCACTGCTTATTCAATAATTAATTTTATTAATATGTGTGACGTAATTAAAAACACGATTTAAAAATATAATCAAATCATTCAAGAAAAATGTTAAGATTTCAATAATGAATAATGCCTATTTATTTATTTAATACGATTACATTAAATATCCAATAAAGGAGAATAAAATAAATTAAAAAAGAATACTTAGGATTTGTGTTTATTAGTTATAGATTATTTTTATGTAAAACGTATAAAAATTGTAACGATGAATATTGTTTGGATAACTATCCTAACACTTAATAATTCAAAGAAAATTTCATTAAGTTTTAAACCAAAATTTATAATGTTTATGCTGACATTAATAAAAAAATGATTATTGGTATAATTAACGATTTTATTTAACTAATGCCAATGTAATTAATGTAATAAATATCATAGTTTTGAAACAGTAGTTTTAAAGATGTTTCTTTAAAAATATTGCATAAATCACAAATCAAGTTTTATAAGAAAAAATCAAATTAGTTTCGAATTTAACAAAATTAAAAAAAAAACTTTATACGTCAAGAAATATTTAAGAATCTTGTAAAATATTTTACGTTACAACTTCTTATTACGAATATAAACTACTATTCTTGTAAACTTTGTGTAGATACAGCCTTCCGAGAAATACCATCATAACTTAACGACTTATAAAAAAGTAACATCTCGTTTATAATTCCGCAAAATGTTTGTAATGCGAATACAAGTGATGATACAGAGGACCGGGTGTTTTCGGGGATAAAAAAGTGGGACGGCAGGCTGAATCGATAAAAATGTCGAGGTGTGTGGATTTTTTGCACGTCCTCTAGTGTGAACACGCTGGTTACAAATGTGCAAATGCTCAATGGTGTACGTGATAAACGCAAAGGCGCGTCCCCCGTATGAAAGCAGAGCAGACCTTTTGACTGATGTGAGCCGATCGCTTAACGCTTTCCCATAGCGACCGAGTCGAATCTGACCTAGGGATCGGGCACCTCGGCCTCCTCCTCGACTGTAGCTCGTGGTGCACATGGGTCCAGAATAGCCCCGGGTAATCACGGTCCTCCCCCCCCCCATTCACCCTCTCCTCGTTCTCCGCCTGCGGTCCCCTTTTTTTATCCTCTGAATCTCACTCCCATACACCGTTTCGTCTTACGTCCACGACTCTTCATCGTCTTAGCGCGGTCGTTTCCTTCTTACTTACACTTCACCGAGACAATTCTTCCTTGTGACCCATTCTCCTCTTCCTCTAGGTGCGTCCATTTAAATTGCCACCTACTCTAGGTGGTCGGCCTAAGGGAACAACGAGTACTTAACTTCTTTGTATTCACACATTGTTATGTGCACACGGTGTTGCATTATATTCGTTTTGGGCATTCTATTCAATCAAAACTGTATTTATGATTTGCACTAGGCGAGTCGTGGTGACGGTAAACAATGTTAAAACCTTCGGCAGTTACTCGATCTTGATGCTCCTACGATCAAACTAAGATGCCACAGCAAAATTGAGTGGCCCTCGAATAATTATCTTTTCTTCATACAATAGTCGATTCTGAAAACCGAACATAAATTATTATTATGAGGTGTCATGTTACTGACATAAAGAATTACCTTTTTTGTTCTATCGCAAAACATAAATTTTGAAGAAAAAGAGCTGCTTTAACTTTCATCGAAATCCTCACATTGCGAAAGACATCTTCCTATATTTACGAGCGATAGTGTACGATAAGGGTTTATTGCTCACGTGCAAGATTTGTCACACCAAAAACGCTAATCGGATCAACATCTTTCTTCTCGAATGAATGAGAAAAGGGTCGGGTTTCATGCAAATTTAACTCACACTTTTAAATTAGAGTTATCAAGCAATAAATATTTCAATCAATCTTTTCTTATGATTTAACCTCGTCTTTCTTGTTTCTTTTTCTGTACATATCCATTGTATTTTATCCCTTGGTACACTCTTTTTAGTATCGGCATAACCTTCAAGACTTCGGATTCACGTTCAACTTTCCATAAAAGGTAAAACGATAAATTTTGTTCATTCCTTTTAATGCGACAATCGACGTGCTCTTTCATTACAAGATCTTTATTTAAGTTTTTACAGACATTTACTTTGTGTAAGTGGATTCGAGATGCATTCGAAGATTGCGGCATCTTTCACACTAAATGTGCAGGTGAAATGTGTTATAGCAATGTTGCTGTATCGGAATGCATAATTTTATGATTAATATCCACATTGTTAGTTTTTTCATTCAATATTATATTATTTAAGTGCTTCAGATTGTTCACTCGAAATATTTTGTAAGCTTCATATTGAATACTTCCTCGTGTAACAATTACAACTGCTTAATTTCGTATTTAAAAAATAAATACTTGTACAACAATGTGAAAGTCAGCTATTAAGCTTTTAAGCGTGGGTAAGTGTTGAGCAATTTAACAATTATGCTAGCCAATTGAATATTTGGAGTTTAAAGCTCGGAAAATCAGGAGATATATTTGAGGAGGAAAGCGATTGGTCTACCTCAAATTTTGTTCGCGCATTAACTATTCTTTCAGTACTCCTATAACTGGCAGATGTACAGTTTCTTTCCAAATAAAACAATAGATTTCAAAACAATTTTAATGAGTGTGCGAGTTTACATTGTGCCCGTATGACTAAAGAACAATAGAAACTACGTGAATTTCCATCGAGATATAAACACATTTTACATCTTGATAAGGCGAGTTGAATTCTGCGAATATATGCTAATTTTCAACTGCTACAAATAACACGTTCCGAGAGAGAGAGAGAGAGAGAGAAAGAGAGAGAGAGAGAGAGAGAGAGAAAGAGAGAGAGACAGAGAGACAGAGAGAGACAGAGAGAGACAAAGAGACAGAGAGAGACAAAGAGACAGAGAGAGACAGAGAGAGAGAGAGACAGAGAGAGAGAGAGTCGGTACATGTGAAAGTATTATCCCACCTTTCTCTCGCACGCTTATAACGTACTTTTTTCGCCCTCTCCCACCCCCGCATTTCCTTACCTCTTTTATTTTCTCCTTTTTCTCTTTATTTTTACTTTCTGTGTACGCCATTCTTTTCAGCGCGTCGCGAGTCCTCTCCTCTCGAGGAGACGAGCTAGCGAAAGAGGGAGGGAGGGAGAGAGAGAGAGAGAGAGAGAGAGAGAGAGAGAGAGAGAGAGAGAAAGAAGACTTATATTCCCTTTCGTCGTGCGTTATGGAGCAATACGAGAGAAGGCATAAGGGTATATGCCCCAGGGCCGGTTCCCATACCCTCCTCCTTGGCGCGATAGCGTATAATAATGATGGACTTGTGCATCCTGGGGCGCTCTGCCTCTCTCCCTCTCACTCTCTCTCGCACATATATAACTTCGTGGAGCAGCCCCAGAAGTACCCAAGGCGTTATGCAGAGACAGAGAGAGGGCTCTCTCTCTCTCTCTCTCTTCGTCTTGTTGCAGCTTTTGTTTTTTAGCTCACGGCGGTCCAGACTCACTCTTTCTCTCTTTCTTGCTATACCTTCACTCTCCTGTACATTTCAAAGACGACAAAATGCGGGAACACGGGGTAAAAGAGCGCGATTCGTGGCGTGGGACGATTTTTTCCGCGCGTGTCGGATTAAAAAGATATGTACGTGCTGAGAGGAGGCGGAGGCGGAGGTAGAGGTATGGCTTTGACCAGGAATACCCCGGGCTAAGTTCAGCCGCTATACGTTTTCGGCCTCCTCATTGCTTTTTCGAAATTACTTATCATCTTATTTTAAAATAGGCTCGTTATTTCAGAACAATTTACTACATCCTTGATCCTTACCACTTTTCGATTAAACAACTTGATCCATTCTATAATTTTCAGCATTTTTATATTAATTCGTTACTTTCAGTATTGTAGCGTACATATTTTTTCCTTTTTAATTTAAAAACGTATTATTGTCTAAATACTTCAATAAAAACAAAGATTCCAAAGTTTCTCCTCTTTTAACAATTTGTTTGAATTCATTCATATAGTTAAAAATAATCTAAAATGATATTGTTTTTGGACATTTAAAAAATTTACATAATTTTTCAATTCCGAAAAATCGACTTTTTTTTGTATATTTTCATACCATACCAATTGAATAACAATATAGTAAAATATTAGTCAAATGTTATATATGTATGAAATAACAGTGTAATAAAAATTACTTTTACAATACGAAGATCATTAGTGAAAATTTGAGATACGTTTTTTTGAAACTTTATTTAAAAATGACTGCATCTATAGCTTGAACAAAAATTTATTGATTAATTTGAAATTTTGAAGAAATTTTAAAAACCTCTATTCACGTATTATTATCTTATTATATTATTATATTATCTGTAACTTTTTTGTTATTTAAAAAAATAAAAATTTGATCTACAAAAAAAGCGGTTTTTTGTACAAAAATTAAATTTTTTAACTGCGAGTTACTACTTTACCAATCTTCTATATTTTTAAAAGATCTTTAATGATGATACATAGAATTTCATTTATTTTAATAAGAAAAATTTTTTTTGTATTATAAACATCCTATAAACCTTCAGTAATGCAGTTATTTAACAACTTTACAATGTTCAAATGTCAACACATACGTTAATTCTGAACCAATACTCATAAATAAAATTTTGTAAAAAAAGTTTATAATTATGTTCTGCACAAATCATATTTGATTGATAAAATATTGTAAAAATTTCCGTTTGTCAAATATCAACAAATAGCCGATAAATGTGGAGCTATAATCCCATTCAAAATATTCTATATTACTTGTGCAATATGATAATGAAGAAATAAATAAATAAATAAATAAAAGATAACATTCACTGGTATCATAAAAAACAATTATATATTAAAAGTTTTTTCAATAAATTATAACAATGGGTTTTTATTAAGATATTAAAAATTTATCCTTTAAACCAACCAGTACAAGTTTTGTAATTTATCAAGACAAATTTAAAAAATAATAAATAAGAATCATTGACAGAATAATAGTAAATATCTATCGTTACTTTGAGATATGCTAACAATTGCTGTTAGTAAACAGAATTCAGATACAAACTAAAATGAGATTCATATAGTATCAATCCATTGTTTCAATTTTATAATATGTATAATTTATTTGTATCAATTTATACCAAAACTTTTATTTATATTTAGAAATTCAATTATAATTTATAATAATTTTTTAAAATACTAAATAAAAATTCTATAAAATTATATTTGTTAGCTTTATTCAGAATAAAATTATTGATTGGATTTTTAAATTATAAGTATTATAAGAATACATATTTAAAATTATCATAAAAAATCACATATAGTTTACAATAGAATTTAGTTTATTACTACTACTATTAAAAGTTAATCCAAGTGTACAAACTTCAATCAGTACATTGAAAACTGATTGGTATTTTCACAATTAAATTTCATTTGCAAAGAGTAAACCTGCAATATTCTGTAATTTAAAATTAAATAAAATTAATATCGCAACACATAAAATAATATTAACATGAATAATGTCAATTTGTATTCACATTTATAATATGCATAATTTATTGTACATTTTAATTTATATAATTATTCGAATGAATTTATATTACAAAATAAAATTTCATTCTAGCAGACCATTGCACCAAAACAATAATTTCATATACTTTGACCATATTTCATTGTTGTATGTATCATCAAATCGAAATAATGAAATTTATGTACATACGATTTAAGACCATATAAAATACTCAAAATATATGCAAAAATTACTGTGACTGTTATTGGATCATAATTTTCGTGCATACTGACAAAAGATATCCTGAGATTTATCCATAACCTTGAAACGTAACTCAAACCCAAGTCTGCCAAATGATAATAATATGCTGTTTATTTCTATTTCTTTAAACGAGAATAAAAAATAAGAACTTTGAAAAAATAGATGAAAAAATAACTTGGTATTCATGACATATGTATAAAAGATATTATACATAGGTAAAGATTATTACTGTTTAATATAGTGCTATAAATATAATTCTTACTGAAAACAAGATAAATGTTTAAGATGCTTTTAAAATAGATGTGGTTTTATTACGAAAAGGATAGTCAATGTAAGGTTTTGTAACTATAATATCGTTTATAATATACCTATTAAAGTTAAAAAATTAAATAAATATTTACTATCAGTTCAATTTGACTTGTAACGCCTGTAATGCTTTTATTCAAAATAAAGATCCCTTTAGACATCGTTAAATTATACAAATTAGATCAAACTCTCGTTGTTTCAAACGCTCGAAATGGCTCGATTATTACTACCGATGTTGTTACTCTTATAAAAACAAATTCCATTGATTTATTGAATTTTATATACATTTAAGTACATAAAAATAAATATTCCTTGTATTTTATGATTATCTAAAAACTAGAATTTTATTTTAACCAATATAAGCTCACTTCAAGTAATCCATTTTTTGATGTTGCACATTTATAATACTCGGTATTTTCTTTCTTTTTCTTTTAAGAAAATTATACAAGACAATTTGAAGATACAATGTTTATAATTTGAGACTAATTTGTTAATTATATTGTAAAAGTTAGGTATATACGTACAGTATGCATAAAAAGAACGAAACTGCGATTAATGCGATTGTCAATTGTAAAACAACCTTCTTTTTTTGCATATTGTTAAAAAATAGAGAATTGTTATGTATATTATTATTATTATTTTTTTCTTTTACCCAAAATAAAAAAATGAATATATAATAAAAAATATTAATTTTATTGTTCATTACAAATAAAAGCTTCACGTTTAACTTAATTAATAAAGTACTAAACAAATTGTTGTTTAGAACAAATACACAAGATTGGAAGTACAGATATCACAAACAGCACTAAAAAGCTTATATGAAATTTATTATCTGGGAAAAAAAAGATATTTAAATTCAGTGATTTTTCATTTTCCTTTATACTCTAAAGTCAAAATCAATTAATTTTTTTATTTTATGAATTTACTTGTTATTTAAAAAGTTAAAATAATTAGTTATTTAAATAAAATTCAATTAAAAAGAAATTAAATTAAATTAAAACTTCACTCAATTTCATATTTTATAAACATAATATAATAGATTAGAGTTTTTATAAACAAATTAATTTATGTTTCTGAAATAAAGGTAATTATTTTTAATATTATTCATTATTTCAAAAGCTTAAATATAATATGATGTAAATTAAATATTAATAAGTAATATTTCAGAATTAAGACTTGAATACCAGTATAAATAAAAAAAATTAAATAAACTCTGTTACTTGTTATAATTTATTTCTTCTTTCGCAACGATGAGGCTCGTCATACAAAAAATGTATTATTAATGTCTTTATAATGTAGTCAGCACTTGGATCTATTATTAAGATTTATTAAATTGTGGTTTTGATTTATAGATATCCTGAATCAAGATTAGCGAAATTGTTCAATGGCAGCATCCCCATTGTTCTAGATTCATTGAAGCAACATTACTTCATTGACAGAGATGGAGGAATGTTTCGACATATATTGAACTTCATGCGAAATTCGCGATTATTGATACCTGAAAATTTTGCCGACATCGACTTATTACTCGAAGAAGCACGATATTTTGACATTGCCCGTAAGTAAATACAATATTATCGATTATTAATTTCAAACGAAGCTTTTCATTGTTCAATATTAATGTGCATGTAGTAAGGTATGTTATCAGTATTAAAAGCTTGATTTATCGATAAAAAACAATATTACACGTTTCGAATTTTATTTCGAATGATTATGAAATGCATGTTTTATAAATACAAATTTCCAATAAGAAACAACTATTCCATAATTGTAAATTTTTGTTGTGAAGTGTGCTATATATTATTTTATCTGACCATTATATGGCATTCAAAATTTAAAAGTAAAAATTCTATCATTTTACTTAAATATTATTAATGACGGGTTCAAGATACATGCACTTTCATCGCTAATTATAAACGTTAATATATTAAATAAATTTTAACATCGATGATAATTTATTTTCTACCAAAAGCTTTTAAATTTATTCCAGATGTCTGAATATAGTATGTTTTACAACTCATATTTACAATTTTTCAGCCATGATCCGGCAGCTGGAGATGATAAAGAAAGACCACATCAAAAACGGAGGAGCACCTTCTTCGAGTACTCCGAGTCCTCCACCGGACCACAGCCTCCAACGGGGTGGAAGCTCCAACAATGTTGGAAGTTCCGCACCAACGACGCCCCAACGTGATCAGGACTCCAAACTCCGCACCGAATCCTACGAGTGCGTGGCCCTCCACGTGAGCCCCGACTTGGGCGAGCGGGTGATGCTCTCGGGGGGTCGCGCCCTCCTCGACGAGGTCTTCCCAGAGACAACGCAAGCGGTACTTGATGCGCGGTCCGGAGTCGCTTGGCACCAGCAGGACGCCCGCCACGTGATTCGGTTCCCGCTCAACGGGTACTGCAAGCTCAACAGCGTCCAGGCTATCACGAGGCTGCTGAACGCGGGCTTCCGGGTGGCCGCAAGTAACGGGGGCGGCGTCGAAGGTCAACAGTTCTCGGAGTACCTTTTCATCAGGCACTCCCTCCTTAATAATACCTGACGCAGCAGAGCCCTGAACTCGCCTGATCACCAGGAGAGCAAGGTCGCGAGAGCATTCAAAGCACCCAGCGATAACGAGCTCGAGTGAAAGGCTGCGTTTAACCTTCGACTCAAGGATGTTCAAGACAGAGACGACAGGCTTATCGGACATCGCCGGTTCGTTTTGGGCTCTTTGGTGTAGGCGTCGGACATTTCAATTGATTGCGATGGATCAGTGCATGTGCCCTAGTGTGAGTACAACTCCGCGGTGAGAGAGGATCAAGAGATAAAGAGCATGAGATGAAAGTCAAAGAACTGTTGATTTCAATCCGATAATGAACATTTTTATCATGCATATCTGTAAATATTTATCCCCTTGTTTCTGTAGTATGAAAAGGATATCTTTAAAATTCACCTTGTGTTTTCATTATTGCTATTAAATGAATTTATCGAACTAATAGCACCATACGTTATAAAGGCAACTATTTTTTATAAAGTTAAAAAGGTTTCAGCTACTTTCAAACCTGTCATTTACACTTTCCAGACTAAGTATAGACTAACTTAATTTGTAAATAAAAAATGTATCTTTATATATACTTTATTTTAAAAATTTAAAAACATTTTATGATAACGTGTCATCATCATTAATACTATTACAAAGATACTATTGATGATAAATTGAAAAAAACCGAAAATAATCTTATTTTATTATTTTTCGTTATTTAAATCACAGTTTATATTACAAAAAAATACCTTGTACAATTTTTAAATAAATTCAAATAACTTGAGATACTTTTTACGAGTAAATTTACTCATAAATATTTTACATGATATCTAATAGACTTTCTAATAAAATATCTATTCATATATTTAATACTTAATATCTTAGAAGCAATGCTATGGCTTCAATTTATAACTATATATTTCATTGCACAATAATATATTCTAAGGCTTAAAATACTGAACTAAAGTAATACTTCTTCTAAACTGTTTTTTATAAATGTTAGAGTAAAAATATTCTAGATATACTAGATTTTATATATTTTTTGAGTATAAATTCTTAAGACATTCATACAAAATGTATATAATGTGCAAGGCTTAGATTTTGGTATTTAAGATTTATTGTTTGCAATCTTGTGTGTAGATAACAGAATGTTATAAAAATTATTTATACATTTCTATAGATAAAAACAACTATGATTATTAGTAAGATAATTTAATAAGTCATCAAGATAAATAATATAAATATATATATATAAACAAGAAAGAAATAAAAAAATTAAAAATAATAATAAATAATATTACAAAATATAACTATATTAAAGAGTCTATAATAAATTACAGTGGTTTTTAAAAGTATGAATGTACGTGTATTAATTAAAAACCAGAAAAATTTTATACATTGTTAAAAATTTCTTTGGTTTATCAATAATATCGTGCTAAAATCAGTTAATGCATTAAAAAATATATAAAATTTTGATAGACGTAAACTTTTAACTTGTTCAAATCTTATTGATTCATTGTAAAGTACATTTTTATTCTTGTTATTCTTCTGTATATTTAATCTGATTTGTAAAAATTTTCTTTATGTATATTGAAATGTACTTTTGAATTTTTTTTTATAAAATTTATTCAATAATATTAGTATACATCAAAAAATATATTTGAAAATATGTAGTCCGACCTAAAATTTTTATGCAATTAAAAAAAAAAAATTCTGTTACAGCTTGATTACCTATCTATTTATTTATATTATTTGGATAAATTTAATTTTTGTTTTTTTTTTTAATTAACAAAATTTACTTAATTTTAAAGGTAAATACTATAGTTGTAATATATATCATTATAATATACGCAACAATTTTCCACTTAAATAATTTGTATTTTATTAAAGGTATACTTAAAATCAAATAAAAAAATATTTTTTCTTCTTTAAAAATTGTATTTATTACAAAAATTATAATCTTTTTTTTTTAAGCTATATTTTACTAATATTAATTTTATTAATGATTTGTATTTATTACTTTGAAAAATAATGATTATTCTGTTACTATACTTGACTTGTGCATTAATTTGTAGAAATAAAAAATAAATTTTTTAATTAAAGTTATTTGTTTAATGTACTCTTTATTTAAAATATAATTATCAATTATATTGGTAGTGTTTTTTAATATATATATTTTTGTGTAGTATACTATATGTGGTAAGATTTAAAAAAATCCAAATCCATCTTCTTTTTCGAAGTAATCATAGTTCTATAGTTAGATTAACTTTATTTTCAAAGTAAATTGGAATTGATAAAGTTTTTATTCATAAAATAATGAGATTGAAATGAAATTCTTAATATTTTATATTAGTGTATAAAAGCAACATTTAAATTAATTTTATATTATTTATACAAATTTTTTAAAGATTTACTTTATGCACTAATATCAAATTGATATAAAATTTCATATTTTATATTTAAAATTGTATAGAATTTCATACACCAATATATAGAAATCATTGTTTTAACATTATATGCCTCATAAATAAAATGTGTAAATCTATCTATTAAATCTATAGCATAAATTGTACTGTAAATATTATACTTTTCCATTTATGAAAATTTCAAAAGTAAAAATGAAATGAAATAAAACACATATAAATCAATATTTAGAATTATTTCTCTGTTGAAATAAAAATGAAACTATAAAGTAAAATTAATCAATATTTAGATTAAATAAGAATCTTAATCTCATAAAATTAATTAAATATTAAAAAATAATAAGAAAATATTTGAAAAATAAATTTTATACAAAAAAACAACAACAATAAATATGTTATTATAGTTTCTAAATCAAAATTACTAAATCAAAAAACTGCTTTGCTTCAATTAAGTTCACTAGAATTTATAACTTCAGATGCTAAGTTATACAGAAATATCATCTACATGAAAAAATGTCAATCAGATAAATTTCAGTGATGTATCTATAATTGTAAATACAAATGACTATAATAAACGACTTACTACTGTACAAAAATTGATATATTTTTTTACTTAAACTTTAATTTGTATGCTTAACTTAATTTAAACATTGTATAAGATACAAATAATTGTATATTAATATCATTTAAATTATTATTCATAAAATGAGTTGACACTAAATTATAAAGGTAAAGATGCACTTGATACGATCAATTTCTTATTTAATGTTTTAAATTGTTATTTATTGAGAGAGATGGATAAAAAAGGTTAATTTTATAAGAATAAACATGAATTATATACATATTTAATTTAAGATATTTTTAAGTGAAAAAAAAAGAAAAATAAAATAAAACTAAGCAAAGAATCAACAGAATTTCTTTAATTAATAAACGGTTGTAAAACAGTAGTAAATAAAAGAAATTAAAATGATAAATGCCTTTGCAAGTGGAGGAATTCAAATAGGAACTACAAAGATATTCTCAGCCAAGAAAATAACTAAAAGTGATATATTCAATATCTTATAAAGAAATTTTCATTGTATCAAGAAAAAGTTGAAAGAAAAGCCAAGTTAACAATGTAAAAGTGAGAAAATAGGAAACACGGGTAGATGTAAAAAAAATCCAAAAATTTCTCTCCCGGAAACCACAATTGAGTAAATATCTGAAAATGGAGAAACATGCTCACTGTGCACCTAACTCAAAAAAACAGAAACAAAATGTGATAACTATCGTAGAAAAAACAAGGGATGCGGGTGGATTGAGTAAAAGAAGGAGAAAGGGTTTGGAGGAAAAGAGGACCTCCCAAGCGGATGCACCGAGGGCAAGGGCAACGTCACTGTTGATAGCACAAGGATAAGGGTCGCCCGGACGGTTTCGGCGTTGGAACGACGTTCCCGTGGGGCCAGTCTCCATGGTTACCCTGGCTGAACTCAATATCCGCACGGAGGGCCCGCGGCGAGAAGCCGCCCGAGGTTGTCATCCCTCAAACCTACCGAACGAAGCGGTTGCCTGATTATATTCCATTTCTGGATCGGCCCACGGCCATCCGACATCGCCGCGAGGGGGGGGGGGTGAAGCAAGCCACGAGAAACGAAAAAGACCGAAAGCGAAAAAGGCCAGAGAGGGTAGATAAGCTTTTGTTAAAATTTATTGTTTGGCAGAAAGTGAAAGAGCGAAGCGAAGTTGCGTATCCTTCGGATGCGCACCCACCTGAGGCACCACATCCTGCAACAAGGAGCTTGGAATGTGGAGCAACCCCATCCGAGACAATCGAGCAATAATACGTTTATCAACTTAAATACACGAACGCTCACATTTCAGAAATTGTTAAATAAATTTATGCATGATTTACCTTTGAGCATCATGTAATATCTAATACCTCTGTTGCAAAAATACAGTGCAATGAATGGATGGCTCAGTTAGTCTAAATACGAACATTATACTCTTTCATTATGTCGATTTCACAAACGATGGAGGAAGTTTGATGCTGAATATTTTTAATTGACAGTAAATTTAATGTGAGCGGTAATAAATTTAAATCAATAATTTCTGATTTTTCAATAGAACTGCAAATCAACTATAAATCCATTTTTTTAATAATATTTGTTATTGAAAAAAAAGTTTGACATTTTTTCCCAATATGTATACACTTTCCTTAATGTGAAATATTTTCATATTAAATAAGTTTTTTATGTGTTTTAATATATTTTCTATATTACACACATTTAAATTCCAATAATAAAAATCAGCTCAAATTAATATTTTAATACAAAAATTTGATACACATCACACAACTCTCTTTACCATGAACTTATGTTTATTTAATTTTCATAAAAATAAATTTTTATACAGCATATTTTAATATTAAGAATCGTGAATTTGATGTGGATATTATAAAAATTATAATAGCGAATATGATATTGTAAAAAAAAAAGAGAAACCTAGAAACATTGAATATTTTTTTAACTTTAATGTGATAAGAATATGCGATCAATTTGACAATATTATTAAAAAAAAAAATTATTCACCTTTACATACAATGAAATCAATCGATTGCTGGTTAATTTAGTTCAAATTTGAATAAAAAATTGAAATGAATATACACTTACATATACAGTTGTTGTTGAGACTTATAATGTTAAATTTTATACAAGACCTTATATACGATCCCAAAGCAATATACAGATTCAACATACATTATTTATTCTTTCACATTATTTATCCTTTCACATTATATGCATAGATATAATAAACATTAAAAGTTGGTATTACATATTTAAGTTTTTTAAACTTTCTCACAAGTTATGTATGATCTATGTTTTAAAATACACTTTTAATGACATATTAAACAATTAACATTGTTATGTTATAAAGTACTTTTACAAACGCAAATTAAATTTTTATTCAAAAATAATATTATGATACATAGCTTTTATATTTTATACTCAATGACGTCATAAAAATATATCTAAAGATTTAAAAATTGATTGTTTTATAAAAACAAGAGTAAACTTTTATCATTAATATCATACTCTAATTTATAACCTTGAATCATTGTTCAATCTTTTTTAATCCTATATCCTTATTTTGGATTTGCGGTGTTATTTAATTACATATTTTACCGTTACGTTTATTATATCTGATATATTATATCTACGCTAATAATTTATTTTAATCTGAATATAAGTGCCCTTGAATGAATATTAACTTGAACTTTGAAGAATAAAGGTAATGAAGGAATTCATAGAAGAGCGTGATAAAAAATGTTAGCTATCGGGATGACCGCCTTGGGCATCGACATGGAAAACAGTTGAAAATTCAAGGAACCGTCCAAGGGAAATTCCTCTTCCCCTCCCACCCGTCTTCCCATTAGGTAAAGAGATCCGCACGTGTGGATACACATACATGTATGTACGTCCCAGTGCACAACCCCCAAGTGCCCCAAGGAACCACGTTTACTCAAAGATGGAGAGACAAATTCAAAGGAAAATGCACCACTGCGGTTACTGCAGACCTACGAGAAATATATTTGTACGTCTAAACTAAAAGGGGGTAGGTTTGGCACACCGAAGATATAATACGTATAACTCCTTGCGATGCTTTATGTGGATGCCCTTTATTATGTAATAAACTTTTGCAATAACACGAAGTATGTAAACAGTCGAACACGACCATTTTTCCTTGCAAAATAATGTAACATCAAGTATTTTTATCAATTATAGTATTTATCCTGTCGAAAATATTCATTTATTAAGATCATAAATGTTTTAAAACTTACATAAATAATAAACAAATCCACTAAACCTCCTTATATTGTAAAGTAAGCTATTTTATCTATTGTAAATTGCAGTTCAAAATAAAATAAAATGTAATACAAATTTTTTTCAATATGATTATTGATAATATATTGGCATAATTAAAAATTATAAATAAATTAAAATTATAAATAATAAATTGGAAACGAAATATGCAACGTGATACTACTTCTTAATGCCATATTCAGTCTGAACTGTCAATTAAAAGTTGATCATTAGCAAGTAAATTTTAAAAGAGCTGAATTATTTATATTGCTATTAATAAAAAATAATAATTTTGACAAGACAAAAATAGTTTATTTAATATTATGATACCTGTTGATATTAGTAATTAACGGAGAGTGAATATTAGTTGAGACAAACAACTAAGCAAGTAATGCAATTAAAGGATTAAAATTCTGAAGAAAATTAACGTACGTAAACGGAATAAGACAACAATTGTTATATTTCTAATTTAGCAGTATATCGAAAATATAAAAAATACATCGAATTGCAATAGTCAACAATAATGTTATATTGAGCTTTAAGATTCAAATTAGAAACTAATATTTTAATAATTGGCCCATAAATATTTATATTATAATAATTTCTAAGTATTAAATATTCATTAATAATTATGAATAATGTTTCACAAATGAACGTATTATATGTATATATATTTAAATAATAATATTCTGTCGGAACAATTGTCTTCATTATATTTGTTGCAATACAAATGGCATACCTTTTATTTCTAACTTTTTAAAAAAGTTAAAAAAATATTGTAAAAACACTTTAAATATCAAATTTTAATTTAATGAATTATTATAATAATAGGCAATAAAAATTTCTTACATTTTCTAACATTTTTTTGTAACTTTTTCGTGAAATTTTTTAAAATATGAAAGGTTTATTTAAAATTTATATTTATAAATTATTTTACAAAACAAATGTTGTGTAAATGAAGTAATTTTAGTTATGTATTACATTCAAGATAATATTTTGTGATAATTCATTAATAGAATATTTTCAATTTACAATTAAATTTATAAACCCATATTTTTTTTTTTTTATTTTTTTATTAAAATTTATTTATAAACAAATAAAGTATTATTATAATTACGATTTGTTTAAATTGCATTTTTAATAAAATTTATTTAATAATTTTTTGTTTTAAGTAAAAAATGTGTTTCCCGCAAGTGGCTAAAATTACGTACAATTGATATATAAGATATGAAAGAGGCAACAACTTTTGTGTTGTATGAAAGGAGAGAAGTTTAGCACTCCCCTAGACAAGGATGGAACACACATACTCGTAAGGCACTCGTCGCATTGCGCGACACTTACGACCATTTTTTTTCATTCACCAAATAAAATAAATAATTTTTAATTTTATAAACAATTAATGTCGCTATCTATAAAAGTTCAAGTACGTTGCAAATTAGAAAAAATTTTAATAAACGTACATAAAAAATTTAATTTACTTGATGCTTTGCAAAAATGTAAGAAAATACACATTTTATACAGTAAGAAATTAATTTGATAAAATTATTGTACGTATTATTATTTTTTCTATTATCTGTAAAAATAATTATATAAAAAAGTGGAGAAAGTGTGTTTTAAAAATAAAAAATTTAAATATATATTTGTATTAAGCTTTTGTATTATTGTCGAGGTTTGGAATTCCTAACCTCTTCATTTAATATTAAAAATAATTTTTCTTTGTCTAACGGATATTGATATTGCGAATTTAATTTTAATAAACAGTTAAATAATACTTGCCTTTATAAAAATTAATCTTCACTTTGTTAGAGTTCTTTCCATAACTATGATAAATATAAGATTTTCCTTTAAATGTATGGAATCGATAGGGTGAATTAATGTTTTGTTATTTAAATCTTAGTTTTTCACAATACTTATGGGTTGACATGTACACATTTTTTTTTATTAAACTAAATTTTACAAGAGTATTTGTTAAATATAAAATTTTAAACAATGAAATAAAAATTAAATTGTTGTTCGCAAATAAATATACTATTAATAATTTTAACACTAAAATTCACTTTACAAATATTTTATACTGACAAATTCAACAAATTTTAAATTACAACCCATTTTTCAGTGTCTAACAAAAAATTATAAATTTATAATAAGCAATCGCCATACTTAGTTTGTCAAGCACAGCATTTGTTTTCATTAGTTGATACCATATCATATATAACAGTAAAGATATATACTAATAAACGAATAATTTTTAAATAAAATCTTATCCACAAGAGTATCAAATGTTTACCCTTTAAGGGTTAGTTTCAACCTAATATTTATCCAATATTTCACAAAAGAGTAAAAAACCTACCTTCAAAATCCTATAATGTTCATTTTAGTGATTATTTAAATATTTTCAATGATATACAGTATCAATTTTCTTATCTTTAAAAATAAAAAAATAAAAAAAAATTACAAATATACAAATCACACTAATTGAACAACCTAGCTATAAAAAAAAAAATATATAGCTTAAATTATATAAAAATTAATATCTCAGTTTCGAAGATCCACAATGTCACTAATTACACTTTTAATTAATGTTAAAAACAATAACGTTTCAATTTAAAAATCATAAAAGTATTATAATGAAATTAAAAGTGCACATATAAAATGCAATAATTTAATAAATTAAAATTTTATTTAATATTTGATATTATAAAATCTTTTACTTATTCCTATTATATGGGTTTAATATGTCAACGTCCACAACAGAAGAAATAATGCATATGATTTCCAAGAAAAAAAATTATACTCGATAATATGATTTGAATATTCTTGAAATTATAATTTCAATTAACATTTTACAAAACAAAAAATGTAAGAATCAACTTTTAATAAACGTAAATTTACAAATATTATAACTAATGAACTTATTTTTAAGAATAGTATTTAATTAAAATAAAATAAAATAATACAATCTTTTATAAACATTTTTATAATAAATCTTATTTATATAAACAATAAAAAAAATAAATTATACAGTAAAATAAATCAGTAATTTTATGTTAATTAAAGAAATTTTATTAATTTTATTTAATATATTACGAGTTACGCAAGCTATTACATTAAGAGTTATTGATATTTAATAGACAAATAACGAATATTTTTGAAAATAATTATTAAAAAATATTTAAATTCTTTTATAATTAAAAAGCAAATAAAAGAATATTTGAATTAAAAAATTGTATACCATGCTTTAAAATTTATAATTCATAAACGTCATTTTGTAGTTTAATTGGAATAGTGTATATTAAAACAATCCCAAATAAGTAAAATTTCAATTCTAAATTCATTATCACATAGGTGATTTAATGCATATTTATTTAAATTACTTTTTTATTAGCTTAATTATTTTTTGATTATTATAATTTCTTGAAATTTTATAAATAATAATAGTGTAGTTTTGTTTAAATAAATACTTTATATTTCTTATGTAAAAAATTAATATGAAAAGTTCATTAACTTAAATATTCAAATAATATTCTACACTGAATTAAAATTTATCTTTTTTAATTTATTGTATTTTAAACATTTTGTAAGCAAAACGTATTATTATAGTTGATAGAATTTTATTATTAAAAAAAAACAATTTTGAATATCAAAGAAAATTTACATGAGCTAACGAAACAAAAATGTATATGTACAAAGAGCACAGAGACTTTTATATATAAAAGAAAAGAATAAAATAGATAACCATTTCAATAATTTTCACTGTTGGAACTTTTTTGTTTATTAATTTTTTCTGAACTACTGCTTAATCGATACACTTTGTAAAAATATAATATAGTTCCAAAACTGCCATACCATAATTTTATACATTTTTTAAAATCATTTTTATAAACTTAATGCAATGCCACTATAGTGATAGTTTCTAAAGAAAATTTTCTATTACGTTTTGAAATTGAGAGACAATATTGGATGTAAATAATAAAAATGCAATCAAGGTTTATGACTGGAGTAAAAAACAAAAAAACATTAAAGAAAAAAAAAAAGAACACATTGTATTTTTCATATACAAATAAGGAGAACAAAATATAAAGTAAAATCCTTCTTATATGGTCTGTGTTCTTATGATAAAAACGGTTTCAATTTTCTTTTTTAAAGATTTAATTCTTAAAGGCAAAGGTTAGTATGAATTATGTACAGATAATTTATGTGAAGAAAAAAAGAAATGTTTTTCTCTATAACATTGCAATTCCTTACAATTTATGCACAAAATAATTTACAGCAAAAATTCCCGATTTATTTACAATACGTCTGGATACATAACGAAAATTCTCTTCGTTAATTATGAATTTAAGAATCAGTCGAGATTCACGTATTTAAAGTGTCTTTCATAACCACAACTTATATTCTGTTATGCCAACCTCTAAGTTTTTATTATAAATACAATTATGCGCAATATCGTCCTAAACGAGCTATGTCAAATATTTCATAAAAAAAAGATAAAGAATCAAAGAATGCTTGCCAATAGACATGCGCATGGAAGCATAAATGTCTCTTCCTAATCCTACTTAATATGAATCGTTGAGTTTTTCCGACACTTACGTACAGGCTTCTTTTTTTTTAATTTTAAACGTATTCCTATGTCTTTCATTTACAATTACATTGTGACAATAGTTTCCCTTTATACTGTCAAGTAGTTAATCTACTAGTAAATAAAAATTCGCATCAACGAACGTATTGTCGCTCTTTTACACTATTCCTCTTAATTTTTTGTATTTTGCATTTTTTTATTTTTGCTTCTGTACATATAAAAAATTTCGTCACTGTACAATATATTACAAAAACCATGTACGCTTACGCAAAGTGGGTAAATGAGTCAATGAATATTTTTAGGATTCTGGTATTTAATAAATATTGAAATTAAGTTTAGAATTTTTTTTTTAAAGAAAATCAGATTTTTTGAATTGTAATTACTGTTTCTTTAAAAAATAATAATAATAATAATAATAATAATAATTCATAAAGAATTAAATTTTTTTAAACACAGTATTTTCTATTTTAAATGCATATAAAAATACTAAAAAAAATATTCGATTTGTTAATTGTCTAAATTCATCAATATTTTTATTTTTATTTATTTTCAATGAAAACAGTTTTTTCTTCATTTGAAAAATTATAAATATTATATAATATCCATAAATCGATTAAGAAATTGTTTTTTACATTGTGGATCTATAGTAATGAAGAATTTAATATTTTTATTAACAATAGTAATGTATGCAAAGTGCAAATTTTTAGTTCTAGTTTTATGTTGCACCTTGATTTATAAAAAAAATTTTTATTGTCAATGAAATATTTAAAATTTTAGAATCAGTATTTACAATTTAGAAAAATACAAATTCTCTTTTTACATTATAAAGATATTTATTTCAATTACAGTTTTATCACATTGTGAATCAATGTTATTTTCATTTTTCGTTCTTTAATTTTTATTTGCTATTAATTAAGTATTAGAACGAACACTATAATATTTTTAAAATTTAAATGAAAAAATAAAAGGACGAGAAATTAAATGTGTAAAGCCTAATGTATTGTTATTTTTTTGAATCGATTATAAAATAATCAATCTTTTAATTATTTTCTAGTGTTCAATGCAACATTAGACATCAGCATCATAGTTATATTGCGACTTCATTGTTATACACAAATCAGGTACACACTTTCTTCATTGATTCATTTTTGCCGATCTTATGATTCTGTTTTACATAATATGAAATTATAATAATAATATGTTTACATAATATGAAAGTACAAGTCTGCACCTTTTCTTGTAAGATCCACAAAATGCCGCACGATCACAAGAAATAAATCTTAAATATTTTGCTGAATTTATTAAAAATAATAAACTTTTGCTTTTACTTGACAATTTATTTTTCTCAATTTGTGAAAATGACATAACAAAGTATTTTTTCAATTAATAATAATGGATAAATATAACATGATATGCTAATAACAATAGTCCTAGAGACTGAAAATTATTGGATAGCGACTAAAACAATCAATAATTCTTAACTAATTAAATAATCAAATAAAATAATACAAATAATGTATTTATACTTTTTGGACAAAGTGCTTCTGACTCTTTCTATGAATAAAAACGTATTACTTTCTCATAAAAGAAAACTAAAGCTTGCACCAATGTCCAAAAGTACAAGTCAAATAATGAAGACACAAAGGTTGAAAACGCTTAATTTACTGGAGAAAAATGAAAAAAAAGAGAACATACTTTTTGTGACCAGACTGCATACATCGCTTTTGAACTAATAAAGATGCGTTACTTATGATTTTTTATATCAATTACTTATGAAAATTCACTTATTTGATAACCATTTTCACACTTTTCAATAAGAAAGTTAAAATTTTGCAGCTCTTAACCTTTACCCAATACCTCGTTTTTTCCACTAAAGTTCAAGTGTTTTATTGAAAATGAATAAACAGTAATTAATAATAAAATTATTATTTGTAATTAATCTCGAGATAAAAATATTATTTTCATTATCATATTAGAAAAACTTATATTTATTTATCAATTAAATTATAATATATTTATTTATAATTTTATTTTTTCTTGCAAATATATTTTTGAAAATTGACATTAATTAATTAAAATTATGTACTTTTTAATTGTAATGCAATAATTGTGTTTATTCTAAGACAATTATGTACATGAAAATTAAAGAATATATTCGTGTTAGAACTGTGGAACATATACTTTTATTTATATAATTCTATTTTCAATCTGAAAGAACTCATGATTTTTTTTTTGTAAATAAATATTACGTTATAAATCAATATCAAAAAATTTAATATTTATTTTTCAAAAATATGAATATAATTAAGATTTAAATTACATGATTTTTATTGAATTTTTTTAAATTTATGAAATTCATTTAATAAATAAATTTTGTTTATAAATAAGTCATTTTAATAATAAAAATAAAAATATATTATTTCAAGCAAGAAAATATTTTCAAATATAATGTTTAACATTTTCAATGAAATCTTCTAAATTGGGTACTACTTTATCTCGATGACGTAACATCGCGATTTAAGAAAATTAAAAGTAAGTAGTAAAGGATGAAAGAAAATAAAGAAACTCTCTCTATCTTATATTACACAATTCGAAGGTTTCTCCTATATTCTTAGTCAATTTACAAATATTAATGGGAAGCTTAGTATCGACAATTGGTTGTATGAGGTACACAAACGTTCTTTCATTTTATTGCACGCTCAATAAACCTTCGACCTTTAATAGTGATGGCTTTGGCGTTTACGAAGGAAAAAATGAATGAGAACACAAACTACACCTGAATTTAAAGTCCTTTCGCTTATTTCTGGCGTAAATGTATATTCACCATCATCGTCCAGCAATCATTATTCGAGAGGCCAGCTGCTCGCGAAGACTACGGCGAAGATAATGTCGACGGTGACAACAAGATCACTTTAAATAAGACTTATAGAGGGTGACACTCCGACATGTCTCCTTTTCTTGCTCAAGAAGAAACAGAAGATCCCGGAAGTTAACTCGTTTAAGACGCGGTCGTAATGGTATTTGCCGACTGATACCCGATGAACTGGAATTAAAACCTGCGTTTCCTCCAGTACTATTTGTCGATGGACAGCCAAGGTCAAGTTTAGGTTTTTTACGAGGTCCAATTGCTTGGAGAGCCGTTTGGTTAGCCTCGCGTTGCCGTGCTTCCTCCATTTCTGCTCTTTGCATCTACGAAAAAAATAAATTACATTAATTGCACTATATTCATTTTGGTAACGTTATTATTCGGAAATAATATGTAAATAAATTAATACCTATATTGAAATTTAAAATATAATTAAAATTAAAAATATAATGAATAAAATACCGTCGTCTTAAATTGATCAATGTATTTATTGATGTTAATTCGTAGAATTATAAATTACAAATATATTTATCAAAGAACTTGTTAAGATATTCAGAAACTCAAAAGAAAGTTAGCTCAAATTAATCCCCATAATGTAAATCAATTCAATATCAGTATAAAATTTGAGTGTGTTGTATAAAAACCGAATGAACTATCAGAAAATCGAATTGTCTAATTGCAATAAACTAAATAAATACTTAAGCTTAAAATTTCATATAATTATTTTCTTCTGCTTAAAACTTTAATCATAAATTTCTCAAGATTTAATAAATTAATTTTATCAATTGGAAAAATATCTTATTAATATATTATTATATTTTGCATAATTAATATTTATATACAGTAAAAAAATATTACAAATTAATTATTTATAATCATCAATACAATGACAAAAGCAACCAAGTATCTTTTTCCTTTTCTTCATATTTATAGTATTAAAACTTCATTATAAAAATAATATTAATGGGAAAAAATTTATGGTTTATATCAATTCATCTAATTATATTTGATCAAAAATCATATAAAGAAATGCATATCTTTTCCTTAAGTTGCACAAACGTTAAAAACAAAAATAAAATTACTTAAATACTTTGATAATATATAATTTACACTTACAATTTTTTAACATAAAGTAAATAAATATTGAGATAAATTTATTTAAATATTTATTTTACAAAAAATGGCATTAATTATAACAAGAACGTACCTCTTTTGCTTTTGCTTTTAGTTTGGCTTGTTCTGGATCTTCCGTTTTCGCTCGACTCTTTGCTGCCTTTAACAACATTTCCCTTTCATGCTCTTCATGCCTCTTGCGTTCTACCCTATCTAATTCTTCTAAAAATTTTAATTGTGCTCTTACATCTTGTGTAACTTCATATCTTGGGTCAACCTTTTAATAAAATAGAATGCATAATAGTAATCGATTGAATTTTAAACTTATCTAGTTATATAATTGTTAAGTTATAACATTACAATTATTAAAAATAACAAAACTTATTAAATTATTGAAACTTAATGCATGTGCAGTAACTTTTCACCATAAATATTGTTTTACCTTTTCTAGTTAAAAGTATATATATATATATACATATAAAGATATTATTTCCATATATTTTTAACCATGTAACTTTGAACTAAATTTAATATTTTAAATATTCCATGTACTTTAATGTATTTTCAATAATACTTCTATTATTTATTTTGTAATTTTTATTATTTTCTTTTCAAAAAATCAATATTTTTATTTAAATTTAAAAAAAATTTTTTTTAAATAACTGTTCAAATTTCACATAATCATAAAAGAACACATGTTCTATTATGAATATAAAAATATTATTATATATTAAATTTTAATTTTTACAATATTCAAATTAATAAAAAAAATATCAAAGAAAATAAAATAAATAGGATTACTGAAACACTAAAGGGTTTTTCCTATTTTATAAATATTCAGTTTAAGAAATTTTATTTTGGAAAAAAAATTATTAAAATTTTGTAAAATGTTTTAATGTTTCCATGAATATTTTAGTAATAAAAAATGTAATGTGAATAACATAAAATAGAAAAAGATTGCATAAAAAAAAATTCCTTCATTAATTTGATATGACTGAAAAATTTCTAAAATAAAAATATTATTAATTTACCTTCTATTAATTAATATTCAAATAACTTACTTTTACAAGGTCTATCCTATGTTCAGCTATAACAGCCAATTTTTCTACCAAATTTTTCAACCTCTCTTGTGCTGCATGAGAAATTAATGACGCTACTTCTTGGCTAGGTTCTTCTAAACCATAACCAGTTACTGCATGTACACATAAATTAATTATACGATTATATAAATTAATTATGATTACAATAAATTGTAAACATTTACTGCAAGAAACTAACCTATTTTATTAATTTTTTGTTGAAGAGGTGTCATATGCAGAAATACTTCATCTTTGCATGATCTTATTTGCGTTCCAACAAATTTTGTAGATCCAAGGATTCGCTGTGATTCTTCAGCAAGATTGACACCTCCCATTGCTGCTACATCATTAATATCGTCGTCACCCCTGCAATTTGTTTATAAGTATATATTTATAAATATGAAATATATTTTACTTAATATTAATATATTTTACTGCAACATCTCATATTTACATACAAAAAAATTATTCTTCTAAAGGAATATACTATTTACAAGTTATTCGGTAATAAGGGGATCCAGTAATATATATTTATTAAATTTAATACATAAATTAAAAAAATAAATAAATAAATTTCATATAAATTATATTCAAACAGTAGTTATTTCATTAAAAATTAAAATCTAATTAGCAAATTAAAAAATGTAATTCGATTTTATTTAACTTTTACATAAAAATTATAGATATTCAGAATTTTTCCACAATTTGTTATAAATTTTTATTTTTTTTCACAGTCAATTTCATATTTGACTATTATTAGATTTAATTTAACCTATTTAAGAATACATTTAATTAAAATCTATGGCATTAAATTCGTTAAATGTAATAATGACTTACGTATAGCCTGCTGATGAGAATGTCTTTTTTTCCTTTTCTTTGGGCAAGGGTTTTGGTTGTACGGAAGGCACTGAAGCTTTGTTCAAGGTAGTAATCGTGGTGATGGTCTTATTTTGCGACGTTGTGACCGCTGCTTTCGTTAGGGTTGTCACCGGTAAAGACTTCTGCACTATTATCGGCCCCGTCGGTTGTCGCATCGTCACCCCAGGACTAGCATTATTAACGTTGCCACTTACTGGGGATTGCTGCTGATGCTGATGGTGATGATGTTGATGCTGCTGTAAGGAACTAGTAGGTATCGTCCCAGATTTTACAGTATAAGTCGTCGGAGGACGCACCACCGTCGTCACTGGACGAACCTGAAAATGCGAATTTTTATTTATTTATTGATAATTAGAAATTGAAATAGCTATATAAAATAATAATCCGAACGTAATATGAGTATTTAGTTACAAGTTCTTTACAAGTTCATTGTATATAATATTTAACATATTTCTTGTTAAAAAAAATATTGTTATTGTAAAAAATTGTATTTTTTGCAAATATTACATCACATGAAGAATAAAACTATCAAGAAAAATTCTAAATATATGTGTACAGATTTTTAAATTTTTAACTTATCGTCATAAAATTCTCTCATTATATAGATTGATATAATAAAACAAATTTAGACCATTAATTAAAATAAATATGAATATTATTTAAAGGATATAATATATATACAATGCTAAAAATTTGAAAGAGTTTATCTACCTTTAATACAATCATTAAAATTATAAATATATCTGAAGTAAAATAGTCAACAAATAAGTATTTATAAAAAAAAATGCTTAACGCCCGTACAAACTTTGACAACTTATCAAAATAAAAATTAAAAAAAAATTAACAAAACAGTACAATTTTTTTAAAGTAACTGCATAAATCAGGTTTAATTTACAACTTTAAGACTAAAAATTATTGTACATTAACTTTCAATTTTATGAAAGAAAACTAATTGCTTTATATTGATGAATAAAAACTGCATAAAAGTATTTAATAAAGAAAAAAATTTAATTTGAATTTTCTTATTAATCTCAGAAAAGATCATTTAAAATTTTAAATTTTATTAATTTGTTAATGTCTATTTTATTTTTCTAGTTTTTTAATTCATATAGGCTATTTTTAATATTAATTAATTAAAATTTTTCCTGAAATTTATAAAGAATAAATTTTTACACCTATAAGTCTATAGTTCTTATATAATAATTAATATAATTCTTATATAATTCTTATAAGTCTATAGTTCCTTTAAATTATATAAGATTGTTATTTTATAAAATTAATTTACTTTTAATAAATTTAATGTCTTGTTTTAATAACAAGATCATTCATTACAATTTTAATGAAATTAAAAAATCTAATTATAATAAAAATTGTTCAATAAAAATTTTTTTTTAATACTAACTCTTAGATATTTAAAAAATTTATTTTACATATTAAAGTATATAATAAATAAACATGTCTTGTATTTTTATGGTGATGGTGATATTATACAATGTATCAACAAATAAACTAATTATATAACTTAAAAACATTAAGGAAAAATATAAAGGTAAAATAAATATAAACTCTATCAATATAATAATAATAAATAATATTTAAAATCTTACTAATATTAAATAAAAACAACTGATTTAATTGAAAATATATCAAATTATAGAAACATCAAATCGTAGTACAATCACGAAAATAAAATAATGAAAATTTATCATTAAAAAGGAAGAATAAATTTTAATTTTTATATGTATTTTAAAAAATATGCAAAGCATAAATATTATTAGAAAATATGTTTTAAAATCAGTAAAAGTTTTCTTACCATTAAACGCTTTCTAACCATTATTAGATGATTTATAAATTCGCATTGATAATACGAGTACTAATGATACCCAAACCATAAATATTATAACTATACGTAACGTAGTAACGAAATTTTAGGACATAGAAAGACAGATTTAATATTTATATACATATTTATATAAGACGTTTAATACCGTTATTTGTCTTTAAAACTTTATTGACTTAGACAGGTAAATAACTAATGCACATATTTAAAAGCATTATGTACAATAACTATTCTCTTCAAATTTTCTAAATTATTAACTTATAAATTTAAAATTAATTTTTTAATCAATCTATAATTTTTTATTATTAATATTATGAATGTAATATATAGCTAAAGTAATTTGAAATAAGTTATTAATTATTGGATCAATGCACAATATAAATATTACATGCTCATAAAAATAGTACAATAATAATTTTTTTTCTAATTCTAATTTAAAATAAGATTTTTAAAAAATAAAACCATACATACAGTTAAAAAATATTTCAAATACATAAAATGCATATTAGTTAAAATTTTATTTTACTTAACATTATAAAAGAATAAACGAATATGAATTGCAAATAACTATGGACTAAAGCCCTAAATGTAATTAATTTTATTCGTATATTATTTATTATAGTAACGAAAAATCATTAAATACTTCATTTTTTCAAAATTTATGGTTTTATTGTTCACAATTTAGTTTAATTTTTACTAATGATATATATTATTTATTTAAAAAAATTAATCATGTATTTATTACATAAACTAAAATAAACAAAAAAAATAAAAATATATATACATATGCATATATGCATTAATCAAGTATAATAACAGTATATGTAATAATTATTTATATCAAATAGATGTACAGGTGTATATGAAAATCAATTAATGAATCATAACATTGAAGTTACGTGCATTAACGTGTAAGTGACCAATATAACAACATGGGAAGATATTCAGACATGCAAGTGTTGAAGGTTAATATGTATTCTTATCAAATTTCTTTGATAATAAAAAAAAAAAAATTGCTGTAAAAGATAAATATCGTTCAGTTATGAAAAGAGGAAAAAAATTATATTTCCTACCATAACCATTTTTATTCATTTTTTAGTAGATACCAAAGATGATTTTTATTCATCTTTGGTACCATACTTATTTATTTGATTTCATTAGAAGTATTTTGTAATAATATTTATAAATATATAAAAAATTCATATATCTATTTAATTTTTTCTTATTGCAGAAGTAAATTCATCAAATTTTTAATTTTTATAGCATATTATGAAAGTTAAATTTTTATTTTAAATATTTTATCTTGAATTACTAATTGATACAAATTATAATACTTTAAAAGTTCGAAAGTTAAAATAATTAATACATACTTTTATGTTTAAAATGCACCAACAATTAAATAAATTTTATTTAGTTTTCTTTAAAAATTAATATGAAAAACATGGTATTATTTTTATAATTTATTTAAATAACATTTTTTAAAAATATAGAATGAAATTTACAATAGATTAATAAACTTTATTATTAAATTTTACTATTAAAAAAATATTTTTGATTAACTTTTTTATAATTTTAAAAATTTATAAATTAATATATTTTTATTATTACCAGTCTTTGCTGAACTATTGGTTGTGGAGGTCGAGGCATATTTGTCACTCCTGTCAGAGGTGCCATTACTCGTACTTGTGTAGTTGCTGTTGGTGTCACAGCAACAGTCACAGGAGATGCAATGGCTTGTGTAGGTGATTGTGCAGCTATTGATGCTGCTGGTGCTACAGCTACGGTGGGCCTAATTTGGTTTTGCTAAACAAAACCATTTTTTATTAAAATATAATTTATTTAGTATGTTCCTTAATATATACTATAATTTAAAACTCAAATAAATATTATACTTTTCATTGAAAATATTTAGAAATAATTAATATATTGAGTAAAAAAAACACTTTAAAATATTTAAAAGTATAAATATTTAAAATATTTAGAATAAAATTATAGTTACTGTAGCATTCCAAATTATAAAATTATAGTGAATTTATAATCTAGTTCTTTTAAAATTGATTTTAAATTTAAACAAGTTTTAATGATTAACCTGTGTGACAACTGGTGTTCCTGATGTTATTGAAAAAACAACATTGGCGGGTGGTGGTCGTATTCCTTCAATAACTAACTCCTTTGTAACAAGTGATTGACGTAAAAGAGGTAAACTCTTTCTAAGAAATCCAATCAAACATGGCTGTGGAGATGCATTTAACAATTTTTCTAATCTAACACAGAATTCTTCAGGCTCAACTTTAACATCAATTAATTCTTGTATTAACGTCCGAACATTTCGTTCCACATGTTTAGGTTCTCGACTAGACAACTCTAATAAGTTTGCTAAGAATTTACGGCACTTTTCTTTGGTATTATCTGTGGTTTGACGCTGCAATTTCATAATAATAAAATTGAAGTTAATTTTTAGTAACAATTAATAATTTTACAACTCAAGTTAAATATTACTATTTTTATTTTATTATATTAATATTTCATCTTATATTTAATTTTTTAGAAAAGCTATACGTTTTTTAATTATTATTAATTATTATTATTAATATTTATTAATTAAAAATTATGTATTATTACAGATGTAAATATTGAAGAATATTAAGTTTTTTTAATTGTAAATTCTCTGTACTCATAATTAAATAAAAACTAAAAATACTAGTACTATTGAATAGTATTCAAATGTTTTTTAAATACTTGATAATTTTCTAAACATTGTCTAAACAAATATATGTTTGAACTTTATGTTTTCATACTTTCAACAAAACTCTGTTATTTAAATATAAATTTTCCATTTCTAAAATAAATTTACAAAAGTTTATTTCCAAAATCAATATCACACTTGAGTTTGATCATAAAAGAGATTTTTATTACTTTTACCTGTGTTGGAGCCGGAGTCATTTGTGCAGGTGTAGCAACTGGTGTTGGAGCTGCAGTAGTTGCAGCAACAATAGTTGAAGTTACAGGAGTAACAGTCGTTGTTGTTACAGTGGGTGCTACAGTCTGTTATAATAAAACATAAAAATTATTTTAACTTATTTATAAATAAGTTTTAATGATCGTTAGAACATTTCAGTAAGAATAAGACAAAATTTTTGAAACATAATTAAAATATAATAACTAGAAAGTTTATAAAATTATATAAATATATATACTTTTTGTATAAAATTATAAATTATTTGATGAAGTAATATGTATTAAATTTTTATAGAAATTAAAAAAATTGAATGCAATTATAGTAACATGTATTGATTAAAAAGCATTGTATTAAATAGAATTTAAAATAATTTCTACTTATTTATTCTAACCAGATCAAGTTATTAAATATTATTTACAAATTTAAATTTTCAGTCAACTACAAAGTCATACTTAAAAAGTTTTTTCATGCTGTTTGAATATATTATTCTTACATATAAATAAAAATTATAATTTTAGTAATAGGTATATCATAATTTTATTTTATATAACCTTAATTAACGCACTTGTACCTTATAAAGACTCGTAGTTTCATTAATTAATGGGCTTCGTGAAGTACTTATTTCAAAATTTTTTATTGGTCATTGCTTAAAATTGCAATATTGGAGAAGTTGTATTAAATTTTCAATATACATTCTATAGTTTGTATTCATATTTCATTTATTTGTCATTAATTTTGGAATAATACTATAATTTAAATTAATTTTGATTACATTTTTACAAATGTATGGTATATTCATTATTAAATATGTGAAGTAATAATTTATAATTAGAATTATATTTGCAGTCATCTATAGCTTAATTTTCATTAATAATTAAACAAGCTTTTACTACAAACTTAGAAGAAATACCATGCAAAAATTCATGGAATAGGAATTACTTTATTAATCTACAAATAATTATAGTGTAAAGAAACTAAATTTATAAAATTCTAAATTTTGACATGCATACTTTTAAAAAGTGTAATACACTATACATACTTAACTTATCTAATTATTTATTTAAATATTTTGTTCACAAAATTTTTATATTTTAATTAACTAAAAACATTTTTTATTTTTTTCTCATTTTCTAATATTCACGTTAAGATTAAGGCCCAATTATCTATGGATAATTTCTACAAAATTAACATATTGTTCAATTACTTCACTTAAATTTTTTTTATAACTAATATCACAGATTACCGTTAAAAAGTTGATTCAAATTTGTGACCTTCAAGAATATAAATTAAAAAAGAATAAGATGGTCACTGTACATTTAAAATTTTCATATTTTTATAAGATTTATTAAAATTTATATAAAATGATCTGTAAAAATATATTATTACTACATAAAAGATATTTATAACAAGTCATGAGTACATATATAATTGTACAAAAAAATAATATAAAATTAATTATAACAATTGCTAAAATTTATAATGGCTAACAATCTTAAAAAGCAATTCCAAATTTATAAAGAAAAAATAATATTAGCAAATTTTTTAAATGAACCTATTTTTAGATTACTACTATACTACATGCTAAAACATTTATTAAAAAATAAATTATGCTACTCAAAGACAAAATCTTTATTATAAACAGTTATTAGAATTTATAATGTCTGTTTATCTATTGATTTTTTCTAAATAGAATTTTCTCCCATTAAAAAAGTGATCATCAGAAACTAAAACATTAATAGTCTTCTACTTAGTTATAGCATTCCAAACTAAAACTTCTGAACAGAGACCAATAAAACATCTATAAGAAGCTACTTCGAGTCTCATAGGAGGTATGAGTGTGCGTCACCTGAATGGGCTTTCTTATTGTGGCGAGTGGTGGACCAGTGAACTGTGCGTTCAGCCTACTTACAGCTGGCAATGAGGCTAGACGATATGTTGTGCCCGTAGCACTTGGAGAAGCTACTACTGCATTTCCTGCGATGCTGTTGGGAGTTACTGCACCTCCTGGAGTGGCAGGTGTTGGAGCTGGTCCTACCCTTAGTAATTGAAATTGACCATTTTCTGTCTTTAGTAGCAAATGTCCTTGAGTACCAGCTTGCAAACCTTGAAGTGCTTGTAACGTTATCTAGAAATAGAAAATTATTAATGAAAAAATTTTGAAATCTATAAAAATATGTTTTATCAAATAAAAAATGTTTATATTATTTTATTTGTTTATTTATTAATAATATAATAATAATAATAATATATATATGTACAGTTAAATATATAAAATCCACAATTTAAGCACAGTCCTTTATTGCTTTCTTTTCCAAAAATAATATATGAAATTATTACAATTTACATATTACTAATATACTATTGAAAGATTAACTCAAATTATCTTTTATTTTCATAATACAATGAAAAAAAAAATTTTAAATACTTTTTTTAATTTATGATAAATGAGGTTAGAATTATATTAATCAAAGTATAATAAAAATTTAATAGTAATATAATATCCTTTACAGTTCCTTCAGTTTGAATATATTATTTAAATAGTAAAAATAAAATTATTTCAAATTTGAATTATATTTTAATATAAATTCTTTTAATTTTATTATTTTAATATAATAATCAAGTCATAATTAAAAATAATAATTTTACTGATATTATTGGAAAAAAATTATGTAATGGTCAAATTAGTACAGCCTTCATTAAACAGTTTTAATAAAATTATTGTTATGTACATTATAAATAAACAGAAATAATTAACATAACCTTAAATTATTATTTTTACAATCAATGATTTAATATTTACATTTATAATAATTCTTTATCAATATATGTAAAATATATTATTTTATTTTAATTGCTTTAACTTAAAACATTTTTATCTCATATATGTACCAATATTAAAAAATTCTTATCTGTATAATTCTCATACATATCTATATTAAATTTAAGCAAGCATGTGCAAGAGTGAAAAATATTATTTACATATAAATGTATTATTTTGTTATTAAATAAAAACAATTAATTTAATTATAATTTATAATACTTATACATTATTTATATAATTAAATATAAGATTAAATATTTTTAATCATTACTGCATTCAATATTTATTTGAAGTTGATGTAAAAATGTCATCAAAATTAGTTATTTGGAAATTGAAATTAATAAATAAATAAATAAGAGTATACATTTCTACCCATTATTATCAATTTAATAAAAAATTAATTTATATGATAAATTAATTATATACCTTAAGCTCTTCATAACTCTTAATAATTTGTTGATACTATAAATATGAAAATTTACTTTTCTTATCAGTTATTATTAACATTAAGAAATGTTACATGTACAATAAACATACATTAAATTTTCTTCATAGTATTATTCAAAATATCATTAAAATGTATAGATATTCTGAAATGGAGATTTTTTGGTGCATTAGCAGTGAAATGGTACCACAAAAAATGCAGGTTAATGTGTTAATAAAAATGAAAGCTTGTTATAGAGGACATACCCCAGGTGTCCCCGCTCTTCCTCCCATCATATGCTGGCCGATGACAACCCTAGAAGCAACTTGTTTACCTGCCTGCTGCCCGGTCACTGGTGTGCCCGGTCGCACGGCATTAACATTGAGTATCTGTACATTACTGGGTATTGTGGAAGTAACACCAGTTTTTCCCTGTTGTGCTGTGTTAGTCATATTGGCGGCAACCGTAACTGGGACTGACATAGGAACAGAAACCATGCTACCAGGTGCCACGCTAGTCTTAATAACTAAAGCAGTTGGTTTATTCACATTTATCGAGGTCTGATTAGTAGTCTGTGTCCCGGAAACATTGCTCACTGCGTTAGATGTGCTTTGAAGCACTGTTTGAGTGGTAACAACACCCAAAGTACCATTGGCTAATTGGGCAACATTTTGACCTGAGAAAGTTAGTTTATTATTAGCATTAACAATGCCTGTGGTTGCAATGACCTGGCCACTACCAGGATAAACAATCTTGACATGCTCTCCTTGAACCTTGGCCAATGCCGTTAGCTGATTGGTCTGATTACTGGTAACCTGATTGCTCGTCACTTGGTTGATAAAGCTAGCCTGCTGCTGCCCAGTTTGTTGCTGTTGTAGTGGTTGTTGTGGAGGTGGTTGCGGTTGCTGCTGCAAGGACTGGACCTGAATCTGGTTACCTTGCTGAGGCTGTTGCTGCTGTTGCTGTGGTTGTGGAGTATTACAGGTGACGACACCAGAGAGGCCGACCTGGCCACTGCTACTCGTCGGGGTTGACGTAGGCGTGGGTTTGGCGAGTTCCTGGGCCGTAGCCGCGGTCATGTTGTTGACCATCTGACTCTGACCACTGTTGCTCGTGCTCGTGCCGTTGCCGCTCCCGCTTCCGCTGTTACCGTTGTTGTTATTGGGACTGCTAGTATTATTATTGTTATTATTGGTGCCGTTCGCAGCGACATGCTGCTGCTGTTTCTGAGGCTGCTGTGCAGCAACGGCAGCAGGTACTACCGTGGCTGCGGCGGCCGCTACCGCTGTCGCAGAGGAGCCGTTACTCCGGTGATTCTGGTGCTGCTGCTGTTGAGCCGGGTTGGAGCTCTGCTGCTGATTGGGGATCGTTGATTGACTTGTGACAGTCGTAACGAGCTGGGTCTCGAGGGAGCCGACGATGGCGTTCACTGCGGATTCGTCGACGTCCGTGCTGAGGGCTTCCTCAAGGAACTTAGCTGACGCCATTTTCGTCCGAGCTCCAACTGTAAACTGAACCGCGCATGCGCGAGGAGCTGCGGAGGAGCATGCCGCCGCGCGCCGCTCAGCACACGCTCACTGGCCGTCGGTGCCGTTGTGGCGGAGGCTTGTCGCGACGACACGCACTACGACGAGACTCGGCTGAATTCTGAGTGCGGGCAAGCGGATGGTGCTCGTCGCGGCTCAAGTTCGGATGGACGATGCTGCCCCCTTTACCCATGGTGCATTGGCCCCGCGCCGCCGCCGACACCGCCGGCCACTATCGCCATCTTTCTCGCGCGCGCACAATCCCACATCCGTCGTCGCCGAGAGAACGCGTGGAGGAGGCGGCGGTACATGTGACGTGCGAGCGAGACACTCCTCTCCCTCCTTGTCAATCTCTCTCTCTCTCTCTGACTCTCCGGTTCGTTCGCGTGTGCGCACTCGCAATACCCAAAAATCGTATTTTTAGACGACGGCAGGGTGCGGGTGCGTGTATGGAGAGTTGGCGCGAGTCGCTTCCTGTATCCAAAGCGGCAACGAGACTCGAATACGAGTTGCTCCGGCGGCTACGATTTGCCGCGCTCCACTAAAAACCATGATTACTGTGATTCCAACTGACGGTCACTGACAGTCACCCATGGTGCAGCCTCTGCTTTTTCATTTATCCTAGAAATATTTGCAGAATAGATCTCAGAACTTTATCAGGTCCCATGAAATATTTTGCAAATGTGTTTACGAGTTTCGTCGCAAAGAATTTACAACAATTTATAATAGAACACACACACTTGAAAGATTCTATTATTATGACTGAATTAACGTGTTGGCAAAGTACACGTTACTAGTCTAGTATTATTACCATTATTTTTGTTAATACTGTGTCTCTTGGTCTCACTTCCAGTGCATGGATTTTACAAATTTTAATTAAATGATCTTTAGATAATTTTTTGAACTATTATTATATAATATTACGTGAAATAGAAAATATACAATTGGATTTGCAACTCATTTTTAGTAATTGAGTAAATCAGAATTAAATTTTAATAAAAAATAAATTATGAGTATTTATTTATTTATTTAGGAATAGATCGAAGAAATGTATATGCAAATAAGAAATATTATTCAGGTTGAAAATGAACAGGAGTAACTATTAAATTTGCTTTATTCAAATTTTCTGGAACAGATAAAATATATGGATTAAGCAAACAAATTATTATCAATATGGATAATATAATAATAAATCCAATAATGTCTTTAATATAGTAATAATAATAATGCATGTAAGAAAATACGTGTTTTATTTTTAAATTCATATTTTTATATAGAATAATATGTATGGAGATAAATTATTCGTGGTTTTAAAGAAAATAATATCTTGTAATTAGTTTTTTACTTTATAAAATTAATATTACTTGTTTTATTTAATATTGCTTAATTTTTTGTATAATTTATAAAACAATTTAGAAAAATTAATTTTTTTTATTGAAAATTTAAAGTTTTTAGTAATGGTAATAAATACTACTATCTTTATAAAAATATATAAAAATTATTCGTGATTCTCAAAATTTATTTAAACTTACCTTATTAAAATCAACGTGAGCATATTGTTAATAATTTAAAATCAAGATGATAAATGTAAATTTATAAAAGACTCTTGGACTTTTATATTTATGTTATATTAATTTTTTTTTATACAAATCGATCACTTAGTGTACGTATTTTGATAAATCGAACAATGATTTACACGCTGAATTTTAATCACAAGTTCAAGTGTCTCGCGAAAATCCGACGGGATAAGAAAATGAAAAATTTTCTTGTCAGTAGTAGGGTTTGATGTTCTGCTTAGAGCCTCGGAAAATGAGATTCAGACGTCCGTGGAAAATAAAATACGCGAGTGAGGTGTTTGCAAAGAAAAGAATTATGTTTTATTTGAACTACTTGCAAGTAGATGATTTGGACGTGCGGCATTCGTCAAACGATACGAGATCGATCCGTCCAATCGGAACTCAAGAGCCAAGTTGATACTGCATCAACCACCTGATATGCACTCACTTGCAATATTAAAATCCAAAACCATTTCTTCCATCAATCATCAACGATATTTCCTACTATCTACATTATGTTAAACCTAATTTTTTTAAATTTGCTCAACACTGACAACTCAACAAGTAATAATTATTTAATTATTATTTATACAAATATTCACTCTCATTCGTTAATCCCTTCTCCGTTGACATTACTCAATACACCGATACTCATTATTACCATACTTTACTAGCAATATTTTTTTTTTTTAACTCCTTTATTCTTACTTGTGAATATTCTATTTATAAAATAATGAACAAAACGAATCAATGAATCAAGAACATTCCAATAAGAACTATCAATATTAATATTATTTTATTATTATGTCAACAATATTATTTAATCTTTCATTAATAAATAGTTAAACTACATATTATTTCTATTATAATCTTTGTTTTCGTAATCTCTTCTTAATTAAAAGCATTATCATCCTTTTTTTAATTTTTTCCTTTAAATAATATTAATTAACAATAAGCAATTTTACAACTATATTATAAAAAAAAATGAAAATATATCATTTAATAGTAATAAGCCATAGCTGCATTTTCAATTAAATATATAGGTAAACTTAATAAATTCTATACATATAAAGTTACTTTTACATATAAAAACAGAATGTTCAAAGCATTACCCTTATTTTAATTTTTTTTTTTCAGTATAATAAATTTAATATAACAAATTTAATATAACAAATTTCTTAAAACTTTGTTCGATACTCATCTATTTAACTGCGACACCTAGTTCTTAATTTCAGATGTTTAGATTATTTTTAATTTATAATAATTATTTTATAATAAATCTTTTTAATTTTTTTAAATATAATTATAACTATTCATCTATTACTCTAAATTAAATTAAAGCTAGAAAGTAAAATGTATTTTTAAAATAAATGAATGTAATATCTATATTTACCTTGATAGATCGATGTAAAATTACGTTGCATATATTTCTCGTGCATCATCTTGCTAATTATGTAATATATACTTGATGTTATAAATTTATAATATTACTTTAATATAGAAATTTTAAATATTAAGATGTAAACGAGTATTTTTAAATTATTTGATTTATCAACAGTATAATTTTTCTGAGCTAAAACTAATAAAGCGTTCTTAATATTAAATCTATTGTATTATCATTAATTTTTTATAGCTTTATTAACTTATGTATAATTAAAGATATGTAATGCATTTAATTAACAATAACAAAGAATAATTAATAATAATATCATATATGTTTTTAATAACACAATTCAAGCTAACAAAATGTGAATTTAAAAACAATTTAATTATTGATGAACTTAAACTAATTATTGTTAATAATATAATTAAAACTAATAATATTTTTATTAATATCCGTAAATTTATTTATATAATAAACATATTTATGTGGATTTTAATAGTCTATACCATCGCCAATAATTTGACACGTTTTTCTTACTTTCAGAGTTTATGCAACTTCATTACACTTAGAAAGTTTTAAAAAATTAATAATAAAAATATCTATGTGTATTTATGTATGTGTATGAACGTATAAGTAGCTAGGTACATAATATAGTAGTTTAATCAGTTTACAGTTGATTAAAATCTACTTCTTGCAAACTTACAATTTTTCTTTTTTAATAAGCAATTATTAATCATTAGTGATTTAAAAGTTGTTATTATTGACTTTAATAAAATTTTTTTAAGTATATACAAAATATTTTTCTCAAATACTCGGCTTTTAAGATTTAAAAATTTAAATATAATTTTTATCAAGATTAAGCTAAAAATATTATTATAAATATAAAATTATAAAAATTAATAAAAATAGGTTTTTTAAATTAATATGATACTCATTTTAATAAATTAAAAATTATCAAAATATATTTACTTAGTCAATAAGTGAAAAAATAGGTATTATTATTTAGACCAAGCAATATAGCATTTTTTAGACCATGAAAAAAATGAACTAGTGATACACATCAAAATTCGTAAAAAATCAGTAGATTCTTATATTCTAAAATGACATTCATGATATTAACAATTTTAACTAAAAAATGCATTTTTTTAACTTTTTGTTATAAAATGAAAATTTGTTGTTTTAACACAATAATGTCAATAAAAAATTTATAGCTTATAAAATTTCGAAAAAAATTCATAAATTTTTTAAATAATTTAAAAATTTTCCTGGTTTTGGAATATTACTTCGCTTCTAATTTTCCGATCGGTTTATCTAAAAATGAATTTTCTTTACAATTTTATTAGCTACAATTTGTCGATTGACACTATAGTGTTAAAATTATTAATTTTTATTTTATAAATGTTACTTATATAATATTATTATTGATGTTATGTCAACAATCGTATACGTGACGAATTTCGAAAAGAAAGAAAAGTAGTACATTCATCGACAAAGAAAGACAAAGCGTTACGAAATTGATAATGAAGAAATCAAACCCAACGGCGAGTAACATAAAACCCGCGAGTAATAAAAACTTGTGAATCCGTCAATTCGTGAAAATTTAGCACTGGAGCCAATAATACATGAGGGTCAATAAAAAGACAATAGCGAAAATGGCTAACAGAGCAGTAATCAAGCATATAGATGATAATCACCAGCAACACCCGGAGGGAGAACTCACGAATTTATAATTCTCCATTCATTGCAAGTAATGAGTAAAATTGAAAGAAACGTATCGGCACTTCGATTCCGAGTTTTGAACGAGTTAATATATCAAGGATATTCCGGTTCGAACCTCCTTTAGAAATATTCGTGAACAATAGAATCGGCACTTTGATATTTCTTTAATACGATGAAAGAACTGATTACTTTGTATGCGATCACGTTTAGACTTACGGTGTACTCAAATGATTTTATTACAATTAAAATCGCACTCTCTCTCTCTCTCTTTCGTTATTTATTGATTAAAATTAATAATATTCTGTCTTTCTGACTATCATTGTTACATTAATTTATTACTGAACCTTAAAAAGGTAGAAGTGCTTTTACCGCTTTGGCTAGGGCAGAACTAAACTTAGCACAAATTATATTATCGCGGACTAACAATTGAAATATATGTTTATCGCTATAAATTATATACGTAACAATAACAGAAAAAGTATAAAAAATGCATTTTTTTGTTAAAATTGTTAATAAAAAACACCTGATTGTCATGAGTAGAATTATAAAATTAGAAACTATTGACTTCTTTTACAAATTTTGATATGTATAACTGCTACTTTTTATGGCCTAAAAAGTGCTATATTACTTGGTCTAATTCCTAATCAATGATATTGATATTATTTTTGATAATCCTTTTTTTTTAATATTTTAATTCTCTTTTATTACAATTTACATTAGTTATTAAATGAAGTTGTAGTGAATATATCATCTTTTTTTATTATTAATTTTAAAAACTTTATTTTATATATATCAATTTGATAATTAATAATAAAAAAAGATGATATATTCACTATAACTTCTCTTAAATTAACAAAATAATTGATCGAGATACTAAACAAATTTTGAATTATTATTTAGTAAAAAATAAATATCAAATTAAATATAATATAATTTCAATATACGAATTTTATAATATAATAATTATGTACATTGCCTTATAAATGTGCACTTCTGTAAAAAATATCAAAATTTAGTAATTAAGTTACAAGTATAAATAAGTAAAATGAAAAATTTAAATATATATATTTAAAGTTAAAAAATTATTGATTTTATGAGTATCTAATGCAAAAAGAGTAATAAGTATAATCCGAAATTCCTGTAAATATTACTGCATTACTATTGAAAATTTGAAATCGTTATTATTTCGAGTGATTGTCATATGAGAAAAATTATATTATAATATAAATAATAAATATAAAAACAAAAAGTTTATAAAAATTAAAAAATTTTTTCTTGAAATTACTTATTCAAAATATTATATATAAAAAATATTTTATGTAAAAATAAAATATTAAATAGTTTAAATGAAAATGGTTGTTTAATTAAATATAAATTAGTGTTCTAGAAATTAATTTAAAAAAAAATAGATGCCACATATGGTTTATTATAGTAATAGTGAATTATTAAAGTAAATGACTCCGAACGAATGGCCGCATTAACATCTTAGGTTTTTAGAAGTAAGTATATACATGAATGTATATACATCATCAGACATCTAATCATTATATCACTATTAAAAATTATAAATATCAATCGTACTTTGGTATAATAAATAAAATAATTCAAATTTATCACAGAAAATATTAAAACAATCATTAATAAGTTAAATATTTGTTTATTTTTTAAAATTACAAAATTCAATATGAGAAAAAAGAAAAATTTTTCATATCATCTAACCTTCTCATCTACTGATTAAAATATAATAATGAAAATTTTTCTAATGTTTCATGGTAATACACTAAACATTTTTTAATATTTTCGTATCAGAAATTTAATATTCCTAATATTTTTAATAGAATAAGATATTTATTATAACATATTTTAATAGATTAAAATAAACAAATTGAACGTTATCAGATTACTATCGCATATATTTAAAATATTTTTATTTATAATTAAGCACGTCCATTTGTATTTTGTATTTTTTTAATTTACTATTAAATATTTTTTTACGTATAAAATATGATTTTTACTAAAAAAAATTTTTTTTAAATTGGTAGTATGATATTAAATAATAAATTAGATAATTATATCCTAATTTTTAAATATAAATTTATTTTATAAAATAATTAAAAATAAACTAATATAAAATAATAATGTATAAACGTCTGTATAGTATGTGTTTCATTTTTAGTAAATAATATTTACTTGACATATCTTATAGTATGATTTCTATTTATAAATTTTATACATTTGTTAATTCAAACAATTTTATTAGGTCTTACGTATAAGTGTATATATTAATATAAAATAAAAAAAATTTTGAGTTTGGAAAAAATATTTTTGTTATATACTCTAGAAAATTATTATTATTGCCTATCTTACAAAAAACATGCACTACCGTTCTTATAATTGAATACTTCAACAAATTTTATATACTTCAACAAATTTTTGAAAAATACTCAAAATTATTACGATTATGGATAATAATTCAAAAGAAAGAAAAATAAATGAGAATATAACTATTTAAATATTATAAGTAAAACTTATGGTAAAAAAAATTATATCATCCACCCATATTTATATTTTTTATGAATATTTATGTTTCACCGTGGAATATTAATATATTGTCTTTAATTACAGTTAGAAAACAGATTATTATTTAAATAATAATTTTTTACTTTCCTTAAAAGTGATAGCACTATCGACTTTAGACTCTAGGATGAAATACCCATCTCAAACAGTAATAAATTGTTAGAAACACACAAAGTGTTTGCTATAAAATTTACATAAAGTCCATAAATTATTGATTGTGCTATAAACAATGGCTTGAAATTGAACAAAACAGATTTGTATAGTAATAAGGAAAGTAATACATTCATTATCAAAATTACTAAAAACTTATTATTACTATATTTATTTTGCATCCTGAGATGATAAAATTATATTTGGTTTATTCAGTACTGAATAACTGGTACAATTATACTAATTTAAATATTGACTGAATGTTTGCAAAATATTTAAGTGATAGTATTTTTAGTATTTATACTTGGTTGTTTAAAATCAGAACCATTCATTGTATACAAATCAATTTAAATTTTAATCAATCAAATTTATATTATCTAACAATGATATTAAATTAAATTGATATTATTATTGTGATATTAAACGTACCACGGAATAAAATCCTTTAAAGTATTTTCATATTTTTAAATAATTAAATCCACATTTAAGTAGAACTAAGACTTATTTAATGAAATAAATTGTCAAGATTTAACATGAAAGCATACATGTATTGAACAATTCGATATTGAATGAGTACCAGGAAAATGACAGAAAAATAAAGTAGTAGAAAACAACAAGTTCAATCTGCCATGAGTTAAAATTTTTATCATTCTAGTAATATCTAAATTCTTTAACAAAAATAATATAAGTAAAAAAGATTAGTAACTAAATTATTAAAAAACCTGAATTACAAATGTGAATGGATTAATTTATGAATGTGAAATGTATACAAATAAAATCAATCCGAATTCAAAATAAAATTAAGCTAATAATTTTACAAATGCATTATTTTAATCAATTATAATAAATATTTTAATAAATATTATTTTAACAGCAAAATATATAAGTAAATTTTTATTAAAAATTCATTTCTTTTTATTGATAACTTGGAATAAATAATCTTTTAGTTTAAAATTGGGCCATCTTTATATTTACAATGTAATAATATAATATTAAGTAAATAAAGTAAAATATCAAATAATAAGTTGATAATAATTTTATATAATTATAGCAATAATAATAAATGATAAATAAACTATTTTTATACAATAGATCTGAACTATATTTTTCAAGTACTTGCATGTATGCAAAAAATAGAAACAAAATCAATATATTCATTACTCTCTTCCCAAGATAATATTATATTTTGTTTTTAGTTAATTGAAAAATAATAAAAATGTTTACAAATGTACATGTACTTTGAGTAAGTTAAATTAATTAATTAATAATCATGAAATAATGTAAATTCATAAGTATAATAAACAAAAATGAATAAATAAAAAAAAAATTTAAGTAAAAGTAAGCAATAACTAAGCTAAAAAAGTATTTTGAATGCCAATTAACAATATCAGTAATAAAATAGAATAACCCAGAATTGAAAAAAAGGGAAAAAAGTAGGACAAATAACTAGTAGTATGAAAATAAAAAATACTGCATATAAAGATAATAGGAAATTGTCTTAACTTAGTTGTGGAATAGGAATAAAAAGGAAAAATAGATTGTTTTTGGGTCTGTGAATTATTGCAAAAAATAAGTAACAACGAATATTATTATATTCATTAAACGTATGCCTCATTATATGCACCGATACTAATCCGAAACCACATTGAACTTTACTTTAAACTGAGTATCCCTGTTTGCACATCTTGAAAATAAAAAAAGGAACAATTTATTAGAGTCGATCAATAGCAATTTTTAAATAAATAAGTGAAAGAATTTAATAATCGCTTGGATTTTATTTAAATAGTTACCAAAATACAGTTTTAAGGTTATACACGGTATGTGCCCCGAGGTAAAATAAACTATGATTTTTTCCTCGAACTGCTACTTTCCTTGCTTTCTATAAAATATACTACTTCCATTATTTTGAATTTGTAGAGGTAGTTTATATGGGCACGGTTAATTTATTAACTATGGTTTTAGCTTTAGAGACTATTATAAATACGAAATGAAATAAAAAAAAACGATTAGAAACAAACTGTTAATTATAAAAATGATCGAAAAAATGTTATGTATATTTAATAAGTTTTATAATCAAATGTTGTGAAATTGATGAAAATGCATATGTCAAATTAAATTTTTTTTAAATAGAAAATTCTCCCTTTTTTAATTCACTTCAAAATTTAATTATATATTAATTACTTTTAAATTTCATCTCAGATTTACTTAAGAAGTTATCGAATAGAAAGATGTATGTTTCGTATATACGTTTTTCAAAGGTGTGCCCTTACGAGATTTAAAATATAATACAGATATATGTTTATATCTCAAATACGTACATTTTTATGGTTTAAAAAAATCTACACGTCTTTCATTTTTCAATTATAAACAAAAAATTATACACTTTAATTTAAATAAATCTACATGCAATTTAATACACATTATGGAACTCAATTTTACATTATTAAATTGACAAATGTATTATGTAAACGAAAAATTATTTAAAAAATACTTGATAAAAATGAATGATAATATACACATACAGCAGTTGATATATAATTTATAATTCGTGATAAATTTACTCTGTTGTTTTTACCCTCTTTAAACTTTTGCATAATTGTATAACGTACTACTAACATTGGTTCCTCTTCCTTTTTAACGTTATTATAGTTCTCCGAGTAACCAGTGCAGGGTCCATTCGAACATTATGTAATTAAGAGAAAACAGTATTTCTAGGCGAGGATAGCAAAGAGAGCACATGGTATGGAAAACATTTATGTAACACCTAAACAAATCCTTATTAAGTATTTACACAATAGCGCATACTGTGGTCTAATTTGAGTAAATCAAAACATTTATTCCTGTTTTCCAAAAGCCGATTTATGGAATGCTTGAATTTTTCCTATGACCACGAAAATAAGACATCTTCAATAGACATCCTCTTATATTATCTCAATAAACTCAAATTTTTTATGAATTTGTACAAAAAAGAATATTTTGATAAGTGAATGTGAAATAAGGAAATACAAACATAAATGTTCCATTTGCTTTTAATGATAATATATATTTAATGTCTCTAAATTAAACATTGCTTGCTAAAAAACATTGTGTGATTCATTGAAGTTTTTTGAAAATCATAAGTAGTTACAAAATACTAAATCCAACTAAGACAATGTCTTTTGAAATGGATATTGGGTAGCGCAATTAGGAGTAACCGAACAAACAGTCATAACATGTGTAACCTATATATAATAACAAATAAGTATTATTAATACACAATAATAAAAAGCGAGCTATAAATTGAGTGACCAACAAACCAATAATTATGGATTATCAGTCCAGTGCTCCCATGTCTTAATGACATTGTAGAGTTTCTCACCAGGACTTTGAGTGTGTATCACCTGTTTTTGGCCAATTAGCTTATAATCTTTGTCGAGTTTCTCAGTTCTGACTCCCATCTCCAGCAACTTGACCGCACTGGTGATTTGCTCCTTGGGAGAGCTTTTGTAACTGAAGTCCCCGACGAAAGCGATCCCGATGCTCCGGTTATTGTAGTTGTGGGTGTGGGCTCCGGCCATATCCCAACCACGGCCCTCGTATACATTCCCGTCGCCACCCACAAGGAAGTTGTAACCGACGTCAACCCAGCCCTTGGCCTCAATGTGGAAGGTCTGGATGACACGGACATTGAGGATGCACTTGGGTTCATTGTAGCAGGACTGAGTGGCAGTGTGGCTAATTATCGCGTATGTCGCTGGCTGAACCTTGAGGTGTCGAGGTGTGTCCATCGGAGGCTGGGCACCCCAGTCTTCCCGGGAGACTATCCTTACGTCCTTTGGCATTTTTGTGAACTCATTCGCTGCTGCAACACCATATAAACAAACGGTTCACTTTTATTTTCATCTTAAAAATTTCAATTTCATTTAATACCGAACCTCTACCAAATCTAATTTTAATCTTTTGCCATGAACAAATGAGTTAAAACATATATTTTCATCTACACTATGATTTAAATGAATGTATTGAGTTCAAAATTAATTCATTTACAATTTAAAATTAATTTAGTTTCATATTGAATTTGATATGTAAATTATAATTATGCTTACAATATATTTTTTTAAAGAGTTAAATTTATTGAAGAATGTTTATGATTTATCGTACTTCAATACATTTCATTATATTAAAAGTTATATTTTATAATTATACGTCTTTGGTATCAATTTATTTATATAATATATAATAATTGAAAATATGATTAATATTAAAATCAAAAATAACCATCGTGAATATTGTATTTACTTTGTACAATTAGTGTCAAAATAAGAAATTAAAATTATAACTAATGTTTACGTAATCATCTTATTATTAGTCCCAGCAATATAGCACTTTTTAGATCACGGAAAAAAAAGAACTAGTGATACACATCCAAATTCGCAAAAAAATCAGTAGATTCTTATTTTCTAAAATTCCATTCATGATATTCATGGGTTTATTTGTATTACCAATTTTAAGGAAAAAATATATTTTTTTTTTTACCGTTTTTGTTATAAAATGAAAAGTCTTAATTTGAACACTATAGTACTCATAGACAATTCGTAGCTAATAAAATTGTGAAGAAAATTCATTTTTATATAAACCGATCGGAAAATTACAAAAACCGAAATTTTCCAAAAACCAGAAAGTTTTGAAATTTATTAAAAAATTTGAAACTTTATTATTTTTTAATATTTAAAACTCTATTTTTGGGAAATTAAAGTTATTAATATGCACTTTATTTGTACAAAATATTAGCTTAATCAGATTATTAGTTTTTGAGTAATACTAGTGTTAATTAAATTATGCAAAAATTTACGATGTTATTTCCAGCTCAATGCATCGGTTTTTCGATGGTTTCAAAAAATATAATTGTTGTACAACAAATCCAAACAAATGTGCACCCGGATTTACATTATGAACTATCTATGTAAAACCTAAAAGTTTGTAGTTTCTTATCTAATTTGTCACGAGCAAGACCATTTTTTAAAAGTTCCAGAATAGATTGAATTTGTTTTTGTGTAGGTGCTATTTTGCTGTAATTCCCCGCAAAACTTATACAAATGCTATTCCGATCGTAGGCCCTAAACTCCTAGGACTCGACATCCCAACCACGACCTTCATAAACGCCCCCATCACCACCAATGATGAAATTGTCTATTATGTCAATCTTATCGTGCTGATTCATTTGCATAGCTTGCATAGCGAGAAACAACTCAATACTTTTTTTTTTTTGATTTTTGCAAGGTTGCGTAAGCGTTTGAGTATTTACAACGAATTGAGTTGGTTTTTTTTTCGAAATTCAGTATATGCTTTCTTAGGACTTTTTGCACGTCAGACGGTACGGTTTACCAAATCAAAACCAGCTATAAAGTAAATTTATAATTGATAATTAATTTGACGTATTAGTGTAAATTTAAATAATATCAATGTAAATATAAATTGGCTTTTTATATTTTTGTTATTGAAATAAATATAAATAGAATTACAGAAATTTTTTAATATATTTTTAAATTAGCATTGAATAAATATTACTTGCCGTTAAACACGAAAAATCTATATTTTTTATTATATTTATATTTATCTTATATTTTATATTTATAAATTAATAGTAATATTAACTCAAAATGAATTTTAATTTAATAATATATAATAAGCTAAAAAATTCTCTTGTATTGTAATATTATATTAAAATTATTTAAAAAATAGATTGATCTGCTTTTAAAAATGTATTTATTAAATTTGCAAATAGTAACATAAGATAAGCATATGTATATTCTCGGAGTATATAAGAACACACAAGTCATGAAATAATTAAGTTTTATAAAATATTTCTTACACTTCTTATAATAAATAAATCTATTTTAAAAAATTATTTAAAAATATTAATAATAATAATTTCTATGCCATAAAATTAGAATAACATAATATTCACATTATAATTTTAATAATCACGAAAAAAAATATTTACACAATAAAGGCATAATAAAGAAAAGCAAATAATTTATTATTTTTTAATTCACGATAAATTTAAATGTATTTATAATTTTTATAGTAAATTATTTTATTCTATATAATTTATTACACGCGCAATTATTTATTGTTTATTTATCATCATACTCAAATTTATTACATTTGAATAAAAAGAATGAACAATGTAAAGATTTAGATAAAAATAATGAAATTAAAGGTATACCAAATTAGAATAATACAATTGAATTTAAAACATTTTATTTGTCTTGACAATTTTGAGATAGGCTTACCTATTGAATCTTCATTAGCTGCAGTAAAAAATATTTTAATGAATAAAATCCCCATTGTTAATACAAAATATTTGGATAGCAGTTGAAACATTTCTGTATATAAAAAATATATTTTTTGTGATATTAGGGTCCAACTAACATTTATATTACTTATTAAAGCTTAATATTTGAAAATATTAATTAATATTTTCAAACAAATTAAAAAAATTAATTGTATAAATAAATTAACTGTTATAATTCACAGATTTATTCTCTGGGTTTATTTAAGTCATGGAGCACGGATGTTCGTTGTTTGACTGACATCAGTTTCTCTAATGAATGTTTTTTTAAATACCTTGGAAGGGGGACTCCATTGACTTAACATTTAATTTCCAGTATCGTTGATTATTCTATAGATATTTAACTGTATCTAAACATTTATATTTTGTGACAAGTTCGTATTTTATAAGTTGATCAATTTTTGAAAAAATAAATATATTTTATTTCCTTTGTTTATTTAATAACTTATACATTTACTTTAATAATTATTTCGTTCATTATATATAAACAATTTTTTTATTGATTTCAATTTAATTAATGAAATATTTTTTACACAAATATACTTTAAAAAAAATAAAACAAACTTTCTCTCATTTCACATCTTTAATACAAAAAAACCATAAAATTTCAATGTTTTTGTAAATTTAATGTAAAATGTTTAATTTTTATTACTTTATTTTCTAATAAAACTTATTATCTAGTTTTACACGATTAAAGTAACATACGCAGGTAAATAAAGCAAAAATTATAATAAATCTAAATATGAAATTAGAAGCAAATAAAAACATATGGTATAGTAGAAGTGTCAATTATCAAATGAATTTTACTTATTTTTTTTAAAACTATAAGAATATAAACGGATTATTGTAAAGTATAAGTAAAAGAAGATCATTTTAATCATATTATAAAATTTATAACAATTGAAATGATAATAATAGTAATCAATGATGCTTTCAAGAAATTTATATTACTCAATATTCTTTAAATATAATTACTTTAATACCAAGAATTGCTATAAAAAAATTCTATATAATGTAATAAAATAATTGTTTATAAAAAATATCATTATAATAAGAAAAGTCCAACTTATATAGAGTACTAACTTATAAAATAATGACTATAAATTTAAATTGAATCTTACAAATATTGTCGCGATACAAAAACTAGTTATTTTTTTAATCGTCATGATGTTATTAGTTAATTTTACATCAAAAATATTTTTATTTTAAAATTTTTTACGTAATGTATAAGATTTTACAACTGTTTTATTTATAACGTTTAAATTTCAACCGTTAATTCAATTATAATAAATGAAGATCAGAAATTTTTATAAATAGCAAAAATTAGTAAAATATTTTTTCAAATTCATAATTAATTTTTTTTTAATTTATTCATATTTGCAAATATTGTATATATTAAATTGTAAATTCAATCTTTTTTTATAAATTATATATATTTTTAAATATTCACTCTTCCACTATTCATAAACAAAAAATACCGAAGAAAATTTATTTTTCATATATTACTTTTTATTTATGTATTTAATATTTCATTAATTGAATTTTTTTTACTCATATTTTAAATATATATAATATAAAAAAATTCAGTATATTGATAAATTTTTTTAAAGTTCGCAATGTAAAATAATTTTTGACATATAAAAAAATACATGAAATCCCTTAAAATTGATATAATTTTCTTTAAATTACCAACAAAAACGCAATGTAGAAACCATCAATGATTAATGATGGAATATGTAATTAATTACAATTAACTATAAATTATATTTAGGTTTTTTAATTTACCACCAAATTTATTACTTATCAAAAAATATATAAATATATGATAAGTATAAAAATATACTGATAACTTTTATTAATAATTAGATTTTTTAATTTCAACACATGTTTAATCTTTAAGTTTTCAGTTTATTATTAAAAATATTTTTATTTTAATGATGAAATGAGCTGAATGAAATGCTTGCAAAAACATATTAATATAAATTTTACTAAGAATATTAAAATAATTAATTATTAATTGTTATATCTTTTCTATTTGTATACTTCAGATAACAATAAAATATGCATTGATAAATTTTAAAAATTCTGATGAAATGTCACAGAAAAGTGAGATAAAACAGCTATAGCTCATGTACTTCAACACCTTACGTATAAATTAACCTCATGGTATGAACTTAAATATTTTAATTATTCAGTGTATAATAACAATACCTGTTATAAACTCTTCTTTTTCTTTGATAAATCATTCACAGAAATCATAAGTAAAAGAAAAAATTGAAACCAAATAAATTACCTGATGTATTTTAATATATTTATAATGTTATAATATAAATGAATAGTTTTTCAAAAGTCTTTAATACATAAATAAAATAAGACATTACAAAATCTCTATTTGTTTTTTGTAAACATTATAATATACTTTTTTTTTAAATATTAAAGTTGTAAAATTCGTATGTTTTATATTTTCTTTTATTTTAAAATTATGTGCATAACTATATTTATTATAATTTATAAAAGATATTTGATTTTACTATGTATCTTAAATAAATTATATAGTAGATAAATAATCATTTTAAAGCTAATGTTATTAAAAAAAATTGTATTATTTAGCCATATCTACATTTTTATAAAATATTAATAGAATTAGAATTAATAAATTCATATATGCATGTGAAATATAAAGATTATTTTTGAAAAGCCTTATACAAGGTGTATATAGTAATTTTTTAGAAATGGTAGAAACAATTACAAGAATAAGAGGGAAAAAATCAATAACAAACTTTAAAGATTATATTGGATTCAATTCAATACATCAATTCAAAAGAATATTTTCCAAAAATTTTCATATAGATAGAAAGTATATACACCAATACGAACAATAAAAATAGAAGAACGTTATTGGTAAAGCCAATGTGAGTATGGTAAGCATTACAAATAGAGTTGATGAGCGGTTTCGCAATTTTTACACCTTGATCCCCGTTCTAACACCCACAACATGATTCCCACTTAAATTTAAATTTCTTGTATTTTTGTTTATCTTGCCATAATGATAGAATCATATGGGTGTGAGTTAGTCCGATAGTAGATATATTGAGACAAATAAATCGCGTATACGCATGTAATCTTTTATTCTACTTTTTAATTATTTTTCACACTTTTATTACTTTAATTTATTTTAGTCTAATAAAATTACTATATAATGCATTTTTTAAATTTCTCTTATAACCACGTAGCTCATGAATGTTCTACGGATGACATATCACAACTTTTGAAATATTCAAAACACATTATTACTGAATCTCTTAAGTCGATATCAGCAAAGGCAATAATAAATTATAAACGTAATATTACTAATTGCACTTAAAATGTACAGTTTTTTTTTTCGACAAACCAGCGAAAAGTTTTCTATGCCAAACCGTCTTCGATATCATTTTTAAATTTAGCATAATAATAAAGGAGAACCTAGGGGAAAAAATTCGAACCAAAACCTTCGAAAAAAGAACTCTGAGATTCGCTCGAGAGATTCGCTCAACCTTACTATTTAAATACATCCATTCAAAGTTGAATTCTTCTTATATTATAAATTTGGAAAATAAAATTACGTCATTTGATCAACGTGAATATTTAATCAAATATTGGTTTTTAATTACACGTTTTACCGTTAATTATTAATTATCTTTCCTTTTTGTATATTGTAATTTTCTTCCTCTCTTCATCACGAAGGTAAAATTAAATACGATTTGAAATTTTATTTTTTTCGATCTGTGCTACCCTTCATTAAGCATTATACTTTATCTATTACTCTCAGTTCAGTTTTCATTAAAAAAAATATATATATATTCAATAATAAATTGATGTTATTTGTACGAATTATACATAGAAAATTACTGTCCTTTATATACTGTAATAGTGTTGGACTCTAATCGTCTCCATCGGGGTTAGCTGTTTAATCGGATATTTGGGAGGATTAGAAGAGTAATAGTACGTAGAAAATAAGTAGATTTTAAAATAAATATTCAATATTGTTTTAAAATGGATCGAGCCACCTCAAATAAAATACAAAAGAACATAATTAAAGTGCACTGTGGATTGGTGTTAAAATTGTATTGCGAAATAGTGCGTGCGTTTGTACCAGAATAGGCAATGAATTAAATGCGAAACTATCCAATACTTTCGAGACTGCAAACTGTGATTTGTGTAAATACATGTGAATGTACAATTTGGTAATAACAAATTTGATAAGGCGCTTGCTTCATAGATGCAGCGAACGATGTAACCTTATCGATCCTAAAAAATAAACGATTCGATGCTTTTAAACATGGCACATAGAAAATTTCAACTATCGTAATAACGCTTAAAGCACTTTAATTGTGTTTCTTTGTATTTTATTTGATGTGATTCAACGCACTTCAAAATAAATTTGATTATTTATTTAAAAATTTCTTTTTTTCGTGTACATTGCAGTCCACCAATCTAATTGAACAACAAACCACGGTTAACAAGACCAAAGAATCCATTCCATTGCAATGTAAGAGATCGAATTATCAATTTTGTTCCGGAATTACATTTGCTAAAAAAAAAATATACATATATATATAAATTGATTCATTTAGTATTTATATTAATCTTTTACGACACCAAGGATAACTTTCCAGTGTTTCCACGTTTTAATAATGTTATACAAATGTGCACCCGGATTTACATTATGAACTATCTATGTAAAACCTAAAAGTTTGTAGTTTCTTATCTAATTTGTTACGAGCAAGACCATTTTTTAAAAGTTCCAGAATAGATTGAATTTGTTTTTGTGTAGGTGCTATTTTGCTGTAATTCCCCGCAAAACTTATACAAATGCTATTCCGATCGTAGGCCCTAAACTCCTAGGACTCGACATCCCAACCACGACCTTCATAAACGCCCCCATCACCACCAATGATGAAATTGTCTATTATGTCAATCTTATCGTGCTGATTCATTTGCATAGCTTGCATAGCGAGAAACAACTCAATACTTTTTTTTTTTTGATTTTTGCAAGGTTGCGTAAGCGTTTGAGTATTTACAACGAATTGAGTTGGTTTTTTTTTCGAAATTCAGTATATGCTTTCTTAGGACTTTTTGCACGTCAGACGGTACGGTTTACCAAATCAAAACCAGCTATAAAGTAAATTTATAATTGATAATTAATTTGACGTATTAGTGTAAATTTAAATAATATCAATGTAAATATAAATTTATGTATTGAAATAATTTTTTATTATATACCATTATTATTATTATTATTATTATTATTATTATTATTATTATTATTATTGTTGTTGTTGTTATTGTTGTTGTTGTTGATGTTGTTGTTGTTATTTATAAGAAAGAATAATGATTCTTATCCCAAAATGTACATATTAATTTTCATCAAACCATTCCTTATTTATATAAAATATAAGTTTTGGAATTAAAACAATGTTATTAATATTTTGGAATTAGTTATTACTCTAAATCTAAAAAATATATAAATTAAGCCTGAGCGTAAACCTAATCTATGAATATTCTAGCAGTTGCGTTGAAAAATAGCATATTACCAACAATTTTATCGTAAATATTTTTTTTTAAGATAAGAAACAGTCATATGAAACTCAATAATATTTTAAAATAGTGGAAGTATTGTTTATATTGGATTAAATTAACAAAGTTAATTTATAAAATAATATTCGATTCATTAACATTTTCTTGCGTTAATGTGTTATTGTATTAGCTGCTTTTTAAATATTCTTAAAACGTCAGTTTATTTTTATCTATTTTAATATTATTAATGATATTTAAAATAAAAATGATATATATTAACCGCTTTTAATACTTTTTATAAAGTTTTATATTAATAAAATTTTTTTCATTTAAAATTTTACTTAATTGCTGCTGTGTAGTACATAAAATTTAAACAATCTTAAAATAACAATTTGTTTTTTAAATAATTCGAATAAATATAAATAATGTATCAATAAATAAATTTGTAAAAGTTAAATATTTCATTTAAAATATTTTTTATATAATTATACTTTTTTTCAAAGTTAATGATTCTTTAATACATTTATAAATATTTTATTATATTAAAAATCATATTTTTATTTATTATAGATTTATTAAAAATGTAATAATGTAAATATACCGATAGTATTTTCTGTTAATATAACCAAGAATATTATGTACAAAATATTGATAATTCTTATATTTCTCATATTTTAGCAGATTAGTAATAATTAGAGAAACTGGCATAACCCAAAAAAATCATGTTATATTATATTTCAACTGTTGATTATTAAATTAGATTCATTAAAAAATAAACATACAAGAATAATTACAAAACAATTTATTTGTAATATTTTTCATTAGTTGTAGATATGAATAAAAATTTTTCGAATATTTAATACAATATTAAAGAAAATAGAAAAGAAGCAATTATAAATCGTGTCACTTTTTAATGAATTTATTTTCCAATTTATCTTGTGAATCAAATTTTATCAAGATTTATAAAAATGACATTTTATATTTAAGCATAGAATGTATATATATATAAATAATTGGTATGAATATATTTCATAATTCAGTTTTACATGATATAAATAAATTTATTTACTCATTAAAGTTGAATTTAATTTCCTATAAATAAATATGCATTAAAACAATCTATTGATAAATGAATACACGTTCTATAAAATATTTATAGATTTTTATTATTTATTAAGATAGATTGAAAAATATTTTATTGAAATGTAAAATATGTATGAATAAATAAAATAACTGATACTTTATATTTTTCTCAATAAATTTTTTAAGACAAATAAAGTAAATATTTAAAAATAAATTATAAAATAAATTATATAATATCAACTATTTAAAAATGAATTAAACTTGGTACATACTTTAGAAGTTTCTTAAAAAGTAGATTTTATTTTTAATAGTTATTATTTTTGCTTTATTATCCATTTTACATTAATGGTCTTATTTGTTTTAAATCATTTTATTTATTTTTATAATATAGAATTCATGTATCTAAAACAATGCATTCTTTACAATTATATTTAATTCTATTTTATTATATCAAAAGAAATAATTTTAAGAATTTTCAATAAAATATATTATTGAATATAATTGTACGTACAAGAATAAAAAAATAATAATTTGAATAAATTCGTAATACTGTAATATAGCTTATTATATAAGATTATTATTGAGCTATTGAGTGTTGTATTAATTTAATATTGATAAAAACAAATTTTTTTAATGCACATTAATAAAAAAAGTTATTAGAACATGTACACATAAATTTTTATCATAACACGATTTCCAAACATACTGTGCAATATTCCAAAAGAAACTATGAATAATAATCATGAATTAGATAATGAAGTCATTAAATCTCAAAAATGTACGTAATTATAAAAAAAAAATATTAATCAAATAATGTATTAATATTAACTGATAAGTAAAACTACAAAATCCAAAAGTATACATTTAGTAATCAATTGATTTATTTGAAAGCTTAAAGATTTCTATATATAAAGATTATAAATCTATTTATAATATTGAATGAAATTAATACGACTTTTTTAAATTGTTTTTATTTAAAACTACAATTTTTATACGTGAAATAGTAGTCATAAAATTTATTTGAAAAAGTAAATTCTCCAAAACCAGGGTAAGTAATAGATAAATAATAAGAAGCAACATTTTAAATAAATGCTTTAATCTATTTGGGACATAATACACGATAATTTTTATTCATATTCTATAATATAATTATATAACGGATTTGATATTTTGTCACACTATTCTATCGATAAAGATGTCTTGTAAATATAATCTTACGTAAAAAATTTATTTAGTAATAAAAAATGAATATTGGTACAATGATAATAAATTAAAAGTATTAAAATACTCATTTATATGTTCAATAAAATCAATGGATTTAAATTGCAGATGAAATAAACTACTCATCAGATCACAATTCTGAAGATTATTCAATACTTTTTAGATTTAGCAAAAATATGATGACTATTGCGTTTTATAAAAAAAATATTATGTTAAAAGCATAAATAAAAATATTTTATTATTCAGTTGAGGATTGCAGAAAAAATTTCAAGTTAGTAGTTTTCTACAAAGTATAAAAGTATATAAAATAAAAAAAATAACAACATTTAAAATGTTTATGCACATTTATTTAATATATGTATAAATTTTCAACAGAAAAAGAAAGTATGTATAGATAAAAAACATAATAAAGATTAGACTTTGGAATAAGGTAAAAGAAAAATATGCCATACTAAAAGGATATTAAACAATAATTGTTGATGTAGCTTATAATTTAACATTAAAATTATTCTTCACAAATTTACGTATCTATACAAAATTTTTCAAGATTTTCATAGTAACTTAAAAAAAAATTTTATTATAATTATTATTTTAAACACGAATTAACACAACGATTAATCACGTATTATGGTAAAAATTCATTTTTTTTTATTATATATTAAGTTAAAAAATATTTTTAATTTATTGTATTGAAAAATGAAAATTATTAATCATTTTTAAAAATATATTTATCTTATAATTTACGGGTTTTAATTTAAAAATAAATTAACATGCAAAGCCAATAGTTGAATAATTCAATAGCAATTTATGTATCATTTTTCAATAAATCTGAATAATATTTCAAAAGTACTGATATAATTATCTCATGTAAATATACTTGCTATTAATTTTTTAATATAATTGATTTATATAATATAAAAAATAAATTATTGATATTAAGTTTAATTATGAATTTAGAATATTTATTGCACAATTTATTATTATTGTTAATTATTTCATCATTTATGGCTCTGTTATTATTTTATATATATTTCAATATTTTGTGTTCCATTAACTTTTATAAAAGTTTTATTTATAGATAAACATGAAACTGTGAATATATTTAAAAAATTGTTTTAATAATAATTTTTGATTGTTTCATAAAATAATTATAATATATATATTAACATAAGTACATAATTTTTTTTTTATTCGTTATTTATAATTAAAAGTAATTAAACATAATATTTTAATATTTCGATATCTTAATTATATTTTGTATATAGTTTAATATTATGTAATCAAATTTATAATTCCTTGAATATTATTTTGAATGTAGAATATATGATGTTTCTCCTTATCCAATGCTTGTCATGAACTACTGATATAAATATAGTTTATTTAAAAATATAAATATGTTGTTTAAAAAAATTATAAGTACACGTTTAAATCTAGAAATTGTTTAATATTATGTTACTTGAACCAAATTGGATTTAAAAATAAATACATAAATAAATAAATAAAACAATATAATTAAAATTTTCAATTTCTTATGTTTGTATTAAATACAAGTCAATTTAACATTAAATGTGTATAAGTATATGAAAAATTTACATAAATTAATAGTAAATTAGCGTTTATATTTAATACTAATAAAGTAAAGTTTCGTTGAATTAGAAAATATTAAATAAAATTGATTGTAATATTATAGACGAGAAATAAATTTTTATTTCATTTGTGCTAAAATAATTTAGTATCAACATTATTACTATTATTCAAAGAAATTGAATTCTATACACGGATAAAAAAATAAAAAAATATTTGTATTTTCTACTTTATGGATACATAATCATAAATAGTAAGAATTTCTTCAATAGAACTTTTATAAATTTTCTTACAATCATGATTGTATAAACCAAAGTTACATAATACGCAATACAATTATTTGTACTTTTGAAGATAAATATTTACAAGGTATAAAATGATACACGCTATAGTCATTTACTCAGTACCCCACATGACTTTTATGACACTCTTTTATTTGTTAACAATATACTAATATAAAATTTACAATGAATAAATTTAAAATAATTTAATAAAATATTTTGTTGATAAATATATTAAATTAAATTGTAATTTATGGAAAAGAGCTGTGCTTTGTCGTGTATCAATCCCAAGGCATATTCTCATTTGATTACCCTTTATAATATCAAATTAGAGAATAATCCTTAGAGTATTATGGACTATTCTTAACATAATAAATAATTTTATAACGTTATTACATCCTTAAATATATGCGAAAAATAAACGGTTGATAATTGTAAAGAAGTTTATTGACAACTAGAATGTAGTGCTTTACATACACGTTTTTTTTTTTTTAAATAATATTCACAATTATATTTTATTAATTAATTTTTTATTTTCATAAAACTGAAAAATATCAAATTTGTTTGTTAATTTGCATACTTTTCATCAACTGTACATATGAACCAACATATAAGAGATGAGCAACAAAGTAAAGAACACGAATTGCATTCAATACAAATGCCAATTATTATTTCTTCCTTATATTCATTGGAGTTAATCTTAATTATATTTGTTTGTCTTTATTTACCTCTGCATTTGAATCTGCGTGCGTGTGTGCGTTGGTGTATTTGTATCCAGTTGCATATAAAATAGTGTAATAATAATTAATGATGAAAATTCAAACGAGTTTTCTAGCTTTGAATTTGTTGATTTGACCCAAGTGCAAGACGTTACAATTGTTAAATTCGATGAGTTTGCAAGTAAAGGTTTGCGTATACATTACTGAGCAATAAAGGATAAAGGATAAACGATAAACATTACGGTACCCATTATTAAAGTTCTCAAATGATATTTCGAAAGACGGAAAAGAACTATGGTTTCACTGACCAGTGATCCCAAGTCTTAATGATTTTGTACAAAACTTCGCCGGGGCTTTCAGTCTTAATGCACTGCCTGTGACCCAACAATTTGTAATCTTTGCTGATGTTGTTTTGCTGTACACCGAGCTCTATCAGCTTTTTAACGGCGAAGAGCTGTGCTTTCGTCGGTCTGACATCGTTGAAAGTTCCAATGAAGGACACGCCGATGCTCTTCGAGTTATAATTGAAGGTATGAGCGCCTTCGACCCCCCAGCCACGACCTTCGTAGACGAGTCCATCGCCACCCACCAGGAAGTTGTAGCTTATGTCATTCCACCCCTTGGACTCAATGTGAAATGTTTGGGCAACTCTGACGTTGAGTACACATTGGGCCTGAGTGTAACAAAACACCGAAGCTGTGTGACTGATAATCACGTAGGGGGCAGGAATGGCACTCAGTGGTGTGGGGGGTATTGTGGGTGGTTGTGCGCCCCATTCCACTCGGGGCACTATGCGGACTCCTTGGAACGTCGGCTCTGGACAAAAACAATGTATTTTTTATTCTAACAAAAAGGTCCTGGTGAGCTCATCACATTTTTATTTCACAAGTAACTTTGCCAAGCCATATTAAATAGTCCATCAATCATAATATTTTCATACAAATTGGAGCGGATGCGATTTCGTTAATTTTTTTAGAGTGAAGCCAAGTTAAAAATTTCAGATAATAATCAATAGCTCGCAATTATTACCTACATCATAAATATATATTTTAAAAATAAAATTATTGACTTTTCATCTAGTCGAACCGCGAGTTTTGCCATTAAATCTTTTGTTAATTTGGTAAATAAATAGTTCGGATAATGTCAAGAATAATAATATGTGACGAAACATTATTATCATCCACGTTTCACAATATCATGAAATTTAAAGTAAATAAACGTTGATTATTTTTTAAAAAATATCAATGACCAATTTAAAAAACCAATGAAATATTTATTCACATTTGTAACTGTAAATTATAATTTCTTTTAGGTATTGCATTGATCAAAAGAATAGAACAATCTTTCTTATATTAAAAATATTATAAATTATAAAAAAATTATTATTAAAATAATAAAATCATTTTAAAAATTTTTAGTTAATTACTAAATGTATTAAATCAAATCAAATTACGAAGTACTACTGAAATTTAACCCTTTATTAATTCCAGAAACAAAATTTAAAAGAAAATATTTTGTGCAATGTAATTACAAAAAAATAATTACAATACAGATAATTAAATTATTTAATTATTTTCTAATGTAATACCGTAATTAATTGATGTGTCACTGAATGAAGTGGGAAGGTATAGTTGTTTTGATGAATAAGTCATACCTGCAAACCAAATACTGAGTACATTGAGTATTACGAGAATTGAAGCTGCTATAGAAACCGTGAGAATGCATCGTCTTGTGCGTAACCACTCCAGAACTATAAGTTTAAAAGAATAAATTAATAATTAAGACAGTAATAATTAAACAAATTTTATTAATCAATGTTAAATTAATCTTTTTAATATTATTGATTAACGATACGAATAATTTTTAAAAGATTTTTAAAGCTTAATAATCCAAATAAGAAATGTCATTTTCACTAAATGTAATTTGGTACAAAATTCACGATTGAAAGCTTTAAAATGATCGAATATTCCATGAGATAGATGAAATAGAACTTGTTTGCAAATTAAACGAAATCATTGATTTAAAAATTGTTAAAAAGTTTCTCAAGTAATTGGAAACTCATAATTATTAAATTAAAATAAAGTTCACCATTGTAATATTCAACTGTAGGCAAAGAAAATTTTAAACAATTTTTTTTAATGAGAATTAAAAAAAATAGATTCTTAAACATTGAAAAACTCATTTATTCTTAAAGTATAAAAAATAAATAAATAAATAAATACATTTGTAGAAAAAAAGAAATAATTTTTATTTTATTTTTAATAAGAAACACTGATTAATCATCTTGCAATAGCTGCAAAAACGTTTTATGAACTTATACTTATTTTATCGTAAACATTATTTGCAATTATTAATATATCTATTAAAGATCAAATATTAATAGTTATATAAGTATATATCGGGAAAAATTAAAATTAAATTTTGAACTTACTATTTTAGGAATTTACAATAATATCTTTGGAAAATAAATAATCGTTAATAAATTGATATAATACAAAAAAATTGACGAGATTTCTTTATAAAAAACTTCTTCACTTAACACTAGTATAAAAATTATAACGATTATAAAAATTAAAAATGTTTATGCTAATGTGAACTTGCGTATTTACATATTTTTTTAGAAAAATTTAATTGTAATAATGTTGATAATATATTTCTAGTAAATACAATACGTAATTATAAATATGAATTAAAAGATTGAGAAATATTAGTTATTAATATAATATTATTTTTTTCCTTCTGTTAATACTTGGAAAACAATAAAAAATGTTAAGAAATAAAAAATATCATATCGAATATTTTAATGCACCTTCAGGATTCGAGAAAACATTAAATGGATGTAAGGAAGCTCTGGATACATTCGTGGATACAGAGAATTTTCTCTCATCATTATCCTGTTTAAGATCTTCATTATTGCATTGCAGACTCCCACTGGGTATATCATCAACTGGAGATGCAGAATGTGTATAAACAAATTGCTTTATTGTCACAGGCCCTTTATAAAATACTCTGCTGCCGAGATGTACATTGGATGAATTTTTTATACACACATCTCCAAAATCAGAAGGATTTGTAGGTGGTAATATTTGTCCATTTATCTGGTATTGTAGTTCTGATTGATCTACTGGAACCTCATCCATCCAACCTTTTTCTTTTAGGGCATCCACGGACTCGTCCTCGTCCTCAGCATCAGTCGTTGGCGTTGATGAGCCATCCAACAAAGATAAGGACTTTTGACTTTTATCTTCGGAAGAATTTTCTATTTGGATGTGGGAGTATCTGTCTTTTTGATCTTGCTGATCTACCGTTGGCGTTTCACTATCTTCCAATTCCATGATTTTTTTCATCAGTTTCATCTCTATTTGAATAACATACTTCTAATTTTTAGACCTCTTAAGATATCTAAATTGCTGTAAAAACTTTAAAAACAAATGCTCATCTGCCTCCAAACTTTTAAGTTCGATCACTATCATTACGTTTTTTACTAAAACTAAATAAAAAATCATTCCATTTTATTTATATTTTTAAAAAATAACAAACTTTTAATTACTTTTGCTTTTTTTTATTCATTGTTTTTATACATTCTTAGAAAAATAGATTTATTAAAAGTATATAATTGTAAATTATATAAAGGTATAATTTATATGAAAGCTATATAAAGGCATAATTTACAATTATATACATTTAACAATATTTTATGTTATTTGTAAATTTTGATAACTTTTTACCTTAATAAACTTTTAAATCGCCTTAAAACGTTCAAAATAATGATCATTATTAAATGAATATTCTAATTTATAATTGTCATTATTGACTAGTTTTATAATTTCACTTTCATTCCTTAATGCAAATCATAAATGTTAATTCAACTATCGATATAACAATGAAATAATATTTTATTTCACTGGCTTAAGCACTTTTGGAACGTTTCACAAATGTATCTTTTAAAAACTATTTCTCTCTGAAAATGTTGGATTTTCCTTTTTCTCCACTTTTTTTTCCATCACATGCATCACTTTTTAGCAAAATACATCATCACGTTTATTATGAATTTTTTAGTAACTATTGCATGTTTAGCAATGTATTAGCGTATTAGTTATTGCATTTTTTAATAATCACATTTAAACTTTATATTATAAGATTTATTATTAAATAATTTATACTTAATCATATTGATTTCGAAATTATATTTTTTGATATTATTTTATAATCATCTTATACACCCACGAATCTAATAATTTTACTCACGGCCATAATGCAACTGAAAACATTATTTCCCGCTCTGTCTCCCTTCTGTTTTACGATATTCATATCAAAGTCTCATACGCAATATTATTTTTCTTACAATTTGAAAGCTTATCATGCAACAGATAAACAATACATGTTTTTCAATGTGTGATAATTATGATTTTCAGAAGGTTATTCTCTCTTCTATTAAGACAGTCTCAATTCATAAAACTGTCTGTTGTTAAAAATAAATACTTATTTTTAGGTTAACTTTGAGATTAAGAAAAAATATTACTATGGCCGTATTAAACATGTTTATCGATCATTTTTAATACATTTTTATCCTAATAATAAATTAACAATTGTACGCGTATTATATTACATAAAAATATGTCTAAAAAAGTCAATTTTTAAAAAATATTCCAACATTTTCTTTGATTTAAATTCATTTAATTTTATGAAAATTAATAAGAAAATAATATTTTTATTAAAAAAGTGTAATGAAGTATAGAATTACCTAATTTCATTCAGTTTTATAATGGTTTAATTTATCACTATTAAATTTAAGGCTTTTTGTTAATAATATTGAGCATTTTAAAGATTATCTTAATAAATTATAACAAAATAATAATCTCAAGTTACTTATAGAAAAGTGTTTTTTGAATTATATTAAAAATTTTTCTAGAAAAAATTATTTAAAAAAAAAATTGGCTAATTTTTAGTACTAATATTATAATATTATTGTATATTATTATAATATTATTACATTTCCATAAAACAAAATTTAAAATAATTAAATACAATGATATAATAATACTACATAATAATAACAATATATAAATATCAGTTATTTAATCTAAAAATTGTAACTGTAAAACACATAATTAAAATAAACTCTTATTAACATACATCATATCAGCTTGTTATATTTTATAAGTAAATTCATATCGCGGATTACATAAATAAAGCAGAAGTAAATTTTTTTTGAAAATATTTGAACTATTCATTAAAAAGTACGGTTTTATCGATAATGATATTAAAAAGTTCAACGTCACCTACTATATAGGTCTTTGGGTTTTTTTTCCAATAAGTAATGTAATTCAGGTACTCTTCAGTTGTTTGTGATGTATTTGTTCAAACTTTAACGAATTGTTATTATATGAGACTTTTTACATGCACGTTCTGTTTGGTTTCGTCAGTTCATTTTTTGTAGCTTGTAACAACAAAATCGCAAGGATTTATATATAATTGTCAATAAAAAGTTTTCTTCATTCTTATTTAATTCATGAATTAATAAAACCCTCAACAGCAGAGATGAATAATAGAAAAATAAAAATTGTATAAAAAATTAAGACAAAAAATTGTTATCGATATAGTATATTATTTTATAATTCAGTCAATATTTATGACATAAATGTTCTAAAAGTTTTTAATTTTGATTTTATATTTTTCTTAAATACATATATAATATAATTTGTTCAAGTTATTGAACTTACCTCGTGTTATTGTATTATAATTAATGCATTGGGTAGAGTGAGAAAATATATTAATAAAAAATAATCAGAGAATTTGCCCAACTGTAATTTAACTATTTATTTATAAATTATCGTGGCGTAAAAACAGCGGGAAAAGACCTAACTTTACCCCGTTGGTGATGAATCTGAGGTGGTAAGGATCACCGCCGCTCCAGACGAATCTAGAAGGTGAAGGAAGTTGCCGCTTGAAGCGTCAATCTCTCTTTACGACGTTTACTTATCTTTGGGAAAATTGGTGTGGGTCTAACTGTCCCGTTCTGCAATACCTAGCCACACTTGAGGAACCAAAAATCGCGCTTTGCTGCCTTTTACACAATCCGATAAAATATATACAACAAATATTGAATTGTTCAAAAATTTAGAATCAAAACTATATTGTAAGGGAATAAACAACTAGTTAGGGAAATTAGTTAAGTAATTGGCCGCTAGAAGGAATACACCATCTTAATAAAAAAAATCTATTACAGATTATCAGGATCGTAAGTCAACAAATTTTAACTCCACACCCTCAGCCATAAGAGGCTTATTTGATTCCTATTTTCCATTGCATGCCCACTGATGCAATGACCCATATAATGCTCCTGCAGTAAATTTAACCATGCTCATCTGACCTTCAAATGGTGATTGTCGATGGTTTCACCCCCGCCGTCAAGAAAAGGAGAATCATCAGGACTGAGCCTCCATACACGATTCTTTTCCAACTAGTATCATTTTAACTGATCAGCTGAAAAAAAAATAATACTCCTTCAATAAAGCGTAATTCTTCCCCTTCCATAATTATTCAAGATAAGAACGACTGGTTCAAGATTCGAAAGAATCTTGAATCAATTATTCCTCGCCGCGTAACTGTCGTTTATAACTCAATCATTATCTACACCTCTACAGCAGATAACTTTCGCTCACTGACTAATTTTCTGGAAATTAAAGTCATATTAAGCGAATTTCTTGTCCTACTTAATTGTGCTCATCTTTACCTCCTCAAATCATGAAATTTACTATGGATTTTCTTCACACTTTCTCTACTCTTTAATTTCGAATTTTAATACGAAATAATGGCTATTTCTGAATTGGAATTCCAATAGTATGAAAACAAAAGTTTCCGAGTTATTGACTCTGATCGAAGAGAAAGCAGTTCAAATTACTTGTATCTCAGACACTAAATTTGCCTCTACTTCCTCTTTTTTTATTCCCGGGGATTCTGTACACACACAAAATAATTCTTCTCATACAAGAGGTGTAGCAATTATTATACAAAATGCTCTGTCTCATAAGCGTATTTATTTAGACAACATTTTTCATCAAGTAGTTGTGAAACTTGATGTATCCTCTGAACTTATTCGAATTTTTGTAATCTACTCTCCACAAAAAGCTGATAGTGACCTTTCTATTGTTAATCAATTTTCCCCAATAACATTCCTACTATACTGGCAGGTGACTTTAACGGTAAACACACTTTCTGGGGATATTCTTCTAACAATTAAGGCCGGCTGCGCCGCCGTAATACGATAATTTTACGAAAGATTTGGCATCGAGAAAGCGTGCTCAAGGACGCTAATTGCTCTACGGCAAAGATTCGAGATAATTCGACGTCGTGGATTGCATTTTTTGGTATTTACTTTTGTTTGTTATGAGTAGTACATCTAGCATCTATTATCGTATTTCATTAAATTATATCATTAGCGGCAGATTTGTGTATATGTGTGAATTAACCTGCGTTCCTTGCGAGATGTGAGAGAGATTGTTTTCAACTGCATCATAAACCTTTTGATTCGGCGGAAGTTCCACGACTTCCTCAAGACGTTTGAAACATCGGCATCTTGTCTAAGAGTGGATCATACTGAATCGGTGGAGATTCACACTAACAACAGTTAAATCCATAAATGAAAAAAGCACTTCCCAGTTTCATTTGATCTTGGCAAAATCGACACCACACGGAGCGTGCGGACGGCTTTCTCCCTTGGCGGACAATAGGATTTTTATGCCAGGATAATCAACAATAAATTAATAATTAAAATTGAATAAACTCTCTGATTTTATTCCCCTCAACTCAACCTGTCCTATAGCTGCTTTACTTTATAAATTTAATTCTTCAAAGTAAAAGCTTTTACAGTATATTGAATGAAATGAATTCTCTAAAGAAAAATAGTATATGAACACTTATAGACAAACCAAAGTATGAAACAGTTATTAATAATCGCTAAGTATACACACTGAAATTTAATTCCGACTCTACTGAACGATACTGAAAGCTAAATTAGTTGTAATAAGATATTCACAAATGCAATTGATTAGAAAGAGATATTTAGTCTAGTTATTTGTTACAGCAATTCTATTATTTTCAAGCATAGCAGCACAAAAAAACTTATATTTTGGACAGCTAGATATAAAAACGGCACTTTTGTATGAAATCCTAAGTGAAAAATATTTATATAAAGCAGTCTGAGAGATTTAATGATAGTACAATGTGAATGTGTAAACTTTTGAAAGAATTGTATGGATTATAGTAAACTTTTAGTTCTTCGACTGAGCGTTTTACTAAATACATCAAAAATTTAGGATTGTATGGTTGTAGAGCCTATCCTTTTTTATATAATTATAATAAAGAAAATGGTAGTGTATATTTGGAAATTTATGTAGGCAGGTACAAATAAATAAATGATTTATAAATTATTCAATGAATTCAATGAATTAAAAAAAGAATTTAAAAAAACATACACAACAGATGTAAAAAGCGTTATTGAGATACAGAAACTAAAATATAGTTTCATTTTTATTCATTAATACATATATATACAAACCATTTTAAAGAAATTTAATTTGTTTCATACCAACAATATTTCAATTCGAATAGAATCAATATATAATAATATAATATGTGAACAAATTAATTTTAAAGCTGCATACATAGAATCGCTTGACAATTTAATGTATTTAAAAACTGAATTTAAAAGAAATTTAAAATAAACACATTAAGAATGCTCTGAAAAATAAGAAACGCAACCTACATCATTTTGGGACCCATTCCAACTCCCGACCTTTAACATTGTATTATCTTCTTACAATAGTTGAAAAAATTATTAACATATTGTAAAATTAAATTTAGAAATAGTATTTTATACATTGACAAAATAACTGCATTAAAATAAATAAAAAAAATCCAGAATTTCATCGAGATAGTAAACACATAGATATTCGATATCATTGTATTTCAGATTTATATAATACCATTAAAATCAATATAAGTTATATACAAAAAGAATATATAAAAGTTGAATAGAAAGTTAACACATTAACGAAGTACTACCTCAATTAAACTTTAGGTATGTGAGAGATAAATTGGGTAAATAATATGTTTATTATAATATTTTTATTTATAATAGTATAAAATATTAAAAAGAGTGTAAAAAAATAATAATATAGTGTTTTTTACATTACAAACATAAATAAATTAAAAATTTTATAATATTAGTAACGAATACAACCACTTCGAATAGGATTCCGTTAACACACAGCAAGCGACACATCGTGCGTGAGCAAAGTGAACGTTAAAAAGCATTAATATATATACAGTGAAACAGAGGAAAGAAAAAAGCTAAAAAACATACAGTGAAGTGAGACAAAGGTAGTGAGAGAAAAAGAAAAGACGGCGAGGGTTAGAGGTGGAAAAGAAGAAAGGTGAAAGAGTGCGAAAAAAGTGAGGTTAGAGTTGTAGCGGGAAGAAAAGCCGGGAGCCGGGAAAGATACGGGCGCCATAGACGGCAGGCACGCCTTACGATAAAGTAAAGCGGACAGCGCCAAGTACCGACGGCGGATAAGCCACGAAGCTGAGCAGCGATTGAGGGGAAGCTTTACCGAGTAAGAGAACAGCTCCAAATAACAAAAGGCAATACAACCACTTCGAATAATTAATCTACAATACAGTTTTACGGAGAGTATTAAAGTATTTAGAATAAAAAATTTATTGTATTAAAGTTAATAGGGCTTATACAAAGACTCTTACTACAGAATTGACCACTAGACAGCGTACATCAATAAGAGAATTAATACGAAAAAGCTGTTATGGGTTATAAGTAAAGAGCCATAAAAACTATTGTCGCTTTTTTTAGCCAGAGATATATTTTACATATATGGCATGGATAGTCGATCCTGTAATTGATGCATATAGAAAGAGCTAGTACCATCTTGCGATAATCCCGTGTTGGTCATCATTCATGTCTAGCATCAACACACATGCTACCAGCTTTCTGCTTAACTCTGTTTATTCAACATTTTTTATTATAAATAAATTTGTTTTCAAAAAAACTTTATATGATAGAATCTTTACTTATCTCTAAAGCAAGAATCTATGAAAATTTTATACTCATTAAAAAATTTTATTAGACAAATATTATCAAGATATAATATCTATTATAAATAGTGAATTCCTGTATATTATACATAATTAAATTAAAAAATCAAAGTACAAGCTTAAAAATTACCTATGGCTTGCGATAGATTTTATTTTATATAAATTTCTATCTTTTCTATACTAAATAATTTATGTAAATGTTATTCAAACAACATTATTTTAGAATAAGTAGGTTTTTATTTATTATGTATCGTTTAAGAAAAAATCTTTTTTGTGATAGCACTTGCATAGAATTTAGTCAATATATATGAATAAGACATAAAGCGAAGTTAAGAGAAAAAGAAAACATGAATTTATCCACAAAAAGTTTAAAGACATTATCTGTCGTTAAAAAAATAATATCATGCACGTAACTACTGCCTTTACGACTGGCTCTAAATCAGTGACAACTAACCGAACTTTCCATCGTTTTTACTCATTTACATTTCTCTCTCTCTCTCTCTCTCTCTCTCTCTCTCTCTCTTTCTTTCTATTTCTCTTTTATTCTATCTCTCATTTTCTTGTTTGTAAATATGAGATGATAGTGTTGCAAAAGAAAATATTCTTTACTATGATATTACAGTGAGAGCGCTTGTCTCACTACTCTTCTTCTTGTGTCAAGTCTTTGTTTTTTCTTCATATATAACTCTTTATGCTATAAATATAAATACCAGTATTTTTTTACGTTATCGTTGAAAAGAAGCATAAGTCAAAATTTATTCCACAATACAGAAGGTGCCTTAAATTTCATCATTTGATGAACTACTGCACTGCAAACCGGAGTTGTTTGTTCTGTTGTCAAGGGCAAGCCACCCCTGCATATCCTCAAAAAGACAATTTCAAAAACAAACGTCAATGTATCAACTACTCAAGGGCCAATTCGGCAAGCTACCAAGACCGTCCTAAAGTCCCCGATAAAGAATCTCTCACTCTAACTAACTCTATTGTAAAATTTCCCTCTTCAACAGTTAAGCATAACAATATTTTAAGAGAAAGCAAATCTAAAAGTACTTAAGGCCGTAGACCTACGTCTGCTCCTGAGATCCTTGAAAACTTCCCGTTATTGTGAATTCAGTCCAGCCCCAATATTTCTTATGTCTAAGTCACAGCTGGAACAAAACCCCACCTCCCACCTTTTCTTCTTTAACTCCAGATGGCTCTTACTATCGCACTAGAGCTCATCAATGACTGCACAAATTCCACTAATATCCACATCGTTAACTGGAATATGAATATTCTTTCTCCCACTAAAGCTCTTAAACTGGGACGACTTTTAGCCTAGCACAATATCTCCGTAACCTATATCACAGAAACGATCCTTAAACGTCACAAAAATTTTTTATTTCTTAACTACATACTCTATCGCAGAGATCGTCCATCCTACCCTCTTAACCGGTGGAAAAGTAGCCATTCTCGTCCATGACTCGATCAGACATCAGCCTGCTGATCTTGGTTCGACCTCGGCCGAGGCTGTGGCTGTGGTCATATTATCTTCTGAAGCAACATTCAGGATAATTTCATTTTACTATCCGCCTAACTCAAAAACTTTATTCACAACCTTAAACATCTGTTATCATCATCCTCACATCCCACCGTTATTGGAGGCGTTCTCACAGGCGATGTGCAACGCGCCTAGGACTGTTCGCTTACCAACACCAAAGGAACCTCTCTCCTCAAATTAATCCACAACTACATACTTTTTTTTCGAATTTCTGAATATTCCTACTAGAGGCTCTGAGGTACTTGACCTTTTTGTCTCCAAAGAAACCTGTGTCCCTTTTAAGATCGAAATTTTTCGCTCTTGTCTGGGGCTATCTTTTTGTTCTCCTTCAATTTTCAGCAAAAATTCCTCTCTTACTAGCTATACACTCGGCTAGCTTCACCTCTGATTCCTCTTGGAATCTGGTTTCCTTAACTGTTCCTCCTCTAAAACAATCATTGAACTGGAGGAGACTGCTGCATCTTTATCTGAATGTATAAATTAGCTCATATCGACTGCTTCTAAACACTTTCCTACGACTAAACAAAGTATTTTGCTTCAGAGTTCAAGACCTTATCTCTCGAAAAAATGCTCTCCGCAAAATGTGGCAAAAACATAGAATCCTATCTAATAAAGCTCTCCTCATTTATTTACAACATGAACTCATAAAGGCTCTTTTTACTTTCAGAGAAAATTCCTTCTCCCGTTATATTAAATATTCTCAAGAAAATTCCAAGAAAATTTGGAGTATTATCAAATTCCGTAGAGGGCACTCCAAACTTGAATCCTCTTTTTTTTTAAAAAAAAATTGAAAAATTGTTTCCTAATCGTTAATGACAAGGAAAAAACTTCTCTCTTCGATAATACAATCCATAATCAATGCTCTCCTTTCTCCTCTTATTCTCTTTCCTCCTCCCTACCCGAGACCATAAACGAGCAGGTCAAATCCTTTTAGCCCTCTAATACATACATAGAACATACCGTCTCCAAAGAGGCCAAGAAAATCGTTCTCTACCTCCCTAACAGAAAAGTCCCGGGCCTTAACAGAATTAATAATGGAATTCTAAAAATTCTTCCCCATAAATTCCTCATTTTTCTCACCAACATCATCCATTCCTCCCTACAATTGTAGGTCTTTCCTAAATTCTGGAAGAGAGCTGTAGTAATTTTTATCCCCAAAAGCGTAGCTGATGATTCTGATTCATTCAACAACTAACCAATCAGCCTCATAACCTTCATTAGGAACCTATCGGAGACTGTTATCTTCTTAAGAATCACTTCTTAAGAATTCTTAAGAATTTAATGAAGAATACCAATAATTCCTTCTTTTCAATTAGGTTTCAGGTCCAATCATAGCTCTACGCATCAGCCTTTAAAGATATCTGAGCTCATCGCTGATAAATACAACCGAGAATTTACCACCGTTCTGCTCCTGCTGGACATCAGACAAGTATTCAGAACGATCTGGTGTAGCGGGATCATTTTTAAAATGATTTCTCTGGCCATTCCTCTGTATCTTATGGGTATCGTCAAATCACATCTCGACTCCAAAACAATACAGGTAAGGTGTGGCTCTTCTCCTTTGTCAGAAGAAAGGGAAGTATTATCTGGAGCCCCTCAAAGTTCCAAACTTGACCAGGTTCTATTTAATATATATCAAGCAATCTCTCCAATCTTAACTCTCTCACTGTCGCGCAATATGCAGATGACTACACCATTCTGAATTCAAACCAGTATCTCCGTGTTGCATTCAGAATTAACAAAGCCATCCCATTCCTTATCATGTGGCTTTTTTCTTAGCAATTCCAAATAATGCCAAGAAATTTCAGGCTATCCTCTTTACGAAGAAGATCACAGCTCTTCTACAAATCAATCTTCTCGGTAATCCTCTCCTTTCTCCAAACATGAAATATCTCGGTACTTACTTTGATAAATCTCTCTCCTGAAAATACCAAGTTCAGCATGCAAAAAACAAGATTATGGTCCCCAGGTTCATCTCTCTCCCTTCTATAGAAATTCCAACATTTTGAAACAACTCAAATTAGTAGCCTTTAATGTTATAATCCGTAGTGATTTCATAGGATTTCCCCATCTGGGGGACCTCCAACTGCCCTCTGATATAATAGAACCCACCAATTATTTCTTAATTAATCCTAGTTCGTCCAGAACACTCAGATTATCAAAGAAACCAGAAGCTTCCCCATACACAAATACGCTCACAAATTTGCTTCCAACCTCCGTCTTGTTGTCGAAACTCACTCCAACCAACTAATCCGGGCCTTGAAAGACTGCAACCCAAGCAGTCCGATTGGATCCGAAAACCCTGTACCTTGGTCCTTTAATTATTATTTTTATATTACAGATATCAAGTCCGCATTTATTCACGTTTTTCATCTCATAGCCATTTTATTTTGTAGGCCATACCTCATCTTCTCTTTCTGTTTCTGTTTTCACCCAACTCTAATTTGTCTTCCTCCTAATTTCGTCTTTGCTTAAGTTTTCCGAAATGTATAACCTTTGGATTAGTAATTTCAACCACCTTCTTTCTTCCTTTTTCCTACTTCATCTCAGTAGAAGAATTTTTTAGTCGGTAGCATCAATTTGAGGGGTTGACGAGTCCAACACTACCCACTTGTGGTTGTTAATAAGACGATTTTTACCCTCTACACTAGCTTCCCTACCCCCTTTCTCGGAAAAAACAATAAAAAAAATCATCATTGCCTTTTATAGACAAATATATATTGTATACATATTGTGTGAGTGTTCTACCCTGTAATTAGTATATATCAAAAGTGCTAGAACCATTTAGCAATAATTACATGTTGGTTATCACTGGCCTTCAGCAAATTTATATATGCTAATAGCTTACTGCATAATAGCATACTGTTTTCAACTTGAATAATTCATCATAATAACAAAAACACTATTTATTACATTAATACATTTAAGTTACTATGTATACAAAATTTTACTATTCTAAATTAATTAAATTATAAACCAATATGAATTATTGGAAAAATGATTGTTGGTGTAAAAATTAAGTATATTAAAATGATGTAAATAAAAGAAAAAAATTCTGCTTATTAGCTACTAATAATTTACATTCACTAAAAAATATTTTTAAGATAAACACACCATAATCAACAATGAGTTTACAATCTTAGTTAATACAATCATGTTATTATGTACATTTATTCTACCTTTAGTTTATAATTTTCTCTTTTATAACTATTACTGAAGATTTTTAATAGGTGTTCATTTAATTTTATTAAAAATAATATTCGTTTAATGAACCTTTTTTATTGCGTTGAAAAATTATTTGATTTAAAAGTATATCTTTATAGTATTTTTTATGAATTTCCTAAACAAGTTTAATAATTAAAAAAATTAAATAATTGAGTTTTTATTTTTTTTTTTAATTTATATAAAGGTAAAGTTGAATCAATCTCCTAGTACTAAAAAATTATATTTGTTGATATTAATTTCTTATCAGCTTTTCTTTTTTATACAACACTTTTGAATTCATTATATATAAAATTAGCGTATTATGAAAATACATTGGACGATTAATGTAACCATTGATTTTATTATTCTTACAAATACTTTATTAATTTTTATTAAAATCTATTATATACAAACTATGTTAGTTATATTACTATATAATAAATGATGAATATGATATGTTACCTATTTTAAAATAAATAAAACATACTATTTTTTATGTATATAATAATATGCATAAAAACTATTCTAATGGTATATGGTATCTATAATAAAAATGAAAACTCAACTAGTCATATAAAACAGAAACAAATACCTAATAAATATTGAATATATAATAGGTTTTTATTTTTAATTTATTATGAAAAAATTACCAGAATTCAAAAAATAAAATTTTTTAAGTAGTATTATGATATTAGCAAATAAATCGAGTTATTCGTTTTTAATGAAATACGTAATAACATAAAATACTATTTCAGAATTAAAGATTTTTATTTACAAACAAATTCACTAAATATATTAAATACATAAGTAAATATAAAGAAACACACAAAATATGTATGTATACAAAACATTATTTTTGATAGTTTATATATACTATATCCATTTATTAATTCTTTATAAATTGTTTATGATGTCTTCCTTTTAAAATATATAAATAAATTAGTAAAATAGGTATGAGATGATTTTTCAAACAACTTTTTCGATAAATTTTTTTCAAATAATTCTGATTTTAAAAAATTAAAATTAATTTTTTTAGAATTAATTGTACAATAAAAGACTTTGTTGTTTTACATAACATTAAAAATCATAATTATTGAATAATTTAGCTACAATATCTTAAACATAATCTTTTTTTAAATTTTAATAAAACACATTTATTTATCGGATTTACTTGATTAAATAGTCCTAATTTTTTATTAAAATTTATCTAAATTTACTTAAAAATTATCTAAATTAATATTATGAAATATTATTGGTAAGACTAAAAGACAAATTTATTGTGCCAGTAAAATAACTTAAACATTAATAAGGAAAAGTAAAATTTATTGATTCGAATTTGGGCGTAACTTGAAAAGATATTATTAAAGGTAAATTTATCAAATTGAACAAATTATTTTTTAATATTCAGTTGAGTTTTAATATGTAGTTAGACTTAGAAATCATACATGTGTTAAGATATTCTGCTGCATACATCCATCCCCCCTGTATGTTTAAAGTAGGCATTACGTGAATGCTTACTGATCACTTCAAATTAGGTTAGTTTCGAGATGAGTTATTATTCTTATGATAATAAAACTGATCTGATTAGATTCTATTGCACTACAGTGATGCTCTACTTAAACAAATATTATATTTACACAAAGTTTTATAAATAATTAAATTTGTAATAAAATTATATTTATCATAATAGAACCGATAGTGAAAAAAAACTTATTTATTATTATTCAATGATAATATTTAATCTATTTATTTATTTTAATTACTTTTTATTGATTCAATTCTTAAATTTAGATAAATATAAATTGTGAGTTATTTTTTCTATACTTGTATATACTTCGCAGCTATAATATAATAATAAATTTCTTTTCTACTACAATTCATAAAAAAAAGAAAAAATCTTATTCAAAATACTAATATATAATTTAGAGTGAAGAATAGTTGCTAAATACATTGTGTCAATTAAAATTTCGTATTATGCTATTGTTAAAACCTTAAACGATATTTAATTTTAAGCAATCGATTTAGTTTTCAAATTTTCAACAAAATCATAATGATAAAAATTAACTTTAACATCATTATTTTTTTTGCCGGTAAATATCAAAGAGAATCAGCATAACAAGACATTGATAAAAACCTAAGAAAAGCTTTTAAAAGATTTCATAATAAGTACACAGATATACTATAAATATGTAACAATTAATAGTTCATGATGCTATAAAAAATATGAGCAAACTTTAATCCTTCAGATTATTTAGGGAAAATCAAAAATTTGAAACAATATTGCCAATTTTAATATATAATTTATTTTTCTGAAAATCAATTACAATAATTAACTGATGATAATATAAAGTTTATTATTTTTAATAAATTTTAGTACATAAATAATATTCTTTCTGTGCTTACTACATTAATTAATAATAACATAAATTATAAATTAATAATAATAATATAAAATTCAATTAAGAATTAAGGTTGCATAATTGTGGAATATTTTTAATTTTTTTAAATTAAGGATAAAAAATGAATATTATTTACAGATACGTAATTATAATTAATATGAATTATAAAATATAATTAATAATACTTATACAATTAAAATAATATTTATATAAAAAAAATAATAATTTATAAAGAATTTTTTGAATTAAAATAAATTTATTTTTAGTTCATTGTAATTTGTATTTATCCTTAATAAATGTCTCTAAAATCTATATAAATGAAGAATTAAAAAAAAAATACTAACAAAATATCTATTTAAATATTAAATACATTTTTTAGAAATGCAATTGCCTTTAAAAATATCGTTAATATTAATAAGTATTGATTTTTTAAACAATAAAAGACTTAAGTAAGTTATTTAATCAATAATAGAAATGTAACAGATAACGACCTTGTGTATCCAAGACTACGAAAAGTTGAAGTTATTTATCACAAGGTGGATTCCAACATATTATTAAGAAATACAAAATTTAGTTGTTGATTTCAAGAGATTGTTTCGTTTGATTTATTTACTTATATATATATATGTGCGTTAAGTAATTCGAATATTAATTGGAATAAAACGATGTATAATACTAGTATTTACATTGTAAGAGAATTTTTAACATGCCGAGAAATGCAAATAGAGGTAAGAACTCTAATTTATAATAATAACTTCTAGTAAATTTAGAACTTTGGCACTGGGCTGGCAGAAGACAGTCAACAGGGTGTTCCTTGTTTTCTCGATGCAGTCAACACAAGAAGATCAGCGGGCACGAGAGATGTCTTCCGTCGAGGAATCGGCGCAACCAACTTTTGTATCAATCGATATGGAATCACTGTTGAAGGCAGAGGGTACAAAGAGTGATTGTACTCCTCCTCGATATGTTGTTGAAGTGATCACAAGTGCTCTCTCACCGGGGGAAAGGAGGACCCGTAGATGGCTTACTAACTTTGTGTCTTCTTACAGGTGATGTAGTCAGCACAGTGAGTTGTATGGCTCGGTTCTTCGAGCTCGACATTATCCCCTATTTGAACCGGATCACCGCTAGCCCATGGAGGCGGTTGAACTAACGCAAAACTTAGTTGAACTGTTTCCCCGATGTCTGCTCCTCGACGGCAGCCACCTGTCATGCCTGTACACTTCCTTACACAGAACAGATACTAAGAGAACGATAAGGTCCATGTTAAATTTTGGAAACAAACATGGTGGAAGACATGCTCTTTCTCTCTCGCACATATAGAAACACTAGCGACCTCTTAAGAGTCCGTGGACTGAACTAAAATTTTTTATAAGTGCTTTAAAACCTATTGAAAAAAGGCTACCAATAGATTTTAAAGCAGTTATAAAATATATTAACTTACCCCACAGGTTCTTGTGAGGTTGACAAAGAAGCTATAAGTCCGAGAGAGAAAAAGAATATTTCTCTCACCATGAATATACTTTTATTAAATTTGACCATTAAGATGTACTATGTTCTTGATCTCTCAATAATCACCTCCTTATATGTATTATTTGCACCATTTTTATTTTTATTTCTAAAAATAAAAGTCACTTTTGAATTTTTTCAGTCACTTTAACACTAATTAATAATATATAAATTCATATTAATAGTCCATTTGCTATTCATTTATAATATACGTGTATAAATCAATTATTCATGTTCTTCTCGAAAGAGTTTTTAAAATTGCTGTAAGCTTAAAATCTGTTCTGTGGCTAGTATTTTTTGAAAAACAATAAAGTAAACACATGAACCGGCTTAACGGTACCGGCACACGAAAAACGACATACGGAATGATCTCATTTTACTAAATTTGTTTAAATTTCACTTACATTAAAGAAAAATTAATTTTTATATTGAATCCAATAATATGGTTCATAATTATGTATAATTATTATAAAATTTAAGAAATTTTAAATTATATTGAAGCGGGCACTTTCTTTTACGTCACAAACCTTCCTTGGCCCGTCTGCTGCGTTTGTCGCCAGTTCTCTCGTATACAATTAACCCCCCCCTGCTTCCTTGTATCAAGTGCATTAAAAAAACCAGCAACACTCCGTTTAGTGTCTTTCGTTACCCAGAACCAGCTATAGACCAGGTCGCCCATCCTATCGCTACTGACCGAACCAAACGATGCTTAACTGTGATCGCCAACGTTCGGAACTCTCTTATACTCACCTTATAGCAGTTGAAGAAACACTTTACAATATATTATTAATAATTGCTTATTAATAATAAACAAAGATAAAATTTTTTTACAAGATATCAATTTATTTATTATTTGCGATAAAAATTGTGCTCAAGACTGCACAGATCTGACCAAATTCTTATTATAATTTGTATTATCCACGTTATTGAAGATCTGTATGTATTCAAACGACACTTAAAAATTCATTGATATTTTGTATAAATTATGTAATTTATTACATTACGCAATCACGCCCAATTTAAAAATCGTACAGAATAAAATATTTTTTTATAATATAGTAGTTTTATCATAATTATACAAAAACCACCATTCTGTCTTCTTATATTTCAATTTGAGTTTATTAGTTATCTCATGTTACTCATATACTTATTTTTTGAAATAAGAATAAACCTTTTACGATTGAAAAGAGAAAGAGTTTTTTTGCTTTAAGCATTACTATTTAATGCAATCAGATGTACTTAAAATTTAGCACACTGTATAATTTTCGAGAGTCGGTAATTTCCATATTTTTTCACATATGAGTCGTTTCATTTAAAAACAACTCCAGGTGCATTTCGTTAGCTCTGATTCGGCATTGGAGTTTAATTCTCTTTTAAGTAAATTTTAATTAACTTTGCCTTAATGTGCAATGTGGAAGGACGCGTACATATTTGGGTAATATGTAAGTGCTAAAGAAGGAAAAAGATATGATGTGCAATGCATACCACTGGGAAAATATAACCTATTTTGGAAAAGATGGCGATAGCTAATTTTGAATATTTCTCCCATTTGTCTAGGAATCTCCATCTCTCTCTCTCCCCCCCTCTCTCTCTCTCTCTCTCTCTATATATATATATATATATCTGCTTTAAATGAAACATCCGGCCAAGTTGATGTTTCAACAAAACAAGTTCGATATTAAAAAGGTAAACATACATTGACAAGAAAAAAATTATGATAATAAGAGATTGCTGAGTCTCTTATTATTTTTTTACATCCGCAGTTTATCATTCAGTAATTTTTTATGCAAAATACCCATTTTATTTTAAATTAAAAACGATTCTACTTTTATGTTTTAAATAATATGAGATTAGAGGATAAAAATTAATATAAAATATATCTTGTGAAATCATCATTAAACCATTTGATCAAAGTAAGTTTTCGTATTATTTTCTAATTTAAAAATAAAATGTCAAAATATTTTTAAATAACACATAATTTACGGATTTTTTTTTTATTAACATTCTAAAAAGTTTTATAATTAATTTAAAATACTAAATGTTTGTGTAATATATAGGTTATTTTAAGTGATCAAACAATATTAATTCACATTTCATTATTTAACTATACATTTAAAAGTGTTTATTCATCTAATACTTGCAAGTAACTTAAATAAATTATCCATTTATTTCTTATAATTAGAATTGATATATAATTAAATATAAGTATTTAAACATATATATAAAATAACATTTTCAATGATGATTAATAAATTCATAGAATTCAATATTTTGTAATATTAAAACAATTTTAATTTTAAATATCTACTTGATTTTCAGAATTACATTGAAAATTTCTAATGCAATTGGAGACTAGTCCGTACAAAAGTTGAAGGTATGCTCACAATTCAATTTGGCCAATGTGGAAATCAAGTAGGACATTCGCTGTTTCAACATTTATCTAATGATCTAGATATAAAAAATACAGGTATTTCAAAACCAGCCAACAGTTTATATATCGAACAGAGTTTTGAAAAATGGTTTTCAAATATAGACAAAGAGGGAAAACGTTTAGCTAGGGCAATTTTAATTGATACCGAACGCAAAGTTGTTAATAAAATTTGTAGTAAATCTCTAAATCGTTGGACTTATCGATCAGAAAACTTAGTTTGCCAAGCTGGAGGGGGGTCTGCTAACAATTGGGCTTATGGATCATTAGTTAAAGGACCTCAATTAAAAGATGAAATTTTAGAAATTACAAGAAAAGAAATAGAAAAAATTGATTGTTTTGATGGTATTTTGCTGTTACTTAGTTCTGCTGGAGGAACAGGATCTGGTGTTGGCAGCTATACTGCAGAAACACTACGTGATCAGTATCCTAGTAAAAGTTTTATAGCTTCAATTGTTCTACCATTTGCATCTGGAGAAATTAGTGTACAAAATTATAATACTATGTTAACTATAGCAAAATTCTCAGAAACAGTTGACTTGAATCTTATATTTCAAAATGAGCAAATTCATACAATAAGCACTGGTATTTTGAAGAATGTTGAAACAAAATTAATTACTATTAACGATATTATTTCAAATAAACTGTGCGCCATTTTTCAGCCTGTAAATAATCCTTGGTGTAATTCTAATTTTTTAACTTCAACTATAGCTAGTCATCCTCGCTACAAGCTTGCAAGTGTTAAAAGTACACCTTATGTATCACCTGTGATTAGCCAATTTGAATCATTTTACAGCTGGAGAACGTACATTCAACATTTAAAGGAAATGTTACGCATTACTGCATTAACTGATATTGAAACAAAATCTCCATCTACTCCATCTTATCAAAAATTGTCCAATAAATACCACAAATCAATTTCAAATGTTCTTTTCTCTCGAGGTAATATTACTGAAAAGGATCCAATGAATTTCGATGATTTGAAAACTAAAGATTTATATGTTAAATGGAGTTCATCTAATGATCAGTTAAAATGTTTAAATCAAGAACGAAGACTATTAAATCAAGAAAAATTCTTAGCACTTGTTACAAATAATTCACAAATTTATCAAATCTTAGATGGAATAGTTGACAAAGCATGGAACCTTTATACCCATTCAGCTTTTTTACATCAATATAAGAAATTTGGTTTAGATGAAGATGATTTTTTAGAAGCATTTGCAAAGATTGAAAATATAATTAAGGACTACAAAAGCTTATAAAATTACATTATAATAATTTTTAATAAAATGTAAAATAAGTGAAAACCTGATAGAAGGACTGTACCTTTAAACATCCTTAAAATTATAGTTTCTTAACAAAGTATTATTATATTTTATATACATAAGATTGTATAAAAAAAAATATTTGGTCTTGCCAATCTATTTTTCTAGTCACTTTGAAAATTGTCGATAAAGAAAAATTGGACGTTATAAAAACACTTAACGCAAGATGACTCTGTATTGTTACTTCATCATAACATTGTTATATAACTTATAAAAAACAAACACATAAATAATTTAAATTTTGATACAATTTTGTTAAATAAAAAAAATGATTATTTAAATATAAAATAACCAAGTAACTATAATCTGCATTTTGATATTGTTGTATTTTCAATTTTAGATTATCTATTTAAAAAAAAATATATATATATATTAGATATATATATAAATTAGAACTAAAGATACAAATATACGATAATAACTTTGTTTGAAAAAAATTTTAAATCTTCACTTTATTATACTAACACATTGTTTAATATACAAAAATTTAAAGTGAATTTTTTCGATGAATCAATTTTAAATATTTCTTTATATAAAAATATATATTTTTGATACTTATTAAAATTTACAATTATAAGTAATTATAAACATTTTTTAAAAATGTAATTAAAAAAGAAATTTATAGAATTGTGAGATAAAAATATTTTTATAAATCTAAAATTTATTAAAAACATATAACGCGCAAATAAGGCCTAAAAGTATATTATACATATTCTTTCTAGCAAAGAATTTTTAATGAATGCATCATATAATCTGACAATACATAATTAGTCAATATTTTATAATATATATTAAATAAATAAAATTTCATATTATGAGAAACATAAATTTTCTACGATCATGAAAAATATTTATAATAACAAAGTAAATATTTTTATTAAATATATTTATATATAAATTTATCTTTTCAAAACTATAAATCAGATGATTATAATCTTTCTACTTTGTCCAAAACGCAATCTCCTGTAAATCAATACTTTAGATTATAAGCATTATATATGCATGTATGCATAAGATTTTTATAAATTTATAATTTTCTTTGTATAATTATAAAAATAATTTTATGTACAAAATAATTGAGTTCATGATAGGTCCATTCACTTAAAATCTTTAAATTCATTTTTTAAATTTTAATAGTATTTTCAAAAATTTTAAACTTTGATATCATTAGAATTTTTAACACATTCTTAATTAATTTAATAATACTTTTGTATTTAAACTGTCAACCAAGCATATTAATTTATGTGGAAATAAATAAATACTAAAAATTTTTTATATAGAAAAAAGTATTTATTTTATTTATTATACACGTTTTGAAATTTCACTTATTTTTAATGATTTAATAAAAAAAAATTAATAAATTGATAGTAATCAATAAAATAATCTATTAATTGTACGATACTTGGAGACAACATACTTGCAATTAATGCAACAAAACAAAACAGTCTTTTAACTTCGTGGTTAACATAAACAAAATATTTTAAAATAATATTTATAATAAATGAAATTTTATATGTAATTTTATTTTTCTAAATTTCTTTATAAAACAATTGTTTATTTTAATTTTATGCTATATAAAAATTTGAAAATATATGCTTTCCAATTTAACAAGTATATTTTTAAAATACATAATAGTAAATTCGATCATGATTTACAAGTTTCTTTGCGTATACAATAATAGTTTTATTCATCAATAATTTCCTTGAATTATATTTTCAGTATTGCTTAATGATGATGCTAAATAAATTAGTTTTAATAAATAAAATAAAAATTAAAGTTTGGAAATTTGCATACGTGTACATAAATAGTTAAATGAAATTAATACTAAAAAACTAGCTAAACATTGCTTTTTCAAAGTAATTATCAATTTTATAATGAAATATAATATATCCATATATATTTTAAATTCTATTAAAGTAATTTCAGTTTTAAATTTAAAATTATAATAGTTAAATTAATAAAATTTGATGAATATAAAAAAAAATACTATTTTATGTTAATGCAATTTCTTTAAATTTGATTGGTGTAATTAGTTTTTCAATTTTATTAGTTTTTAAAATGTTAGATAAATAAATTACTATGATTATTTATAATAATTATGTTTTTAATAAATTTATCATTCTCATATTAATTTCATTCATAATTGGATTTAATCAATGAATATTGGTATATTGTTGTAAATATAAATAACGAAATCGTTTTAAAAATATAAATATTTCTGAAAATATGAAACAATAAATAGCATTATAATAATCTATATACTCGGTATGAAATTGGTTCATATTTTCAGCATATTTTCATTATTAAAGATTGAAATAGTGAACATGTGGAATAAACATAATTATAATTTTTTCGCCAACATTTCGACAACGTTAATTATCCTTATTAAGGTTACATATTTATTAAAAAAATTAATTAAAATTTTTTAACGCTTACAATAAATTTTTAATTGTAAATATTAATTATAATGGATAAATGTAATATGAGACGACATAAGTCTTGTTGTCACTATTATACATTATTAAAATTTATATAGTATAAATTTCGAATATGATTTGTTAATTAGAGATTATACCAAAAATTCTTAGAAACGATTACAAACATTTATTAAATATATATCAACGTATTTATAATCAGATTCCACGTAACATCTATACAATTAAAATTTTTTAATTGAATTAAGAAAAAACATGATAATAAATAATAAATAAATAAATAATGTAAACAAAAATAAAATATAAATTATAAATTTTTATTCGTAAATTATTTCACGTATTGGTCATAAATTACTAATGTGGTAAAGAATCTTGAAATAAAAAAATGTCATCATCAAACCATGTATCCTCACAAATTTTTTAAAATAATGATTAATATATATTTTATGTGTTTGTAAAATTAAATAAAAATTATTTAAAAAATATATATTATTCATTAATTAATATTGTTTGTGTGTTACAATACAAAGAAAATTATTAAATATTTTATTTTGAACAATATAAAGTGATATAATATTTTATAATCCGATAAATTTAAAAAAAAATTTTAATTATTTACATAAATTGTTTAAAAAGAATTTTATTAAAATTTCGATAAAATTAGCTAAAAAACAATTAAAAACAGATTTTTTTAAATTAAATGTAATTCAAGTTTAGATACTTTTAATTATTTGAAAAATAATAATATGCTTGTTGTACAGTTCAGTAATGAAAAATTCATTATAAAATATTAATATTTGTAACTTTTAAATATACTTTATAAAATAATTTGAGAAGGATAATTATCAAATATACGTAAATTTTGAATCGAGAATTAAATAGGTTTAAAAATATAATTTAAGAAAGTAGATGAATTTAAAATCATAAATTTTTTTATTCTACGATCTTTAATTGTAATGTTAAATAAATTTTGCAATTTGGGAAACATACTGGAATTAAATTTTGACACCCTTAAACACTGAATATAAAACAATACATGAGAATTTGGAAATATTAAAATAATAATTGCGTTTCTAGATATTTTTTGTTTTTGTTTATTGATTATATGATTTTTTATCATTACTCTATATATTATTTTATATTGTTTTAATATAATTAATTATTTAATATAACATGTTAATTATTATTTATTACTATTGATAAATGTACGGAAATATCTCCTGTTAGCTTTGGCTTTTATTTGATCCAGAGATTATGTTATTATTAAAAAACTGAAATCCTCACGAATTTTAAGAATATCATGATTTATAATAGAATATATTAGGTTATGTGGAAAAATTTGTACATTGGAATTGATGGAATATTTTATTGTTTTAAAATGAATTGACCAATAAATAGAAATTAAGAAAGCTTTTCGGTAGCCAAAGGCTTATAAGTTGTATTGGTCAAAAAACTGATTCCGATACCATATTATTATTAAAAATTTAATAAATAAACGTTGATGAGTGTAAAAATAAATCGAAGAATAATGCGGATACGGCTCAAATGTATCCGCAAGTGAAGTCAAGAATGTTGATCCTCTTTTATAGGAGTGAATTCCGAAGCGGAGGTAGCAGTGAGCCTAACGATTTAGAACCATCGAGAATAAAATTTACAACGTTATGTCATTCTTGCCCCCGCACACCACCCACACTCGCAATTTTATTTCTAATATACGTTTATATATTCAAATATATATAGCGGGATATTAGAGCAGAACTCGACTCGATTCGAATCGATGCAGCATTCATCAATCCTCAACCTAAATTCTGGAGAAACCAACTCCTATTTGACTGGTCCTTCGTCAATTATATAAAAGAGAGGACAACCCTCTACGTGATAAGGTTGTGTTGGTAAGGGGGTTGAAACATAGAACTAAACTTACTAAACGTATGTACTTGCAACCCTAGCCTTTCTCTCTCTATCTCTCTCTCTCTCTCTCTCTCTCTCTCTCTATCCTATCTATCCTCTATAAGCAATTTATCTCTAGTCTATTCCCTAGATTGCTTCATTCTTTTTATTTCCATTTTATGGATGAGCCCACAAGTTTGAACAGTTGGCGTATTTATTACATCTGTCTTAATTTATTTAATTTAGTGCATACAATTCCTTGCCTTCGCTCTAATTTCCAAACACTTTTTATTGATTTTTCTGCTATACGAATATTTGCGTTTAACAATCTTGATTGTATCTAAAGATACAGGTAAAATTACTTCCTTTTCTGATTGTAACTGAAAAGCGAATATCTGAAAAAAATGAGCTTTGTTCATAACTATTAACATAGAAATGAAATAAAAATATATCACAATGTATATTAATTTTTCCTTTCCTTTTAAAAAGATAAAAAAACGAAAAATTTACAATATCATAAAGATTTTATTCATCCAAATCTAAGAATATGTATAATTTAATTATAAAATTATTATTATTATTATAATATATTTTTTATGTATGTCTTTTTTTTGGAAATGTGTTCATCTAAAAAATATTTCCACCCAGTGGAGATCATTAATTATTTTTTTGTTTACTATTACGCCAAACTTCGTCTCGCACTATCTGTAATACAAATTTCAATAAAACAATTTACAAAATTACGAATATTTTATTTATCGGATTAATTTTCGATAAAGACACCTAAAGTCAGTGCACATATAATTAGTAAAAGATATTGATTTTTAATATATACACTGTAATATTTAATTTCCAAACAATTAAAAGCGTTGCTCAAAATTTCATTAAACAATTAGAAACTATTTATTTCAGATTAAAAAATTTAACAAATTAAATTAATAATTTCTTTGCAATCAAATTAAAAATTAAAGTATTCTATTAATAATAATTAAAAAAAGTGTAAAATAATAATTTGTTATTATCGAATCAGTAGTGGTAGTGATTATAGTCATAAGTATGATAATACATGGTTCATCCACGAAGAATCGAGTTTTTTTTTATTTTGCGCCTATTCCTCGTAGAAATTTGGGAGAGGTCTTAAAATGTCGACAAACTCTTTCCGCATTTGTCCATTTTTTATTGTTTTTTCGATAATTAGATGAGGCAGGATTTTACTTAGCGAAAAGGATATTTTTCAAATTTTTGTCACCGCGCGCTGAAGCGATTACTGGAAAACCACTACGCGAGAATGTTTTGTTCAAAGATTAAAAAAAAAATAAAATTCTTATCTTTTTTTTTTTGAAAGATCATTTATTGGTGGACTTATAAATAGTGTGAAATAAAAATTTTAAATTCTTCAAAATAATTTCCTCTAGTATCAACACATTTTTGAAAGCGTGTTTCCCAAATTTCAAATGCATCTTCAAACTCTTTAGCTTTGTTGTTTTTCAAAAATTTATAAATTTTTTTGCACTATATTGTACATTATAGATCGCGTTAAATTCAGTTTTTTCTAAATTATTTAATCTGTTAATCGACGGTTTGAATTTAAAATTTCTAACACGCACCGGATGTTCCTAACCATTCAAAAGCTTTTTGGGCTCCGAGATCGAGGCTCGTCGATGATTCTTTCTCGGCCTTCTTTAAAAGCTCTGTTCCATTTTTCACTTTGCGATTTTGACATGCAATTATGTCCATACGCTTCTTGCAACATTTTATACATTTCCACACTGTTTTTTTTTTATTGCAAACAAAACTTTATCGCGTTATGCTGTTCGAGTAGTCGCTCCATCGCGCTGTGTCAAAAATTTGAAAAACACCCTTCGCGCGAAGTAAAATAAAATTATCGAAAAAAACACCAAAAAAAAGAAAAGGGAGGGAGAAATACGGAAACTGTTTGTCGACATTTTAAGACCCCTTCCAAATTTCTACAACAAATAGGCGCAAAATGAAAAAAAACTCGATACTTCGTAGATGAACCATGTATTTCACGTAGAGAATTATGACTGTAATGACATATAGTATATTTCTTTTTCAGATTTATTTTCTGTTACCTACTGATTAATTATCCATAAAATTTGCAATAGCGTAAAATTAATCAAATTTTTTCAAAATATAAAAATGCAATTATAATGCAATAGAGTTATAAATATTAAAAATTAAAAAATATGTAATTTTTTAATTATAAATTTTTTGGTTTTTTAAAATTTTCTCCGTTATTAATTTTATATAAAAATAAATTTTCTTCGCAAATTTATTCACCACAAATCGTCTATTGTCATTATAGTGTTAAAATTATGACTTCTTATTTTATAAAGAAAAAAGTGAATAATGTAAAACAAATACATTTTATGGTTAAAATTATTAATATAAAAAACTCATAAATATCATGAGTGACATTTTAGAAAATAAGAATCTACTGATTTTTTTACGAATTTTGATATGTATCACAAACTGCTTTTTTTCATTACTTAAAAAGTGCTCTATTGCTTGGTCTAATCAATAAAATAAAGTGTCTCAAAAATGACAATTGTACAAATAAAATGAAGCGAAACTGTATTTTCTTGTCAACATTTTCCTCCTTTGTTTCTATTGCTTACGAAAATGGCAGAAAATTTTTGAGAATAAATAGTGAAGTGCAGGAAGGATCGCTATCCTACTAACTAATGATGTCACGAGCAAACGGTGGACATTGAGCTTAAAAAAAGTACACCAAGGCAACGGAAAAGATGGTAATAAAAACAGCAGGGAAGAACCTACGGGATAAAGGTAGCCCTCGATTACAATGGAACTGAGGTGGTTTGGACTCCGTTTTAACGACTCCAATTAATAAAACATATATACACGTACGTGTGCTTACACTTATGTTGATATAGGGCGAGATGAGAAGTCGAAAATACTACGACGATTAGTTCTTCTTTCGCTGATGTAAGCAAAAAAAAGGCATGCAATTTACAATCTCATTTTCTTACAACTTTTCTTTCATAAACAATAATATAGTTTGTTCTTTTGTGAAGGTTATGTTATGATTATTATTGTATAATGCGACTTCTTCTGCTGTACTTACTTTAAAAAGTAAATTTTTTAATGCTAAGAAAAATCATGATAAACTCAAACTTTATGTAAAATCGATAATGTATCGAGTGACATTTAAATTTTATATAAAACGTGTATTTGCGTGTTACGATTAAAGATAAATTTTTTTTTATTATAACTGAAAAAATTACTAATAAATTTTAATGTTATGATTAAACACATTAATGATATATTACATACGAATTTTTTAATTTAAAAAATCAGAAATAATAACAAAATAAAATAAAATTTATAAAATATTGAATATATTAATGATATTTATTTCTAACAATATTACTTGGTTTCGTGTGCAATTTTTACGATTTTGGATTAATGAAAAAATATTTCTAAACATAATCAGATGTACACAGATAACTTAAGAACTCTATTAATTTTCAGATGGAATAAATCCTCCCTTAAAAGATTAAGTTATGTTTATTAGTGCGAATTTAATTTGAATTGCGTTATTATATCTTCTTTTATAATAACTTCATAAAATTTGCTCCTATCACGAACCTTAATCGCGATAAAGGATTAATGATTATCCGAATAAATAAAAAGACTTTTGGTTAGTTTTAAAAAACACTATACTTTAATAACTTTACGAACAAATACAATTTCATTGTGTCGAGTAAACGAGGAGAGACAAATTAGATATTGCAATTAACGAGTGTTGTCGGCAAGTGAAGTCTCTTGGTCTGCTGGGGGGCCTCTTCCCCACTTATTCATAATATTTATTTATTTTAGGGGGAGTAAGTTATTGTAACTCTCCCACTACAAATAAATCTGGGTTTTCCCAACTCAGTCCCAAATTGCAAGTATTGTTTTGGCATGATTCGCACTGTCTTCTAGATATTTGGGGCTAATGGGAGGGGAACCTCAAAAATAATTTAATAATTTTATGATGTCGCCAATAAGTTGTTTTAAAATCCTTGCGCAGACTATTCATGAATCATCTTGAACTGGTTAGGCAAGGATAATGTAAAGTAGTACAACTAAAGACATTCGAAAAAAAAGGAAAAATCATGCATTTATTGTTCAATATTATACCATTTACTTAGTCTATCTTTAAGGTGATAAACAACATTGTCTGGGAAGCTTTGTTAAAGCGAAACGAAAGTAGAAATGAATAGAAATGAATACAAATGAGATGGTATTATTATTTTTTTTTCTTAAAGTAAAAAGTACATTAAGATGAAAGTATAAATTATAATAATGAATTATGCCTTGGGTTTATATATCAAAAGAATAGTTCTTGATTAAAGCACAAATTATCATAAAATTTATGATGGTAAATTACAATATTTAAATTCGTGTATTATGAATTTAAATTAATTAATATTTCATTAAATCTATGGATATAATGCATCGATAATGCAATTCTTGGCAATGTTTTAGAATCTATAAATTATTAATATTCGTTTAATTTTCTTTTAATTTGATTGAAATGAATATTTTAAGTATAACAAACACAGGTATACTACGTAAAATGAAATTATTGATCAAAACATCTGTATTGTGAAGTTTTGATATCACTAACTTCATTTAAAATTTTATAACAAAAAAGTTTGACCACTTTCACAGATCTTCGATATCATTTATATTTATACTTTTTTATTTTTATTATAATTTTATTAATATAATTTATTATATCTGTAAAATTGAAACATGAAATAACGTTTAAATTTTATTACAATATATAAGATACAATAAATTTGTAAATTGAAAAATTTAATGCCTGTACCATGAATTTTATTCATTTCAAAATATTTTCAAATTAAAATGTGAATGTTATTTAAATCGACATCGTTTAATAATAACATATAAATTTTTGCACATACCTATAAAAACAATTTAATTCAAATTATAATAGAATCTTAAAAAAAAAATTCCATGTAGGACATAATATAGTTTTTTTATTTTTATAATATTTTATTATATATCATTATATTTATTTTCAATATATTGTATTTAATATATAACGCAAAAATTATAGCTCGAACATTAATTATAATTTTTAATATTTTGTTTAATCTATTTTTAAATTTAATTGATCAAGATTTTGTCGTATTGCTCGAGAGATGGAATTTGTTAAATTTATCATATTTTCACTAGTTATAAATTAAATTTTAAAAAATTAAATTAGAAACTTAATAAATTATTTATTATTTTAAAATGTTTTTCAATATTAATAATCAATTTAAACATTGTTTAAATTTGTCAAAAATAAACAAACCAATGTAAAATGTAATTTTCATTATTACTTGCTCCTATATGAAAATAATTCAAAAAGTATATTTAATATTTTGATCGAACAATATGTAGCGCAATATCACTGAACCACACAAGAATCAAACGAAGAAAAAAGAAATCGTAGAAATTCTGAAATTATTTACTTATTTCTTCTACAAATTATAATAAATTAGAAAAAATCCTTGTCATTTTTTGGAAATAAGAGCCTCATTCCCAATATACCTTTGACCCTAGAGTTTATTTCCTCATTCTATTCATCGAGTAGATTTATTTTGTCCTTGTTGTCAATTAATAGACTTAAGAAAATAAAAAAAATATAGATTTCTATTCAATGTACTACATAATTTATATTGTTTAATATATATATATATATGTATAGTCGTTTATAGTATTAAATAAAATTAAATTCTAACTATTACGTATTTTAATATTTTTTTATTTATATAATATTTAATGTTTTTTAAAGCTTGATGAAAACTAAAGTTAAGTTTCATCAAAGCATTGTACAACAATTATGTATTCGTTCTTTGTAAACACATTTGTACACAAAATAGATTCTTTTTTTCATAAAACAAAATAGTTTTAATTTATTTTTATGATTAATGTAAATTAAAAACACATTGAAAAACTTATAACATCCGTGAATTTAACAATACATGAAGAATTTTAAAATGAATTTTTTAATTCTTGTTCTAAGAGTATCTAGTAACTGAATGACATCATTTTAAATGTCCACATAAAGATTTTTAGCCTTAACACAGTGAATTGCTAAAATTATGTTTCAGTTTTACATTGATATATAGCATCCCAAAGCCTACGGTAAATTACTCCTTAAAATCAATATAAATATATACTTTTATAATTGATGATTTGATAAGAATAAGAAATAAAATTTGAACAAAAGCTACGGGTTTTTAATTTTTTAGTGGATCGGTTGTTGATGCTCAATTAGCATTTTGCCTTTCGACACAATTGCGACGATGTGAATATCTTATTATATCTCTTTGAACACACGTTATCTTAACAACTTTTTCATCGAACAAATAAAATCCACGAGTACTCAATTCATTTCGATTCTTTGAACTTAAAAATGATTGTTTATATATGCGCATATATACGTGTGAATTTATATGCACGATGTAAATAAAACATGTTTTAAACTACTATTACGTAATTATGTTATATTTTTTAAAAATAATTGTTATTATTTTTCAATGTTAATTGTTTTATTTCAAAAATAAGACTTATTCAATGTAAATACTTGGTGTAAATGATAAAAGTAAAAATCTGAACATTATAAAAATATGAATAATTTTATAAATACAATACAATTTTACAAAATTATTTTATAAAATTATTAATACCAATAGATTTTAACTATAAATTAATATAAATCTTTTATCAAATAAATATTTGCTTTAAAAATTGAATTTTGGTTGAAAAATATCGTTCATTAATAATTATTTTGTCCCTATCACGATTCAATAAATATAAAATTTTAATAATCTTTTTTGTTTTTCTTTTGAATCAAATCATATTTTAAAAATCGAATAAAATTAGTGTTTAAAAATACATGGTAATTAAAAAATATTGAAATGATTTAGATTTTGATGAATAAATAATTTATGCTTTATAATCACAAAAATAATTAGATATTATATCCTATATTTTAGTTCCACATTCATTTCATAATTATAATCTTTTTAAAATATCATCAAACTCGTATCAATAATGAGAATGGCTGTATAATTAATAATATTTTAATAAAATATTTTAATATTTAATATTTTAATTATGAATAACTTTCCTATTATACAAATTACTATTAAAAAATTAATAATAATATATAAAACTATATATTGTATATAAAGTAGTAAATTTAATAGTAAACAAGAATAAAAAGATTATTAAATCGTATAACAAATATTATTCATTTTCAATCTGAGAATTAATAAAAATAGATGATAAAATATGTATTTGAATTCTGCATTCCATCGTATTTTCTGTTGCCAAAAATATTTGAAAATCTTCTGCCAAATCCATTTGCCCTAATTTTACGGAAATAAATTAAATAACTAACATGTTCGCTTAAAAAAATATTATGATATATAAAAACTTTAATTTTATTTTAATTAAAATTTTATAAAAATAGACGTAAAAAATAACTACATTATAAGAAAAAGAAGATAAAAAATAAAAAACAAGAACGAACAAAAGATTTAAATATTCGAAAATAATGAAATAATTACATTATTATATATAACAAATATTAATTACATTAAATTTCATACATATGTATTCTAAAACATTTATTGTATATTAACAAATTTCTTGTAATAAAAAAATCATTTCCACTTTCAAATTGCATGTAATTTTAATGTCAATTATAAAATAACTACACATTATAACACGAAATAACAGAAATAACATTTAATTTCATGTTTTAAATTTATTTGAATTATTAATTTATAATTTTTCTAATACATTTAATAAATAAATAATAATCATTTTTATACGTGAGTTTTTTATTATTAAAATAAAATTATTTTCTTATAAATAATAATTTAAATAAAAAAAATGCTGAATAATTATAAAACATTTTATCAATATTCAATTTTTTAAGGAAATTTAATTCTAATAATATTTGAAGAAAAAAACTTTAAAATAAAATAGTTGATTTCTTGGCAACCTAAATTCAACATAATAGTCCAAAGTGTTGTATAAAAATATATACATATATACATTATAATATAAAATCAAAAAATTGTTTAATATATATTAGATATTTTTAAAATTCATATCTTGTAGAAGAATCTGTTACGTATTTATTTATAAAGTATTACATAAGTATTAGTATAACAAATCTAATATTTTTAATAAAAACTCGATATGCAAAAGCAATATTTATAATAAGATTTATATACATTTTTTAAAAAATAAATATTAATTATTATATTCGATTACACGTTAAGCATGTCCTAATAATAATTATAAAAATAATCGTTGATAGTAATTTTTCATAAAAAATAAGATTTTATTAAAAAATATTTTTATTAAGGAATTGGAATATTACCTTTCAATACATTTGAAATAAATAAAAAAAAATATAATTTTAGTCAATTGAGACTTTCCATACTGGAATTTATTCAAAACATATACTTTGAAAAAATACTGTTTATTATTCTATCAATTTAAAAATGCAATACTATTTTAATGAATAAATAGATGTTTTAATTTACTGCCTTTTACATTTTTTCTAGTAAAATATTTTAAATTATCGATCAACAATTTCCCTCTTTCGTGAAGTCTTTTATACGCAATTTTTATCCGCATACATTTATAAAGTATCATACGTATTCACGGAGAAGATTTTTTAGATAAGAAATTATATTTCATAATGTATTAAAACATTATTAATTTGATCATAGCTATACACTGAAATAGAAAATATAAAGATTTAACCATTTATTTTATTTATTGAATTCACTTTTAGAGTATGTAATAGAATATCGACTTTCGACTTAATCTATTTTTTGAAGAAAAAAAAATAACAAGTAAATATGTTTGCAAGTATTTTTTATTTTAAAGAAATGCTTTGAAATTCAGTCCAGAGTGCAAATATTGTGTTGAATTAAATATTTAACACGGTGGGTAGCCTCGGAATGTTGAAGAACATTTCGGTGGTCGCGCCTACTTTCATCCTTTTAGGGGACCTTCACTGTATTACTGTTAACACGTAGTATACCAGTTTTCGCCCTCGTTGTTTTATTTTTCAAGGTTTCAATTTTTATGTATTTGCAAAAACAATTTTTATTTTTTTATTTCTTTTTTTATCCGCATAATCAAGAATTTAACAAGAGATACTTGAAAGAAGATGCACAAATATATGTCTGCGGTCGCGAGTACAAGCATTTGCTAAAGAAGAGAAATTTGCTCAAATTTGCTGGGTATGGAGTCGAGTTTTAAAGCCCAGAAGGGTGATTTATATTGTAAAATCCGAATGTGCAAATAGTCGAGGGGAAGTTATCTCGCGAATTTCATTAAGACCCTTGGAAATGGGGTGAACCGAAGCCGAAGCAGAAGCCGAAACCGAAGTCGAACTCAAAGCCGCCTCGAGGATAAAGTCAAAAATCGAAAAATCCGAGCGCACGCCAAAAATAATAAAAGAGTGAAAGTAAAAAAAGCGCGACAGGGAGAATTTATGTTGGCGAGGCGAGCGCTAGCGCTCTGTCACTCGGGGGGCAGCCGAGGTACACCGGTTGGACAGAGTAAACAAGGTGCTATACTACACTCCTTTTCCACGGTCAGGCGAGACGAACGGAACTCGAACTGAAAAAGCATCCGAATCCGCGCTGTCGGCGGCAAAGGATGACACGAGGGAAAGACCGTCTACATCGCCCTCGGGAATCGGAGGCTCCCCCGCCACCCTCGCCCTCACCCGCTCGTCCTTGTAACCCTCGCTCAAAATCGCGCCCACGCGCAGCTGTTCTGCACAGCCCGATTCTGTTCACCTCCACCTCAGCGATCCGGAGATTCGGTTGGTTATCTTCGCGCAGTGCAGCGCCTCCGCCGAGCTAGACGAGGTAGTCGAAGCTCTGTGTGCGTATGCGTGCGCGCGTGCAGCCTCTCGGATCCCCAGCGAGAGCAAGAGAGAGAGAGAGAGAGAGAGAGAGACAGTGAGAAAGAGTGAGAGTGAGTGAGATAGGCAGGGTGCGGGAGGGGAGGGCGATGCCAGCAGCTCCGCTTCGCCCTCGCCGTCGCCGCCATTTTGTGCCACTGACCGCCGTACGTAAACGCTCTCGGGATTGACGTGCCCGTCGTCGATCCCCGAATCCCCGCAGTCGCCGCTGGAACATTGAATCGGCGCGTTGTGCTCGGGACACTGTCAGTGCAGTTTTGGTTTTTGTTGTTGTTGTTGTTATTGTTATTATTGTTGTTGTTTTTGTTTCTGCTGGTGCAACTGGGCTCGAGCGGAAGCTGTGGTTGCCGTCCTGTACCGAGGACGAGGTGTGCTATTCGCTCCCTTCCTTGGCTCCCCGAGCAGTAATCGAACAGACGCATGGCGTCGAAGTGGAAGCGAACCGAGTCATCCCCGACGCTGACGCCCGCAGACGAGGACCTCGAGGTCCCACGAACCTAGTGCTTGGGAACTCGGATACAGGGAGAGATAGGTACGTGTGTGGAGGGAAGGAAGGAAGAAAGGAAGGTCGGAAGTGCAACTATCCCCCCTCCCCCACGGATCGATACCCGACAAACACGTAACTCGCGAAATCGAAGTCGGGCATCACTTTCCGGGGAGAATTTGCTTGTGCGCAACGCAATTTTTCGATCAAAAAAGGCAAGACGCTGCTGCGTTGAAGCACAGACTGAGGCTGAGGCTGAAGCTGAGATCCTTTTCCTACCTTTTGCATTCAGAAAACTTCGTTTTCCATCCACGCACGAATTCACCGTTTACAGCCGCTGCACTACATTTTCCATACGATTTCCCTAGTCCCCCTTCGCTCCCCGATTCTTTTACAGTTTATCCACGATTTTTTGCTGTGCCGTGCCGTACAAATCGCTGCAACTGCTCAAAAATTATAAAATCCATCGATAAATATATTAATATTCTAATGTAATTCGGTCATCTGGCTCTGGAATAAACAAACCAGCCAACAATTGCCAAAACTATTATTCATGCCTTGCACTCCTCTTGGCAACAACCCACCTGTCGATTTCAACCAACCCAATTAGCATTTAAAATGCAGCATAATATTGTAATATTCGTACAATTCCTAAAAAGTAAAAACATTTTACTATTTTATTCAGATCTTTATCTCCTCTTACTTAGACTAAAGAACAAATACTTGATTTTCCAAAGGGATATTTTTCCTTATAAATATTCATTGCAAAAAAAAAAAAAAAAAAAATAATAAAATTAGTCAATTATTCAGCAATGGTCTTATGATTATTTCATAATCTTTCGAGTTTTATGTGTCAAAAACAATTATAAATATTAAGATCATCAAGTTTTTCACTGTCAAAATGACATTCTTATTTTATAAAAAAGATAAATAGTATTGATATTATAAAAAATAATTTTCAAAGGAATATATGTTAAATTCTTTAAAATATGTATCCAATTATTATTTTTCACAAACGATAAATATATTTTCGAAGAAAATACTCTTCTTCGTGTTATCGATTCAAGTTTAACAATGAAATACAATGATAACTATATGATTTTCATATAATAATAAAATCATACAATGCATTATTATTTAAAATAAATAATTATTTAACAATAATTAAACATAGTAAATAATCAATTAAGTTTCAATGGATAATTAATTACATATTTCTATTTGTCAATAAATTAAATTATAATTATTATATAATAATATAAAAGCTATGTAATAAATATAATATTTATTTTTCTTTATTTCATAAAATTTAATGTATTTAAAAAAATTAAAGTTATATTTTCTTCTTTCAATCAAATTTATAATAGTTTTCCAATATATTAAAAGAAAATTTGTAAATTTATCATATTAATGGATGGAAACAAAGAAAAAAAATCTAATAAACCTAAAAATATACAATACAAATAAAGAAGGGATTAAGCGAAATGTAAAGAATGAGGCGGTTTACCTTGCTTGTTGTGCTCGTAACCTCATAAGGTTACCTGAATATGTACATATGAACATACATGGATGTACACATTTACTTTATTTCATTAAAAATCAATCAAAAAATACATTTTATGTGTCAGTAACTTATAGCTCCATCAATTACGCTATTTACCTTGTATAAATTAATTTATAATAAGATTAATATAAAGTACACTGTATTTACAATGTCTGATTCAAATACATGATCAATGTAAAATATATTTTAGAAACTTTCTCTGATAATGGTAATTATATTGAAAATTAAAATTTGTAATTACTTTCTAAATATTAAATGTTCTGATGTTCGTTTTCTCAAATACTCATTGTTTGTCGGCTTTTAAGTATTTTTAAGATTCACAGACCGACAAAATGTAGAAAAGAAAGCCACGCATAACTTATTAGACATTTTATTAGTTGCAACTGACGCAATATTTTTCTTTGAACTATTATGAAACGAACCCTGATATTCATGTAAATACATGCATAATAAATGGGTTAATTAACTTAGTTTTTTAATTTAGATTTTTACCCAATTAAATACTTCAATATTTATTTGTAAAACTTGAATAGAATATTAAAAAGGATTAATTTTTAATACAAAAGAATTGACGATCATGCAACATAAAATATAATAAATGAAATTATAAATAAATTTTTTTTAATGAATATTGATTTTTCATTAAAAATATTTTATATACAATTTAATATCCAATTTTAAGAATATTATACATAATTCTTGAAAAGTGAATACCTTATAACCAATTAAAAATTGTTATATAAAATTATAATGAAAACTCATTGAAATACAAAATTTATTGCTTGAATTTTTTGTCCAATATTGTTATGACTAAAATTTATTCGAATTTTCCAGCCAAGTCTTAATTTTTCCGTAATAAAAAACTTTTATAATATAACATATTAAGAAAGAGTAGAATTAATGATATTAAAATACATAATGATGTTAAAAAGTATTTTAAGATGATACAATTATTCGTATTTACAAAACAGATATTTTTTCTGTATAAGGAAGTATAAAAGTATTCATTCATAAAAGAAATATATTTAAAATCAAAGTTTAAATTAGATTTGTTTTATATATATTTCTTTTTCGTGTTTTTTCTCAATAATATAATAATTTTCGTAGTATAAGCAATTGTAAAACCTTTTAAATTTAAATAGTTTAATTAGTAAGTTTTTAACAAAACCCAATTTGCAATAATTTGAATTGAAAATACGATTTAATTAATACAACTTAGTGCATGATATTTTTCTAATTAGTCAGTTGTTCCAGTTATTAGATTAACTGGATTAAATGAAAAACAGAAACTTACTTCAGAGAAGATGTATAATTATACCGTGTAATGTGAAATAAAAGTGTTAATCAAAAAAAGTACACGAAATAAGTACGGCAGGTATGAATAGTTAAATGCGCATAAATTATTCGAAAATAAAATGAATCTTTGCTCTGACGTTCTTGTGAGCAGAAATAATATAACTTCCACAAAGATGTTAACGAAATCCGATAAGGCAAACACTTTCATACGTATTCTAGAGGACAGAGGCAGAATGGGTCCTCAGTGCTATGATGCAATAATGATTCCTGCTCAAAAGTACAAAACAGGTGCCATATTGGATTGCCTCCGGTTTCTCCTTACTACCTCTTACTACCGTCATCAGTCCCAATGACATTTTCATTCGCTATTTCGCACGATTAACTCGTTACTCTTCGCGTTTTTCCACCGTGAGACGGCCCTCCTTTCCTCCTTTTGCATTTTAGGCTCGATTTTTGTAATTGCATTATTTGTTTAAAAAAATCGTATGTACGAGAGACTTTTAAATAATGCCTATACGCACGCACACTTGAAGACTGTTTTTTTCTCGTTATATGTAGATATCCAACTCATTTATACGATATATTATAATAATTTAAAAATTCGCGTGCTAGATTGCTTTCTCTTCGGAAAATCTTGAAATATTACATTTGTTAACATTAAATAAAATATTAAGCCCGAAATTTTTGTGTTTTTAGTTGCAGAACACATAAAAACAATCTATCAATATCTCGGTGAAGCAAATCCGCTTTGGCAGACAAAGCAGTAAAATAAACAATAGTAAATACAGTTACAAAAATTTCGGAGTGAATGTCCTTAAGATTTTCCGTGCGTTTTACAATTTCATTTACGATTGTGTATTGTGCGTTTCCTCTCTCTCTCTCTCTCTCTCTCTCTCGAATATCTTTTGAGAAGCCAATCTCACTCAATTCGCATTTTTATACAACGGATAATGGTGTAGATCAAATTTAAAGTTGTTCACGGGATTATGACTGACATTGTTTCTTCATGCACGATCAATGCAATTATGTATCTGGTTTTACGCCAATATCCAAAATCAATTATCCACGTATTACCTGTAACAAAATTCTCTCGTAATCCGTTGCGATTTCATTTGACTTTACATTAAAATGATTAGGATTTCTTGTAAGCAAATAAGTTGTGATTTAAAGAATTTTAGTTGTAAATGAATTCAAGTTTCTATCTCGGAGAAACCTTGACTGCCAGTCGGTGTTTTGCCCGAACTGGAAACATGTGGAATTATGCGATCTGCCATAAACATTATCTACATGACATATAAGGTCAAAAGCAACATTTTTTAAAGTGAAACCGACAGGCCACATTGATGCATTGGTGTACGTTTGCCAATGTCCTTTATGATTCAGTACTTTGAAAGCCAATATCCGATAAAGGCGCCAGCCTCGGAAACTCTTTCCAATATAAACTTCCATACTCGAAAATATGCATCTATGTACTTCCAGCTCGTAATTCCAGGTACGCCGCTCTTGGTTTCTCCCAAGAAGCAAATGCATTGCCGGGAAGAGAGCAGTTAGAGCTATCACAAAGTTCGAGTACCGATTAGAACGAGAGAAAATGATGGCAAAGGGAGATGGATAGATAAAAGGAAAAATAGAGAGAGCCGCTCCGGGGTAGTGTGTCATTGACCTTAGACTAAGCGTACACGACGGGAACACTCGTGAGTTACGAAACGATCTTCATCGCGCACGAGATCGAACTTGTAGGATTGCGTTACACCTCGCTGCCACCACCTCCATATCGCTCTCTCCCTCTCCCTTTTCCTCCCTTCTCCCTTTCTCTCTCTCTCTCTCTCTCTCTCTCTCTCTCTGCACGTTCCTGAGAGTTGTTAGATCGATATGTAGGAGCGGTCGCTCGTTTCGTCTCGACCTGTGTATGTCCGTGAGCGAGTGTGCGTGCGCATGCGCCTCCTCGTTGTTGCCGGCACTCTGGAGACCCGAATGCCTGCATAAGCGAGGCTTATTGCGATCCTTCGAGAGTGAAAAAAGCGCGTGAGAACAAACTGCGATGACAAAGTTACCCACGGCTATCATACCAGCCACCGACCATTGTGATGACAGTGATGATGATGATGTGCTTGTGATGCCAATGACACCGCCTCTTTTCCCACTTATTTGCACGCTGATTATCCTTGGACCGCTGGACTACCGATTGAGAAATACGCAACTGTAAATCGACTTTATTATATATTGAATTGCGTTTGTTTGCGCTCGGTCGCCAGCTCCAATTATCAATGCAAATTGATTTTATCCTTTTTCGTGTATCTTTCGCGAATCTTTCTTCATTGAAGGCACATGACCAACTCCGACAACACACTTAATCTACATTTTATCAGTCGGTTATTGCTTTATTCGTACAAACGCTTACACGCAGCCGATTTCGAAATTACAAAATAGAGAAATTTGGTTAACATACTTTTTGATCTTAAAATAATTTTGTTCTAGTTTTAAAATATTAATCAAGTAAGTAAACAACACATTTAATGGGAATACCTTTACATATTCCTCTTTTGATTCGATGTTCTCCTCGCATAATCAAACATTAAACAGTAATTACGAAAATGCGTACTTTTCAATATTAAAGCCTTATTTTATTTTTATTTTTTTTTTTGTAACGTACATTTTAAATACACAAAATATTCAATCAATAAATATTTTTGTAAAACAAAATAAAAATTAAACAATTGATTTACTATTCAGTACTTAAAAATATAAGAATATTATCTTACATACATAACTGCAAACACTGATTTATTGATTTCACTGCTATAAAGTAATTTCCATAATTTATTTTGTAATATATACATAAATTATAAAATGAGTTTTACAATGTTATTATATCCCTTTTTATTAAATATGCTTATTTAATATTATATAATTAAAAAAAAAGATTTTTATTTAATTTATAGTGTGTTTGATATTCATTACTTTAAAGTATAAAAAGCCATTCAACTGGATACTAAAAATGATTTTATTATTATTAATCTACTGTAGCTTCAAATTTTATCACGTGAAATTATAGTAATCGTATTTTAAGGCACACATTTATAAATAAAATTCCACATAATATAATTTTTTTAAAAATTAACATGGAATTTCACGTGGGTGAAGAGTTAAATAAAAATAGCATTTAAGATAAATTATTTCCACTATTACGTCACATATATGTACTTATATTAAAATTGCATATTATTGTTGTATGTTAATTTATAATGTAATTTAATATTTGTAAGAATATTTTATAATACAGTAAGTACTCTGTTATATAGGGCACTCAACTACATAATGATTGTTCGACTTTTCAATGCGTGAGAGTCAATCAGTCTACATTTAACACTGATGAACTATTTGGTATTTACCGTTTTTATTATGTAAAATCAATATGGTTATTCATAATATGATTAAGATTTTTAATGAGTGCCAATAAAAATTACTCTTCATTCACAAAACGGATCACGACTAATACATGAATTTAAATCATAATTTTTCTTCACACTAATTAATTACTAAGTAAAAATATTACTAAATAGATAATAAAATATTTTTATAACGTAGTCATATACGTTTATGTAAAAAACATACTTTTAAAATATATTTATTTTATTTATATATTTATTATATTTATGATTTAAAAAATCATACACACGATTATATTAAATAATCATCAGTAAATTAATTTTTTTATAAATTGATATTTTCTAAATTTTTAATGATATTTTCTGACAAAGTATAATTTACTAGTATAATTACTACTCACATATATTCGTCATAAAGCGCAATATTGCATCATAAATAATTATATAATTTGATTTATGCTAATTTGACTAAAAATTTTTTACTTGAAATGAAAAATATATTAATTAATTATCTCCGTGATGAAATATTTTAAAACTCTGTTAAATTTAATGCAGCTTTTATAATTTCGTTTGGGTTAAATAGTATTAATAATTATATTTTCACATTGTTGTATACTATTATTATAACCTCTCTTATCACTTTCTTTAATGAATATTAATTTATAATTATCGTGAACATTTTTGTAAGACAAGACAAAATAGTAAAATTGGAATTTTTTGTTTTCTTTCCTCTTATTCAGCTAAAAAACAAGTTTCCTGTCAAATCTTCTCTAATTTGTAATACACCCTCGAAATAATGAATAATAATAATGAATAATAATAATAATAATAATTCGAATAATGTAGCGGGTGCTTTTTAACGCCGTGATTCGAACGGTCTCGTGCAGCCTTGGATGCAATAAGCTTACATCACTATTTGTCCAGGAAGTCAAGAGAGGCAAAAGAAAATAACACGCGTACTTGCTTTTAACATAAATTCCGAAAACGGATAAGAAAATTGATAAATTTTACGAGATAACCACGTATGAGATTATAACCCCTGTATGGAGTATCTAAAAAAAATGTTTTGATACTTCAACTTTTATTGTAAATTATTAATTAGTATTGTTTAATAAAGTATTGTCTTTAAGTAGTAACTACTTGATTTTTAATAGATCTATTAATTTTTGTATAAAATTGTTTGTTGATAGAAAATATTTTATGGAAAGTAACATTGATAATCAGCCCTTCATATTGCTCAATTAGTATTTCAAAGAATAACAGTAATAACTTATATTCGAAAAAATCTATTTATCCTAGATATTTTTCTAATACTCTTGCACTTCATCACCGTTAATTACGTTATTCCAAAAACGTTTAAAAACTTTGCATCTACTCCAATGTATTACAATTAATGGTAAAACCAGAATACACAAACGATAACTCGGATTCCCTCCAGATCATATAAACTTTTAATGGGGTCGAAAGATTTACATAAAAAAGGGCAATTGAGAATTACCGAAATAGAAGCTTCAAATAGCGAATTTACAACCGCTATTGAAACTCATTTTAGCTTCATCAATTTCTTTATAACAAGTTCACAACAAATCAACGAACCTGTGTTCATACACATATATACACTCTTTCTTGTAGAATTGTTTAACCCTTAAATAAGAAAATTTACCGCTGTACCCTTAAGATAAAAATGAAGTATCGTTAGTTTTTTTTTATTAGAATAATAATTTTCCAACTAATTTTTATCACAAACTTTTTTGTACTATTTTTGTATTTATCTGATTCGAATATAGTTTATATTACAAAAAAAAAAAAAAATTTTTTCTTCAATTTCCTCTAATTATATATATTTGTATGTATTTGATTATAATGAAATGGTTTATTAATATACCGAAATTTTAAATTTGTTACATATGTAACAATATGCTTCTTTATCAATATTCTAAATGTCATTCTTAAAAATACATTTATACAATTTAAAATGTTTAACTATGCATTATTACCTGCAGTTAATAACATTTTTTTTTAAATCGATATATAAACATAAATAAAAACTTTTTACATAAAAAAGCCTTAATTTAATGATTAAAATATATATTATATTATCGGTATTATAGCAAATAATAATATTAAAAATTAGTATTAATATTGTAATTTAAATTCTACATTCGCCTATCATGAATGGATACAATGATATTATAAAATAAAAATTGAACTATTGATGGATAAATATCAGTTCCAAAGATAATAATAAGAAATTTGTACTTGTAGATTACTAAAATGTGATAAGTCACGTGTGCGAGTAAGTTATTAAAGTAAATTATAAAAAAAATCAATAAAATCTAAAAATACACATCATTTAGTTATATTAAATGTAATTAAATAATCATAAAAAATTTCGAATCTCGCAAACATAATTTTCCAGATGAAGACAAATTGTAGTAATTAAATTTTTTGATATAAGAGTACAGGGAAAATTTTTACAATATTACGGAGGAAATAACCACCCAAATGAGTTTGAAATAAACTTGCCACTTGTAATTAAACTTAAGCTGAATAGCAAAATTTTTTAAAAATTAGAGAAATATATGTTCATATCGACAAATACGCACACGTACGTAACTAATTTATTATATACATATCACTGTAATGATAATTATATGATAATAATTTACATTCACTAATTGTTACATAAATTAAAATACATATTAAATTAAAAAACAACTTATTGAATATGTATGTAATAATATAAAATTAATTGTTTTCTTAATAGGATTTAAATAATAAATAAATATTTAAGGCTAAAAGTTTATAATTTAAAAGTTTCTAAATAATTTATAATTTAACCGAATTAGATTTAAGCTCATTCTAGCAAATAAATATTTTTGAATAACATAAATTTCAAGCTAAACATGACATTGAATAATTAAATACGAACTTCTGTTTTAATTATAACTCTTTCAAGCAATTACAACTTCATATGATAATCTCAGTACCTGCATGAAATATAAAACAATCTGTGCACAAATAAAAAATGGTTTGATAAAAAACAGTTGTATATGCGAGTTCTATGTACATTCATGTTGATTATAAATTTAAACAAATTTATAAAAATGGTATAAATAAGAAAATGTTTTCTAATAATTATCATACTGTATCATAAGATACTAACGATGAAATGAAATCCATATATTTTTAATTTAAAATTATTTTTAAATTAACTTTCATACAATTTTTACACATTGTTACATTAATAAAACAAAAATTTTAATTTTTTTTTATTATTTGGAACTTAAGAAATGAGTATAATAAGACTGAAAAACACTTTCATTAATTATTATGTTTTACATAAAATTTACCTAGATAAAAATTTAAGTTTACACATTTTAATTTACTTCTTTTAATAATAATCATTTTTATCAATAATGGTTGTATTTTTTAATTATTTAAGAGTAAATATTTTTTATATTGCAATCTATTTTACTTAGGTATTACGAAACTTCTTCATTTGTACACAAGGCATGAGTTTCGAATATTGCTTAATAAATAGAGATTAATTAATTAAATGGTAATTTTTCCCTCAAATAGTATAAAGTTTTCGAGTGATAAAATATAAGCAAGAAAAGTGACAATGATGAAGATGCACACATTTAGTTAAATAGATAAAGAAATTGTAACTCTCTCTCTCCGTTTAAAATCAAAGACAAGAGAAAAAGGAAGAAAAAATTAGATCGAGCCCTAAACCTTCCACAATGGTTCGCCCATCGATTCTGTAGCCCTAATTCAAGTAACTATCAACCATCTCTCCATTTCCTTTGTCCATATACCAAACAGTCACCCCTAGTATTCCTCGGAAGCTTCGCTAGATAGATTCTCCCAGGGTGTATGTGCGCCTGCCTACGTGAGCTCGGATGTGTTCCTCAATGTTATTTACTCTCTCTCTCTCTCTATATATATATATATATTTTTTTGTGCGTGTGCGCGCGCACCCGCACATAAGTATAAATGACGCGTATAAATTTAATAAATCTTTAGGTTCAACAACAACTTTAGTGTTTTTTTTCACAACACCCACGAATTATTCAAGCAACCGGAACGTTCATTCTATGGCTAGATATATTCAAATCGACACAAACATCCGAGGGGAACTTAACACACCATACTATTATAATTTTTGTGACGTGGATTCTTCGTAGATTTTTGCACGAATTAATGCAGAGAGGGTGCATATTACTTTAAAGGTCTTATGTGACATAGTTATCTACGATTTGAATTAAATAATCGAAAATAAAACGAAGAAGGATACACAAAATCAGGGATATATTCGTTTGAGTTTAATAAACGCTTTTATATGAGTCAATTATTTTAAAGATGATTTTGATTTTTTCTCTTAGACACTTCTATTACATACGCAAATAAAAATGAATACAAGTAATTTTAATTTTAATATGTAAAATATATATTGATATTAAAACTCCTTATCTTATAAAACAAAATTCTTACACTATTTATTATTACATGCTATTTATATAACAACGCGATGTTATTGTTTGTCTAAATTAATATCACAATATGTAAATAATTTTAACTTGTTGGTGTTTCTATTTGAGTTATGTAAAAGTTGGAATATCGTGGGATTGTGATCACGATAAATTGAGGAATAACAAGAAATTATTAAAACTTTAATATTTCTCTTGCAGATAAAACGTACATTGTATAATATTGTTGATCACAATATAAAAAAAAAAAAAAATACTAATAATAAATACATTTTATAAATAAAATATTACGCAATTGACTGAATTTGTACTTCTTTTTGTTTGGATAAGCCAATTATGAAGTGAACTATAATTCAATTTTCCGCATTGCCGATTCAGAAAAACTGCAATAAGACGTATCCACTCTTTTCTAACAGTAGATTGCTCAAATTTATACAAATTAATTAGCACTTTTACAGAACCCATAAAGTTTAACAATTATTAATAATTAATAAATCTTTTATAAATTTGCTAAATGTTTTATGAATACTTTATACTTCATATAATTTTCCTCAATTGTGTTAACATTGAAATATTTTTCTATTTAAATAACGATTCGTTTCACATTTTTTGCAGAAGAAAATTTCAGATTACGTTAAAAAATGTTACTTATTCATTTTTTTTGTTTGCTCTTTATACTTAATGCTTTCTATTTAAATATTATTACGAATAAATATTACTATATTTAAGAATCTATAAGTGACAAAACAAGTAATGTTAATTTGTTTGATCGTAATTTTCGTCAGTTATTACAAACAATTTAATTTAATTCGATAAATTATTTCTACTTAATAACCTAATTTCTATATTTCATTGTTCTGTAAAAAATTTACTGATAAATAACGAGTAAGGAAATTAATAAAAAAATTCTTTTATTAATATTTAAAAAATGAGTTTTGACATAGTCAATAATATATTCGATAATGTTTTTGAATATTCATTATTAATTATTCACATTTTTTATATTAAGTGTAATAATATTAAATTAGAAGTATACTTTATATTGTTATTTTTTACTAAATTTATTTTGAGTAGTTTATTGCTGATATGTTTACATTCACTACTACGTATCAATAAAGCTTTTAATTATCAAATTCGTTACCAATATAGTGTGAATAATGAAATACAAAAAACAAATATAAACTTTAATATTATTTCAATTATACAAAAAATTGAAATAATATGATATAAAAGAAAGGAAATATTTTCCGATTCCGTTTCGAAAGAAAAGAACAAATGAAGAATAATAAAAGACTTCCGCAAGTTCCCTTGAATGGCCTTCTTACCCCGAACCAAAGCTCATGTTGTACGAAAGGAAACGAAGAAAAAACTAGCAAATATCTTGCTTTGCTGTGGAGTAATTTCTCATATCATCGATCAGACGAAATTCAAGTCATATTCATTAAGATTGATCGTCTCGAGTAAATCAGAAAAGGGGAACGAGGCTTCACGAATTCAAATACACACACGCACTCGCGCACTTACATACACAGATATATATATATATATATATTTGTATGTATATATATTTGATAAAGGGGAAGTTGAAAACTTCATTTTAAAGCAGAGGAATATTTTTGACAAGTCAATACTTCGTTCTATAGGCTCGTCTCGATGAAAGGGAAAAATAATTTGACTCCTAAGAAAAAAAAGATAGTAAAGACGTACGTATGATGCGATTTATTAATAATTATATTCGAGTTTCATCAAAGTCTATTGTAGGATTATATGACAAGAATTATTATAAGTGCTGTAATTAAAATGAGTGATATTTTTTTTTTTGTCGCAAACTCAGCAAACTCGCATATTAATTTTTTTTATTCGATACTTACAAAAAATTCTGTTATTTATTTTATTGACACTACTCTATTAGAGTAAGATTTTATTTACTTTTACTCTATAAAATATATTTTTTTGTTTTCAAAAGATATTATTCAATTTATCAAATTATAAAATACAAAGCTCGAACTGATTGAGATTTAAAATAAATTGGTAATCATAATTTCTTCTCGTACTTGTATTTGATATTTTTTTTACTGTATTCACCATTGAGATGAACTATAATTTTTTATAATGACTTATGTAATAAAATTATTTCACTTTTAAATAAATAATTTTTTATTACATTATTTTATTATTTCACACTTGTATGTTTTTATATTAAAATATCTTTTGCATGCATCGTAACACATTTTAATGTGGAATTTTTATATTGTAATCATTATAAATTGTCTGTATCTGCTCTTTAAATATATCTATACCACACTTATGTACATAAAAATTTTATTAATTTTATCATGCTTGAAACGTCGATGAAATTTTAACTTATTCTGTTGTATTATTCGTATAAAAAAGAACAGTATTTCAAGTAAAATAAAATATAGGAAATTCTGTTAGAAAACATACCGAAAAATTATGAAAGGTAGAATTCGTACACAATAATTTCTAAACTCTAAAATATACGTTACTTTATATTAAAATAAGAAAAAGGGTGCACTCGACTCAAAGAAAGTACATCGAAAGCCAAACAGATATTTTTCACTAGTCATCTAGTAAACATCTTCTACCCCATATACACGATATGTGATCCCTCTTTTAAAACCCCTGAGCATCAGAGAAAATTGTGCGTCGGGAAATGAAAATTTGTGGAAGAAAATTTTTCCATTTCAGAGCGCAAATGTTACATAGATGATATTTATGTATCTATATACACATGAATAGATACATATATGTTTTATTGATTTTTTAGATAGTCGTTAAAGTTATGAGGAATAAAATAGCAAGAGAACAAAAAAATTTAAACTATTCTTTATGTCCCAAGATTTTTATTTATGAAATGCTGGAACGCAAAAGTACATGATTTTATGAATGATTGGAATATGAATTTTATTCAAGTATGAGAAGTTTTCAAATGTATATTTCAAGATAAAAAAAATATTAAAATCTGTATGTGTTAAAAAGTTAACAGAATTTTCTTCAACGTGAAATACAACTCTATAATCTAGTCTCAAAATTGTTTATTATTAATAATATATTTTAGTTTTATAATTGATTTTTAATATTTGCACTTTTACTATTAAATATAAATTAAATTAAATTAAATTAACCTTAAATTAAATATAACTCAAATATTTTTATAGGTGTTCATATATTTCTATTACTAAAAATTAAAGTTATCTTATAGTTTGAAAAAAATGATCAAGTATATTAAGTTTTTCATAATAGAATATCCTTCTCAAATTGCTTATTAACTGAACATGAACATTTTATGATCGAATGTTTAATTCATTTGGTTCACATTGACGACTTGTGGTTATGGATTTATCACTAAACAACCAAATAATCAATAAAATTATAATCAATGACTTATATAGTATTTTTTCATAAACTTGAAATTCTAAATTAAATTACTAAAAAAATTTATTGCGAAATTTATTGTTGATTTATATATATATAGAAATAACGACTTATCATTCTGGATTTTTAACTTAAAAAAAAAATGTTAAATGAATGAAAGTTAAATAACCCAATGTTTGATGGTCAGTAAATAAATGAAATTAATTATATAAATGAACTAAAATACATTCAGATTAAATGTATATAAATTTGATGATGAATTTTTGAAAAATCACTGTTATAACAAAGGAAGCCATTTTTTAATATTACCTTGATCGATTAGCAGTCAAAGTAAGGAAAGGAGGATTATGATTATGGGAACTTTACTCCTCATCCGTCACAATCTGTCAAAATTGATCATCCCTCACAGTTGGGCTGGGAATTGCATGCTCTTTGGAACTGGGTATGCAGATTCCGCCCTAACGAATAAGGGAGAGCGAAATTGCGAAAAATTGCAAGAAGAGCTTTCGTTACTCAACTCGATTTAGAAATTATTTCCACAAGACATTTTGTCCACAAGTTTAACGTACAGGCAAAATTCTTTACCTCTTATGGGTTAGTCTATCCATCAATAATCAAGGGTTAGAGGGTGTGCTTTTGTGAATTGAACTTCTCTTATTATTGAACATACGTTGTGAGTTTACTTCTAGATTTTTGCCAATGCCAATGAAGGATCGAAACAAGTAACTTGACAAAATTCGATAAAAGATAAGTTCGTGTAAAAATAATTTTGATTTTATATCTTTAAAATATTTATGTTTAATTGCTTTGACCACCCTTGCAAAACACACGAACTTGTTTTTTTACGTTTTTTCGTACTTTCTATTGTATGATGAAAAACAAAACAAATAATTTTTAATTTTAAATAAGCAACCGCTGAGCCAAAAAACAAAAGATTTATTATTATGCGAGCTTGATCCATTTATAAACCAACACATTTTAATTTATAAGCACTTAAAAGTGTTTCATACTTTTTTGAGATATGCATATCAAACACGCAGACGTATTTACCCATTTCGCACCAATTGTCATATCAAGAACAAACTTAGAGTTGTAACTAATACGTACACATACAATATTTTTATCTTTATTTATTTATACAACATTTTCTTTATGGACTTTAATTATTAACGTTAAGTATGCATACCTATCTGATCTTTAAATATAAATTAATTCAGTTTTTCCTTTTATTTAGATTTGGTCCGTGCTTAGGTTTCTTGAATATTAAGATTTCTCTCTTATTATATTTAAAAAAGATCATACATGTTGATATTAATAAATCTTAGTGAATTGAATTAACAATATTAATAGCTATTTTAATTGAAAAAAATACCATAAAAAGTTATAATCATCAATAAAAATGAGAAAAACAATTGAAATTGATATTAATTTTTATATAACATAAAAAGTACAACCTTTTAATGTATATTCTGTCAACCATTCTTGCTCTCAAGGATAAACGCATTAATAAAATTACTGAATATCGAGAAATTAAAATTATGGACGATTTGTGATGATTCTATAAAAAATTTTATTTATTTTATTCATCAATTGTTATTGAATGAATGAAATAGTATAATTTTTAATTTTTTAAATTAATATTTATTATTGAAAATATTTCTTCAAGCAATTGCAAACATTTGTATGTGTATAATATTTGAAAAGTATGAAGAATTGTTTGTATAATAAATAATTCAAAAGACTCATAAATAAAGTAAAAAAAAATTCATAATATTATATATTATAAAACTCTATGTTTACATATTAATATATTTTAAATGTTTAAGTTTATTTTTAGTTGCAATTCAATAAATAAATATCTTATATAAATATTATCAATGGATAAACTATATTTTATTAATATCCATTTTCGTCAAGATCATTATACCATAAATAGCGCCAATGATGTAATTCAACAATATTTTATTGAAACTCACAAGAAAAGCAAAGTGGCTAAATATTAAGTAATGAATAATGAATATAAATTCATTATTATGAGTATAAATTCGCATTTTTTAACCGGCAATTAACTAAATTGAATATTTGTAGTTGAATAAAAACTTTAAGATTAATCCATTGTTTTATACAAAGTAATGCGATAAATAAAAATAAAGCAATTTTAATTTAATTGATAATGAAGCATGAAGTTTCAATTAAAAACGAAGAATTTTTAATGTACAACCCTCGCATATCGTAAAACTTATTGTCCCTCGTGTATTACCTGAAATTCTATTGGTTTTGTTTTACCCTTTATGTTCCACACGTGTGTAATACTTATAATATGTGTAATGGAAAACTTGAACACATGATAAATATTAAGTGATCGCATATTTTTATGGAATGCACATAAAAATCCGTGCAACTTTTATATTTTATTTTTAAAGTTTATCGAACTTGGAGAAGAGAAACACAATTTTAAGTTGTATATTTCTTCTTAATAATAAACGTATTGCAAATAAAAGAAAAATTTTAAGCAGTTTTGTTTTCAATTTTTCATTCGATAATAATAGATTAAAATTCTTGCAATTTGTAACTAGCCAGTATTTATTTTTCACTATTTTAAAAATTGATTTTAAACCATTGACACAATAATTGAAAAGGAATCAATTTAATTTAATTATAACTTTCTAAACTTCCATTTTTACCGAAAACTAACATGCCAAACAAATATCGAAACCCTAAGTATTTAATGGTTGTAGATCTAAACACTTGTAGTTTTTATATATGCATATTAAAATAAATAACTAATGAATTAACGTTTATCAAGAGTATTAAGTGAGAAAAAAATATGAAATTTATGTTGATCATTGTACAGTTATTCAAATGAAGATTTATTAAATCTAAAGTATTTATTAATGTCATTACTAATACTAATGGTGAATTATGAAAAAAAAATTTATTACATGAAAATAATAAATCTATATTTAATTATGTCTATATACGCTGAGTATGTCTATGCAAACCATTTTTTTTTTTTTACTTATGTATTTAATTAACTATTTATTAATCTTATTAATGAAAGTGAAATAAAATCCAATAGATCCGATCGATTTAATTTGAAACTAAATCTATTCCACGACAATAAGTACAATTACGGTAGCTGAATAACGGAATATTTAAATGATTAAAAAAAAAGGTAGTTTTTAGTAAACAAGATTTCCGAGTAAGGGCTTTCCAACCCGTGTGGTCGATGAAATGAGCAGGCGCGTACATCAAAATGATATTTATGGAGTTTATCTTGAGCCATATTTGAACAGAGTCTGTATAAAATTTCAAACTAAGCTCAAAGATAAATTTCATCTATTTTCAATACTTTTTAAAATTCATTTTTGACCCTGAAGTATAGGTACGTATTGCACTGGTTCGCGTGTCGACTTGAGTCGAGTCTGCAGACTTTCACATCGTAAAAATGCCCGCGAATCGAAGTTATTTTTACTGTAGATAGACCATACGACGTGTTTGTGGTGTAGTTTTCTATCTCATTCCTTCCATTACTTCCCGCTCTTTTTCTTTTTTTTTTTGCTTTTAAAGATCCATGCCGCTCCATTGACAAAAAAATACCTTAAAATACATTTTTTCATTCGACCTATCCTCCTGATATGTTTGATAAAATGACGTTTATACATTTTTCATCTCAAAACGCTTATGCAAATAGCGAAACTGTACTGAAAACTTATAGAAAAAATTGATATCTTAAAAGTGTTTATCTAGTTGTGGCACCAAAAATAACATTATTTTAATAGTTTATGTAAATTTGCGCGTAAATTACATCTTTTCGATATTTCAATAAAGCGACATTTACTCAAATTTACGTTTTACTTACAATGCATTTAAAATCAACACGTAACTTTGTCTTTATTCACAAAAACCTATGGGTATAGATTTATTTTAAATGCACTCGAGTAATAAAAAATATTGTCATAATATTTAATTGTATAAATAGCATGTGCATTATTAAATCATTGTCATTAATTACGCACTAAGAAGTTTTGAAACTTTATTTCCCGTGGTAGCTGAAAAATTAATTTAATTTATGGATTGCGTGTTTATTTTGTAATGCGGAAAATACCAATACACGTACAATTTATTTTAGTTTATCTTGTAATCTGAAAATTATAATTGCATGCATAATGGAGGTTTAAAGAAGTTTTTTTGCAATACTCTATGTAGTTTGAAAAAGCGTAGAGCACGAGTGTGAGCTGCATTAAAATTAAATTCACGTTTAATTTATTAAAGGTCGGAATAAAAAGAGTAATTATTTTTGCGACAGATTTTCTTTTAAATAATAATCAAACACGGAGCTGTCACGTATAAATATACATCTCCGGAGCGATATCGAGGAAAAAAAGAGTATATTTAAATTTTGAATTTATCTTTTAAGCGTCTCTCTGTCCCTCTGCAGTTCGCGACAACACACGCGCACGGGACGGAATGCCTTGCGCCAGAAATTAATATCCTCTTTTGATTGCTTTTCTTCCTACACAACTTTTGTGCTCGCACAATCTGGGTCGAGCCGATACGATACCTCTTTTCTCATAACTTATCTCTTAATGCCGGGTAATTTTCATATTGAACTAAGAAAACAAATTGCACCCACCTCCCATTATATCCCAACCGCCAAGGATTTCTGCGAGTACCGCCAAAACTTTAATGGGCTTCCGTGTTAATTAATTATAAATGATGCTCGGTATCGCTGCATCCTACACCGGTTTTCAAAGAAATATCGACTTCAGCATATTGTAATCTTTGCGAGTTCGGCGAATCTCTAATGCTGATCTTCGGTTGGCTGGGGCGCTCTCAAGTGCCGAACTGTGCAAGCTGACGACATTTCTTTAAAGAGAAATACGAAATCTCGAAACCATGTCAAAGTCAAAACCTTTGTATCCAATGCATTGTTATTGGCAAATTTAAATATGTTAGTGCAGTAGGCTTATTAAAAGGTAAGTTGGCGTAACTAGCGTTAATGATGAAAAAAGTAATTTACTAGCTAATAGCCAGACGTTAAAAAATGATTGAGTGCTTTGGATTTTTATTTCAAGTACGGAAGATCTAGGTATTAAAAGTCTGTCCAGTGTCTAATAGTGGCATTTGTTAAACAATAGCAACAAAAGCAGCACTCTTTCGAATGAATGCGGTTGCTTTAATCTTTATCGGCATGCATGATTAAAAAATTACCATTCAAAGCATGTAAATAGGACTAGTGAACAATGGTATCGGACTCATTGAACACTCGTAACGAAGCGTAGCTAAAAATTAATTTAATAGTGCACTAATAGAGTATTAATACTAATATAACAGTTACAGGAGTAGTAAATTGAAAAGCGATAGACTCTGCTATGCTGCGATACGGATGCGGATACAAATGTAGATACAGATGTAGGTGTAGAAGTACATAAGGTTGGATAAGTCATGTTCGAGTCCTTTCGAAACAGTCGAATTACTAAATCCTGATGAAAGGGAAACGGAAATCTCCCGAAAAGAAACAATAACTCGAGAAAGGTGATGAATTTAATCTAACCGAGTGCATCGGAATTGATTTCAGAGCTGCCGCTCTCAATCTCCACAGTTAGGATGCGGACACCAGCTGAAACCGAGGCTCTTGCCCAGCCGCAAAACTATGGGGGTGTCGGCATGTTCGAGGTCCAGGAGGAGGCGACGACCACCACTGTGGCCCACGGCCAAGTCGTACTGCAGCCCGCCTCCCAACCGGAAAACTTTCCCAACAGGTGAGCCGAGTTCTACAAGTTTTTTATTTGAAATTCGTACAATGCTGGATATTCTTACGTGTCCAACCGTGAATCTCCGACCCAGCCCCACTCACTCTTGACCTTTGCACGAGTGCGCTATGTCTCCATGGACCGCATGTATTTTTGGGCATTCGCTCTCTCTCTCTCTCTCTCTCTCTCTCTCTCTCTCTCTCTCTCTCTCATTCTCTCTGGAACACAACGTAAGTATGAAAGTGTGTCAATACAGCTGCATCAGGTCGCTGTCTAACAAATACGTATTTATTTTATTAAAATTTAGTTATTCATGATTGATAAATATTTTTCTTCTTTGTTTTTAATATCCAAATAAACACTTCCATTTTTTAATTAATCGAAAATAATAAATTTTACCAAATAAACTTACACAATTGACGGTATTTTATAAAATATTTATTAAAATCACAAATATTATTTTTTTTTATTACAATTTTTAAGCGATAAAAGAAATGTATTCTTCGTTAGCTTCTTATTTTAGCATTTGGTAAATTTATAAATATTATAATGTAATTTATTGCAAAAATATTTCATTTAAATACTTTTGAGAATAATAAAAAATAAGAAAAATAGGAATGAAGAAGCTTATTTCAACGTTTGAATTGAAACAAAAATTAAAATTTTGATTGAAAATTTACCTCTTCGGTTTTCTGATTAATAATAAATAAGGAAAAATTCAAATAAACTTACCAAGAAGTAATCTTAAAATATAAAGTACATTAAAAATTCCATTGAGATTTTTATTACACAGCAACCTTCATCAATTTATTTAAGGCTCACCCAATATCACAATATAAATGCATCCAGTCAAGCATCTGACAAAAAATTTCAATGTGAATCCTCGACTCCGAAAAACTACATAAAATTTATTTAAAAGGGATTACGTGGTTATAGCTAGAGTGAAAAAGCAAATGAACAAATATTAAAAGAGAGAGATGATGATACAGAAAGTAAACGGAATTACCGCGTGCATAATTGTAATATTGGAGTAGACAAAGCTTTCAATGTAATGACAAAGAAAAGACGATGTCTGGCCAAAGTGTAGAGTTAGGAGGAGGAAGGAATCTAAAACTATTGCTGCTGTGCTGCCACAACCACAGTCCGTGTCCTTGATCCCTTCTCTTGAAATCCGACCAAGCGTTGCTGCGAGTAAAAATGAACAATGTAGATAAAAGAAGAGAAAAGAAAATTGAGATAGATTGAGAGAGAGAGAGAGAGAGAGAGAGAGACAGACAGAAAGACAGACAGACAGAAAGAGAGAAAACGAAAAGGGGAAAGATGAGAAAGGGGAAAATACAAGCAATTGCTTTATACGAAAAGATATTCCCATTTTGTTCTAAACAAGCGAAAGAGAATTTTGTGTTGATATTTGACAAGTGAAAAAATCCATAATCTTTTATTCGTTATTTAAATAAAAAATTTTAAAAAAACTTGATAACATTGCCATTGTTTTAATTTGTTACTGAACAAAGACATTGACATTGAGTGTGTATATAAATTTAAATCAATATTGATTTAAAAGAAATTTTATCAATATACTTTTAAAATGATTTCTATAAAAAAATCAATCACTTATTTAAATGATATTTAAAATATATATATTTATTCTTCATTGGATTGTATTTATACAAAGAATTTTGTTCACACAGTATTATGGATAATAAAGCACATAAAATCATTAATATAAAGTTTTCTTAATCTATATATTTATCCTAAAAAATTGATGTATTATATAAAAAATTTTAAATATAATAATAAAAAGAAAATTAAATTTAAAAATAAACCTAAAGAATAACATTTGTAGACAAATAAGACTTGCTATTTCCAATAATTATCCAATTTAAAATATTTGAAAAGATTACCATAAGCTTTAAAAAAATGATTTTTACAATGTCCAAATACGATAATCACTAAAAATAATTGCTTACTATTAAAAGTATTCCAATTTTTAAATTTAATTTAATTTAATTTTTAAAATGTGAAGTTGAAATTATACTAGAACGCAAAATGGTAAGGTTATCGGCTCTCGAAAATAAAAATAAAAAGAGAGAGAGAGAGAGAGAGAGAGAGAGAGAGAGAGAGAGAGAGATAGTGCACGTGTGTATGTGTAACCTGTTAGAAATTAAATAAAAGGACTCGTGATCTAAATAAGGAAAATAGAAGTGAGATTAGCATTTGTACGTAGCGTTTTATGTGGACACCTGCGCGAACGTAGATGGATGCGCAAAATAACAAGCATTCGAGCCATTCAGCCATTCAAGGACCTGCACTTCCCTTCTCCCCTCTCTCCTCCCCTCTTATTCTACCGCTTATTTTTCTCTCATTTTCGTCCTTCCTTTTTTCCTTCTTTACCTCATCGTCTCGCATTTCTTACCATCCTCGAAATACACACAAAAACTACTCTTTTACACGAGCATCATTAAATAATATTAACTGAATGTTATTGAACACAACTTATAATGTACCCATACAAGACAAAGATAATTTATTTGTGCAGAAATCTATATTCTATTTTGGTTTTTTATTTTACTCTCTAACCCAATCAGTTTGTGTACAATTTATTAAAATAAAAATTATCAAACGAAATGACGCTAACTTTACCTATATAATACCGATCGATTTTTTTGAACAATTACTTAAACGTTTTAAATTAAGCTTATTTAATTTAAACTTATTTAATTTGGCTCATATACAAGACTTTTTTATTTGGTTTATGTTAAAATAAAAATATCATAAAATTTTAACGTACAGCAAAAATGATATCATTTTATTTTAAATATAATTATTTTAAAAAATTACCATTGAATAGCCATTTATCAAATATTTAATTTAAACGGATAAAATATAGAAAAAAATACTAAATATCTTTGAAAAGAATGACATATTATCAGATAAATATTTATTTTACAAATATATATAGTAAGAAAATACATTGATATATTTATAATATTTTCAACTCTTTAATGACAAATACTTTGTTCAATATTGATTGCATATCGGAAACAATTTGTCTTAAAATTTTATTAAAATAACTTAAAAATATAACCATCTTTAACCTCATTTTAAAATAAATATATTAAATATTTTATTCATATAATTTATTTATATTTATTACTGCTAATCCGCACTGATAATTTTTTCTTTGAGCTTATATTAGCACATAGTATAAAAAACACGTTTTGTATCATTGAATATACTTTAAAAAATTTACAAAATTTACAGTAATTTTTTCATAAGCTCTTAAACCAGATGAAAAGGTATATTAAAATTATGTTGATTAAATATAATTTAAACAAGAGCTGTACTATCAACTGAATTACATCAATATTTCTTAAATATAATTAAAAATTATTTTATCATTGGTAAACATTTGTCATTCTTAATATATTAAACAATAGTATATTAAAAGTTTTTATTATTTTAAATTTTCGAACAATACCTATTCTTTGTATTCAATACTAATGTTCAAAACAAATAAATAAAAAATATGTATATAAAATATGGTATAATGTTATTGTACAGTATAAATATTATAATAATAATAATACTTAAAAAATAATTAATTTTTTACTAATTGATTAAAATTCCAATACTCATAAAAAATAATAATTTTTTTTTTAACTTAGATTAGATTAAATAGCTAAATTGATATTCGTAATTTCATTTTTATATCAAAGTTACATTAACTTATACATTGTAAAAAAAAGCATTATTATTTCTGTAAATGTACATATCAATTTGATTAATAATATAAATTACGTATATTCGCAAATATCTTCTTAGATTCTTTATTTCTAATATATTATAATTAATGTTAAAAAACATTTATAAATTACTTACATGATAAAAAGTTACGTAAGTATGAGTTTATAGTATAAATATTATTCATCATCTTTTAATTTAAAATATTTTTATTTAACTCTATAAAATTGAAACTAATTTGATAAAAACATTCTACTAATTCTTTATTAGCACATAATTTCTGTTTATTTTAATATTTATTAATAAAAAATGAATTTAATTTCAAATAGAATATCATAAATATCGTTCTGAAATTTCAAATTCGAGTGATATGTAAGTGGGCATATACACACATACACATAAATAGCACAATTACCAATGCTACTATCGTTAATATTCTTATATGTTTGTATAATATAAACCAATTTTTAAATAATAAGTAAAGAAATTGTAATTAAAGAAAAATTTTATATTCTTAAAATTAAGTACAAATTTATTTAATGGTTTTACAAATAGCAAATATATATGTATGTATACATAACGCACGCATTAAAACTTGCAGATTAAGCATCTAAATAGTATCTACTGTTTTTATTAAGATTTTTTATCTTCCAGATATTATCTAAAACATTTTAAAAATTAAACTATCTTATTACAAGTTAATCAATATACATATTATAACTTTTATAAAACGATTAATAAATAGAAGATCTACAATTTTAAATTAAAAATAATTTTTTTATAAATATTTTTATTAGTGGTAACATTTATTATATAATTAGTATAAAAGAAAAAATTACTGAAAATTTTCTTTTTAACAACAATATTATTAAATTACGTATAGAGGTAAAATTAAAAGGTAATTTAGGAAAATATATTTAAATTAACCAAAATAAATAATACTCATTATCTTAATGAATGTTTCCAAACGTTGAATAAAATTCATTAAATTTAAATTTATCTATAAATATATTGCGGTAATTAGGTTTCAAAGCTCCCGTCAAGTATGATTTTTAATATTAATTAAATCTTAAAAAAACAATATAAGATAACAATTTTTACAAATCTATTTTTAATAATACATTAAATACATGAGCAAAAATAGTTATAAGGTATGCACCTACCTTCGATAATATTCTAATTTGCTAAAAATATGTAAAAAAAAACGATTACAATCGGCTATGATTTTATCTCCGTAGTGGTATTAACAAAGGTTTGCCTAATTATGCATTTTGCATTGACTGCGAATGGGCTGGTGAAACAAACTCCCGGACGTATATACACCTACACGAAATACGATATACGAAATGCGAAATGCGAAATGCGAAATAATCTGTGCGAACTGCATAGTGACTTCAACTAGGATTATTATTTTAAAATATTTACAATGGTATGTGATATTATAGTTACCAAAAAAAAAAAAAATAAAAATATTTTAAAAATTAAATTAATTTATTTGAAGATCAAGCGACAAATCAAGATGTACGATTTCTTTAATACATATTTATAGGTCTCTACATAAAAATAAATTTAACGCATCCAAACATAAGTAAAACGTTTTTCCTGTAATATAATTATAATAAAAATAATTAATAATTATATTATTATTATTGTTATTATTACTATTATTATTATTATTGAGTAACAAATATTTTTTAATTTTCTAAATAATAATTAAATTAAATTGACAAGAATTAGCATGCAAATGTACCTTACCGCAGTACTATTATGGATGACGGAAATTTCATATTAATATTCAACATATGTAACATTCTAGTTAAATTTATTGAGAACTGTAATTATAAAAATAAAATCATATCTTCTTGTATCATTGTACTTAGTACTTAATATGATAAATACATTAGAGATCATAACCGATATACCAACCTATAAATTTAAATTTATAAATATTAATTTAAAAAAGTTTAAACATTAGTCATCTTATTATATTTAATAAATTTCATTACATTAACATAAATATAAACATATTATATACAATAAATAAATAAACCTTCAACATCATTAAATTAAATAATCATCCTCAATTATGGTGCTTAAAAAATTTTTATTTTAATATTCATTTTTGTACATAATTAATCTAAATAGCTTATAATAGGCTAATAATAAAAATATTAATAAAGAACACAAATAAAACGTGAATCAAAAAAAGTATTTGATACATCATTAAGTTGTTTAAATAAATTACATTCAAAAACTAATTGTATATTTAAGAATATTTGTTTAAAAAATATTTTTTATTGTATTGTTTATAATTATATCGATAAATATTATGTAACAAAATGGTAATACTCTTCTATTCGGCACAACTCACTTGCGTCGTGTATCTAATCATTGCTTACATAATATTATAGCTGAAAATTCTTTCTACGTACAATTTTATCCATGAATAAAATTATGAAAAATTATTTCAAATAATTTTACTTTTGAAAATTTTTATAAAACTAATTCATTTACAATTTCTCCAATATTTCAGCTGTATGATAGCTTATACACTATAGGCATAAATTTTTGAGCAAGAATCGTTGTACTTCTATTAATCATGGTAACATGAGTTTAAATTGAAATTATGAATGTACTTTTTTTATTTAATTTGTCAATATTTCATCAGTTATAATAAACTTTAATGACTTTGATAATCATAAAAATACATTTTTGTAAATTTATTAAAATGTGATTATTTTTATTTTGTTCAATAAAAATACTTGCAAAATCAATTATATTTTTAAATAAAATTGAAACATTTAAGAAGTGAAGGTTAATACTAGATTCAAATCATGAATAAATATATGTTATATATATATGGGATTTATTTTGTCGCATAAATTTATATGATTTACAGTATAAAATATATTTTTTTATCTGTGTTAACAAATTAATAAGACCCATGAGTAAATTTCAATAATTAATTTTCAATATTTATTTTTACCTTATTTTCATATATATGTTAATTAGTTTATGAAAATTTAATTTTTTTAAATTACAGTATAATTTTTAGTTTTTTTTTAGAGATTTTTAGTTATTTTACTTTAAACAATTTTAACCATGTTTAACTAGTAAGAGACGTTAGTATTGAAATTAAGATTTCATTATTATTAAGTATATTTATTAAGTATATTTTATTTTATAAAATGGTAATAAATGTTTTATATATTTTTGATAATATATATACATTTTAATTACAACTGTATTAATTTGCCTTTTTTTCTTCATCAATTTACAAAATTTAGTTGTACATTTATAAATTTGAAGTAAAAAATTTATTGTATTAACTTAATTCTTTTTATTTGTGGATCATAGTAAATATATAATTATTTTTCCCATTCATATAATCTTATTAAAAACAATTTATTGTAATGATTTAATAAAAAAAGAAAATACTGAAAAAATTCTAAGGTAGTACAGCATAGTTGAGTAAAATTACACATTTAAATAAAATAAAAGAACATAGAAAATGAAACAAATATTTAGAGTACCATTTATTGATTAATTTTTTCATTTCGATATTTCATCATCCAATCCTATCATATTATGTAGGTAATGCCAAACTTAATGTAGCTCATTACAGAATTACCAGGTCAATGATTCATTTCTGCTTATGTGAATGTACATGTATTATATGGTAATAATCGAAAGTACAGTATAATATTTAGACACAACAGTATTTCTCTACTAAATTATTAATCTAAAATTACAAGATCTTCGGAAAAATATACACACAGATCTTTTAAACACATGAAATATTATTTACCAACATTAAATATTTTTATGTTTTATTATTATTACAGAGTATCGCATTTTTTATTTGAATGAAATGAAAGTTTCGACTTTGAAATATTATGTCTGAAATATTGCGAAAATTGATATTTCTTTTTAAATTATCTCGATATAAAATGCGATAAAAAATTGGATTTATTTGCATCTTTGTCGTAACCCAATGTAATTTTAATGATATCCACAACAAGTGCATGTATTTTGTATACACAACCTATGAAAAATTCTAGTAATAATTTCGAATTAGAAGAATGTACGCATTATATAATATGTGTATTTAGTACTGTCACAATTTAAAAACAAATCGAACATTTCAACATAACCTTAAACTCAAATCCATTTTTCCAAATGCAATGGATTTTCCAATTAATTGCAAAAAAAAGTGCTTTTCTCCATAAAATTGATGAAACTCGATAATGTGAACAATCGCCATACTATACACGTTTCCACTATAACATTACATCTTCTTTACACGTGTAATAACCTTCATAAAATGAGAAAGAGAGGGGGGAGAGGGAGGGATATAGGTATGACGTTATGGAGAGTACAAAGTAATCAAAGAGAGGAAAAGAGAAGGAGCATGAACGGGGAAAGAAGAGAGAAGGAGTCTGTATGCCGAGCGCTTGCGGCGCCTCTTCAGCTCTCATTTCTTATTTGCGTCGCTTCGCGATTTCATACCTTTTAACGCGTTAGCCGAGATACCAAACACGACGACGACGACGACGACGCGCTCCACGAAGCGACAACCGCAACTGTGGCGTCGTCGTTCTCTCGCAGTGCCTTAATCACGTTCTCCTGCTTGTTCTGCCCATATGTTAAGCGCGGTAGGATGGTACTCACGCGCTTTTTCCTCAGAAAATCTGAGAGCCAAGAAGAGGAGCATCGTCACGACGTACTCGCCAATGGCAATGTTGCCACTAGGTGAGCCCAAACTTGTTTGCTTCAGGCCTCTATTTTTGGGCTTCACCGAGAGCTCACCTTTTCTTGTTTGAGCTCACTGCTGATAACTCGACTATTTCTTTTCATGATAACTGTGATGAATCTATACAATACTACTGATTCGGTTAGAGATATAAATAGGTAATTGATTGTTATTGGTCTATAGCAGGATAAGGAATTTTTATGAAAGTATTTTTGTTTAAACACAAGTACTTCGATGTATTTTTACATCAAAACAACAAAATATTAAAAATATATTGTTTTTGTTTTTATTGTTATTGTTATTGTTGTTGTTGTTGTTGTTGTTGTTATTTGTACTATACATGTATATGAATTTTTTGTGTGCGTGTGTTATTGGCATTGTTATTATTATAAATTTAATTGCTCCTCGTGTGAGATTTTATTTTACTTTTTCAAGTTTGCTATTCTTGTTCATTATGTTAAGAATTTTCTAAAATGTGTACACAATTAAAATATAATCTTTATTATCCTTGATTAATTATTAAATATTTATATAAAATAGAAGCAGTGATATTATTTATTAGTAGTAATATCACTTGCAATTTTTATATAAATAAGATAAATTTGTTGTTAAGTAATACTGTAGTTATGATGAAAAGAATTGTAAAACAAAACCTTTAATATATAGTAATATTGTATTATAATGATTATAAATGTAACTAATTTACTTGTAATAAAACACAATTTTTTTAATTTTTAAATACAAAATGAAAATTCCACTTATTCAAAAATATTTATAATTATACAGTGAAAAAAATATTAATAGTTGATAGGCCTTTTAATTTTAATATATTTATTTTCTGATTTAATTAAGCTTCAATACAAATTGCTTGTAATTAATATACAACATATTACATTTTGTTTTGATAAACATCTATTATTTTTTCTTTTTTTTCTTCAAATTAACTAACTTAAGTAATTATTTTTTTACAAAACTTTAAAAACTTTTATTGCTCACTGTTAAATTTTGTTTTTAAGTATGTTATATATTCTTACAAATTGTAGATTAAATTTTAACATTTTTCTTATATATATACTCTAAATTATATAATAAATATCATGTATAGTTTAATTATTAAAAAATTTATTTATGTAATAAATAGATGAAAAAATGTTTTAAATATAAAATCTAGTATTAAGATATATTTTTCATTTAATTTTAGTATGATGTGCATTCAAGATGAATTAGGACAACTTAGTACCATAGCTGGAGATCCTGTGCTCAGTGTATCGCATAGAGTTCAAATTCCAAATTGCAGTAACATTAATTCCGAAACTAATACAGATTCTAGTGAATCAACAAACAAACCAGCTGTTGCACCAGAAACTGTATATTCTCAAAGACCTTTTGCTTGGATAGCGGGGTGTATGCAACCAGTTTTTAATCTGATCAATAAAGTCACTTTTAGTGAGAAAATTAAGGGAGGCCAAAGTAAGATAATAAAATATTTTTATATTATATTTTTGGTTAATTCTTGCTATTTAAGTTAATAAATATTTAGATTGTGTAATAAATTTGGTTTCATAATATTTCAGTAATTTGTTTACTTAAAAATCATTGAGTTTTATTATATCTTTTTATACATATAAAAATGTGATTTTCAATAATTTAAACTGCTATATTTAAAATATAATTAAATAATAAATCTTATGAGAATAATGTACTTTTCAGCTGATGATTGGGAGATCCCATTTGAATATATCAGTGAACTTCAGTGGTTGGGGTCTGGTGCACAAGGAGCAGTTTTTAGTGGAAAATTGAAAAAAGAAATTGTAGCTGTCAAAAAAGTGAGAGAACCTCGGGAGACTGACATTAGGCATCTTCGTAAACTTAATCATCCAAATATTGTGCAATTCAAGTAAGTATAATGCATAAACTATCATATAAAATACATCTTAAATGTTTTACTAATAAAAACATTATTTTATGAATATTAATTTATTAACAATTATTTTTAAATAAAAATATTACCTTATAATAATTAAAATTAATTTCAATTTAACTTAAAAATGAAATAAGTCATAAATTAACAAATTAAATGTAAGATTTCAAAATTTTATTCTGTCATAAATATTTTTGTTGATTGATTACATTAACAAATAAAGAAAAGAATTGCTTATTTATTCAATAGTATACATTTTGTATATGAGAAATTTAATTATTTATTATAAAACTGTATGATATAATAAATTTTTTATAATTGGATATATCTTAATTGTCTACAGAGGTGTATGTACTCATGCTCCATGTTACTGCATAATCATGGAGTTTTGCCCTTCAGGGCCGTTATACGATTTACTCAGAGCAGGAGAATCAGTTCCACCACCTCGGTTATCATCTTGGTCAAAGCAAATAGCAGCTGGCATGAGATACTTACATGATCATAAAATAATTCACAGAGATTTAAAAAGTCCAAAGTATGCTTAATGAATCTTCTATAATCATTTATAACAATAGATATTATATGTATGAATATGTGGGATCTTTTTTCTGTCTTTAACTGCCTTTAACATTGTTATGATGAGTAGCGCAGTTATCTTTAACAGTATATTAACTTTTAAGAATTAAACAATCTCACTTTTTGAGTACTTGGATACTTTTCAATCGCAATAACTTTAATCAAAATTTTCTAAATTGATTAGACGACGATACTTTGTTACTTTTCTTACATATAAGCTTTAGGAGGTCTTTACAAATCAATACCGTTTGATTCCAGCGAGTATTAAAATAATTATCACTATAATCAATCCAAAAAAAAATAATAATTAATTGTATATACAAAAGGTTATTAGTTATTTTTAAACCAATATTTTATTTTATGATTTAGTGTCTTAATTGGAAGAGAGGAAGTTGTAAAAATTAGTGACTTCGGTACAAGTCGAGAATGGAATGAAAAAAGTACAAGAATGACTTTTGCTGGAACTGTGGCATGGATGGCACCTGAAATTATTAGAAATGAACCATGCTCTGAAAAAGTTGACATTTGGTAAGCTTTTTATTATTTTATAAACTTTAGCATACATCATAGCATTGACAATTTTATTAATTAATCAAATAATTTTAATGTAATATGAACAGGTCTTATGGTGTAGTATTGTGGGAACTTCTTAGTGGTGAAATACCTTATAAAGATGTTGATTCATCAGCAATAATGTACGGAGTTGGCAATAATTCACTTCGATTACCAATTCCTACAACTTGTCCAGATGGTTACAGAATATTGGTTGAACAATGTTGGGCAGCAAAACCACGAAATAGACCATCTTTCAAACATATTGAAATGCATTTACAAATTGCTGCAGTTGAACTCGAAAGTACCACACAAGATGAATATTTTAAAGCTCAGGTGACAATCATGTACTGGACATTGTTAATAAATAATATAAATATATAATATTTATATTTGATGAATACAAGCCATATAACATTACCAATATATTATCACATTATTATACATTATTTTTGTTGTTATTATTATTGTTAAATATTTAATTATTATATTATACTATTAATTATTTTTTATATCTTGATTTTAAAATTAATTCAAATAAAAAAATAGCATTTTACTTTTATTAAAAAATTGAAAATTATTATTTTGTTTGATAATAATTTGTATTAATACTATTTATGATTAGTACACTGAAGATCTATTTTTTCGATCAGAATTTCATTGTATAATGAGACTTATTTTAATACTATAAACAAATTAAAATTATCTAGAAATAATCAATTAAATTTAAAATTAAGTATAGGAATGAAAAATATATTTATGATATACTTTTGCAGCAAACGTGGAAAGAAGAAATCAGAGAACACATGAAACAAATACAAAGTGACAACTCAAGCAGTCCTCGTTTTGAAGCAGACTTAATTCGTCGACGTGAAGACGAATTACGACATGCTCAAGACATCAGAGAACATTACGAGCGTAAACTGGAGCGAACCAACAACCTTTATATGGAATTAAGTGCAGTCTTATTGCAACTTGAACAACGTGAAAGGGATGTAATGAAGTAAATATATTTTTCATTTACAGAATTTTATTTGAGTTTTATCTAATTGATTTTAAATAAAGTCAATTTTTTATTAAGTAAAATTTAGAATAAAAAATTATGTTATATACTTCTAAATTATATTACTCATCTCATAATTATTAATATATTGCCACCTGCTAACGTGTATACATAGTATATATTATGTAATTGAAAATTAATCAATAAATCAGTATTACTATTAATGATAATATAAAAAAATAAAGACAATTTTTATAAACCAAATTTTTAATTAAGGAGAGAACAACAATCTGGTCATAAACAAAGTAAAAAACGAATAGTACACCCATTGCTTAAATGTCAAGAGCGACTAAATCGGCGACGTAATACAACAATTCAATTTTCATCAAATTCTGCATTGCCACTTTCGCCATCAAATTCTTCTCAAAGTCCTATGAAAGCAACTCTTTGTACACAGTTAAATGGTTCTAACAAGCCTGAAACCATCATATTACCGAGTAGTTTTAAGCAACGAAAATTTCGACATCGACGAGTGGGCTCTGGATGCGGTATAAGTTCTAGTCCAAGATCAAGTCCGCAACGAGAAAAAAAAGTAAGCAGTTAATTTAATTTTATCTATAACGATATAATTAAATATTAGGACAGTACAATTTTATAATAAAACAAAAATAATAATAAATATAATAAAAGTATTAAATAAATAATATTTGCAATGAAAAGTAATCAAAAAGTTAATATTATTTTTTAGGTTGCGGAAATTTCAGCTAGCCGCTTAGTGGACAATCAAACGCAAACAGAAGTTCCAGGGTCAAGCGAATCCGATTCTCTTCCCAAAGACCACCAACTCTTACAATCACATCGATGTCCCTCTATTCAGGATAGATACATTTTCGAGGTAGCTTCAAATCGCTTTTACCCAAAATCAGTTCTCGACTGCCAAAACAACGGTAACAACACTGAATCTCAACAGTATCGGAGTCGTAGAAAATCTACCAATAGTCCATGTTCGAGTCCTGAACCCCTCAACGACAATCGACTAAATGGTAATAGTGAGAGATTAAGAGACTGTAGTGATGATGATCATTTAGAAACATTAGGAAGAAAAGTCAATGAAATATTAAACGCGAATAGACTTATGTCACCAATGGATAATGGAAATCGCTGTACCGTCGTCACGTATGGGTAATTTTTTAAACATTAAAATGATGTATGAATAATGCTGTTTTAATGCATTATATATTATTTAGTGTTTAAAAAATCAATTTATTTAAAACTATCGTATTTATTTTTTTATTTTATTTATTTTCATTGATATTAAAAGTTTTAAAGTAAAATATAAAATTTTAACTGTTTTGAATTTGAAAGTGATATTTTTTACACTAATAATTTTTAATAGTTATTCAAATGATGCATAAATAACTAAATTAATTTTGGTTGTATTATTTAGACGCATAAAAGAAGACCTACAAAAGTTGCCAGGGCAAGTATCAGAAAAGTGCTTGGAAAGTGAATTAAGGCCTAGTACCGATATCGATGGTCTACGTAATATAAATGGAGATTTAGGAGAAGAAGAAAGTTGGTCTGATGAAGAAGAACATCCAAAATATACTTACAACTATTCACTTAGAAGAAGAAGGTACATTTTTTTATTATTATTTTTTATAAAATTAATGCTTTATAAAACATTGAATTCTCTTATAAAATGAGATGTATTAGATTATTATTCAAAAGAAAATTTTTTTTTCATATTTAAAAAAATATTATTTGTAAACGAATTTATTTTTATAATACAGCAACATATCATTGGGAATGCATATACAATTTCTCTAATTCACTATGAACTAAAATAAAATAAAAAGGTTTTATTCCAAGAGTTTTATTACTATTTGTATTTTCATATTTTGAATAAAATCGAGAGAAGAATTTGATGAACTTTTATATATGAATTTGTTTGAATATTAACAATTTAACTAATTGATCATTTTTTTCTTCTAGCATTGCAAGGAGGCCTATTGGTCCAGGTTGCAGACATCGCCGCTCGAAGCCATCTCTGCCTAGTGTCGTCAATATCAAGCGTGTCCTGGCCTCCGACGAAGAGAATACTTCAGAATACTCGCACCCATCATCCAGTCAATCATCTACTCTTGAAAGTAATCCTGAAGTACAACGCACTTTCCGTAGGGTTGGCTCCTGTGAATCCACATTAACTGGACACCCCAAGTACACACCTCGTAAACGCACATTGTCTGCCTGTAACAGCCTTGGAATAAGAAGAGCTGCTACTCATATAACCGATGGTTCGTCATCTTCATCAACGAGTCAATCTGAAACCGATGAAATAAATGAGATCACAATAGACTCTCAGTTAACAAACACAACGCTAAAATGCGAAAGCAGAGTTTAAATCCAGTCAGTGAAATAAATTTTTAGTCCCTGGTTAGAATACTCCATCTATAACAATCCGCTTTATTTTTGTTTTCAGTTGATTATTCATTTGAATATTTAATTTTCGATTGTTTATTAGTATTTTATAATTATTTCAGTTAAACTCCATATTATTGAACGTAATCGTTTAATTTTTAAGGAAAAAATTATGGTGGTGTTTACATTATTAATGTACTAAATTAGAGTGAACATTTCTACAAGTAATGTCGATTATTGTTTAATAGATTCAATTCGTTCTTAATTATACTTAACAAAATGAAATTAATTATACATGCTTTGAGCTTTTTGTATTTACATATAAAGGTGCAAATTAATTTAATTACAATATTTCATTTACTTTCAAGTTTTTAGTTATTTTCATTGTCCAAAATACTTGATACATGGTTCATCAAACAATAACCTTGGATCAAATTGATTCTTATAAATAATAAATCCATCAATTCATCAGAAATTAAATTAAAATATAACATTTAAATCTAAAAAATTATTTTATTAAAAATTATAATCTTTTAATAATTCAAATCAAAATAATGAAATTTATATATTTTTTAATGTGATAATATAAAAATAAAATTTTTTTAATTAATTTCAAAATTTTATTAAATATTTAAATAAGAAAGTAAATATGAATTGTTTGAAGCATAGATTTACATGAATCTCCAGAATATTTTTTCGAATACTTGATAATTTTCACAATGTTTATTTCTTGCTACATTTATGTCTGACTTTCAAAATAATTAATATTATAATAAAATGTATAAAATAATATTGTTTAGTAAACCATCTTAAAATTTATAGAAAAATTAATTGAAATTTGAAAACATATTAAGAATGAAGTTTTCATTAATGTGCCAATAAATTTTTATTGAATATAATTATAAATAATAATTGAGCAATTATAACTTTAACTACTTATTAGTATGTTAAATCAATGTTACCTTTTTCTCCTTTCTAAATATTCTAATTGGACAACTATTATAGTATATAGTTTTGAAACAATAATATTCTGTAATATTTCAAATTTTTTTAATTTAATATGTACATGGATATTATCATGTATCAATTGACCTTAAAAATTTTTTTAAAATATAGTTGCACATTTTTGATAATTTTGTTAATAATATATTAGTCACTAATAAACATAAATATTAATTAATACAATTTACTTTAATTGTGAAAAGTATAAACTGATAGAAACATCAAAATATTGGTATTACGTTTTTATAGAATTATTTATGTATAAGAATTATACATAAATTCTTATTTTATATAAGAATTACACTTAAAGTTTATTATAATTTAATTTTATTAAATTATTTTATTTATATTAATAAATATTAAAAGAATATTATTACAGAATATAGTTAAAATACAAATGATAAATTAAATAAATTTATGAAAGTTATTGTTCACTATATTCCATTATTTTTCAATAATTATCATTTGCATTAAATTTTCATTATAATAATTAATTACTGGATTATTATTGATGGAATTCATTAGCCGAGATAAAATGCGAATTTTTAATTCATGTAGAAAATAATAAGTATGAATGAATTATATTCAGAACTTTATTTAGTGAATTTACTTTAAGTATTTTGTAAATAATTATTTGTGCATGTGTACAAATTACGTGATCAATGTTAATGGTATTTATAGATAAATTAATAGATTGAAGGGTGATTTTGTTTTAATTCCGGTAAAATGTGATTTATTTATCTTATGAAGTGATGTTGCATTGAAATATTTTGTTCAAAATGTCTCTTTTCTTTTTATTATAAATTTAAAGATAAGAGAAAAAATTGTATATCATTATAAAGTATATAAAAATACATTATAGTGCAAATAAACCAAATCGATTTCATACAAAAAATTATTATTAAGTTGTAGGTGATAAAAAAGAAAAAAATGTCCTTTATACTCTCAAAATTAAGACTCATGCTAATTTATGCATAAAAAAAATACTTATGTGTGCGATACTTATATGTTAATGTAAACAATTGCCATTTGACAAATCAACTGCTATTATTTTCAGTTAGCATGCATCTATTGTTCAAAACGAATCTTCGTAAAATCTGTAAGAATTTTGTACATACATATTTTCACTCACTTTTTTAAGGAGAATAATCTTGTATAAAACTTTAATTAATTTCGATTAATTTTGTACAGTTCCTCTTAGTAATTATACTAGATGGATATTACTGTCGTATAATACAGCATTCCATATAGTATCCACAATGTGGATAGAATAATGTATAATTTTTTTTACTTAAAACATGTAATGTGTAGATGTAAGAAGGTAAAGATCGTAAATTAAGGCAGGTCTAAAGCAGTGCAAGAAAAAATTTTTTTTTGAAAACTTTATAGTGCATATTAAAAAAAATAATTGTACAATATCTATTAACAGTTTTTCAATGTTAAAAAAAAGTATTAAATTAAATACTTTCTCAAAATTGTAAAATCTTGTCCAGTGTAAAACGATTAATAGAAGAAAATTAAATTGACGACTTACAAGAGATAAGAAAGTTGTACCGTATTAATAATTTAATGCAAATTTAAACTTTAACTGTTAATTGTAAAATAGCGCATAGACATGGCACTAAATTAAATGCTTTACATAAGTTTTTTTGTGTATTATATATAAACATATATATACGTTCGTGTATGTGGACGTATGAGTGTGGTGTGAGTACATGCGGCTGTGCGCGAGCGCTTGTATGTGTGCGCATATTTATATATTAAGTATAAAAAAATAATATACGGAGTGCCTAAGCATATTCTATGTATGGCAATGCAATATTTTTCAATATTAAATATTTACAATAATGGTAATTATTTTTCGGTGCACTTGTATCAAGTCGTACAAGCAAATATATTTGGCTTAATGAAATAAAAGAAAAATAAAAATAAAACTCTTTCTATGTGCCCCTCTAATAAAGTTAACGACCGGAGGAATAATGGAAATAAAAATTTCATATACATAGTAATCAATTCACTATGCTTACGGTATGTGTAATACAAAAAAATACTGTTATATACGAGATTTATATACGTGTGTGCCTTGCGGCAATATGTAATATGGTATATTGTGTTCTTAAAACAAAAAAGTAAATAAATTATTAGAGTAATTATAAAACAAGAAAACCACTGTAACAAGCAATCTGAAATTTATAAAAATATTAGTAATTAAGATATATATTATTTTCACTTGATACTCAATTTCAAGCACGTATTAACTGCTTTTGAAAAAAGTACTGATTTTTTCATTGACAAAACAATGGTATTAACAAAATGAAAAAAAACATAATATTATTATGAATTTATAATTTAAAATAATGCTGTACTCCAATTTTTTCACTATTTCTATGAAATAAAAATAGTTCGGCATTGTTGTACCTGCTTGAAAAAACTCAGATTGCCTTAATGACAATTAGTATGTATTTATAAATTTAGACAATACAATCGCAAAATGATTGAATTTATGAATGAAGCGTATAGGTAAGCCAAGTTGTCTATAAAATTAGACAATTATTAATACTAAAATTAAGTTTATTTATAAGAGGCATGCCTTTAAACAAATAGCTCATACATAATGTATCCATTGTAACATTGCAAAATAGTAGGCTCCTACTATACACACAGTGACTCCTAAACCGAACGGTTCTGTAGTTAATTGTAGAAGATCTACATAACTTTTGTGTTACTCATATAACTTATTAGTATATAATAAAGTCTACATAAATTCATTTGTGTAAAAATTTCTTCACTTCTTAATTACATTTTGACTTGTATATTGCCTGAATCTAAACCATTATTAATGATTACTGATTTTTTTTTAATTTTATAAATAATATACATTAGTTTTTATGAAATTTTTTTTATAAAAACATTTTCACTTTAATTCAAACATAAAATTTTTTCTTCTAATCATCAAATATGTTGAAAATTTTTTATAAATTGTATTAAATAAAAATAAATATTTATATTAAAAACGAATTAATGTTATATTATATTTTCGTCCGATATTTATTTTATACAACATATGTAACATCTTTTTACATTAGTTTTAAAATCAAATTATGTTTAATCTTATTAACTATAATACATTTTTAAAATGTCATGTAAAATGATAATGAACTATGAAGAATTTTTTTAATAAATACTATTTTTTTTTTAATTGAAAAAAAAACTTAGAATATTTTTTCATTGAATTAAAGTTATAATATATTACTTAATGTATTGAAATTAACTGTACATATTTATTACATGTTCTTAAAATTCATTCATAATAAAGATACAAATATTTGTTATCGTATAATTCATTATATAGACAAAATTCATTACACGATTTTTTTATTTCTTGTTTATAATTTCATTGACTTTTTATATGCATAACATATTGTGCTTGACAAAATTAATGAACCGCACATGATATCCTCACAATTACTTCACCAAGCAGCTAAAATCTTGTGTAATAAATTTTTTAATAATACTAATTAAACATTTGCTACTTTGACTGATATAATGTAACATATTTTTTATATTTTTGTATTAGTACTAAGTAAACGTTTGTCATTTCACTTTAAGAAATGTAAAGATAACGTATATATATATATTTAGTTGCACAGCCTCATGATTGATGAGTATAACAAAATGCTTAAGCCCATCGCATACAAACATGGTTTATTTTTATTTTATAACTCAATTCACGTAAAATTAAAACGATGAAAGCACTTTTCTTTAATATTAAGTAAAAGTGAAAGATGTAGACATATATACATATGTAGAATTTACTTATATACGAGACATGACAAGTTTTTCAATCTTTACATTATTTAAATTTAATGGAAGTCAATGTAATAAGTTTAAATAAAACTGCGATAATTATTTTTTCAATTAAAATAGCAATACAAATATTCTTAACATGCACACTTACAATGTTTCACTATAAACTGATTTTAAATTACAAATTCACTTTTATGATCAAGTAATCATACTGAATAAAATAGAACAATTGATTAAACAATTATTTATGGATAATAAAACGAAAATGTACAAAAAAAATTTGAAAACTCAACACTGATTAAAAATTTTTAAAAAACAGATATTGAAATTCTGTTTTTTATTGATGAGATACAAACTTATAATCAAAAGTATTGTTTTTTTACAGTCAAAAATCTCTTGAAATAATAACTTATGTAGTTAAATGCTCAATTTTTAAGAACTTTTTAAAATATGTTTGAAAAAGACATACAGTTCTTAATAACACATTTATTTTACCAATAAAAAGAATTATGTAGGAATTCAGCAGTTGATTTATAGAATGTTGATGCACTTTGCCTTAAACCTGTAAATAGAGATAAAACACCTTCTTTTTCTTCAGTTTGTTCTTCATTATCCACTAAATATTCTGGTAAATCGTCACAATCATCTGTTTCTGAATTTACCTGATAAAAATTATTAAATTTTAAAAACAAAGAATTTGAAAGGTATAAATTATTAAACTAATTTTTATAATTAAAACAATAAGTAAATCAATTATACCAATATAAGAAAATTAATATATTTGATTTTTAAAACTTATTAATACTTCAAATATGAATTGGTCATAGGTTTTATTCATTCATGTACATAAGTAGTTAATAACTTACCAATTTAACCAAAAATTCTTGATTATATTTATTCTTAGTAACTAATCTTGCTTCCATAGTTGGATTATTATCTCTAATGGCTTCAGCAATTTGTTTAGGTGTTACGTTAGCTAATGCTCTCATTGTTACACGTTGATGCTCTACATCAACTACTAAAGAAATTAAACCTTCAATTCGAATTAATGTATATTCTAAATCAGTTCTTGTTTCCTATTGAAAAAAAAACAATAGAAAAACAATTAAAGTCTTAAACATAAACAAATAATGTGACCTAGTAGCATAGACTTGAAATATTTATGATACTGAAATAATCTAGAAAAAAAAATTCTGAATGCTTATTTTGAATTAAAACTAAGTATTCAAAATTTTTATTTATAATTTTATAACTATGAGAATAAAAATCCGTTTTTATTTAAGTACGTTAATTTTATCATTTATTAAACTCACAGGTAGCAAACCATGAACATGTAGGACTACAACATGAGTTTTGAGTTTTTTAGGTTCTATAACACGCCTGCAACGACTACGGAGATTATAAATTGGTGGTTTCATTCGTTCTATGTCATCGTGAATTTGCTGGGCTCGTTTAGCTAATTTAAGATCCTCTATGGTATACTTGTTAATAACTGCATCCAAGGCCTCCCTAACACCAAAGGTCGAGGTTATGTGATTATAATTCTCCACATTTCTGACAAAGGTTTCCAAAATATCCAATGCTAAAATAACGATTTCTGGATCAGGATATTCTAAAACCACAGCAACGTAAGAAAGTACGGTTTTATCCTGTAAAAAAATAAATTAAAAATAAAAATAAATAAAATAAGTCAAAAATAAAATTGAAACTGCAATATACTCATTCTTTAAGTACCTTTAAAATTGTATCATGATTAGAAATGTCTTTCGATAGTTTTTTATACGTTTCTAAGGTAGGCCTCAATTTTTTAGGATCTAGAGAGTCCTCATCCATGATTTAATTAAAAAATGACATTTACTTGTACGCTGTTTCTTTTTACTAAATATACCTATATATATTTGTATCAACTCGTGTTGCGCATATATCTCACGCAGGTCCTGTCCTAGAAATGAAAAATAGACAGAAATAAGAAATGAAACATCGGAACTGAAACGTTATAGTTAATAGCTCCTAGATCTCCTTAATTTTTCTACTGCTACGTTCATATTAGCAGCGACATTAAGATAAAATATTTTTTGTTTAAGAAAATGAAAAGTCATTATCATTATTGTAAAAAAAATTCATTTTAATTTTTATATAACTAAACCAAGTGTGATGTACCATGTCTAATTTAAATTGTCATTTTTTTTGTACGACGTGTACATGCATGCATGCATACATACATAGCTGTGTGCATTAGTGTGTATGTGCGCACGCGCGCGTACATACAAATTGTCATTAGATCATACACCAATCCTTGAATACTACTCAAATTTAGGATTAATATCCTAATACACGGATGATATTTTAATCAAAAAATGAAATAGCACAAGGTGACAAAGGAAAATCAGATTTAAAGTCAACAAAACATACACACATTTATAGCCTGTGTGAATTTCAGGATAAATGAAATTACGATGACTCAACTAATAATGAATGTCCTCCTCACAAGTCACATGCAACACACAGTTAAATAAGCAGATAAGTGGTGGGGATAAACGTATAAAATCTGGGTATCGTGGAATATGGCTGATACTCATTAACACTCGAGTGTGAACAAACATCTTTGGCGCGGGGGAGAGAAAGAGAGAGAACAGTAGCCCCCAACAATTATACGCTTCAATAGATACATACATAGCCTTTTTGTCCGTTTCGATGCGGCGGTCATTAAAAACGGACGAAGCTTGCACGTACCGCTAAACTTTGTAGTCTGTAGCAATTGTAGGTCCCCGGCATCGAGGCACTTGGTCGAGCTCTTGCGTATTTATTCTGATTTCTCGCTCTTATATCGCGTAATAATCTATTTATAATCCATACACATTTCATCGAGTTCGCAAAAAAAGAAGAGTAAGAGAGACAGGGGGGAGAGAGAGAGAGAGAGAGGGAGAGAGCAAAAGACTGAAAAGAGAGAACTGGAGTCCAGGAAACAAGTAGGAATTGTCAAAACAAAGTAGTCGTTTCGTGTACGCGTAACGGTTCACTTTTTTTTTAAATTCAGGTTTTTGGTCAAAAATTTTTTTTCAGAAGTAGAAGAAGAAGATAACAACGTTATGGAATACGTGCTGATTAAAGATATACGCCCCGGACAAAAGAATATCAACGTGGTATTTATCGTCCTCGAGGTTGGTCATCCCACCATTACCAAAGAAAACCGCGAAGTTCGAACATTCAAAGGTTAGACACTAAATTATACAAATGATGTGGAATCTTTTTTATTATTTTCCTTCAATTATAAATTTTATTTTATGTTTTTTTAAAATAACAATATCAAGTATTATATACTATATAGGCATTGAAAACAAATTTTCTATCAAGTACCTCGGTATTTTTAAATTATTTAACTTTTTAATGACGAATTAATCGGAAACAATTTTTTATTAATAATAATGAATTTACTTTATAAAATTAAATAAAACGAAATCTTTCCTTTTTATTATAAATAAATTTTAATAGATTTGATAACTTCTTTACTATTAGTACTAAACTATATTCATACATTTAAATTATGTATAAATTTAATCTTTGTAATTTTTGTAATTTTATACTGAATTAATTTTTAATACTTTCTTATTTTCACATTGAAAAACTTAAAATAAAGTAAAGTACAAATGGACAACTGAATTACTTAAAAATATTGTATTTGTTGATGAACAGAAAATTTTAGTGTATTCTTTGAAATATTTGTTACAGTTGCTGATAGCACAGCATGTATGAATGTATCGATTTGGGATGAGCCAGGGACACTACTGGTACCTGGAGATATTGTCAAATTGACGAAAGGTTATGCATCTGTTTGGAGACAATGTTTAACATTGTATTCTGGTAAAAATGGTGATATACAGAAAATTGGAGAATTCTGTATGGTTATTAATGAGCAATTAAACATGAGTGAACCAAATCCAACATTGTCTGCACAATTAGTCAATGCAAGTTCATCATCTACTAATAATAATAGTGTTACCAACAATGGCAATGTCAACAATGTTTCTGGAACCTCAGTAAGATCTTCACTGGTAAAATAGGAGAAAAGCTTTTTTATTTTTATTTTTTTTATTCAGCTAATATTTATCACTATTTATATTGTTACTAAACTTTTGACTAATAATTTTTTGAAATAATCATTAACATTTAATTACAAATTTATAGAACTTTAATATTATTTTAAATATTGTTTAACATAATTCTTAAAGAAAAACAAAATTATAATTTAATTTTTCTTTCATTGTAATATACTTAATTTAAAACTTAAATTTGAAATAATTTGATAATATATTTAAAAAATAATTTATTTTAAATAACACTTACATGCATGATATACATTAAATACAAATTAACAACTTTTATTTTAAAAAACTATTAACATAATCATTAATAATTTATTTTTTTTTCTATTTAATTGTATTATACTCTAATTATGATTTTAAAAAAATATTCATTATATGTTGCTACTTATTATAATACTTTAAATGTTATTCATTGAATAATGTTTAATTTAGTATAAATAATCAATATTACAAGAGAAATAATGTACAACTACTTAAATTATAAATTAAAAATTGTTGGCAGAAAAAAAAATGGTAAAAAATATTTATTAAATAGGATATGGCTATTAAATGGAGACATTGATACAGAAAATTATATACCAAATCAAGCAACTGGAAGCTGTTTAGCATAAAACTTTAAATTTCAAACATAGTACTTATCTTTTCTGTAACAAATTCAAATAGCTGTAGTCTTCATTCGCATTAGAATTATTTTATTATTTTGATGTATAAATATTAATAAAATTTAACAAAGCACTAATGAACTTTTGAGAAATTTCACAAGATACTTGAAAAAATCGTTATTGAAAATTATAATTTATTCAAAACATTTTAGGACAATAAATGTTTGTTGAATCTTTGCTTTTTTAAGTGTTTTTTGGGAATTTCAGGGTGATCAAAATAACATTAAGATAATTCAGCCATGCGTGATCTTTTCAAATCGAAATCGAATAATAATTTTAAAAAACTTGGCAAATTGATTTGGTTCAACTATCAATTAAGTATTCGTATAATTACTGCAGCTACAGCAACTAACAGAATGTACATATAACTAATTTTATAAAGCAATAATTAGTATTGTTATTTAATAACCACATCTCATATAATAAACTTTTTTCCAATTAATACATTATATTTTTTTTTTTTATTTCTTGCATTGCATGTGTAGACAACTCAGAATAATGCAACAGTACCAACAACTTCCAGTACAACAAATAGTTCTTCATCTAGCAAAAGTGGCAATGGAGCTAATAATAGTACTAGTAACAGCAATTCCTCTCAAGTGAGCATTTTCTCTTTTAATTTTAAATTTTGTATGATAAATTTTAGTATATTTTAAATAAGTTAGATTCATAAACTATTTATATTCCAAGTGAAATTAAATTCAAAGGTTGCAAATTGTAATAATTATTTATAAATCTTTTGAATTTATTTTATAAAAATATAAAGAAAAAACTTAAAATTGTATTATTTTTAAAATTTTTTTTTAAATTTTTCCTTTTTTCCAAATTTTTGTAACCTTATGTTATTATCTTGCGTTTTTAAATCATCCCCTAAAATTTTAATACCATTGCAGATTAAATTACAGAAATTATTTTCAAGTAGTGTTCATTATTATAAACAAAAAGTAATTCACCGTTATTACATCTAAACTTTTAGGTTTTATTCCAAAATACACTATAAGATATATGTCAAAACACGGCATTCCGTAACTTAAATGTTTTCAATATATCCATTAAAACAGCTATTTTCTTGTATCTAAATTAATTTTGAGAAAAATATTTTTACCAATAAAGTATTAAATATTGGAATGTTAATATTTTATTATAAATGTAAATTTCATACATTTATATAATATGTAAAATTACACATATATTTTAAGATAATTTATAAAGTAATACATAAAATTGTATTATATATCGTTTGATTTAATCACTAAAACTGAAAATATTTATGCATTCAATATCAGAATACAATAAGTGGGTCATCTTCATCGACGACGACGACGTCTAGTGGGAAGTCATCGACGAGCACGAAAAGTGGTCCTAGAGGTCGAGGTAACTACAGCAGAAACGGGAGTCGCAGTGAACGTAGATAACATTCGGGAAAGGCCTCGTTGTCCTCAACTTCTGCAATGTCGACAGATGTTTAAAATGTGGGACATGTCACATGTCACACAATCGCAATTATTAATTATCGGAAACACAGTACGATTCTCGCTTTTCTTTTTTTTGTATTACACAACGATTATGATTAATTTTTCCCAACTTCATTTTTAATAAAATAAAATAGCATAATAAAGAGACGAATAGTCGTTAGCTAAATATTGCGTAATTATTTTTATAAGTGAATTTATTATCTCGCTAAGGATAGGAATTATATGAAATTGTCAATTTAAACGGAGCTGTTTTATTTTATCTACTTAATTTTGCATAATATGAAATTAAAGCAAGGATCATAGGTTCGTAGAAGTACAGATTAAAAAATCCTTCTTTTTATATTTTAATCAATAAATACAGAATAAATTTGTAAAATAACTGTAAATCAATGTAAAAATAATATATTAATATTGCTTTATCTACTTTCAAATTGATGACAAATTTAAAAGCGTTTATTTAAACTAATTGATTTTAATTATTATTTTAAATTAGAATAGTCATTATTACTTTAGTAATCCAATGCGAATTAAATAAATTATAAAAATAAATAAAATAATTATTTTTTTAAATATATTAAATTATTTATAAATTATGTACAATAAAAAATGTTTTTATAACATAGTAATAAGTATAAACAAATGGGTAGTTACGTGATTTTACATGAATTATTTAGTTATTTAATTAGCTAAAAAAATAAAACAATAATAATATTTTTAACTCTCATTACATATTAATACCTTTTAATATATTTTAATAACTATTTGAATTTATCAAAACACAAGGATTTATAAAAATAATATCTAATTTTAGTTGTTTCAAATTATAAATTTTTCATGAATATAAAAATAAGAAAACTGACTTTAGATTTTATTTAGTAACATTATTTTAGACAATTTAACCAATGAAATTATTTATTACAAATATACTGAAATTTAACAAATTTTTAAAAAAATGCCTTGTTGAATAAAATATATAAGCTTATAGATGTAATAGTTTTTTTATGGAAATATGTTTTGAAAAAAAATATATCAACAAAATTAAGTTACTTTAAAGCTACACTTAGAAATACATATATATTTGTTCTTAATTCACTATTAACTTAATCATTTTAATATTAATTTATTTAATAGTATGTTTTGAGTAATTAGTAACATTTTCTAGCATTTGTTTTTTCCTGTAAAAAAGTAATTATAGACAGTATCATTAATTTGTATTAATAAAATAATATTGTTATATACAATATAAACATTTTATTAGTTATATAAGATTTTAAGAAATTACGATATTCTTAATGTATAAATAAAATCCAGTATTTGAACAAAATGCTATATTATATTTAAAATATTTCAAAATAATATACAATTAATATAAAATCAAATCTAATAAAATTTCGTAAGATTTCGTAATTTAATAACTTTCAAACTTGATTAAATTATAAATTTTATATGTATTTCCATGTGTTTAACATTTGTATGTTAGATAAATTAAAAATACAGTACTCATTATTCTTTACTGATTTAAGATAATATATTTATAAGAGAAAATAAATATTTTTTTCTTTATAAATTTTTAAAATATTTTTATTTTTTACAATAGAAAAAATGTAAATATTAACATGAATGGGTATTGTTCAATCTGTCCCTTCTTACTGTTTTTAATTAAGAATTGATACATAATTTAAAGCTCATGATAATAATGATACCCAGGATAAAGATGAAAAAGAAAAAGAAAAGAATAAAAAATTATATTTAAAATACTAGTATATAAAAATATTGGTTATCCTAAGAAAAATCTACTATTATTATACGTAATTAGTGTATTGATACTTAAAATTAGTTCTTATATAAGATTTTTGGCTACATAATTTTCTTTTTTGTTTAATCTTTGGTGTTTAAATCCTACCAAACAATAATGAGAATAAAAAATATCAAATAGAATGAAATAAGTAAGGCAAAAGAAATAAAAACTTTTAAATACTACGCATCTACTTAATTATTCTGTTAATATATGTACAAATTTAAATTCAAATGATGAATGTGTAAAGTTTTATACAATACAACAAAGAAATTGATAATGGGCTTGAACGAACTGTAACCTCTTATAAATTATGGAATATTATATAATTTTATTGTAAAATACGTAACATTATTTAGCGCAAATAATTTTTATCAAATTTTATTCACAATGATAATTATTGATTTTTCATTCTCTTCGTTCTTTTTAAAATTAGCATCTATGATTTTTAAAAAATTAGTTGAATTTCTCTTAGTGTGTGATAAAAAATATTATATAACAAAAATATTGGTAAAATATTAATTTAATCTTACAAAAAGAAACTATTTAATAATTATTATGTTTTAATAATATATTTTAATATACCGATAGTGTACTCTACCTAAAATGTATTGATTCTAAAATAACGCCTTATAAGGAATTCTTTTTTTATGCTTTTCTTTTCTTTTTTTTTACTAGCCTACACATAAAGAGAGCTTTAAGAACTAACTTGTAAAAAGTATTGTTATCTAACAGTGTTATAGACAACGGTTGAATGTTTCTAATTTATTAGTGTTAAATGAAAAATGAGTTTATATTTATGATAGTAATATGCAAATAAAATTATATATTCATTGAGCAAATATCATTTTCATTGATATCAAAAGAAATTCAAGGTATGGAATATTTAAAAAAATATATATGTTATGCATATTATATCACAAAAATTATAAGTCATAATTATAAGCTTGATATTACCTTTTTTCTATGAGTAAATTTATACAACAATTTATACTGTATTTTGTACTATCATATCTGTGTTAATAAATTTAATTAATATCGCTTTTCAATTATTCTTATATAGATAATAATAAATAATTTCCATATTTAAAAATAAGTACATAAAATTATAAATATATTTAGAGATCAATTTTAAATTTATTCTTAGGAATTAAACAATGATCTATATCTAAATATATTTATGTATTATCATACTTATCAATTTTAATTACATATCTTTTATCTTTCAAAATCTTCATTATTTTCATAATTAATATATTAAATTTTCAAAAAATCTAAATAAAAAATAATTAATAAATAATATTTCAATTTAATATATATTAAGTGAGAAGCTTATTTTAGTAATGACTTACTAAAAATTCAGAGAATCAAAATATAGATTATTACTGCTAATAATACATAAACCAATTAATGTAAAATTAAATAATTTAAATAATGAGCTAAATTTTTAATGAATAATTTATTGAAACATAATAAATTCATCAAAATTTTATAATTTTCAATAATTAAAATCATAATTTTTTTAATGGTTCATGAAATATAACATAAATGACAAAATTTAAATTAGTAAAAAAATAGGTAATTTTTCGAACATTTATAATATTAATTATATATCAAATTTATAAATATGGTAATTGTAATTGCAATACTTCGAATAAAAAAATAATATAATGAAAATTCATTTATGTACTTTATTTCTCGTATTTTATTGACGAAAGTGTATTAATTATTTTTGTAACAATGAGAAAAGTATGTAAAGAACAAACATTATTAATATAATTCCATATTATGCTGTGCTATGTAAAATACTGGATTCGAAAAACAGTGTTCAATTGCATTAAAAATTAAATTGTATAAATTTGACATATAATATAGACATAATTTTTATATAATAAATTTTAATATAATATATCATAATTTTGCAATAAAGTATAGATTGTTCAAAACTATCAAGAATAATAATTATTTGTTAATATTCTAATCGTAGTTTTAAAATTAAAAAATCGGTTTCATTTTTTTCCTTGTGTATTGCTTAATATATCGATATTGTACAAATCATTCTATTACTATTCAAAATAAAAAGGCCTAATTTTTTTACAATTTTTTTTAAAAACTTTTTCAATAAAAAACAATATATTATATTTCTAGATTATTCCTGGTTTTCAAAATATATTTTCTCTAATAAATAGACTGTTTTTCAATATCAATTTTGAAAAAAAAATCAAAGTATTTTCATAAAGAATTTGCATAGGATCTTCAACTTTTTCATCACTTGGCTATTTTTTAATAAATAGAAATAGGTACAAATTATAAGACAGATTATAATTATATGATTATAAAAATACAAGATTAATTAGATGCGGATTGTATGTAGCCCATCCAAATTAAAAAAGTTTTTTTTTATTGCTACTCTTGTAAATTGTAATCTAGCATTATTTTAAATCAACATGTTATATATTTATTTTATTGTCATCATTTCTCTTTCATCGAAAAGACTCGCAGTTTTCAAAGAAATTTTTGTTGGAATAATGCACAGCGTTTATTGATCTGCACATATGTACAAAGTCGTCCAACATCTCTTTATAATTCAAAAAATTGTCAGCATTACCTTACCGATTCAAAATTGTATTTTGATTTCACGGAACAAAATTCATTTTTTTGTAGCTACACTATAATTGTTTTGAAATTTCGAAGTATAATCACGATACCATATCTTATCTATGATTATTTTCTTATTAATTAATAAATCTTACAAAATTACAACCTTTTGTTCTAATAGTCCTTTTGTTAGGCAGATGCACTTGACACAAATCTTTTATGAATCTAAATTATCTTTAATAAATTATCCGTAAAACTTTCAAATAATAAATAATTTTGAAGTTTTAAGAAATTTTTATAACCAAGATGAAATTATTATTCTCCGTTTATTTTGCATTAGCTACACTTTAACCCTTCTAAATATTTAATTCAACTTTGCATATCGTATAAAAAAAATTGTATTTATTAGATTTCAAAAATTATAAAAGTAATAATCCATGCTAAAAAAATCACTCAGATATAAATAATCTTTTATATATAAAGAAATTCTTTTTATATGAAAATTAAACTTTTTTATAGAATAGAAATAGAGTAATTTATATTTTTATTCAATTTTATAATAATATTGTTATTTACAGTATTTAATGAAATTTTCACTTTATGTTTAAATTCAATTAGACATATTTTGTTCGGGCATATACTCACCCTTGAATGACATAGATAAAATTTATAATTTATTTATATAAATTTATTAAATATGAACACCGACTGCTTTACCAGTCAATGTATTTTTTTAGATTTCACAGAGAATAATAAATGGAGGTTTTAGTGGATATACTTTAATACTATCTACAATATGTATAGGTACAATGCGTCTTACTTAAACTTCAAAACGTGAATGAGCAAGTAATTCTTAGTTGCTAAATTTTTGAAAAGTGGGTTAAATTTTCAATGTTTAAACTTGTAAAGCTTAAAATTTTTGTCCGTATCATTTTTACACTCTAAAGAGCTTTCCCGATATCATATGCAATAAAACTCAATAACTAAAAGGCTAAGGGCGTACACTTCCCATAATGTATAAGCCATAGTCTTACTTTAATAAAATTGGCTATTGTTCTTTATTAAAATTGTTTCGACGCTCGACACCTTATTTACGCAGGTAAATACTCAAACATGTTTGATAAACTAAAAAATACCTGTAAAATATTTTTAACCTCACGATTATTCATACAATTATACATATATTGTGTTTTTCAAATTTTTAATAAAATTCAAGTAATTATTATTAAATATTTTTAAATTATAAAAAAATTTCTTTTTGTGAAAAAAAACATTTGAAAAAATTTAAAATAAATATTCAAAAATATTATAAAAATTTTGAATATACGTGTAAAATGTACTTAATAGTTTTTACAAATAGAGTAAAAAATTTTATTGTAAATAAAATGCCACGACAAAAGAGAGTTTATTTAAATTTGTCATTTCTATGTAACAAAAATAAATAAAAATAAGTTTTTATTAATTTATATCATACTTAAAAAATGGTCATAAAAAAATTTTTCATAAATAAATACAAGTTTAATCATTTACATAAGTTCTATATGATCTATATTTTATATTTTTTGTACAAATTTCGATTTGTTTAATATAATAATCATACAAATGTAAGATCTTTTTTTTTAATTTAATATTTAAAATTGATATTATAAAATTATTAATCATCGTATATTATTACCTAGAAGTTGTATTATTTTAAATAAACGGGCACTTTAATTTTTTCGATGTATAATATTTTGAACAATTTATAAAATAAAAATGATATAAATATCATATTATAAATCAAAAGAAAAAATAAAAGTTGTAACAATTATAAATGTATTTCATTAATAAAAAAAAGATATTGATAAAAATGAGTATACGTACAGTTAAAATTAATGAAAATTGTTATATTTGTCGAGTAGAATTTTTATTCTTTTTATTTTGTTTTTTTTTTTACTCTAACTTTGCATAATTTGTAAAAAAATTAATTTTATTTAGTCACGTTTTAAGGTAAACAAATGCTTGAATGCAATTTATCCTTTTTAATGTTTATATTAATTGTCAGAAGTTATATATCCATTTACACTTAAGTGAATGCTAAATTCTTTTATAAATGTTATTAAGGAATTGACTCTTTGCTTTTCGTTTTTTTCTGATTCTTTATGGGATTTTCCTTCATTAATTCCAACAGCACGAAACTTATCGGGAATTAAAAGTATATTGACCCTTTATGCCAATTTTTGGGATTATTTCTATATGGTGGGCGGTACTGTCTGCGAGATAGACATACTTTCTATTAGAGCGACAGAACAAATATTATTAATTTAAAAACGTATAGATGAGTATGAGACAAAATATTTATAATTAGTTAGAAACTTTTGATAAAAATGAAAATTTATAAAATAGTGCTACATAATGTGTAGAAATCTATACATGTATAGAATTTGAATTAACCTAGAATTTTTAAAATATATATATATATAAAAGGTTACAATTTCTTATTCAAACTAAAAAGATAAAAATAGGTACAAGGTTAAATAAATACAATGCTGAAATATTAATCATAAAATGTAAATTTGAAGTAAATTATATATGTTCAACACAATTGCTTGATTAACGTAAGGTATTCATGAACTAATTTTTATATTCAAATTAATTTTTTAGAAAATCATTAAATTAAATAATTAACGAACAATAACAGAAATGTACTATTGATTCAAGCGTAATTCAAGATATTTGTAATATAATTCTTGACTCGGAAAAATTTAAATATCTAAATAAAGAGAAGAAAGAAAATATTTATTAAATTTACAGAATAAGAATAAGAATTTACTTATCAAAATGTTTTAAATTCATTATATTTTGTAATTAAGTTGATAATACAACACATGTTTACTGAAAATAAATAAAAAAAAAAAAAAAAAAAAAAAAAAAAAAAAAATCAATAAACGAAGATTAAAATATTAACAGAATAAATTTGATACCTTTATTTAAATTAATTGCACGACAGTCTAGAATTTTTAAAGAAATTTTAAGCTTATTTATTCAAAACTTTTGAATAAAAAAATTCAATTAATTCTTACTTTTTAAATACTATTTTAAATTTGCAGCTATGATTATATTCATAGGTTTATATTTAAGTATTATTTTAAAAGAAAGATATTGCTAATTCTTTCAAGTAAGTTTAGTCGTTTTAATTAATACAAGTACTGCGCATACCGGTTTAGCACTAAGAAAATTTCAGTTGAATAGAATGAAAATTACTTGAAAAATTTTAGATAATAAAAAGAATTATTACTAAGTTCCGTATTGCTTATCGCTTTTTATTATAAAATAAAAATAATTAATTACCAAAATTGAAATATTACTCCAAGTAATTCTAAATAAAACTATTAATCAATCACTTATTTTTATTTTAATATTCTTTTTATAATTGTTCTTGCATTAGTACTGTTATTACTTAAAAAATTGTTAATAGTTTTTCACATTAAGTACTTCTTTGTTGACAAAAGATTTACTCTGAAAATTCATTGTTTACAAATATTTTATTCGTTTGTCATCTTTAGAAACTAATAAGAAGATGTAAGAAACATTTTTTATTAAAAATGATAATTTTTCGTTCTTTCATTGTTTGAATTCGATTTCGAAAGAATAGCTAAAATATTTTTTAAATTTACAATTTATATTTTACGAAATCGAAATCCCGACGAAATTGTAACTTATAGCCACGTTTTGTCAAACATTCTAATAAAAGACATTAAATGATTATCGACTTAAAAATTATCAAGAGTTTAAAAATAAGCACTTGTTTTAAAGTTGGTTATTATAATTATTTAAAAGATATGAATTATTCTTTAAAAATTTCCGTAATCCCTATTCGTTACAGCGGAATAGTATTACATTCGAGTTTACCATATTATACCGTACAATTTATAATGCAACTGCAACTGGAAGGTTGTTTTCGTGTGATTTTCAATTTTTTATTTAATCACAATAAATTTTAATACAACGCATGAGCGCATCGCGAATCAATATAATTTACGCTCAGGCCTGTAAACTTTAAATTTAATTTTAATTCCTTTAAATGAAATGTTTATTGGTTTTCTTGTGTTTCTTTAGATTTCGGTGCACGCATAATATTATACACAACACAAACCAACACAAAACAATACGCCATACTAGCGCAACCATATTCCTGAATAATGCCACGCGCACGGGCCACACAATTGAATTGAGCATCCAGTCTATCAACAACCATTAGAAGAAATACATCGGTTGTTTTGAACAACTTGATTCGCGGCTGAAAGAGCCGATGACACCGAATAGCGGGCTCGCACCCGTCAAAAATAAAACGCACCCGGGCTCATCTTCGGGTTATCTTAACTTGTAAAAGTTTCGATCTAAGCTCGACGTCAACCTCCTCCTACTCTTAAGGTTATATTTACCCTTTCTGCCTACATGTTTGTGTATCCGACTTATAATCATAGGAGTACCGATGCTTCAAAATACTCGACGATATTTTTTAAACTTTAATTTAATAATTTCCAAAAATCAACATATTAAGAGTTTGACAACCAAATCCTATCTATTTTTAATATTACATCTCTCAGTCAGAGACAATACATAAATAGACAAATAGTTTCATTTTTAATCAACATATGTGACAAAAATTTTTTTTGCTAAATTTATACGAATTTATAAATTAGACTACATTCAATCTCTCATATTACTCACTATTGCATTTAATACATTTTTTATTTTGTTTATTGTACATTTATATTCTACATACATTTTCTTGTTTTTCAATGTAAAGATTTGTTATTTTTTATTATTTAAAATTAACAACTCTTTACACTTTAATGTATAAATTTGAACATTTAAAAAATTATTAACTGAATATACGTTCATTGTTTTTACTTTCAGTGAAGAGTTGTAACACCTTAATACACACTTTAATATGGGGAAGGTATTACAAGTGATAAAAATCAACAACATTGTAGTTTATCTATGTCAATAATTTCTAATCAATTACTTTCCATATTATTTAAATGGATTAAAGTTGGGTAATTATTTAATAATTGAATTATACATTATTTTCCATTTGCACATATTTATTTTTTATGAATTATCTTGTAAATGAAAAATATTTTATTATGTATCAATTACTACAAATTTATATAATATATATACACAGTTATTAAAAAACAAAATTAAATGATGTGTATATAAATATATAGAAATAATTCATTTATTATCTATATTCATAGACATTGCTCTAAAAAAATATGCCAAGATCGAATATTAAATATGAACTTACTGGAGATGATGAGGATGCAAGTAATTATTTTGTACAACACGTACAGGAATATCAAACTGTCACAAAAAAGGCCATTTTTTGGCGTAAGATGATGCAAAGCATAATTTTGATATCTGTATATTTTGTACTTTCTATTGGACTGACTTTTTATCAAAAATGGCTTTATGGAACTTATGTAACTTAATAAAAATAATAAGTGTACTAAAAATTCATAAAATGTAAATAAATTAATTTATAAACATAAATATTATATTTCAGAAATTAAATTATCCACTTTTTGTGGTAAGCTGTCATTTGGTATTAAAATATTTATTATCAAGTTTTATAAGATATATAAGAAAATGTTGTAAAAGTCAGCAAAAAATTTGTCGTCTATCTTGGCAAAATATTATGTGGACCTTAAGTCCACCAGGTATTGCTAGTGGCTTAGATATTGGATTTTCAAATTGGGCTATGTCTCTTATCACTATGTCTCTGTAAGTATTATAAAAATTTAGACAAATATAGCTACAGATTAATTAATTTCAATTTTTTTTAATTTATTTATTAAAAAAAATTTATATATAAAATTATAAATATTCTAAGGTTTTCAAATTTACATTTTTTCTCAAATTTTGAAGCAATAAAATGAAATTTGATAAATAACTGGATTTTAGTATAAAATAATATAATCAAAATAATAAAAATTTAACAAAATATTTCGAGATTCAATGATATTCTTTGTTATTTAAATAAAAAAATATTCAATTAAAATAAAATTATTTGAAAATTGTTTAGTTAAAACTTATTTACTTTTTATATTTTTTTCTTTTAAGATATACTATGACGAAATCAACAACAATTATATTTATCCTTGGATTTGCTCTTCTTTTTAAGCTTGAAAAAAAAGTAAGTATTCTTTTCTTTAATTATTGAATGTTTAAGAAGTATATAAGTTTATTTCAAATATAATAAACTGTAATATCAACACTATAAATATTTTAAATTTATATTTTTTTACAATAATTTTTTATATAAAAATTTATTTAAACTTACTTTACAGTCATGGATATTAGGAGGAATAGTATTTATGATATCTAGTGGTTTAGTTATGTTTACATACAAATCAACAGACTTCAATTTAATAGGTTTTGTATTATGTCTTCTTGCATCATTTACCAGCGGGATTCGTTGGACAATGGCACAATTGATAATGCAGAAATCGAAGCTAGGATTAAAAAATCCAATCGACATGATATATTATATGCAACCATGGATGTTGATGTCAATTTTCCCTATAGCAATAATAGTTGAAGGAACTGATGTATACAATGGACTTTTAAATGTTGATTGGAGCAAATACTCAATCATAATTACAACAATATTTGTTGTTGTTGGAGGAGCTATATTAGCATTTAGCATGGAAGTCTTAGAGTTTTTGGTTGTTACTTATGGTTCTAGTCTCACTTTGTCTGTATCTGGAATATTTAAGGTATTATTTATTAATTATTAAATGTAAGTTAAATATTGTTTATTCATATTGAATACACAGTTATTAAAGTACAATGTGAAGCTTGATTTATATATTATAATTGTAATAAAATAATTATAATAATTAATTTAATAATTATATTAAATAATTGTAATAAATTATAATGAAGTTTGATGTGAATAGCATAAATTACAAGAAATTAATTGACTAAAAAGTAATCGCCAACACAAATCATATTATAAAAATACTGAATTTTCTTACAAATTATGTATATTGTATGTACAGAATCAGTAATATATTGTTAAAAATGGCTTTCAAATTTGTCAAAGCAGTAGTTGATATTTCATATCCTCATTCGAGAACATGACAGATGTCATGTTCTCAGATTGATAAGTTTGCATTAATACTATTATTTTGAAAAATCAGCATTGAGTTGCTACACATCCGATATAAACACTCTTATTATGTATATTGATTATTTAATTTATTTATAATTAATGAGTATGATTAATAATTATATAAAATAAATAAAAATTAGTATGACAATTTAATCATATTTAATATGATACGTAGTTATAAATTATTGAATTAAATCTTTATAAAAAACAAAACTAATAATTTCATACAGTTTATATCCATTTGTATAAAAATAATTCAATTTTTTAAGATAATAATTGAAAATAAACTTTAAACTGCAAAATGAATTTTTAAATTTTATTATTAAATTATCGTCGTCTGCTATAAAATGACTGGTTATTGTTATTAGGATATTCTTTAAATTATTATTATTAATTTAAACATTAATTTATATATCTACTTCAATTTTATTATTGATTATTCAACATATTATTAAATCAATTTTTATTGAGACATTCAAGTTATTAAGGTGGATTCTATTTTAGGAAATCTGCATTCTGGTCATAGCTTACGAATGGAAAGGAGATCAAATGAGTGGCCTTAATTTTATAGGTTTACTTATGTGCCTTGGTGGAATAATTTTACATGTAATTCAGAAAATAATGCTACATAAAAAAGAGTCAATCAATGATTTAGAATTATCAAATTCATTAACTACAAGTTGTTCTAAGCCTGATGAAACTATTGATACCAATGTTCCACTTATTATGCAGAAATCAAGTTCATTAACAAATTTACTTAATGCCAATTTTAGTTCTGATGAAGAGGATGAATTTAGAATAGAAAACTCAAAAGAATTATTATCAAATATATTGCAAAGAAGAGAATGAAGAAAATTCTTTCTTTATTTCTTGTACAGTTCAAAATAATTACTTTTATAATTTTACGACATTCCTAAGCGAAACGTTTTCATTAATTTTCAGATGTTAAATGAACGACGTTTGTAAAAGTATTTATGTAAAAATCTACATACTTATTGATGTTTAGTCATTAGATGATAAGATATAAATGTCTAAAATTTTACATAAAATAAGAGCTTTTTTTTAGTTGACTGTAAATGCAAATTATTACCAATGATTATACTTATACACATAATGCACATACATATGCATCTACGCATATATGTATAAATAATTTACTAATTAAACCACGTATAAAATTCTACAATTTTATGTAGAATATTAATGATTGGTCAAAATTGTTGTACAATTTTGTTTTACCATAGTTGAAAATATTAGTTTTCAATATTGTCATGTTCTAGTGTCAAAGCTGCCATATTAAAATTGAAAACAATGGGCACAGTACCAATGTACAAAGACATGGATTTATTTACACTTTGCAAAAGAATTGATAATTATATTTTATATTATTCTATCTACAAATTGAAGTAGTTATATTTCTAATTTTACAACCATATACACAAAAAACATTTAAATATCATTTTATATTATATTATTTTTCAAAAAATCGCTTTTATCCTCGCCCATTTATTTTCAACATTATCTGTGATTATTATTCTTCCTTATTTTGTTCATTAAGATTCCTATGTAATATAATATTTGTGTTATAAGAAATTTTTTTAATATAAGACATTTGTATAAATTTAAATAGAATTTAAGAAGATTGTGCTTAAATTAAGTGAAAAAAATCTATTTTTTCATTATTTTTTTTTACAAAATAAAATATATAAATGTATAGTATATTTGAATTTTTAACTGTAAGAACTAAAAATTTACAACTAAAATACCAATAATATATTATATATTTCAATATAGTATTATGTAAAATGCAAGTGTAAATTTACTTAAATATGTTTAAACATAAATAATAAATAATGTCAATACACTTTATTTATCAATTCATTATGAGATGTGTTATAAAAACAAATTGAAAATATATTCTAATAAAAATAAGGAGTTAAAAGCTCATACAGGTTGAAAATACCATTGAAATAATAATACATTTAAATTTTTCTTTAAAGTGTACTGTTTTTTTTCAGTGTAAAAGTGTATAAAAATAAACTTTTTAAAGATTATATTAAAATTTATCTTTTAAACAATGTATTTCTTGAAAAAAATAAGAAATTTTTTTTATAGATACTATCTATAATGTTAAATAAAACATAAATTTGAAAGAATATATGATTAGTGCAATAAAAACGTAGACTTATTTATTAGAAATCATTTTTATATGTATATTTTCAGAAATTGTAAATTTTAAATATTGCAATTTACAAAAAAATATTAAGTTTTGATAGATATTATTTATTTAATGTTAATACAGTTTTATACGATACGAGATCATTATAAATTTGAATAATTTTTCAAAATATACTTATTAAAGAATTATAATTACAGTTTAATATCATCCTGTTTATCATACAAATAATTTAAAAAGAAATTATTTTTATATAAATGCTTAAAAATAAAAGTTTAATCTCACTAATAATAAATGTCATTCTCAAATCTATAAACAAATAAAAATCTTTACAAATTTACTAGATATTATTTATTTTAGCGACTTATTGAGTAAAGCGGCAATTATAATATTGTAGTCTCAATCACACGACTAATACGTGGCGTGAAATTTTTTTTAGAAATATTGATGAAACCTATGACAAAAATTGACTAATCCATACATAGATTGACTATGCTTTAAGAAGCAAGTAAAAACACTTGCATTAAGTCTTTTTTCTAATATTTCTAGTTTGTTTTACTTTATCACTGTGACATTTAAATTGTCCACTACTTTGAAACAATTGTCAAAAAATTCTCATAAGTAATCTCTTTTGACAAATCTATTTTTCTGGTGATATTACACAAACAATCCGATATAAACATTTTTTTTAAATTACAATAATCTATCGAATAAATAATTTTTTTTCTATTTAGCTTGTTTTATTTGATTAGTCTTTTTAGATTTGGCTTCGATTCTGTCCTTTAATTTGTTTATAAGATTGTTTAATTCATTCTGTAAAATAATAATTAACATAATATATTAAATCAATAATAAGATAGCAAGAAAAACAGAGAGATATATAGTTTACCAACCTCACTGTACGTATACATTAGTGTACAATTTTTTAATGCTTGTTTCTTTTTTTCTATATATTGTATGGCATGTGTTAGGCAAAAAATACTTTCATCTGTGGGATTACTTACAACAGAGACAAATAAATTTGCTCGACAAGTATCACATTCGTAATCACCTTCTTCATTTTTAACTTGTTTACCCTTTCGTTTTCTATCAGTATCAGGTAGTGGTAATTTTTCAGTATTTGTAAGACCCATCTCTTTTAATTTTTGACGATTTTTTATTTCCGCTTCACAAATTTTTATAACAGTTGGTAAAATCTGTAAGTAAATTTTTATTGATAGTTTATAAATTCCATTCCTGTAAATAAATTACATATACTTTTACAGTGTTTACCTGTTTAAGTACTTCTACATGTGATCTAGTATCATTAATAATGCAGAATAATAATCTTTCAAAGGAAAATATTGAAGGTTCACAACTGTCGTGAATATCCTTGAATAGAAATGTAAACAAAACATTAAAAAAATGATTTCAAATATATGTATTTGAATATGTATTTGAGTGTATTTAAAAAGAAGTCTAAATTGCATAATTAATAAAGTGTCATTGATTAAATTTTGTCTAATGTAATTCAAATATAATTTCAAATGTTATATTCTAGTTTAAAAATATACATGTATTATTATTTAATAATGCAATTTAATAATAAAATTTAATAATAATAATAAAATTTAATAATGCAAGGATTGAGAACCACCCCATTTTCAATAGTGTAATAATTATTTATATTTTTAGATTATTATCTTGGTAGTAAAATAAAATATATATATATTTTTTTAAATAAAAATATTATGATATATTTGTATTTTTTGATGAATAATAAATAGTAAAATAAAACTGTGCACCAGAATTTTAACAAATATACCTATTACATAATGTATGTTCCAAAAATAGGACTAATGTTTAAGTTTTTTAAATTTTTTAAACGATGCGAAACAGTTAACCAAATAATAGAATGTAATAAAATGAATATGTCCCTGATGCGTTTAACGTATAAAAATTATGAAAATTGAAAGGAAAGCTTCAGAAGGTAAAAATTAAAATAATAAAAAGTACATAGATTAGTGACTGAAAAAATTAATCGATTATAATAATGTTAGGTATGTTTTATTTGTACAATGAAATTACAATGTTTTTGCTCATATAATGAGCTATTTTCATTAATTAAAAAAAAAATAAAAATTAAAAATCATTCAATATTTATTTAAAATGTATTATTTTATTTAAAAAATTTGTTCATTAAAAATGTTTGTATTATGTTAAAAAATAAAATGCATCGATTGTATGAACAAGATGAAACAAAATTAATAAGACATTATAAAATTACAAACTACTTGGATTTTATATTTTGACAAAAGGTATAAAAGCTGTAGAGACTTAAAAATGATTGGATCTTTCAAAATAAAGAATAATACAAGAGCGTCAATATGGCTGGGCTCGTGAATTAGTGAATTATACACTAGAATAATTCTAGTGTAAATTCTAGTAGATAGAAACGAAAATAAATAAATAGATAGATAGATAAAAACGAAATAAATCTAGATAAAACCTGATCAAATTAATTTAAACGAGATAAGTTAATACGTACTTGAAACACTTGTTCCGCGGTCTCAAGCCAGGACTGATGCGCAAAGTACACACTCTCAGAAACGACGTATCCCGTGCAGATACTCGAGGTAAAGGCCTTGGGAAAGACAATGATGAACTGACCAGGCTCTTGAACCGTTTGGCAAAGTGGCACACCTTTACTCACAAGTATATCCGGTGGCACCATTGCCGTATCCGAAGGCAACCAAATCGTTTTGTTTTTACAATAACGTGGGAACATCGTTGTCAGAGCTTTGCGAAAGGTACTGTTTTGTTCGTCAGGAATCCCGTACCAGATCTTTTTTGCTCCTGTGTGTAAATACTCGATCCACGGGAGTCCATGTGGATCCCGATACCAACAGCAGGCGCTGAATAGCATCCCCACGTGCAACGTCGGCACTGTTACACCTTTTTAAAAGCACATTCATTTATCAGAGTGTTAGCCACATAAATATTAATTTTATATAACAGTTTTATATAAAATTAAATAAAAAACAACGTAAGCTCAAAATTACAAGTGTTCTATTTGTGAATTTTTTTTATTGTTAAATGAAATTAACTGGTAATGTAAGTATAACTATAAAATGATTGGGTAGATCTAATGATCCAACAAAATTTGTTCACTATTTCACTCACTTGTACTCCCGAATAACTTCATTACTGTCGCTTTGTACATTCTCAACAAATGTAAGTAATGAAAACGATTGATTAATTAAACGGTATATTCGATAGTATCTTGGATTTAAATTGTAAATATATATATGTAAAAAACAAAAAAAAAAAAAAAACAATGCTTGATATTAAAATAATGACAAATAATGAACGAAAAACAATTAGTAAAACGATTTAATAGCCATTTATATCAAATTTTGTTGTTCATACTATTGATACAGTGATTGCTATTTTCCTCTCTCACAAACAAGTACCAGTTCTAAATTAATTTATGCTAAAATCGAATTAAAAAGGTTCGAAAAAAGTGTTAGTTTGAATTACTTACTTCATTTAATAAATGCTAATAGTTTTAATAACACAATGATAATAATTTAGAAAAGTCAATACACTGATAAATTAATTTTACAATGCGCACAATGTAAAAATATACAAATGGGTAAATTAAAAATGGTAATGCTAACCCATTTGCGGTCCAAGAGATCTAAGCACAGAGCCAGCGTTATTCGTGAGGATTTTAAGATTCCAGGCATGACGGGCGAAGGGGCTGTTTTTGGCCACGGAGAAGCCGAAACCTCGGCCACTAGAGTCTATGCTCGCCGCATGCACGCAAACATGGCGCTTCTTCTCGGCGACGTGCCACCAAAATGCGCTCTCCACATCCTCGGCTGAAGGTCCATCCGCTTCATTCGTCGATCGCTGTACCTCGCCAAACCACATGCGCTGTGTATTTCGGGCGATCCTGTAAAAGGCATTCAGTGGCATGTTGCGACCCTACAATTTAACAAAAATACAAGTTAAAAATAGTTTTCACCAAATGAATAATACTTACTATTAATTGTACAACAATTTTGAATGCTGTACTAAATTTAATCTAATTAAATCTCGCAATTTATAATAAAAAACAAATAAACTAACTTATGTGATGTAAATAATATCTATTATTACGCGTTTAAAAATTTTTTAAATACTTTTCCTAAAATTAGTTGTTTGTGAATATTATAAATTGGACTTAAATTATATATATTGCAAGTTTTACAAGTAATACAAGATTGGGTGATAAGAATTATAAGCATTGCATGATAAATCAATTTATGTTTTACTTTATAGTGATTTAAAATTAGGCGTAAATATTTTAAGTCATACTACTTATTAAAATTATTAAAACTAGAAAAATTGAATTATGAATGACACTCATTTTGTATTTCATTTTATATATTTGATATATATATATAAATAAACAATTTTTCAAAACTAAAAATTATTTTTAATTTTTTAATTAAACTCTGAATGAATTTTTAAAAAATAAAAATAAAATAAAAATTTTACCTTGAAATAAAAAGTATAAATTTATTTTTTCAAAGATTTTTAGTCCAAAAAATGAAAAAAAAATATATGTAATAATTTAAATTAAAAATATTTTGTTTTGTTATTTCATTATAAAGGATAATGTATATAATCAATTATAAAGTATGAATATAATCAATTTTTACCTACATTATAATACGTAAAATATTTTTAATATATTTCTATAAAAATTTAAATTATAAATAATATTAAAATTAATTACTTTTACAATACATTCATCTATTTCTTCCATAATATCTTCGTCGTCATAATCATCATTTTCACTATATTGTGTTTCTTGTTTTTCCCTTTTTAACCAATTATCTTCTACATCTTTGAATAGTTTATCTCTTTCATCTATACATAAATTACATATTTTTAAATTAATAAAAATCATTACAAAAATCTTATAAAAATATATTAAAAGATAAATTTCTTGTTAAGGTTAAAACATAGTACATTAAACGATAATTAAATTTTTTATTATTAGCAATAACTTAATTATAATGTTAATTATACAAAAATTTATTTAATTTTGGTTTGATTTATAATAATTTTAATTTATTTTACTATAGTTTATGAATTGTAATCAATCATATTTTTCATATTCCATTACAAAGTGCAAAAATTAAATGAGTATATTAACATTTGAAAATACTGTAAAAAATATATAAATAAAATGAAAAAAGTAAGTATAAAGCAAAACAAAATATTAAGAAGTTTTTATATTAAAATATTTAAAAGATAACTTTGATATAATGTCAATAATAAATCAATACGTAATAAAAAACAAAATACTCAAACCTTGTGATAAAGTATCATAAGGAAGCAGGTATTTACAGTAAATGTCATCTAATTTTGTAATACGATCTTGAGCTGATCTAGGTATTTTCATACCATCTGCTACCTTCTGCCATTTTTTCTTTTCAATGACTTCTTTTAAACCACCTAAGTTTTGTACAGTTTGATATAAATGTGGTAGATCAATTTCCATGCCACCAACCTAAAAGTATTTATAAATTAAAAACAATATACTTAATGTACAAAAGCATTATTAAATAAAAAAAAAAAAAAAAATAACAATAAATACCCATGGAGCTTGTGTTAATACTATACTTTGGGTAGCTAAATATTTTTTTATAGCCATCATTTCTTTAACATTTGGACCCCAACGATGTAGCATTTTATGAACGTAATGATTATATGCTGTAAATCTCATATCATCTGAAACTTTACATTCAGGCTAAAATGTAAAATTTTTACCATAAAAAAATTATTCATAAAAGAAACTTGGCAAGTGCATGTATACATATATAACAATAATATATAACATAGTATACAAGATATAACAATACATTTATATAAAAATTTTAAAAAATGTATTTATTGTCAATATAAAATGTTTTTTAATTTTTAATATTTTTTCTATTTTTTTGTTTTGTACTATATAAATATTTATAATTACAAAGGCTAACCTTAAAATTTGATGGAGGAATTACTTTACAAATACCAAATTTCTCGGCGACTGGACGTATTTTCTCGATATATTCAAGTGGATCTTGAAAGTCTTTCGCCGAAGGACGAAAAATCGGAGCTTCCACGAGACGCGCCTCCTCCTTTAATTCATTTGTTTTTGGAAATACAGTCTTGTTTATTGGTGAGTAAATATTAAGATTTTTTGTTTTTAATTTTTTTGCTCCTTTCAATGTCCCACTTACAGCTTTGCTTTTTGATGACTTTTGCTAAGGGAATAAAACAAGGTATAAGTACTTGAAAAATTATTTATTTAAATATAAAACTAAATTCTATAATAAAACAATATAAAAATAATATTGTACTATTTTCTTGAAATAAAATATAATCTTATATAATATGCCTAATAATTATCATAAAATAATTTGATGTGTTTTTACGATGATAAATTTTTATTCTATTGAGATTATACTGTAATAGATTCATTTTATTTTATGTAATTTATTATCTATAAATCTCGACATAGTATACAATTTACTTACAATTTTTGTTAGAAAGGTTACTTTCATTTTTTTTTCTTGTGAAGTTTGAGGTTTAAAACTCACGTCCAAGGAATCATAGGTTGAAGTTGATGGCATATCCATTTGATCAGTGGCTACATTTTGAGGTAACCTGGCAGTTGGTTGCACGGTTCCAATGGGTGGACATCTTGCTACCGATATTGGTGGTTTAGTCACAAGTTTTGCCTTGAGTAGAACTCGTTGATTGGGGCCTGTAGGTCCTTCAGTACCCAGTTTTACGGCCACACCCTGTATAAGCTGCTGACCTCCCTGGGCTGAAGTATTACGTGTCACCGCTTGAAGTGGTATATAAAATAGTTGACCACTGTCATTGTCATCATCATTGTCTGCATTAGTATCCTTGTGAGTTGAAGTCTCATTATTTTTCTCAGAAACATTAGAATCGTTATTGCTCTCCGCTATTAATTGTTCCTTTTGTTGGTGCTTTTTTTGCTGCTTTTGATTATCCAGGTTGACCTGTACGGTTATAGAAGCACTACAACTTACACTGCTCCAACTTGTTGTTAGTTTGTCTAGTGGTAACACCTGGAATACACAAAAAATTTACCTTAAGTTAGTTTGTAAAATACTTATTAAAAGTTATATTAATCTGACTTTTAAATTGAATACGAAGATCTGTATTAAGCTATCTTAGTTCAACATTAAAACTGATAATTATATTACAAAGTTCCCTTTGTCTTCTAAAATTATTAAAAAAAGAAAAATATATATGAAAATAGTAAAATTATAATAAAAATTTAAAAATAAATTTAAAAAAGTACATTTTAATAAAATAAAAAATATAAAATTAGAAATGCAACGTTTATTTATAAATATTCTAATTGGTTTGCAAGAATCAATATTTCAAAACATAAAATAAAACAAATTAATTTTATAATATAAATTATTTAACACATCGATGTTTTTTCACCTGTATGTTTGTTAAATCTGCGAAATTTTTCGGAAGCTCGAAGTTCTTTGGAGTTGTTTTTTCCAGCAGCGGAGGCAATTTTTCTTCGTCCTTCCGAGCTTCCTCTAGCAAGTTTAAAGGCTCAGTCACTTTAGTGTCCTCGCCACTTTTTATATTTTTCGCTTCACTATTTCCCGACTTACTCTTTTCACGGGTTCCTGTTGAAAAAAAAATACAGAAATTTTATTTAAAATATTATATTAAGCTACAAGAGTTATTCAATAAATAACTCATTGATTAACTGCCAAAATAAATAATTTGATATATTAAATTCTACATTTTTCATTGCACAGAGATACTTCTTTATTAATTAAAAATGAGAAAATCTTACAGTTTTAGTTTTATATATTACATTTTGTGTATTCTGTTTATCATGATTTCATATAAATTAACAATATAGATAAAAATGACTTGACCTATTGTAAAGACCTATTGTAATTTTGAAATATATATTATTCTAATTTTTTATATTTATAGTGACTCAAAGATGCATAAAATTTATTCAAAAGAATTATTAAGTTATGTTTGTATTTATCATTATTACCGTGGAATTAATATTGTGATTATCTTTAAACAAATAAAATAAAATTTGTAAATTAAAATAATTATTTTAGAGATGAATTATAATTCGTAATTTAAACTACCCCAGAGATATTACGCACTGAATTTAATGACACGATAAACAGATAAGATACACAATTATTGAATTCACAATGTAAACAAATGATAAATAGTCTTTCGAAACATCGTTGAAAACATAAGCATAAACATAAATGGCTCGGACACAATATTCAGTACAATATATTTACAAATTGCAACTTTGGCATTAAGACAATAGTTGCATTAAAATTATTCTTCGGTATCTGCATTAATTAGGCATATTTAATGTCATTATTTATTTTTACGTATTTTACCTATTAGAATTGGATGTTTATTAAAATTATATTTGAATGCGATAATTATAATAATTTATCAACAACAAAGTGTTTTTAATATAAAAAAGTTATTATATATTATATACAATTACATAGAAATAAAATTTTTGTCCATTCCATTGTAAGATTAACAATGATTTTGAGAAAAGAAAAGAAAAAAGAAAAAAAAATACAAGAGAATATCAGAGTTTCGATGCGTTTGTGGAAACTTATGCAAGCAGTAAACAATTAAACAATTAAATAATTACAACAATTAAAGCAGGAACAACAGAGCGAATCTGGCTCATGCAAAATATAAATTGAATTAAGGAGACCACTGGTTCCCGAGCCCCAAGCCCCAGAGGATGTAAACGTAAACAAAGATGAAAGGAACCTTGATTGTCTTTGATGTCATTCGCAGTTTCTTTTGCCTTCCTACGAAAGGGTGTACTGACCGGAGCCTCGATCTCTTCGCTCTCGAATGCGTATACACTACTTTCGTTTTCGGGGGAAAAGGCTGAAGCACTGCTCACGACTTTTCGCTCCTTTACTTTCGGCAAGAAAGGCTTTCGTTGGTGAAAAAAAACCTTCTTCTCAGGACTCATGGACTTCCTCTCCGACGAATCCGCGGTGGAGTTCCCATCAGACTTGGATATCACGTCGTTCTCTACTGCAACACATCGTACCACACATTCTTCCACAATTCAAGAAATATTTACATTTTCTTTGAATAGAGAAATATTTACATTCTTAACACTATTTTATTTTTTAATCTATTTATTTTATTTATTTAATTTTTTTTTCTTTCTTATTATTATTATTTCAACTTCTTTCTCATCCCTATTCCTTATTATTTAAATGTAGATTGAATTGCTTAGAATTACACAAACTATTTTTTACTCAATCACACCAATTTTTACTCAAATATTAAAATACTTGTTTGTGCATAGCTTGCGACGAGTCTATAAATTGAAAATGATATTTATTGAATGCTTTCATTTGAGTGCACAATAAAAGTATTACAAGTTTTGATAAAAACAAACACTACCAAACTTTATTAATTTTATAAAAAAGGTTTCTACACGAGAATATTTATATTCATTTTTAGTACTTTTGAACGATCGGTAATATGCACTTCATTTCAAATTAACATCATTTAATTTTTGAACAGATACCTGACTATTAATGTAATATATATTAGAAGAAAAAAAAACAAATAATTGCATTTATTACACATTGGATGAACATAATCACAATAAATTAATTTTTATAATTAAATTTTCATGTTTTAAAAATTACTTTATTTCTGATAGAAAAAATAAAATAACAATTTATAAAAACCTTTTGATAAGCAATAAAATTTTTTTGTTTGAAACAAATTGAAAAATTATTGTAAATATATAATAATAAACTATAATAAAAAGCTTTACAAATCTTTTCAAATATAATCAATAATTACTATGGGTTTAATTCAAAATATAGCCTTTAATTATACTGTATTGAAAATTGCTCAGTGATATAAATTACATTTAATACAATAAGTAATTTCAATTTTTTGGGATATTTAATCTAAATACGAGAGATAAATTCAAAATAAATTTCTCATTTTATAAAAATAACTTATGTTTTAAGTTTATAAATCATAGAAAATGAAATGTAATCTTTTTCATGAAATATAAAAATGAAATGAAAATAAATTTTAAAGAAATTATGTTTTAATAACTTGTAAAAAAAACAACACTGTAAACAAAATTTCTTAAAAAAGTTTCAAAATTGAAAAAATGTAGTGTAAATATTAAAAATTACGTTATTAATGAATGAATTTATGCAGATATAGATGATTTGTTAAATCTTAAATTTTTTATAGAAAAAAATTTTACACAATATTTTCTAAACATATTTTATTAATTTTATTTGCTTTCTGATTATTTATTGTTATCGCAAAGCAATAAAAATTTCTTGTAAATCTTGTTCATCCAGTGGATTATGCTTAGGATAAGATAACATAAGAAGTAGACTGACCAGCGTCTTCTCCATAGGACGAGTCCTTACTCATCTTCCTACTGGGTGGTGTACTTGAAGATTCCTTTTTCTCTTTTTGCTTTTTTTCTGTCTTGTCTTCTGGGGATTTAAGCTTCACTAACACAGTCGCCTGTGGCTTCACTGGGGATATTTGACTGCTCGAGAGGAAGACTGTGGGGTTTCTGTTGTTGGTTATCGCGTTAGAAGCTTTTTTCAGTCTGTCCGATAGTTTTGACAAAGTGACGTTGACTGGTCTAACAAGATGTTGAATTTTAGGGGATATTAAGAGATGTCCGTGGCTCGATATTGTTGGTATTGGTGGTGGATCGTTCTTCGGCTTGTCCAACCCCGGATCATATTTAAAATTTGTCACGTTTTCCATTTCAACTTTACTCTCCTCCTTAGCAAGGGAGCTTTCACTTAGCCATTTCTCGATCTGTTCGTTGGACATGTTCACACGTTCCTTACGCCCATAGTTCAAAGTCTTCGGAATGTCGATGATGTTCAGTGGCACGGTCGTGGGACACGAAACCTGAGAATGTATAGTTGTTTCTTTTTTTTGTGTGTTAAATTTATCAAAGAATATAAATAGTAAAATGTAACTTATCACAATCACTACAATACACAAATGATAAAAACGATATTTTTAATTATTCAATTATATTAAAATATTAGCTTTAGAGTTTTGGTATTAATGTTAGAACTTTTTGTTTATTTCCTTTAATTCTTACGATTTCTAAAACTTTACTTTTCGTACCAATAATAATAAATATTTTATATGAAATTATATAATAAATACCTTTTGGTAATATCAAATGAATGTTACAAGTATTATATACTTATTAAAATTAAAATTCTAAGTTATTTGGAATATTTATTATACGGTGAAAATTTCCTCGATTTAATGTTTTTTTCGATAACTTTCTTGTTATACTTAAAATAAAACTATTTTGTAAAAAGCCATTAATTCTTTTATATTTTTCAGCATAAGGAGTATAATCAAATAAAGGAGTACCAATTGAATTCATTTACATCAACTTAAAAATTTTAATAATTTAATATTTTAAAACATCGATTTATATTGAAAACGAAATTATTTTAAATACGGTTTATATTTTTAAATATTAGAAACAAGTATTCAAAGCAATATCTATTTTAAATTCATGAAAATATTCATAACAAATATTAGAATTATTTTTAAGAAATATTAAGTTTTAAAATTTTTATAGTTCTATTCAATTTTACCTTCAAATCTCCGAATTCTGGTTCTTGCTTGACAATGGCATTGGCCACAGTATTGGTTATTTCAGTAGACAATTTATCCTGGGTGGGTTTAATTGTTGGGAATGCTATTGTTGAAACCTTAACATCTACTTTCTTTACATCTTTTAAAATAGGTGGTGTGCTCGATATTATTCCATGTGCTTTGAAGACATATGCTTTACTATCAATTTCTTCTATCAGTTTATTTACTTTAACGTGTGACTGGCATGTGTTCACCACTTTGGAGATTGATTTTTTCGTAAAACCCCGGAAAGACTCTTCATCATCAGACATTTTTGTTGTCAATCCTTCAGATATTACTTGGTTTCTTAGTATTTCCACTGGAGTAGATTTAACAATTGATCCTGATACAATCGACTTCATCATATTACTTGTCGTTGTGCTTATTGCAGTGATTGCCGTCGTCATTATTGACTTCGTAACTTTTATTTCTACCAACTTTTTTACAGATAGCTCAATTGCATTTTCCTCCTTTTCTATTTCTTTTTTCTTCTTCATCTTAATCAATATAGAGCCCAAACTTTCTTCTTCAGACTCAACTTCAGTATCTATCTTCTTACCTTTATTCTTCGTAATCTCGGATTTTTGTTTTACAGAAATCGCCTTATCCTTTTCGTTATCAATAGCAGTAGAATCGCGTTTGCGCTTTAATGTTGTTAATTTATCCCTCAGTCTATCCATTGTATGATTACTTTCTTTTTTATTCTTTAAAACAACTTGAGGTTCTGTAATTTTAGATACCTTTGGAAAATTGTTGACGAAATCTGATTGCTTTTCGTTCAATTTTGAAAAGTTTTTTTGAGATGCAGTTATGCTTCGACTGGATCTTAGACTACGATTATCAATCTTTTTATCCTTAATAAGATCAGATGAAAGCGATCGCCTCGAAGCTGCAGATGATTTTGCTTCTTTAATTGTTTCTTTTGAACTAATCGACTCCTCATCACTGTTAATTTCTTGATACTTTTGTACCTTCACTAAGCGCTTATTCTTTAGTGATAACATTGGTTTTACAGGTTTTCTTTTTATAGATTTGATTCCACTGCTATAATAAGACAAAAAAAAAAATCAATAGTATAACTACAGTATATATTAAAATAACTTTTTAAGATAATTTTATTAAAAAATTTTATTTATAAAAAAATTTATTTTTAATAAAACATGTACTTACAATATATTGTCAAAAAAGATTTTTAAATCGTATATCAATAAAAAATAAAAATTGATTTTTAAAAAATTGACAACAAAATTATTTTATTCATTCATAGAATTATGTGTAATACTGAAATGTTATCATTTTCTGAATAATAATAATAATAATAACAATACATCTAGGATTATATTTTTTAATTAGTACATATGAATAGTTTTCACTCGAAATTGAAAAGCTTACTTTAAGATATAATTATAATAATTATTCTAAAATATTTTTTATATATTATACCTTGTACCACTGATTACATTTTTATCCTTTTCTTTCTCTTTTTCCTTAACATTAGATATATTGGCAACTGAATCATTAATTGCAGCTGCCTTCAGTGATTTAACTTTAGCCTTAATTTCATTTTCTGTCTGTGCTATTTTCCTGGCATTAGGTAATTCTGGGAAGCTATCCAATGATAAATTATCTTCATTTTCGAGTTCTGGGCTGATGAGTTTTCTACCCAATATTTCCATATACACAGCAGCAGCTTCCTTTGTTTTCCTTGTCGGACGTCGAGGCAACACTGCAGGAGTTGGTAAAACACTGATTGTGACATCAGTATGGGAACGTGTCACTCGTTTCGCTTCAAACTTCTTGGCTTTACCAAAAAATTTCTTCTGTATTGGCTTAGTCGTGGTTAGTTTTATCATGGTTTTTTTCGGCATATTCCGTACCGATATAGAATCAATGATGGATGCATCTTCTTGAGCAATCACGCTTTTCTTTTTGAATTTCCTGGGGATTTGTTTCTTCAGAGATTTGAGCGGCAGCGGAATTGTATTCTCATTGTCGGCTGGACCCGTACTCCTTAGCCCATGTCTCTTGTTCTCTATTTGAGAAATAATCTTCTTGGAAGTCACTGAGAGTTTTGTTGGCAATAATTTGTCGGGTATCTCTTCGGACACATTTATGGATGAGCGCGTTTTCATGCATGTTGGCTTAAACTTTTTCAGACGCTGCTTAGCGAGTCTTTGCTCTTGATATTTTTTCTTTAAAGCTTGAATTGCTGTAGTTGTAGTTTTTAGTTTAATCGTCTTCGGGATAGAAATAACATCTTGTTTTTTAGGGATACAAGTAAGTTTCTCTTTAATGGAAGTTGGTTTTTGAACCAGCATGACAGTGTTGTTTTCATCGAATTTCGACATTGGTGGTCTTCCACATGTACCATTTGAGTTAGAATAATAACTTGATGGTAAAGATGGTTTTGAAGCATTTTGTGATTTGTCTTTTTTAGACGTGGCACTGAAGAAATTGAGATTTGATGGTAGAATCGAGGTACCTAGAAATATTTATATTAAATTACAACATTTTTTAACCGTTTTTATATTATTTTTTAAATTATTATTTAATAATACCAAATTGGATTCAAGTATACACTCCATTAAAAAAATCCAATTAATTAAATACAAAAAAAATTTCATAAATAAATTTTCTATAAATTCTTAAAAAGTGTATTATATAAAATTAATTATTTTAAAGATTCTCCTCTATTTTATAATTTATACCAATAATAAATATTAATAACTAAAAAATTTTTTTACAATGATAAACATACCTCGAAAACAAAGGAATGTTAAAAAATCTTCTGTATTTGGTCGTTTATGTGTAATTAATTCTTTAAATGCTGCAGGTTTTACTTTTTCCTTTTCTTTAATAGTTGTACTTGCAGAGCTATAGACGGGAGTAACTGCTCCTTGAGCAAATTTTCTTTGTGCATGTATTTTTGTTCTATAAAAAAAATTATAAACATTAAATATTTGTTATTGAATTAAAATAAAATTAAAAATAATAATTTTAATAATTATACCTTTTTAATGGTTCTGCCAAAGGATCCATGAGATCCACAAGATCTCCTTCTTTCCTTTTTCGTTTGTCATTTCGACTCAAAACCATCTTTTAATTCCGAGGACTATTGTTTTTTATTCCATTACTTGATAATTTCTAAATTATTTAAATAGAAAAATACTGTAAAATTTATAGAAATAACACTTTATTATTTCTTGTATATCAATAATTTATATATACATATATAAATTAATTTTATTAATAATGAAAATTCATTATATTTTGATAACAAATTAAGAATTGAAATTAAAAAAAATTGTAAGTTTAATTAACTGGTCACAAAATCTATTATAGCCATAAAAATCATTTACCTAAATTTTAATGATAAAACTTTAAAACATCATTCAAAATTAAACTATTATTTGTACATATATATTGATATGAAATAAACACAATTTGTTCATCTATAGTCTGTATTGTAAAAGAAAATATAAAATTATTTCATCACATTAATAAAAAAATATATAAAGGACAATTAGTAAAATCTTTTATTTGTCACAAAAGTAAAATGTATGTAAAAATTGAAATAAAATTATTATTTTATTTCTTTATATAATAAATTAAAAAATATAATTTTGTTTTAAATTTAAAAAACTATAAATTTATTTAAAAATAAATAGATGGATGGTAAATTTTCTTATTAATATTATTCAAGTAGACTGACTAAGGTATTTTTAAAATTCAATAGTAAACATTTTTTTTAGTCATTTGGGAAAAAAGAATAAAGGGAAAAATACGTGGTAAAAAAAAAAAATATTAATAAAAAATAAAATTTTAATGAGTACTACAGATGATTTACTTTTTTCTAGTAAATCTAATAATAATGATAAAATGACAAATACAAATCAAGCACATAATAATTTTCATAAAAATGATATAATACAAAACTATAAAAAATAATTAATAATCATAAAGAAAAGCGTGCATTCAGCCAAATGCACTTATGAGCACACAAGCGCATCCCCACAATGTAAATGTGTGTGTGTGTGTGTGTGTACATATGCATCAGAGATATATCGACATACATACGTGTTATTCGAGAAAAAGATATTGGCCAAGTGATTTTCCACTAACGAGATAAAAAAATTTACAAGATGATCCATCTTATTTTACTCCTTTTTATACGGGGTTCTAGGCTAGCGCAATGTCCAGATGAATGGAATGAGGAGTTTGTCTTGCGTTTTCTCGGGCAACTGCAGCTGGTCCTTTGCTCCCTGTGTTCTAATGTAAAAGTGGCCCCCACAAAAGTGAACACGGCCGTTTATCCCTCTCCCTTTCTCCTTCTATCACAATCGCTCACTCTCTCTCATTGCGACACTCGTTCTTTCCTCCGTTACTTCACCGCCGCTGAAACGTACAAAATTTAAGTAATAGAAAGTCACTCGCCCGAGAAGTTTGCGCGACGTACACACCTACACACTTGAAAACCAGTTGTTGCTACACTGACAATTGTTTATGGAAGCAAAATTAAACGTCTCTCAACTCGGTCCATTATGTACTGCATCTGCCAACATTTAGTAGTCGCATAACCCCACGCCCCTATGGTAGTTGCCGATACAACTGTAATCGTAGGTGGCGCGCATGTTTTTATTGCATAGAGAACCTCTAGGAGAGCTTTGAATAATACACCCACAGAACAGACGTAAAGAGAACGCTCGGTCCCGTGTTAAACTTTGGCGACAAACATGGCGGCAGAAATATCCTCTCTCTCTCTCTCTATCTCGCACATATAGAAACACTAGCGACCTCTGAAGAGTCCGTGGCCCAAACTAAAATTTTTTATAAGTGCTTTAAAATCTATTGAAAAAAAACGTTACCACTACATGTATGAAGCACGAATATATTCCCTCGTACTTCGCATATATACAAAGAACGCTTTTTTAAATAAATTTTAAACCATTTGTAAGAAAATTTTACTCGGGCCACAGACTGTTGAAAGGTCGGCTGAGTATCATAAGTGCGAGAAAGAGAAAGCATATTTCTCCCACCATGAAAATACAACTACTTAATTTAATATGAAAATATATATATTAATTTATACAAAATACATATATATATATATATATATATATATATATATGTATTACTTGTAATAAACATATATCTTATATATGTAAATACATATGCATGTATAATTAAATAATAACAACAATATTATTAAAAACAAAAAGCTTTCGATATAAAAGGTTTGTTCCTACACCGCATACATGTACTTGTATATATATGAGAAATTGTAAATAATATTATTTTTAGAAAAATATTTACTATTAAACTTAATTACTTACCAATACAATTTGTGTCATAAATATTGATTTATGAAAGACCTCATTGAACCTCATCCGCAATACTCTTTATTTTTATTTGATAAAATAAAAATGTAATGTTAATCCAGTCACAATCATTTTGTAATATTATTGTTGTTGATTCGCATCAGTTTATTTTTATTTGATAAAATAAAAATCAATTCCAATTCACTCACACTAACTTTATAATAAACACTAATTAATTATATATTTATTTATATTAATATTTACTTAGAAATTTATTTATATCCATTGCACCCGAATAAATGAATTTTGAAGCTTCTTCTATGAAGAAATTTTTAAGAACTAAAAACTTGAAATCTGTTGTCGACTTCAAGCTTTTGAAATACAATAATGTAAACACATGTACCGGCTTACCAATACCGACACACGAAAAGGGACATATGGGGCTATTTTATTTTGCTTAATTTGTCGAAATTGTTACTAATACTACAAATAGGAAAGAAAAATTAGTTTTCAATTCAATATAATCATTTCAACTAAAAATATATGTTATTATTGCTAAATCAAAAAATTTTCAAATTATATTGGGATAGGCAATTTCCTTTACGTCACAACCTGTCTGTGGCCCGTCTGCTACGTTTGTCGCCGCTCTCCCATTTACAGTTGACCCCCCCCCAGAGATTATAACTGATGCTCATGTTAAACTTTACCACCCCCACACCAGCCTACAAACATTTGAATTTCAAAAAAAAAAAATATGGACGGGTAGATCTTCAATTGCACCCTCTAAAAAAACTATTTTTTTTAACTCCACTCCCCTTAGATTTTGAGAAAAAAATTGATCGAAATTATTGGGTATTGATCGAGTTATCGCGAGTACAAAATTTTTATTGTTCAAAATCTTTATGAATTTTTTTCTCAAAATCTAAGGGGGGTGCAGTTAAAAAAAATAGTTTTTTCAGAGGGTGCAATTGAAAATCTTTTTTTTTTGGAAATTCGAAACTTCGGCTGGCGTGGGGGTGGTTTAAACTTTTCTATCAGAAAAACCTAACGGACAATTAACAAACTATTATATTTTTAAAAAGGAACGAAGAGGAGTACAGATTAAAGTTGTGTATAACATTGAATATAACATTGAATGAGAAAAATAATAAAGGTATTCACATATTTAAAATTCAAATAATTCATAAATTTTTTTTTATTATATTAATATATTTATTTATTTTATTTTTTGTTTATTTACTTGGTGTATTTGAATTGTAACTTGCGTTAATCCAAAAATATTTTATTTTAATTTTAATTTACTTATTTTAATAAATCATGCAATTTTTAAATAACATTATCAATATCATTAAATGCCTTTACAATTTCCCTTTCTTAAATACCGCTTGTCAAACTTATTGTACATAACCTATATATATATATATATATATATGTGTGTGTATTAAAATTCAATTTTATATTTATACAGATGAAATTAATAATTTTGTTTGTTTATAAATTAATAAGTGTATATTTTTATAAGTTAAATTAATATGTGTATATGTTTTACAGATTGATAAACAATACAATTTAAATTAATAAGCGTACACGTTTTTATTAATTAGATAAATAATAAATTACATGAACTAAATAAAATGAAATAAATTTACTTAACATTTCCTTTTTTTTTATTAATATAAGTGCTTGATTTATATTTAATACTTGACTAATATACGCAGTACTTATTCTGCATAATCAATATACGCCTTTAGATAAAATTAAAAATTACTAAGTAGAAAGTAATTTGTAAGTACATATTTTACAGAAAAAAAATAATTTTATTCAATACTATTTTAGTTCTCTTTTATAGTAATACAGTTTTTTTATGTGTACACCAAGGGAGTCCAAGCTTAAATGATAAAAGTGGCAACAAAACACCCTGGCACAATCCGACCTATAAAAATTAGCACCCTGCACTTTCAATACTAGATAATATTTTATTTTTTCACTAAATATAGAAATTTTTATTACGTAAATAGATAATAATAAAAATAATTATAATATGTTTAATATTTTTTTGATTAAATATTTTTGTATAAATATAAATTATAATCTTATGAAATTTAAAAAAGTTTTATAGTCTACTAAATTAATTTCTAAGTATTTTAATATGGTTTTTTATTTAGTCGTATTCCATATATCTATATATAGCATTTTTTTAAATAGGTTTTATAGGTAATAAAAAAATTTGTTTTATTGTGCCTGGCACTCATCAGAGGTGCTAGTGTTATCAAATGTGTGCGGAAAAGAAAAAGAATATTTCATCCGCCATGATTGTTTCTTCAATTTAACAGAGAGCTTAACATTCTCCAATGTTCTGTATTTTTAGTATTTTTAAAATATTCTATGACTTGGTTTTATTCAACTTAAATTTTATTCGTTTAATAATATGAATTAAAAATTCTAAAACTTTTTACACCTTTTTTATATTACTAAGTTATAAATAATGCAGAAAATCAGTTGCATACTGAAATATGTATATATATATATATATTTATATATCAATAGATCACCACTGATCTGAAATTGTTAAAAACAAATTATAGTTTACTCTATAACTCTTTTTGACAAAATTTTAAAATTTAACTATCTTTTTAAAATTTACAATGAAGAACCTCAAAAATTTTAAATTAACTTTAACAATTCTTAGATCTTATTTTGTCGTTAAAAAAAATTGTTGTATCGTTTTCCATTAAACAAATGCAAACATTTTATTATTTTATGTAAATGATTACTTTTTTTTACAATGTTTCATATTGAATATAATTTTATTGATATGTATTAAAACCAAAATTATTTTTAATATTAATAATTTCTTTAACCTTATAATATGATTAAATATTATTTTTTTGCAAGTAGTCTCATTAAAATCGGATTATGTGTATTTTATTTATTCTACATCTATGTAGATTGTAAAAAATATTTCGCAATTTATAGTACCACTGGTACATAATAAATGTTGCGAAATAATAAAAATAAAATTTTATCTTCCAATTTAATTACCTCATCTAATACAAATAATGTATTTGTTATTCACGATTTATTTGTAGATGTATATAATATATATTATGTAGTAGTTGTATTATATTGTTGTTGTTAAATAAATTTAGCTTAATTTATTTCTATAGTAATTTATTGAGAATAATAATGTACAATTGAGTAAAGTTATAAGAGAAAGTTGAGACGCTGCCTCAAGGATAGATCAACGTGAACTGAAAAATTGTAGAAGAGCAAAAGTTTTCTACCTGCTTGTACAAAGACAAATTAAATCCGTACACGCAGAAACTTGTATAGATTAATACCCCATATTAAACAGAAATTTACATAAATAATAAGCGGGAAGCACAGGGTTTTCCCAACATATAATATTCAGGACGTAAATGAATATACCCCCCAATTCTAAATTCAACAATTGTATTAGTATATTTGTATATATTATATTGCTATTATTACAAACATATCAAATTCAGACTAAACAATTTTTTTATAGCTTAGTATAATTATCGTATTTTGTATGTTTCATGTAATTTACGTAATTTGTGCATTTTACGTATTTTCATATATTTTATATATTTTGTGAAGTTTCTGAAAAATTGGCCGGGTTCGCATAAATATTTTCTTTGAAAATCAGCACGTATAGTCATCATGCGATACGTGTCTGGTATGGTTTTGATGGAGCGTCAAACGATTCAAAACCTTGTTGTGATACAAAGAGGTATCGTGTCAATCTAAAGTTATAACAAGAATGTAATTATCTGAAAATAAACGAAGAAAATAAGATAATTTGGCGTAATATTGTGCCGTCCAAACTGGGGATGCAAGTCAGTTTTCATTTTTGTTTTCTTTTATGGCGTTTTATTTTTAAGAATTAATCTGTAAGTTATATCGATACACAGTATTGATTATTAAAAATGCGAGGCTTTTTTCTTTCTACTACAAAAAGAAGATTTCCTATACTGGTTAAGAATACATAAATAATGTGCGTAAATTATTAAATATAAGATAAGATCACGAGAGTATAGATATTAGACTTATAAAATGATAAGTGATACACGAATGTTCGAATGATTAATGCTAGCATTAAGTTGAAAAGGAAATAATAAAGAACTATTTTGTAAGACTTGGGGAAAAATGGCCACGAGGAATAGTAAGGGAACGTTGTGAGCGCATACATTCCTTTTGGAGCTCTGTAAGAGTTCGAATGGCCTTTTGTTTTAGGAATCAACTATAAATATCAACCTTGTAAAATGCTTCTGAATAAATTGTCTTGTAATGTATAAATTTTCCCAATGTTTCATATGTTTTAAGCCATCAGATGTCTATTCTTTCTTTACTTTATTACAACATTTTTATAAATATATTTATATAAAAATATTTTATGTGAGCAACAGTCATTATTTGTATATTTGTATTTATATATATATATATATATATATGTGAATATAAATTATATTTGTGTATACTAAAGTATATGTACAAAAATTATTTTTAAAAAAATATTTTCTACAATTTTTTCTCGTATAAAATGTAAATATTAATGTAAACATCATCACTACACTGTATAAATAATATTCCTTTATTTTTTCGTTCGTTATTATTTTATGAATTGTAAATCGAATGGAGGGTCTACTCCCTCTCTGAAATCGGGACCTAGGGTCATGCTGATCTCAATGCAATCCCAACGACGACCTGAACGCGAAATTAGCAATTTTCCTCATCTAATCAGTATTTGGTCAGAGGAAAATTATCATTTGCTCGGGTTGAAATTGGGTTATGGGCACAGAAATCATAAAGTCGTAATTAGATCATTTATATCGCTATTTTTGTCCAAAGAAGGATGGTTTTTATACCAGAGAGATTAGAAAAAATTACCCGTGAACGTTAACCTTTGATTAGGATTGATAAAATTTTGTAAAGTTTTCAGAGAGAACAAGTGGTGGTTTGAACGCAATTTTTACTACATTTATAACGACCAAGTGCTCTCTGAATACTTCAGCTGGAATACTGTATAATTTAAACGAATTAATATTTTATTGTCCAAAAGTATATACTCGTTGTGATTTTGTCTCTATCAGCGTCATATCAGCGGTGGAGAATAATACAAAGAAACAATATACTATTAATTTATATTAATAATTTTAGTAATTTATTTTATGAAATTTTATTTAAATTATTTATTTGTTATATATATGTAAAATAATATTATCTAAGAAAATGACATTATATATATTGCGCACTAGCAATCTCACCTTAAATTAACTGGATAAGGGTTGAAAATAAACCAACAACGATTTAATTCATTAACCGAGCAAGCCTTTATTGCAAATATTGTAATGCACACGTCGATGGCTAGACGAAAACCAAACTGCTTCCCCCCCCCCGCGTTGCAGCGCATCCTCCCTGACCCGTCGATCGTCTGGGTTGCAGCTGCCCAGCTTTCTCTTTTTGGGCTTAGAGAAAAGTTGTCGCTCATCACTTGTCATAGCCGAAAAGTCGACGCTTATAATTGCTATAAAACAGAACTGAAATAACATTTACAAAAATCCTTTTTTTGAAAAAGATGTCCTAAAAAACTACTTGATACATGGTACTTTTTAATTTTATCCACATACATGTATTGTTTGTGTAAAATAGCAGTATTTATACACTTAAATTTAAATTAAGCAATTTTACATTAAAGAGAAAGGGAACGTTGTGTAAATTAATTTCATTTCATACAGTTCATTTAATTTATTATTTATATTGTAACGGGTCAGTTTACCCGCGATAATGTTAATTGAATGAATTTAAGTTAAGGTTAATAATAATAAAAAAAAATAAAGAAAAATTATTTTAAAGGAGTTTAATTTAAGGTTAATTAAAATACGCGGATAGGCTGCAGTCGGTGGACCAGGATTTGGGAGGGGAACACAACAGTACAGGCAAAATAATCACAGAAATTTAAAATATCAAGTCCTCTTCTTTATTTCCTTCTTTGTTCTGTAACAAAAGAAATTTTAAATCTTTAAATAATTAAGCGTGAATTTATTAATATAATTTTACGGAAAAAAAATAACAATTTTTATGACGGTTGCATCAGGTGCATCGGTAATATCGGGCGCATCGATTAATTACCCCACGGTCTCAGTAGTGAGGAAGATCCTTAGTTTAGCCTTGGCCACTACCTAGGCTATCCCAAGGAGGGGTGAGGATCTCGGCTTGGCTAAAAGCTGACTACCTAAGGCCGTGCTGAGAAGGGGGTTGGAGGGTTGGATTTCGGTCGAAAGCTCACTACCTAAGGCCGGGAGTAGATTGTAACATGAGGACGGATGCGGTAAAAAAGGTGCTTATCGCCGAAAATCTTCGCCTTATATACAAAACTTGGCCCATAAGGCCCGTGTATAAGAAATTGAATAAATTACGCATGCGCGGCCGAATACTCTCGGACCTTCCCAAACGTTCGAGAACATTCTCGGGCCGCGTATATACAAACATTTCCGCGCGTAAACAGGTATTTATTTGTGTGCGTGAGGGCACTATGTTCGCTTCGCGTTACAATATAATTAATAAAAACATCTACGCTTATTAATTCAAAATATTTTGTGTTTCAATTTTTATAACACATACACATCTTAATTGAATCTATAAAAATATACACTTATTAATTTAGAAACACAAAAAATTTTTAGTTTCATTTGTATAAATATAAAATTTAATTTTAAAACATACAAATACACTTTATGTACAATAAATTTGACAAGAAGGGAAGAAAAATTGTATGGGTAAAGTGCATTTGCTATTATTCATTTCATCATCGAAAATTAAATTCAGCCTCCGATGAAGCAATCACGTGACAAGACTTTACATGATTGTATCGGTGTGCACACGTTCTGTTACTAATTTCTTTGCAATATTTTAATTTTTTAAAAAGGTAGTTAGCAAAATTTTGTTTTTCTTTTGTTTGGATGAAATTCGAATAGGGTTCCAGGTACAAATGAAAAATATACAAAAGTACTGTATTGCTTTTATAAAAAAACACAAACGAATAAACAATTCATTTTATTGAATAAGCCTAAAATTACGATATTTGCAAAATATAAATACTATGACGTACTGGTTTTCGAGCAAAGTACAATGCATATCTTAGATTTTTATTTCAACCAATATTGAATTCTGTATAAATTTTCAAAGATTGACATTTTCCTTAATTATTAGAAATAGATCTGCTACATAATAGAATAGTTTCTTATAATTAGTATATAATATTATAAATTAATTAGTTAAAGCACATCGTAATAAATCTTACTATTTTAATACTGTACACTTGTCACGGCATAGCTGCAATCATTAGCTTCTGATTTCCTTACATCTATTCTACATTTAAAAACTAAGAATCGCTATAATCAATCACAGGACTATTAGTATCTTTATATAAATATATAATATTAAAATTTCAATTTATTATTTGTATTTATAATATATTGTAAAATAAAACAAAAATGAAAATAACAAATGTATATATTGAAAGATTCGACTCTAAAACTCACTCCTGACAGCAAAATACACGCGTGAGGGTGAGGTAAACTCGCCAAATAACTCTAATACAAAATATCATATTAAAAGCAGCTATTTATTCTAAATAATTTTTATATAAACCCGTCGTCTTCAAGCTCTAGGTGAGATCTGCCTTGCTCCCCTGCGTTGCGGCACATTCTTTGCCGCCCGTCGGGGTTATCTTACCGTCATTCTATCTGCAGTTGCCTCACTTTCTCTTTTATTGCGGTGATTTTCTGTCGAGCGACGGGACTCGAAAATCCGTCGCTTACAATATTACTAAAATAAATTAACTTTAAATACATTCGATTCTTAGTGCATATTTATTTCATAAATTCATTATTTACATATTTGTGAGTGTATAAACATTACAATATTATATAAAAGTCAGAAAAATATAATTTTGAATGAATAAAAAGGCTTTCCTTAATATTTACCTTTACTACATAAAAATAAAATGATGTTAAATTATAAACATGTTATTAACAACGATTTGTAATGATATAACAAAGTTTTAATCTTTTTAGATGATATACTTCTTAATTATATTCCTGATGAAATATAAAAATTCTTCGCTTTACCTTTAATACGTATTGTTTAATTTTCTAGTGATAAAATCATAATTTCATAATTACATTCAAATATTTATTATTAATTTATTAATTTTATTATAATTGCTTCTATTTTCAGATTTTAATTGTATATAATTATATATATTGCAATGATATATATATAGCTTGATAAAATATTATACAGTCAATTTGATATATATTTTCTGATATTATTTCTGACTTACACTAATAATGTTAACTAATAACAATAAAATTTGTTTGTATTACAATATTATTATTTTACTAAACGCGACTTATGTAGTTGTTTTAATCTTTGTAGATTTTAGATTTATTAATCTTAAAGTTATAAATGTATAAATTACATACATTAATATTTTTTAAAGTAAATAAATTTTGTGTAAAAGAAACAGAGGGAGAGGGAGCGGCTAGTGTAGAAAAGATGCACAGAGTAAGTAAAAGTAAGAGAGAGAAAACATACAGCAAGAGATATCGTCTAGAACAACACAGATGCAACATAGATTCTCGTGAGCATTCGATAGAATTACATGCTTGCAGTTTCAATAACATTTTTATTATTTTTATATTTATATATTGATATATTTTTTTATATTTACTTAAATAAATTATCTGTATATATTTTTTTTTAATATTTATGTTTCGGTTTTGTTTTATCATTTAGTTTTTTCATTTTTTTCGTAGTAATAAAAATTGTAGTTCGGTTTTTTGCAATAGAGTCTTCGCATTCGTTTTTTTTTCTTTAAAATATAGGTTCACAAATGGAAACCAGTCGAGGCTACGCGGTTTACAAAAGATGCACGTATACTAACTGCGCCAACGGGAAACACAACAATCATCATCTATTTAGATTCCCATCCAATTTGGAGAAACAAAAAGTATGGATCGAAAATTCGAGTATGTTGGCAAATCAACGTTATCTTTTACGCGATGCGGCTCGGGTTAATTCTTATCTTTTAAAAGTTACAAAATTCATTCAAAAAAATGTTTTTTATATGAAAGAAATTTTATAATTAATTTCATATTATTTTTATGAAAAACTAGCAAACGAAAATAAATTGGTAATCTCATGAAACCCCAATTCTTGGATTTCATGCAAATTTTCGGTTGGTATTAATATTAACGCAAACATCAAAACATATCTTTTTAATATAATAACTCTTGATTTATTATTTTTGACACGCATTATAAATAGTTTAAAATAATTATAGATATATTGTAAGCGACGGATTTTTGAACGCCTTTGCTTAACAAAAATCACCTTCATAAAAGAGAAAGTCCAACAGCTGTAGATGGGATGACGGCGAAACAACCCCGACGGGCGGGGAAAAGATGTGTTGCAACATGGGGGGAGGAAGACAGATTTTACCTAAAGAAGACGACGGGTCGTGTAGAGAATATTATTGGAAATAAATAGCCGCTTTTAATCATGTATATTGTGTGTTATGTTATTTGTGTTGCGTTTACCTCACCTCTGCGCTTTGGTTTGCCATCGAGAGTGAGAATTAATAGTGTTTCTTACAATGTCTATTGGCTTTTTCCATCTGAGAGCAAGTGAGCGGGTTTTTATGCCGAGAAAGTAAGTTTTATGCGAAAGCTAAAATTGGGTAGAAAACACAATGTATAATATGCGAGTTTACATAAGTTAAAATTAAATATAATCGGCAATGTACCGATTAGCTGACAGTGAAATAGTAAAATGTAATATGTAAAAAATTTTGATTTTTATACACGAAAGAAATAAATAAATATATTGTCTTGGAATTCAAATTTGTTATTTATTTAATTTTATTTAATATTAATATATTAAATTAATTTATTTGCTTTACATTTTTTATTCAATTTAATAATTAATAATACATTACTCGATAAATGTTGTAAATACTATTAGAATCAATGATTGTAATAATTTTTAACAAACATCATTAATATATATGTTTTTTATTTCAACTATAATAATACACTTAAAAAAGCTTATAATTTTATTTAAATTAATTTACAATTTTATTCAATAGAATTAACAATTATAAATAAAAGTAGTATTTTTAAATTTTTATCATTAATATGCATGATTTGAATATCAATTTTGATAATATTGTTTATATTAAATTATCTGTAGAATTATTAAATTATATAGTCAAGCAGAAAAAAGGAGGAAGTGAGGGAGAAACGAGTTAGGTATTTTAATTTAAAATCAAACAATGGAGCCGGACAGAAATGTTTATTTGCTCCGCAATTACAATTGGCATAAGAAACCCCTGCTCGAGGAGAAAAAGGCTGTATTAAATTAAATATATATTATATATTTATTTATATTTATATTCACATAGAAATTCATTTATATCAATTGTACGTGTATAAATGAATTTTTAAGCTTCTTCTATGAAGAAATTTTCTAACAACTAAAAACTTGAAATTAGTTGTCGACTACAAGCGCTTGAAATACAATAATATAAACACACGTACCGGGTTACCAGTACCGACACACGAAAAGGGACATATGGGGCTATTTTATTTTGCTTAATTTGTCGAAATTGTTACTAATACTACAAATAGGAAAGAAAAATTAGTTTTTCAATGGAATATAATCATTTAAACTAAAAATATATGTTATTATTGCTAAATCAAAAAATTTTCAAATTATATTGGGATAGGCAATTTCCTTTATGTCACAACCTGTCTGTGGCCCGTCTGCTACGTTTGTCGGCGCTTTCCCATTTAGAATTCACCCTCCATGGTTATCAACAATCTCTCTAATAATCTCTGGTAGGACTGAAAACAAAAATAGATTTGGGCTGGATGGTAGCAGAGATTATTAGAGAGATTGCTGATGACCGTGTTAAACATTTGTTCCCAAAAACCTAGCGGCTGATTAACAAAGTACATTTCTTGTTCGAGCAGCAGTTAAGGGGACTACAGAGTGAAGTTAAGCACTCTCCCTACCGCGTTAACTGTGAAATGCAATGAAGTTAGCCTCTATATTTGAATTCAAAAAAATAATACAACTTTTCATTTTTGTATACTTTATAATCTTTCTTTATTTTATATATTAAAATTTTATCTTTTTTAATTTAAAAAATATATCTACCACATTTATATAATTAGGTATTTTTTAATTTAAGTTTTTTAAAGTATTTATATGTGTAAATAAATCTGTATATATAACATGAACTTAAAATTTTTCTTTTTGTGTGTGTCCTGTCAAATTTGTGTCACATAACCTCCATTATTATTTACATAATTTATTATATTATATATGTGTAAAAAAATTATTAAAATAAATCATATGTACATTTAAAATATTAAAATAAATAATTTATAAAATATAATGAATACAATAACATTTTTTTCATTGTATAAAATAAATAATAACAATATAAATCTTAATATTTAATTATCAATTTTAATAAAATCACTTATTTCAAGAATATACTGAAACAATAACTAAAAAGCTTACATTAATAAAAAAAATATTAAAATTAAATGATTAAATTTATTCAATAATAAAAAAGTTATTTAAATTTGAAGTTTCATTCAATAAAATTGTAAATGATTCCAGTAACACTATAACTTTTATTAATTGTAATATTATAATTGATAATAAAATAATTCATCTTAATGCTATTTTTCATGAATAGTTATAAATATTGATTTTATTTGAACAAATTACTTCTATCGAGTAAATTGTAAGTGATTAAAAATACAACTATTACTTTTATTAAATGTATTGATAAATTAAATTAAAATCCTTAATCTCAATGATATTTGTTACAAATAATTATAATCTTTGATTCTATTAGTGTTTTTAACTTTCATCGACTAAGCTATTATTGATTTTAGCAAAAACTACTCATTTTATTCAATGTATCATTAAAATTGATATTTAAATTATACATATGAATGATAAAAATGTAAAATTACCACTTTTATGAATAATTTAGTTCTGTTGATTAAAATTGTAAATTATATAAAGTACAACTTTAATTATTATTAAGTGTATTATCAAAATTGTAATTAAAATCATGCATGTTAATGATGTTTGTTAAAAATTATTACAATCATTGATTCTAATAGTATTTACAACTTTTATCGAGTAATGTATTATTAATTATTAAATTGAATAAAAAATGTATAGCAAATAAATTAATTTAATGTATTAATATTAAATGAATTTAAAAAAATAACAAATTTGAATTGCAAGACAATATATTTATTTATTTCTTTCGTGTATAAAAATCAAAATTTTTTACATATTACATTTTACTATTTCGCTTTCAGCTAATCGGTAAATTGCCGATTATATTTAATTTTAACTTATGTAAAGTCGCATATTATACATTGTGTTTTCTACCCAATTTTAGCTTTCGCAGAAAACTTACTTTCTTGGCATACAAAACGCCCACTTGCTCCTTAGACGGAGAAAGCCAATACATATTATCTACAATTATTTAAATGTTTTTTCGCGTTACCTTACGTTTATATTTATAATTCGGGATTTTCATTTATAATTATATATAATTGATTAAATAAATGACATTATATCAAAGATTAATAAATTATATTTTTACAATATATTTACAATAATATTTATGAAAAAAAAAGAAAAAATATACATACTTTTTGCATAATATTCTTTAATTTACGATTATTGTGTTTTAAATATCTTTTACTAAAAATTTTTGTAATTTTATTGTGTTTCCGAGCAGTGGCATGAATTTTAACCGTTAATAAACATTGTAGAGCATAAATTCGATGCTCATAGCAATTATGTTCGCGATCACACCATTTTGGAAACTTTAATAAAGTTGTTTCTTCAATTATTTCTTTAATTCTGATAAAATATTTTTATTTTGCCATATTTGCTCGTAAATGAGTAAAAAATTTTCTAGCTGGCAATTTATAATTTCGGTTAACGTTTCTGACGGTCTAGTCAAAAACATTAAATGTGGTATTTTCTTATTGGAATGTATATAATCTTTATTAAATAAATATTTTTCATCAACTGTAAAAGGATCATTTACATTCTTAATAAAGAAATTCTCACATTCTTTGCAGGAATATTTCAATAAACATTTGCGAGCAACGTAGCCCGTAAAGAATACAATTGCATTTTTTTTCAAATAAATACTTATTCGAAATATCTCCTGCACTATTTTTATTAATTTCTGCATGCATCTCCAGAAACTGAACTGCTTTTATCTCATCGTTGTATTCATTTAGTTCATTCCTTTCACATTCATAAAAGGAATTATTTGTAAACTCTATACTATTATATTTTACGAAACATATATTTTCTTCATTACTATTTGAGTATGTATTACAATTTGCACTTATTTGTATATGCGCGGTACTAAGAATATGTCGAATTGACAATTTATACATTCGACATGTTGGGTTCGCGTTAAATCCACCTCTTCCGCGTATTTTTGCATGAGCTTGTTTAACTGATTCCTGTTTACAGAGTCCAGTTGTAAACTCAAAATTTATAAATTTTTTTTAAATATTATAATATAAATCTAAAATCCCGCGTATAGTTAAAATAATACCATCAAAACAAGGTGGACGTTAAAAAAAATAAATTAAAAGCTATTAGAAATATTTTTGATCATAAAATTAAATTTTTTTTTAATCGAAAACGGCTAATACGCTAATGCGAAAGCTGTACTTTGTCGTATGTTTTTTTTCATATTTCAGATTCATAAATGAATTTTGTTAATATTATTGTTTAAATTAATAAGGGGACGTATCTCTTACTTGAAATAAAAAAATGTCAATTGAAAAAATTAATTATAAAAAATTGTAATTCACTGGCATCATATGTTTAAGAAAAATCGGGAGTTAATGTTATCTGTTGGTCGGATCATTCATAGGGAAAATTGTACAAGCAAACAAAATCAAACCCGTAAAGGCATTCAAATTCATGTAAATAGATATGGCAATATTGCTTTTGAATGTAGATGTTGCAAGATTGTGTACGGCGAAAAACAAAAATATAAGAAAATAGACAAATTGCGAAGCTTTGATTTCTGGCTCGCGCAGAATATGCCGATGTTTTGATGTAACAAGAAACAAGTGTACCTTTTATCTCTTTCTCTCTATTTCTCACATCTCATATTTTGTTTCTCTCACGCTTCTTATTATGTTATGGCTTCGTTCATTAATTTGTTTTACTCTGTCGGTCTCTCTCTATGTCATACCATATGATGTATTCGGTGCATCTGTGTTGTTCTAGACGATGTCTTTCTTGCTTTATACTTTCTCTCTCTTACTTTTACTTACTCTGTGCATCTTTTCTACACTGGCCGCTCTCTCTCCCTCTGTTTCTTTTACACAAAATTTAATTACTTTAAAAAATATTAATTAATATGAAAATGTGTGTAATTTATACATTTATAACTTTAAGATTAATAAATCTAAAATCTACAAAGATTAAAACAACTTCATAAGTCGCGTTCAATAAAATAATAATATTGTAATACAAACAAATTTTATTGTTATTAGTTAACATTATTAGTGTAAGTCAGAAATGATATCAGAAAATATATATCAAATTGACTGTATAATATTTTATCAAGCTATATATATATCATTGCAATATATATAATTATATACAATTAAAATCTGAAAGTAGAAGCAATTATAATAAAATTAATAAATTAATAATAAATATTTGAATGTAATTATGAAATTATGATTTTATCACTAGAAAATTAAATAATGCGTATTAAAGGTAAAGCGAAGAATCTTTATATTTCATCAGGAGTATAATTAAGAAATATATCATCTATAATTTGCATCATTCTAAAATTTGACAAACAAAATCTTATTATTATATTAGTATAAAACATATCAATAATGTCTATATTATCATTTTCAAATTATACATGAGATGCTAAAAAAAATTACAATTATGAAAAATAAAAACTAATACTACAATTATACATTATTAAATCAATAAAATTATTTACTAATCAATAATTATTTACTAATACTAATAAGTAAGAGAAAAAACTCTATGCGTGAATATGAGAGAGAGAGAGAGAGAGAAAGAAATCATACGAGAATGAATGAGAGGACCTAAGAATGAGAGAGACAGACACAAGATAGCTTGACAGCATGAGAGTGAGAAAGAAGACGAAGGCTTGTAAGAGTGAGAAAAAAAGACATGTCATTAAAATATGGTTCGAATATTAATTGTAAATAAAGTGCTACAAAAAATTGTTATTAAATGAATATATAAATAGGTAAGTAAAGGGATACTGATACATATATATGCATGTGTATTTATATTGCAAAAAACAATTTAGCAAATAACTTTTTAAATTTAATTTATTATTTGAAAAATAATAAAATATAAGTTTTAATAAAGTATTTCAAAAAATTACTCGTAAATTTAAATATATAAATTTTAATTTAATAATTGATACAATTACGATTATTTTTTTTTATTTATGTAAATTTACAATTATTCTCAATATTATACAATTGAATCATAATGTCAGAATTTGGTCGTAGTGAACTTAGCATAGCTATAAGCATTTATTGTATTCATAGATACATGTAGATAATGTTGCGTATGTGTTTGAGTTGAAAAAACTGCTTCTGCTCGACCGATCGTCTTTCATTTTTTTTCTACAAATTCGTATTTAATTTTCATCTCTGGTCATACGAAGAACCCCGCTATGCTTTTTCTTATCCCCACCATGCTTCCAATGGGCATGTCCATAGGCATCCGTAAGAGGCAGCACCTTCTTGCCACCGAATTTTGTGGACACGCTTCCCTATGCTAACGCCCAATCTCCCAATTCATCTCTGGTATTACCGGCCTATTACATATGAAAAATAGCTGTTGCTTTATATTGTTGAGTATTCAAATAAAAACAGGCAATTTAATTCTCTATTCGTTTAATTTTTACGGTTTAATATTTAATTTTTTATTTAACAATAAAGTACTGTATTCAGTATACATGATTAATCAAAAATGGATCATGGATCATCGATTAAAAATAGTGGATTGCGAAAAATAGATAGGTTAGATAGTTTTTTATTACTCATTCCAAATAAGTAAAATAGAATAATTATTAATACTTGATAATAGATTGATTTGATTATACAAATTTTATTAGTATACTAAAATATATCGTTTAAATTAAAATAAAGACTAAAATATATTTATAGGATTCGTAATGGTCGTACACCAGATAGATCAGATATTCGTCATATCGATTCAAGTATTACAAACAGTAATTTGTTTTTTCACATAATTATACTTATTTATATACCATTTTTTAATCAATATTTTTCTTTTAATCATAGCCTTTCCTACAAAAAGAAAATTACATGTATCTAGACAATCTACATTACCTCTTACATTTAATACAAGCAGTAGTAGTTTAAAAATAATAGAATCAGAAAATAATAATTTAGAATTAGAGCTTGCATATAGTGAAAGTTTAGCATCACAAGCTGAACTAATTCTTGAAAAGAAATTTTTAAAAGATACAGAAACAAATCTCATTAATTCGATAAAAAATCTTTATGATGAAACAAAATGTTTACAAGAAAAATTTATATTAATAAAAACAAGAGTAAGAGATATTAAAGCCCTATCATTATTAAATGATTATGTTGATATAGTTCAATCAAGTATAAAAAATTTTATTGGTAATTTATTGATATAAATATTTTATATTTTTTTAATTATATGTATCAGTAATTTATAATATATTTTTAGATAAACAAGAAAAATATGAAATTACGAATATATTAACTAAGTTAAAAAAGTTATTAAATCGATTTAATATTCTACGATGTGAAAATATTGTATTTCCAATTGCAGAAGAGGATCGACAGCAATTTAAACAAACATTAAAAGACTGTTATTCTGAATTACAGCCAATAAATGATCCAGTTCAATCAAATATATCAGACCTTACATTGAATTATGGAATTTTTATAACAATGTATAATGAAATTTTAAACATAAAAAAAATGTAAATGATATACTTTTACTTTTAAATATTATAAATAATTTCCATATTTAAATAAACATTTATTTTATTTAATTTATTTATTTATTAACATAAATAAACATTTATTTTTCAGAGTGGAAGAAAAAATATGTAATCTTCAAGTAGAAACTTTAAAGACATGCTCTCATGCTTTATCTCAAAATGATTATTAGTGTAAATAAATCTTGTATAATTAAATAATAAAAATTTTGTATTTAAGAGTAAATTTATATTTTGATACAACCAAAAATTCATATAACAAAAAATCTTTTCCTTGTAATTATATTTTTTAGTTCATAATTTTTTGCCTATTAAGATATAAAAAGTACAATTAAAATTTCTAATAATAACAATGCTAAATTTTACTAAATATTGGTTCAAATTATACATTACAAGTATACCTAAAGTATTTTATGCTTATTAATCATAATTTTTTAATTAAATATAATAAAATATACATTTTAATACTGATACTAACAAAATTGCATAAGTAAAAAGTTTATATATTGATAAATATTATAATATTACATTATGAGTTAATGTTTTATTAATCATTAGAAGAAATCGAACGAGCAGCATTATTAAGAGTGTTATAAATATCTCGAATGTATTGTATTTGTGTTCTAACAGTCATTAAATATTGAGGATAAGTCAAAGCATCTTGAACACCAATATTTTCAGTTCTAATTGGATTAATAGATACAGGCATATATCTATTAGAGCTAGCATTTTGACTTAGACATTCAATAGATGTTCTTAAATGCAACTCTATTTGATCACAAACAGAGTAAAATTCTTCTATATTTTTATTAAAACGTTGATCTGGAAGATCAATACCTTTCGATGTATCTATTAAACTATTTTGATGTAGTGTTTGTGCTGCAGATTTCAATGCTAACGAAAGTGAATCACGGAGTGGTCCAACTAAGGACTTAACTTTAGAAATATTGTCAACTTTTTCTTGAGATTGTTGAATTGGAGTTTGTGTTGTATGGATTCCATGTTGAGTAGTTGCAAGTTGTACAGAATTAGATTGAACCATTGGATTTATACCCATTGACCCTGGTTGTTGTATTGGAATATTCATTGTTTTTTAATGTAATTGGAACTGCTATCTCTAGTTTATCTGATAAATTAAAAAAAAAAACAATTTCTAAAATGTATATAAAAGAATTAATATTATAAATTTTATTAAAACATGTAAATTAGAATGTAATTAAAATTCTAATTTTATTGCATAAAGAATTAGTTTTAATTTATTCAAAAATAAGAATATATCATATTAAAAATTTTACACTATGTCAACATCTAAAATAGATTTTTTCTATTTTATAGACAAATTTTAGGTACTTTAAAAATCTTAAATATTCATGAAGTGTAGATATAAAAATCATATATTGAAATATGCATTAAAATTATCTATGTGGATTAATATATATCTCACATAATAATATTTAACACAAGATATTTTCATATTAATTTAATCTTGTTTAATTAATTTCATATTCAATAAAGTAGATGAATAAATATATCTTTATATAGTCGAGAGGATATGTGTATATATATACTTTCTATTTTAAAGACAATAATGGTAAATTAATTACCCTTTTTTCAGTAGCATTTTAAACAATGAAATTCATTGATTACATAACAATTGTTCGATTTAAAATTAGTATTAACTATCAAAAAGTTCACAGATTAAAGAAAAATATATATATTGTGTTTATGTGTACGTTATGTTACATGACATAATGAAAAATGATTAATATTTTGATAATAGATGTATGTTCAGTTGATGAGCCAAGAGCCTTAAAACGATGATCAAAACCATACAACAAAGTTGTTCAATAGACTGTTATTTATTTCAAATTTAAAACTAAAGAAACTTATAATTTTTACCAAAGTAATATTAAATAATATTAAAAAAAAGATGTATATTATTTTATACTTTTTTATATAATATTCATCATATATATTATTCCCTAAAAATTACATTTTATTAACTTATAAAAACAAAATTTTTAATCCGTTTAACTAAATTATTTATAAAA